>CM061193.1:3607500-4207500 GCA_030763345.1 Mythimna separata
TTCCAGGGTCCCGGGTTTTCCTTTCGGAAGCTCACCCATGGCCCCAGAGGCTTCAAACCTGCTGGGCACCTACAGTTTGCTGACATCTCTTTGAAGCACGCGTGGAACAATACCCACGGTTGACCATCTGGATCATTACCGGACAGCCAGATGGTAAACTACCCATTGCTCGCCATTCGCAAGCCACTCCTACGGTGGCTCTAAATCGGGGTCGGAATCCCAGCGACTGGGGCGTGAGGACTATTTGCCACTACTCCTCGCTCTGGATCATGGCCTGTACCAGTGCCCAGCGCGAGAGGTTGCTGTCACCGATCGTCCCCACAAGGACACGGTGGTGCTCCGCCTAAGCGTGGCCCACCAGTGCTTTATGATCTAACGTGTCCTCCGGGCGATCCACCCAATGGTAACACCCGGGTTTTTCTTCCGCACGACGTCAATTGCCTTAAAAACATCAACGAAGCACAGAGCCGCAGAGTTCACGTTCTAAATAGTTAATTGCCTACTCTATGGGTAAAGTCGTTAGTTTACTTCATATTGCGATAAAACCAAAATAAAAATGATTTGTTCTTCAAAAAACCAAATTAGGGCCGATAATAATCGCCTTTAGTATTTGCCTCTTTTTTTGTTGGGTAACCACCAAATACCTTCTCCCACTCTAGGTGAACCGAGAGAGAGTATCAGACTTTTACCAACTAAATTCCACAGTGTTCTTTTAGTTGCAATTTACATTCTAGGGCGACTAATATTGGCACACCATGATTATTACTATGATAAATTCATTCTAAGCGCAAGCGCTTTACGCAGGTCCTAACCGAACATGAGTGTTTCGGGAGGTAGATGTTTTGGATTCGGCGGGAAGACATGGTGGACCTTACGATCAAAGTTACCCCGCTAGGGCGGATTACCGCCGTACTGTTTGCGGGTCAAAATCAGAATCCTCCTACCCTAGTTCAGATCATGGTATGAGCTGGGAGGAGGAATGGAAAGCAGTCACCTCCTAGAGTGAAGCAACGTGGCTGAAACCGTGCGAAACAGGACATCCTTAGACCCCTCCCATCGCCACTTGGACACTTCCCAGGTGTCATATGTATAGGGCGTTTACCGATCACCATCATTTTTTTGTGTTTATATTACCTGTTTATTCAGGCAGGAATTTTCTGGTGCGGTATTTGACTGACACCCTAATACACCAAATAAATGTTTTTCTTTAGTGAGAATAATAAACGAATTCTTGTGTGCGAGTATTTTCACCTAGTCGACTTCACATGCTGATGATCGAACGCAGTCTGTAAACTCTCGATTTTTACGGGTAGAGCATGCAGAGCAGTAAAAAATACCCACTTTGTTTCTTTAGAATACGAACAATTTTCCAGCTATCGAAGCCCGTTAGGGCCGTTCTCTTATGCGTATCTCTTTTAGGTGCGCGTGGCACATAACGCAACGTCAGTCGACTAAGACCAGTCTTTATTCAACAGCAAAATGCCAATAGTGCACCGTCCAAAACGCCGCGCTAACGGTATCATGGAATCGCCCTGCGACTCGTAATGCCAAGGGCATCATCTTTGCGCTTTCTGCTACCTTCTTCGCTTCATTTGCGGAAGGAAGTGATGACTGCTTTCCATACCTTCTCTCTCTGTACCAGGACCGGACGTGAGAGGTCGTTACTGCTGATTACCTCCACCCGGAGTCCTGGAATGCAAGGCGAAGAAGGAACATACAAAGGTGTGGGTTTTGGTCAGTGAAAGTCTGACATACCCTCGTGCTCCTTCCTAGAGTGGAAGAAATCACCTAAAATATAAATCGCCTTTAGTTAAAAAAAAATTAAATGGATGTTTGTATTTTGAAAGGAAATCGTTTGTCTTAGTATGGTCATGTGAAGAGGAGGGATTAAAAGCACGTTACCTAAAGAGTTCTGAATTTACATGTGGATGAATGGAGAAGGAGAGGGAGGCCAAAGAAAAGATGGATGGATTGTGTAAGGACTGATATGAAAGAAAAGGGCAGATGATAGTGTGACGGACGACAGGACAGAATGGAAGAAGAAAACGTGTTGCGCCGACCCCAAGTAATACGGGATAAGAGCAGGAAGAAGAAGAAGGATGTCATTGTTTGTATTTTGAAAACGGGGTGCAACTCCGCAGTTGTAAAATTTGTCACCATGGTTTTTTTTTGGTTAAACAATAATAATAATATTTTTAGGTAAACATCTTAGGAGGCTCTCGTTAGGCGACTGGATCAAGGGCTTGATTCAGAAAGCGGTACTCCTGGACACGGCTCGCATTGTCAGGAGGTTCCTTTCCCTGAAGCCCTGACCACCAGTAGCTTGGACCCTGTTCCCGATACCGGTGGGACACTGTTTTTTGTATTTTTAAATGGTTTTTTTTTTTTACTTATTTGTTTTGTAAAGAAATATTTAGAAATGAAAAAGACATGTAAAAAAGTTAATAAAGGATATAATTATATTTTTAGGTAATATTTTTGTTAAAAAAATTGTGAGAATGCAAAAATATGTGAAAAAAAAATATAGACAAAAATTAAAAAAATCTAAAACACCTCCTGGGATTCGAACCACCACCGTGTTACGTCCCAGTCTAGTCATTAATCAATCACGCTGCAGTGTTCGACGAAAACCAAGCAAAATAGACGTTCTCATATAAATGTCATAAATGACTGCCCCGCTCTTCGTCGATGATAGCGTGATGATTTTCATTTCAGTAGATAAATTTGCAGCTAAATGGACTAATGTAACATTGTAGTATGTGAATTTCGTGGACGTTTGGATTTTATAACGTGTTTTGATTAGTTTTTACAAAATATTTGGGAAAAATTAAATAGGAATGTTGATTTTTTTATGAAAAAATGGTAAAAGTATTTTTTTTCCAAAAACAATAAGATAAAACATTGACAGAAATATAAATTGTAGGTGGGATTCGAACTCGGGGCAACTCGTTCAAAACCGACAAAATGCAATATTGCTCACCCCCCATAGCAAATAGCGTGATAAAATATAGCCTAAAGCAAAAAGAGTCCTATAAGGATTATGTATGCAAAATTTGAACAGGATCGGTTCAGTAGTTTTGGCGCCATTTGCGGCAAACGATGCACAATTTTACTGTTTTATTATATGTATAGATTACAATATTGGTAAATAAAGTCATAATTACTAAAAAAAAATGGTTGCCTGTAAAGTCGTTTTTACGGGCGAAGATTTTACGTGACAACGTCTTTTTCTCGGTAGAATATTTATTGATATGAATATAATTAAATTGCACAATAGGAACAAGGAATTGAATGAAAATAAGAATTGCACAAATTTTAACTATAGAAATATATTTTGTTTACTAAAATTCTCTAGTGCTGCGCGCGCGGCAGACCGATCATAGTTGAGTGGGAGAGAGACGCAAGGCATTCGGCGGGCCTCTCTCTCGTTCGGTGACTCATCGTAACGTTACCGAGCGTTACACTTTTTCATAAGTGACTCCCAGCCGCAACCTAATTTAAGACGTTGTCACGTCAAAATTCCATTGACCTCAAATATTTATCACAATACATAACTTTTTATCTCTGACGTTAAAAACATTGTCTGACCTCTTCAGTAAACAAATAATAGAGATTGCAAGTTCGCTCTCAACACACATCGAAATGGTTCAATGATCACGTCTTGCTATGACGTGTTTAATTTTTAATATTTTAAATCTCACGGCTAATAACGGCCGCACGGGTCGATTTCAAGGTTAACCAACGATTGCCAAGGTTGCTTTGTAGATGGGTGACCATATTAACATACCGAGTTTACTCTGTGCCTTGGAAAGCACGTTAAGCCATTGGTCCCGGCTGTCATTTGTAGATCTTTGGCAGTCGTTACCGATAGTCAGAAGCCAGTAAATCTGACTCCAGTCTTGCCATGAAGTAGGTACCGTGTTACCCCAGTTAATGGGTTGTGGAGGTCTGGTAGGCAGCCGCTCCTCGTAATATACTGGTATTCAGCTAAATACGGCTTGACTGGAAGCCGAACCCAATACAGTATTTTACGTGGATCTTCTGCCTACCAGACCTCTACAACCCATTAACTGGGGTAGGTATTTACTACTATAGAAATCAATCTTAGCAAGGTTGTGAAAAGGCTAAGCAACTCATGATAAGATTTGTAAATCATGATAAGGTTGTAGCTATCAGCTATCTTGCAATTTTCTAGCTTCCGATTTGTAGGGTTTCGTACCTCAAAAAGAAATAACGGAACCCTTATAGGATCACTTTGTTGTGCGTCTGTCTGTCAAGACTCTTTATCTCGGGAACGCGTGAAGGTATCAAGTTGAAATTAAAACTATATACTCAAGTCTACGGTCTCTTGAAACTGTGCAAACATCAAACTTGTAAGTTGACGGGAAAAAAAGATACGCCCGTTTATGTTGCAAAAAATGTACATTTCGACACTGTCAAAGGAATCAAAATTCATAGGGTACTTCCCTTTGACCTAGGGGGGGTTCACATCGGCGTCGGGTCGACGATGAAGTACCTGGGACTCGTCCTCGACAGCCGGTGGACTTTCGAGGAGCATTTCCGACGTTTGGCCCCCAAACTGGACAGGACTAGTGCCGCTCTGAAGCGGCTCCTGCCCAACCTAGGGGGTCCAGACGCCCCCTGCCGGAGGCTCTACGCGGGGATCGTTCGGTCCATGGCCCTTTACGGGGCGCCAGTTTGGGCGCCATCGCTAGGTAAGCGACCAGCGGCCAAACTGAACGCTTGCCAGAGAGTCATGGCCATCCGGATGGTGCGGGGATACCGCACGATCTCCCGCGAAGCGGCGAGCCTCCTTGCTGGCCTGCCACCGTGGGATTTGGAGGCAACAGTCCTTGCACGCATGCACGATTTGCGCGTGGAGATGCAACGCCGGGGCGAAACTCCGCTGCCACGACAAGTCGCGGTATGGCGGACAGAGTTCCGGCGGGATCTCAGGGTGGCATGGCGACTGCGACTGTCGCAACCCAGTGCTGGGCATGCCGTCATTGCGGCGGTAAGTCCCCTCTTTGAGGAGTGGTTGGAAAGAGGTCACGGTGTCCTCTCGTTCCGTATGACGCAGGTCCTCACCGGACACGGTAAGTTCGGGAGGTTCCTGCATCGGATCAAGGAGGAAAGGACGCCCGGGTGTCGCCACTGTGTGGACCGCCCGGAGGACACGGTGGAGCACACGGTAGAGGTGTGCCCCGCTTGGGCGGAGCACCGCCGTGTCCTTGTGGAGGCTATCGGCGGCGGTGACCTCTCGCGCCGGGCCCTGGTAGAGGCCATGGTCCGGAGCGAGGAGGGGTGGCAGGCAGTCGCCTCCTTCTGCGAAGCAGTAATGTTAGCGAAGGAGGCTGCCGACCGCGTGAGGCAACGGAACTCACGCCGCCGCCGCCGAGATCCCGATCCCGATTTCCGACCACCGTAGGCGCGGGCTCGCGGATAGCGAGCGCTGGGTAGCTCGCCGTCCGGCAGTCTGGTAATAATCTGGACCGAGCCTAGTCGTCGACGGCGCGTTCTGTTCCACGCGCGCCTCAAGGAGATGTCAGCAAACTGTAGGGGCCCGGTAGGGCCGAAGCCTCTAGGGAACACGGTATCCGAAAGGTTGTCACCGTGTCCCCCAGATCGATGGTAACGAAGGAACGGGGTAGGGGTTTAGTCAGTAAGAGTCTGACACGCCCTCCCGCTCCGCCCAAGAGTGGGAGAAGTCATTCTGATGATTCCCCTATCGGAAAAAAAAAAAAAAAAAAAAAAAAAACTTCCCTTTGACCTAGAATCTTGAAATTTGGCACGAAGTAAGTTATTACAGCACAAATTAGGGAAAAGTCTGAAGTTGTTATGTCACAACATTTTTTTTTTGAAAAATCTTCAAGACTCGATTCGAAAACTGAACTGTTTTCATATGTAAGTTGGTACGGAACCTTCAGTGCGCGAGTCCGGCTCGCACTTGCCCGGTTTTTTTAATTGTTGTCCTGTATCAATAACTTTCCATTGGTTACCACGGATAAACGCTGGTCTATCCATCATTACAAAAACATCCCTACCCAGGGGGTTTCCCTGTGGGATTTCAAATTATGACTACCCTTAGATAAATTATATTTTTTATTTGACGTCGGGGTTGCTACACACGCCTTGCTTTATTATTCATAATATACACAGTTGTAGTCTTTCAATTATGGGTAACTGAATTTTTTTATCTGAACTGAAATAATATTTTACTAGAGTCTGTATTTCCTTAGCCTTGCGGGTATGTAAGACAAGCGTGCTCCATCGTCGGCCACATCATCGCTTACTTAGGGAGAGATAGAGTGCGTCTAATGAAAGCACGACCCCGGAGTATTGTTTTTAATTTAATTGGCAACGTTATTCAGCCGCAATTGTAGGAAATAAAAAAAATTGTAAAGTGTCAAGACATGATTCTCCTACTAGTTAGGAATAATACCACATACAAAATTTTTGGATTTAATGTCTTTTTCTCAGGTCGCGCTTTCATTAGACGGACTATAGTGGTTTACAATGTATTGAATGCGTAATCTATACTAATATAATAAAGAGGTAAAGTTTGCTTTTTTTGTTTGTATGAGGTAATCTGTCTAAGTACTGGTCTGATTGCTAAAATTTTTTCACCAATAGTAAGCTGCTGTATTCCTGAGTGACATAGGCTATATTTTATGTACGCGGGCGAAGCTGCAGGCTAAAGCTAGTCAACAATATTATTATGACGCATGGCTGAGTCTTGATTTCCCACCTAAAAATAATCGGACAAGTGCAATTTGGACTCGCGTATTAAGGGTTCCGTACCAATGTACGTATGAAAATAGTTCAATTCTCGAATCGAGTCGTAAAGATTTTTCCGAATCGCAAATTTTTTTTCTTGTGTTACTAACTTAGACAGAACAAATTTTTAGCTTTCAGATTTTTTGCTATATTTGTGCCATGAGAACTAGCTTTATTTCAAATTCTAGGTCAACAGGAAGTACCCTATGAATTTTGATTCCCTTGAGGGTGTCGAAGTGGTCGAAATGTACGTTTTTTTGCGACCTAAATACGGCCGCATCTTTTTCTTTCGTTAACTTACAAGTTTGATTTTTGCACAGCTTCAAGGGACCACAGGCTTGAGTACCTATATGGTTTTAACCTATCACATACCCGCAAAACGAGACACCATAGTAAAACAATAACAGCGCGGTCTCATAGGACCGGTCGGAGATTCATGAACTAATTTCAACTCGATACCTCCGCGCGTTCCCGAGGTAAAGGGAATGTGGGTCTGTCTTGACAGACAGACATTCGGACAACAAAGAGATCCTATAAGGGCTCCGTTTTTTTCTTTAGAGATACGGGACCCTAATAAACAGACATCTACACTAATATAATAAAGAGGTAAAAAGTTTGTTTTTTTGTTTGTATGAGATAATCTGTGGAAGCACTAAAATTCTTTCACCCATAGAAAGCTGCTGTATTCTTGAGTAACATAGGCTATATTTTATGTACGTAGGCGAAGCTGCGGGCTAAAGCTAGTTTGTAATATTAACGTATGTCATGTTTACGGGTTCCTATAAGGGACGATATAGTTTAATATAATAACCGGGTAAACAGTAAAGTTATCTCCCTGAATAGCTGAGGACTGACGCAGAAACAAATTGTTCGATTTAAATGCAACAAATCTAAATTGCGCTCAATTGCCGACTTCCTCCATACTCGACTATATAGTAAAGTATTTTGACTGGCCTGTTGGTCTAGTGGTCAGTGGCCTGACTGCTATGTCGTTGGTCGTGGGTTCGATTCCCACCCAGGACAAATGTTTGTGTGATGAGCATGATCATTTGTTCTGTGTATAGGTGTAATTTATCTATAATATAATATGTATGTATTTAGAAGTATATAAGTATGTTTATCAGTTGTCTAGTACCCATAACACAAGCTCTGCTTAGCTTGGGACTAGATGGCGTTGTGTGAAAGTTGTGGAATATAAAAAAAAGTAAAACTATTTTTGACGCACTTTTGAGATGGTATCTGATATCTGGTATTTCTTATATCTATTTACTGTTTTGACGTGTAAAAGTGTTTTTGACAAACATATTTGCAAAATAAAATATTATTTACCATTTATTAATATTGTAATGTGAAAATATTGTACAAACATTAATTTTTACGGTTCCGTACCTCAAAGGGAAAAACGGAACCCTCATAGGATCACTTTGTTATCCGTCTGTCAATCTGTCTCTAAAGACCCTTTATCTCGGGAACGCGTGGAGGTATCGAGTTGAAATTAAAACCACATACTTTGGTCCACGGTTCCTTGAAGCTGTGCAGAAATCAAACTTGTAAATGATCCAAAAAAAAAGATTCAGCCGTTTATATCGCAAGAAACGTACATTTTGACTCTAAGGAATCAATCCATAGGGTACTTCCCGTTGTCCTAGAATCTTGAAATTTGGCTTAGAGCACGGTCTTATAGCACAAATATAGGGAAAAGTCTGAAAACTGAAAATTTGTAGTTAGGTCACAAGAAAAAATCTTCAAGACTCGATTGGAGAATTGAACTGTTTTCATAAGTAAGTTCGTAAGGAACCCTCAGTGCGGGAGTACGACTCGCACTTGCCTGGTTTTTTAAAAGAGTAACCATGGAGTTACTTGCCGGTTCTTCTCCATAGAAAACGACCAATTGGAACCGTGCACAAGTTTCTAACGTTTTCTAAGTGCCCATCTCCCATGGCCCATGAGGCCCATGTGCAATAAAAACTTTGAATTTGATTTAAAAAAAAATTAGCTGTAATAATTTTATGGTGATTTTGTTGTTCCGTACCACAAAACATATAAAGGAAGTCCTTTATAATATGTTCTGTGTTCCGTACGTCAGAATGTTAAATCAAAATCATTAATAGGACTACTCGAGTGTTTGTCCGTCCGTCTGTCACAGACAGTTTGTTTCAAATCTATTGATCCATATACATAAATAAGTTGAAAATTGGCTTAATTTAAGGCCCATAATATTATTATATTTTGGTAAATTGGCTTAATGTCCTAAATAAACAAATTCTAAGTATTGTGTGATGATTTCTTTATAAACATTCAAATAAAAATACTGACAAACCGAACTTATCCTGTGAATATCTATACTATACTATACTTTATAAAGAGGTAAAATTTGTAAGAATAGAATAGAATAGAATAGAATCTCTGGAACTACTGATCCAATTTGAAAAATTCTTTCAGTGTTAGATAGCCCATTTATCGAGGAATGCTATAGGCTATATACTATCACGCTACGACCCACGGGAGCGGAGCAGTAACGAAAAATGCGGGTGAAACCGCAGGGGACAGCTAGTATCAAATAAAAGCGTTTCTTATGTTTTAAAATATTTCTTTTTGGAATAATGTGTTGAAAAAAAACACAAGTATTCTTAAAATTAATAGGTACGAAGTTATTTAAAAAATTATAATAAATTAATAGATGATAAGCATAATAAGCTTAATATGCGGCTTTATAATGTTCCCACTATTGGGACTTAAGTCGTACGTCCTCTCTAGGATTAAATGGACCGTAGTCTACCATTGCAGGTAGGTGGATGACATACGCCTTCGAATTTCTACATAGTTCCAGGAAATCCCGGTTTCCTCACGATGTTTTCCTACACCGTTTTGAGAGCAGTGGTGTTGAAATAAATTACAAAAAGCACCTGATGTGTCTAACTGGGTTTGAACTCGCGACCTACAACTCGTAAGTCGGAGCCGTTACCACTGGGCCACAACAAAAAAATTTGAATACGATTGCAGCGCCATCTACCGGATTCCATTACATTTTCAAACCATTCAGAGACTTCCTCAAGTTAACACACATTTCATCCAAATCGTTCAAGTCATTTAGGAGGAAATCGACGAATTAGGTGACAAACACACGTATAAAAGAATTTTATATTATAAATTAAGATATAATATATTAATTAGTACGGTACCTCTTTTTTGATGCCAGTTTGTGGACTGCGAAGATTTATTTAAAATCTGAAACAAAAGACGTACATATTTTAATAATAATTATAGTATTCTTATATGTATATAAATAAAAATTAACAACTAAATGAATTGCTAAAAAAGTCGTGAATGACGGGACCTTTTGTTTAACGCAACATGAAGCAAGGTCTTACATGAGTTACAGCATAAGTCTATACTAGGACCAGACCACACATACACACAATATATATAAGTCTAGATAAGTCTAGACCTAGAGTATATTGTCTTTACTGTTGGCGCAATGGTTAAGCAATTGACTGCTGCTAGGTAGATGATGATGATAGTTAATAAGATTTAGTTAAGGTAGTTAGTATGGATCCTCAAATTTGACAAAGACCTCTAACCTGTACCGACTTACTGTGCAAATAAAGGTTCTATTCTATTCATAATAAAAATACGGTTTTACTTAGGAAAAGAAGGAACGGGGTAAGATTTAGTCAGTAAATGTCAGACACGCCCTCCTGCTCTGCTCAGGACCGGGAGAAGTAATTCTGATGACAACCTAAAAAATAAAATGGGGTGTTCAAGTTTTCATGAATACATTCTCGCGACCCAAGACACGGCCCAATAGCTAGTATGCGTATAAAATATAAGTAGGTATGTTCAGACGCCATCCATCTTAAGTGGTGACGTCATAGTCACATATTGGCTCCAGATAATTTATTAGTCCAATATCAAATGTGACGTGACCCTAATGTGTCGGAGGATTATGTAAAAAAAACCGTGTAATATGATCTAAAAACTAATCTAAAAATACCTACTTACAACACGGTCACATTAACTTGACGCATCTCTAAAATGCGAGCATCCCCCGCATTCCCTTAGCCCGCCCGGCAAGTGTCAGCTATGGTCAGCATGTTTGTTATCGATACGCGAGTCGATAATTTGGCTAGTTCTCTGTTGTTGTTATATTGTTTTTGGACATTATACATCGACGCCAAGCTTCAAGTTAATGTGCCCGAGTTGTAGGCACTTTAATCAAAAAGAAATATATAAAACGAAGTTGTATTTAGCTAAACCATTTTAATATCAAGAGGTGTACGAAGAGGCAAACCGCTTTGTCCGGACCGTGCAGATTTCGACAACGTTAGGATGGATACTCATTAATGATGATAATTAATAATCAAGTTTTAATTAAGTCTAATCTGCAAACCGGCGTGTCCTTAAAATTCGAAGACATGTGACATCCACCAATCCGCATTGGGCCCGCGTGGTGGATTACCGCTCATTCCCTCACCTGGAGAGGAGGCCTGAGTCCCTCCTGTTGGGACTCAGGCAGACAATGCTAAAAAGAAACTGCATACCTAGAGCACAGGCGTCGGGTAGCCAGCCTATCAGTTTTTTACAGGGTGCATTTAGGAGAGTGTGCGCATTAATTAGGTATATGATTTGATTCCGCCATCACCACAGAAATATTAATATGATATCTATGGCCATCACCTTTCTACTATAGGACATCCCGTCATACGGCGAGTATCCACCCTTACGTTGTTGAAACCTCTACGGTCCGGATTAAGCGTTTCGCCTCATCATTTGTACCGCGTCCATCGATGGACAAGAACAATCTGCCTGCTGCGGTTTTCCCGTCTGATAATAAATTGGGTGTCTTCAAGGCTAGAGTGAATAGGCTCTTAATAAACTAGTGCACCTCAACATCAACGATTGCATCACTGCTTACCATCAGGTAAGAACGCAGTCAAGCACTATCGTCTGTTTTTTATACCCTGAGACTAAAATGTCATTACTACAAATAAATGGCATCATTTTAGTAAGTTTGACATTACATGTGTCAATTTAGTCTCAGGGTATAAAAACAGACGATAGTTTCTATATTATATTTAAAAAAAAACTTATGAAATCTCAGTTCTCAGATCTCAGAAATCCTATCAGGCACATTGTCCGTTCGATTCAGAGAAATAGCTCTCTAATAAAAAGAAAACAATCATAATGTCTTTGGTCACATTTCAAAACTTTTTAATGACTTTCGCGTTTCATTTTTCTAAATTAAAACACCATTTTTCTTCACAATTAAAAAGATGGTGGAGCTGAAAAAGCCTCCTTTCAAAATAACTAGAACTAAATAACATAAATATATAAGAGTTCTGAAAAGTACCGACTTTTCAGGCCTGAATGAAACCATTTCTATTTTTAATTAAAACTTTTTTAATGTCAATGAGAAGAAATAGACAGCGCCAGTGGTATTCAAACTTTTTTATAAACGGTGAAGGTTTTATGTTTTAAAATACAGGCTTTGACCTACGGGTTCCTTTGTGTGGATGTCGGAATTTCTACGGTAGTTATATTATTTACTAGCTTTAGCCCGCAGCTTTGCCCACGTACATAAAATATGTCACTCAGGAATACAGCAGCTTTCTATTGGTGAAAAAAATTTAGCAATCGGACCATTACTTCCACAGATTACTTTATTGAAAAAAAAAAACTTTACCTCTTTATTATATTAGTGTAGATTTATTTAAACTTCATGTACAGTTTAAGCCCACTCGTGTTTCTTCAGTTGTCTTTCAAAAACCCCGTAAGTATACGCTATGCCTCTAATATAAATCTAGCCAATGATTCCCAGTCGCCACCGCGGGGATTGCCACCGAGGCAAATGGGAATAAAAATTCCCAGTAACCACCGGTGGTGACTGGGAAGTTATTGCCCCCACTTCAGTTTCGCTGTACATTGCTTTCTCCATAATAGGAAATAAAAGGATGGGGCAACTTATACTAAATCTGCATCTAATCTCAAAAAAAAGACAAGGTGCATTGCCTGCAATATTTTTTTTAAAAGCAATGTACAGCGAAACTGAAGTGGGGGGGGGGAATTTTTATTCCCATTTGCCTCCGATGGCAATCCTCGCGGTGGCGACTGGGAATCATTCCTTCGTCCAATTTGGCCCAAGCAACAAAACAGTTGTATAATGTTGTATAATTAAAAATACGTTTAAATAACATGTTTTTAAATAAACATAAAAAGTTTGAGAATCACAGACCGAAGTCAGTGAATTTAATGAATCGAAAGTAAAAAATAAAAGCGGTCAAGAGCGAGCTCTTCTTACCCGTTGAGGGTTCCGCGGGTACCTAATACCAGTTTTGAATTAATTTTCTTAGTTTTTTAGCACGAAGGCTGCGCTGACGTTCTTTGATGAGGGTCACCAGTTTGGAGGTGAGTGGAACTGAGTGTAAAGTCCCACATACCTCCATTGAAAAGGGAGGATCCTCCGACCAGGCAGGTTTTGTGTCTGGTGGGCTACCTACCCGAAAGATGATTTCAAGCATATACCTAGTATCTATCCAAATCTCAAAGAATACTTTAATTGCGTGATGTGGATTCGATTCCCACCCAGGACAAATATTTTTGTGATGAGCAAGATCATTTGTTCTGTGTCTGGGTGTAATTTATCTATAATATGTATGTATTTAGAAATAAATAAGTATGTTTATCAGTTGTCTAGTACCATAACACAAGCTCTGCTTAGCTTGGAACTAGATGGCCTTGTGTGAAAAGTTGTGGAACAATGTTATTTCCAATTAAAAATGTCAATTACGGGATATCTTCCGTGACTGTTCATTGTTTTGAGTTCCCGATATTTCGACGCCGTTGTAAGCGCCGCGAAATATCGGGAATTCAAAACAATGAACAGTCACGGAAGATATCCCGTAAGTGACATTTTAAATTGTGAAACAAACCGTGATAGCCTAAAACATTATTATTTCCCATCTAAAAAAAAGGGTTCTTTATAATTCCACGGAACCCTTCTACCCTGTTGTCTCTCTGTAAAAGTTGAGAGAACACTTAACAATGAATGTTAGTAGACGCAATGAATTCCGACTTATCTTCACGCCTGCCTTCATTGACGGGGTGCGCAGAAATGAAGGGTATTCACTAAGTGACGATGTTCGCTTTGAAGGCCCTCAGAATTGTAGGTGCTGTTTTAAGAATTATAGTTCTTTTTTGTAGGAAACTGCGGCCCATAGATTTGAAAAATGAATGACTTCTCCTATTTAAATATATACTTAACCTAGTGCTTAACTGCGATCTCACCTGATGGTAAGCAGTGATGCAATCGTAGATGGTGAGGCGCACTAGTTTATTAAGAGCCTATTCACTCTAGCCTTGAAGACACCCAAATTATTTATTAATTCCAGGGTTTGGAGGTACTCTTTCGTCAACCCAGGCCCCAGTAGGCTTCGAGCCTGTCAGGCCCCTACGGTTTGCTGTCATACGTTTGAGGCGCGCGTGGAACAATACGCGCCGTCAACGACATGAGCTTGGTCCGGACTGTTACCGGACGTACGGACGGTGAGTTACCCATTGCTCGCCGTCCGCAAGCATGCGCCACGGTGGCTGGAAATCAGGATCAGAATTCCGGCGGCGGGGGCGTGAGGGCCATGGCTCATGCCCTCTCGCGTGCGGCCGCCTCCTTTATGTTCTGATTTAAATTATGAAATAAATAACTTATGTATACAACCACCACGTGTCAGACATCGAAGCTCAAACGAATACATGGATCTAGTACCTACATGATTCTTGTAGATTCTCCCCCTAGTGGGACGGCGAGCTACTCACTGTTCGCCGTCCGCAAGCCTGCGCCAACGTTTTCTTTTCGGGGCTTCAAGGCATTTATCCTATCACATACCCGCGAAACGAGACACAGTAGTAAAACAATAACAGCGCGGTCTCATGCGACCTTTCGGGGATTCATGAAGACCGCGCTGTTATTGTCTTACTAAGTATTGTGTCTCGTTTCGCGGGTATGTGATAGGTTAATTTCGCGTCTATAAGGAAACTTCGTACCTTTGTCATCAAATAACATCAGTATTCCGTTCGCGTTGGTTTCCGAAGCCATGCGAAGTTTCTCCTACGTCGCGTATTTAGATTCCTAACCACAGATCATAGAACCTCATAGGAGGCCAGTTAGGCCTCCAGTTTTTTTTGACTGGCCTGTTGGTCTAGAGGTAGTGGTTCGTTTCCCACCCAGGGCAAATGTTTCTGTGATGAGCACGATCATTTGTTCTGTATCTGGGTGTAATTTATCTATAATATGTATGTATTTAGAAATATATAAGTATGTTTATCAGTTGTCTAGTACCCATAACACAAGCTTTGCTTAGCTTGGGACTAGATGGCGTTGTGTGAAAGTTGTGGAATATTATTAGTTTAATATAGTTAGGTTTCCAGTTTAGAGGTATGTGGAACAGAGAGTAAAGTCCCACATACCTCCGTTGAACAGGGAGGATCCTCCGACCTGACGGGTGTTATGTCGGGTGGGCTACTGCCCGATAGATGAATACGGGCTGTTGTATCTACTCAAATCGCGCGGAGAACTTTGCTTGCGCGATGCAGGATTCTGTGACCTCACTACACACGGCACGTACCTACGCACCATGGAGTTTTTTGCCTGTCCTTCTTCATAGGAAACGACCAATTGGAACCGTGCACTAGCTTCGACTTTTTATAAGTGCCTAAGTAGGCCCATGTGAAATAAAAACATTTTTGATTTTGATTGATTGACATTATGGGTTTAGTCAGTAAAAGTCTGACACAACCTCTCGTTCTACCCAGGAGCGGGAGAAATTCTTTGACAATCGGATCACTTTAATATGACATGTTGTTTACTTTTTGGTTTTTTCTTCATAATTATTTTTTTCACTTAACATGTAAGTTGACCCCAAAATCGCAAAAAGATGTAATTTGTGATAACCATTTGAATGGTTTTCCACCGGAAAACGGTATTAATTCCGGCCGTCCAGTAACCATACAAACCGAGCCCAAATCGTCGACGGCGCCTACGCCACCTAAATAGACGTCAGCAAGAACGTAGGGTCGAAGCCTCTGGATCCATGGGTTCACTTGGAAAAGGACTTAGGGAGTGGGTTTTAGTAAAAGTGAAGTGAGTTATTCGTCTTCTGGTTTGGTTTTCTCACATTATAGGCATTTTTGTTATTAAGTTTTAATTTTTTATTTACCTACCTACGTACATCTGTGCGCTCTAATTTAATATTAGTTTTATATAAAAATTGTTTCTCAGTAAGTGAATTAGTTACATTCATGTAATTCTTTGTGAGAAATAAAGCAGGTTGTGCTTAAACTTTAAAGTCTGACAAACCCTCTCGCTCCACCGAAGAGCAGGAGATATCATTCGATGATTTCCCACCTCAATTGTTTTTCTCATTTGCGCCGCGTCGCTTCGCGATCGCGTTGTATCGCCTACGTCAAAATTTAAGACGCTTCCGTGTGCTGTGTTGGTAACAGAAAACTTTGATCATTTGCATATTATTAACATCTTCAGATGTGTTCTCAACAACGTTTTGTTTCGATGATCATACTGTGGTGCAAATCTTTAATACACTCGGTACAACATTTGACATTATGGCGGCAAGGGGCTTATTAGACCCCGTTGAGAATCAAACGATCGACAACGACGAACAAAAAAAAACGTCAGAAGCTAGTGCACGGTTCCAATTGGTCGTTCCCTATGGAGAAGAACCGGCAAGAAACTCCATGGTTACTCTTTAAAAAAAAGTATTATAAGTACAATACAGACACAAATGCGAGGACAGCGTAGACCACGTGTAGACCAATCGATAGAATTAAATTTTGTGTTTCTTTGATCAGTCACTTAATAAGTCACATTCGTTCGTTTGTTTGTCAAAGCAATCACATTGTTTTATTTTAGACCTCGTAACGTTTAAAAACAAGGGCGTCGCCAGCTTATGACAAAGGGGGGGGCAATGGGGCAATATTATGGATGATAAAAAATATGAACGCCGAGAGCATGAAGCATTACACTTTGGAAGTCTTTGCCTCTATGACATTTTTTTTTTCAAGTGGGGAATTGTCAGAATGACTTCTCCCGCTTTTGGGCGGAGCGAGAGGGCGTGTCAGACTCTTACTGACTAAACCTCTTCCTTCGTTGCCTTTGATCTGGGAGGAGTGTTCCCCAGAGGCTTCGGCCCTACCTGGCCCCTACGAACTGTAGGGGCTAACATCTCCATGAGGCGCGCGTAGAACAGAACGCGCCGTTGACGACTGGGCTTGGTCCGGGTTATTACCGGACTGCCGGATGGCGAGCTACCTAGTGCTCGCCGTCCGCATGTCCGCGCCTACGGTGTTCTGAAATTGGGATCGGGATCTCGGCGGTGGCGGCGTGAAGGCCGTTGCCTCGCGCGCTCGCCGTCGGCAGCCAACGACGACGGCGCCCAAACCGGCGCTCTGGACAGGATCGGAGCTGCTTCAGAGCAGCCTCAGTCCTGTCCAGTTTGGGAGTCAGACTTCGAAAATGCTCCTCGAAAGTTCACCGGCTGTCGAGGACGAGTCCCAGGTACTTCATCGTCGACCCGACGCCTATGTGGACCCCCCCCTACCGATCTTTGGGAACCCTGTGGTAGCGCGGTCCGAGGGCCATAATAAACCTCATGGCCTCGGACTTGTACAATGCCACCTTGAGTCCCAATTGCTGGATTCTGTCTACGACTGTCGCAACCCCGCGTGTCGCTGTTTCGGCCGCAGCCTGGTACGACTCTACCCGCACCAGGACCAGCATGTCGTCTGCGTAGCAGACCACGCTGACCTCGTCAGGAAGGTCGCCGCGCAACACGTAGTTGTATCTGATGTTCCACAGGAGCGGTTCTAGTACCGATTCCTGCGGAACACCGCACGACATCTCTCGCTGTCTCCACTCTCCCCGGTGACCAGGGTAGATGATGAACTTATCCGACAGGTAGGCCTCGATCACGCGACTTAGGTAGGCGGGCACCTCATGGTACCGAAATGCCGCCTCGATGCTACTCCAGGGACTTCAAGGGAGGTCATCATTGAATCTAAGTATGGTATTACTAAAGATCTCTTCCAGTATTCTGAAGGGCTTTCTGCTGAATGATTGTTTCTATGACGTTGTTACTTGTTACCCCCGTAATACGTGGCATTGATGTAATGTCCAACTGCAGTCTGACTTTTTCCGCAACAGCAGTAGCTTCCTTTATAATTTCTTGCAGTTTATAATATAGCAGCATCAGTATAATTTCTGCATTTATTAATAGTTAAGGAAGTAATTGCTCGCACTATGGTCGCTTTGCGGCTAGCTACATTTGATCTCTAGGGGGGGGCAGCTGCCCCCCCCTGCCCCCCCTTGGCGACGCCCTTGTTTAAAAACCTACAAGCTCTTTTTGGGCTAAGTACGCTGTGAGGTCAAAGTGACCCCGTATTAAAATAAATACACCACTGCACTTCTGTTTTAAGACATTTTAGATATAAATTCATTTCTTTCCTAAATAAAACCAAATCAATGTTACAGCTTGGCAGAGAAGACTATGTTTTTCTTAGCCACGTAACAAGGAAGACTCGTACGAGGCGTATTAGACCTCGTGATGCATTAAACGTGTTAAACGTTTGGCTTTTGAGAGTTTTTGACGGGATTTATTTTCAGTAAACTTCAGTGTCTGTTTTAATTATACATGAATAATGGGATTAGTGATTAAAAAACTTTTTAACGTTTTTTAATTTCTTTGACTAAATTGACACAGGCAAATGTCAAACTTACAATAATAATGATGCCAGTTCTTTTGCGTTGTGAATTTGTGACAATCCACGTAATGTCAGTTTAGTCTCAGAGATTAAAAATGAGACTTTAGAAATTCCTTGTAAGTCGTGATATTTTGGGTACTAATTTCATATCTACAGTTTTATAGCACAGTTTAATAAACTTCGTAGAGTTCCACACGCGCCGTTACAGGAGATTTCAACAAACCTGTAGGAGCCCGGCAGGGTTTGCCTGTGTCAAATTAGTCTCAGGGTATAAAAAACAGACTTTAGAACGCAAAGGGCAGCCATCTTTTCTTCAAAAACCAAAGTTTAGTGGAATAAAAATGAATAACAATAACAATGTCATTTAAAACGCAGTTTTTACATAATAAATTGATTTTCCGTTATTTTAACAAAATTTCGCTATGGGGTATTATATGTGTTACGACAACATAAAAAATACTTTCTGTTTTTCTGTAAGTTACAAGATAATTAATCTATGTTTGTTTGGGGTTGAAACTCTCGGATCGTGAGGTCCGAGCGCCCACCAATTGTTTAAATACCTTTTAAAACGCCTTTTTGACACTTCGCGTGACCCAATTTGTATTTTATTTGGTTTATATATATTTCTAATGTACCTACACTTATATTATAATTAAATAAAAGTGTTCATCTATATAATATTTATATCGCCTTGAACAAAATGTTGTATCGCAGTAGTTTCGGCCTGTGCGTTGATATGTCAGTCAGTCAGTTGCTCCTTTTATACATATCTATTTAAAATACTAGTTGACTCTTCAAACGTTGTTCTGCCATAAAAATTATGAAAGACTTGTAACATTTTGATACTTTGTTTTTTCAGCAATGTATCTTCCTCAATTGGAACAATTGGGGTAGAGATCTCTAAAGATTTTTT
The DNA here is from genome assembly GCA_030763345.1 of Mythimna separata. Classification (NCBI taxonomy): domain Eukaryota; kingdom Metazoa; phylum Arthropoda; class Insecta; order Lepidoptera; family Noctuidae; genus Mythimna; species Mythimna separata. Next base: position 3,626,957 of record CM061193.1, read on the forward strand.
TTTTAAATATAACTACATGAGAAGAACAGCGAAGAACCGAAAAATCAGACCTGATCTTACTCAGTGAAAATCCAGCTATATATTGGTGAAAGATTTTTTAAATCGCCCAAGTAGTTTATGAGCTAAATCGTAACATGCAAACCTCTCCTTAAATCTTTCCTTTTTTACTTAGATCTATTATCTAAGTAAAAAAGGAAACACAACGACACAGCGTTAGAAAGCCTCCTACAAGGTGGACCGACGACCTGGCGAGGGTCGCGGGAATCCGATGGATGCGAGACGCACAGGACCGGTCGCTGTGGCGGCGCGCGCGGGGAGGCCTATGTTTAGCAGTGGACGTGTTTCGATTGAGATGATGATAATTATGAATTATACATACATTTCTTATGCATCTGCTAAAGTGAGTTTTTTCTCTAAAACATCGACAAGATATTACGTTTTCTAATCCCAAGCAAAGTCATAGAATCACATAAGCTGAAAAAATAAAATATTATTATAAAAAATAAAAATCGATTTTAGCGTGACAATTAAAAACTATAGAGTTTAATATAAATATCGATGGTCGAAACGTTTTGAATCAAATTAGTTATATTATTGTAAGTAGAAGATAAGCCCATTTACAATGGGTGCAGTTAAAATATATTTCATTTTTTTAATTTTAAGTGGTAAGTAAAGTGTTATTTAATAATAATAAATATAATAATAATATTCCAGAAGTTTCACACAACGCTATCTAGACCCAAGCTGCAGAGCTTGTGTTATGGGTACTAGACAACTGATAAACATACTTATATATTTCTAAATAGATACATAATAAAGATAAATTACACCCAGACACAATAAAATGATCGTGCCCATCACATAAACATTCGTCACGAGTGGGTATCGAACCAACGACCTCCGGCATAGCAGTCAGGGCCACTAACCACTAGACCAACAGGCCAGTCAGTATTTATTTTCATATATTTTGGTCCAAAAGTTGTTTGTTATTATGAGTATAATCACGTGTTTAAGTAGCGTTCACTAATTACCAATCACCCTATATATGGTATACGACTAGCCTGTAAGTGTATTAGTTAGCAACCCTGACTGCTAAGCCGGAGGTCGTGGGTTCGATTCCCACCCAGGACAAATGTTTGTGTAACGAGCACGATCATTTGTCTGGATGTAATTTAACTATAATATGTACTATGTATTTAGAAATATATAAGTATGTTTATCAGTTGTCTAGTACCCATAACACAAGCTCTGCTTAACTGGGTGTCATTTATCTCGCGAACTTTGGTTTTGAATGTTAATCGGTTAGTTGGCATCCGAATCTCCTGGGGGAGCGCATTCCACAAAAAAATAGGTTAAACGAAGAAAGAACAGTGAAGAAACTCAGTACGATGAGAAGGACATTGAAGTAGGCGGTGTTTTATTTATTTATTTATTTATTAATTTATTAAATTCTTTATGCACTTACAAGTACAGAGGCGGACTTAATGCCTTAGGCATTTTCTACCAGTCAACCTTTGGGTGATGTAGAGAAAAATAGTGGTAGGTGCAATAAGAGAGAGAAAAAGCGAATACAAGAATAGATAAACTAATAATGATAAACCTAAAATATAATAACAATATATACTCAAATTTATAAACTACATAATATATACATACATACACTAATGCAATCAAACAATTGGTTATAAACAACAATTGGATACCATTACCGCTGTGATGAGACTACTGCCAACTTCTTGCGAAACAGCTCACGAACTTTGGTTTTGAATGCTAATCGGCTCTTTGCCATCCTGATCTCCTGGGGGAGCGAATTCCACAAAGAAATAGCTTGAACGAAGAAGGAACAGTGAAGATAGTCAGTACGATGAGAAGGAAATTGAAGAAGACGGTTATGAGATGAGCGCAGATTTCTATTGTGGTTGGCGCAAATGTATTGAAAATGAGAGTCTAAATAACTAGGGGAATTAGGAGAATCAAGAAGAGAAAACAAGGTAGTGAGCGCCCTTTGCTCTCTGCGCGTGTCGTCTGCGGTGTTTTCTCACTCATAAACCATTTCCGGGCCCGATAGGGCCGAAGCCTCTGGGGAACAATGAAATTCTGAAAGGTAAGTCCATGTCCCCCAGATCGAAGGCAACGAAGGAACGGGGTGGGGTTTAGTCAGTAAGAGTCTGACACGCCCTCCCGCTCCGCCCAAGAGCGGGAGAAGTCACTACTAACTAAGTATTGCGTCACACCAAAAACGATTGCATCATTGCTTACCATCAGGCGGGATTGCAGTCAAGCATTAGTTTATGTTAAATATATAAACACAGAGATAAGCGAGGACGGACAGACAGACATGGGGAAACTATAAGAGTTCCGTTTTTGCAATTTGGCTACGGAACCCTAAAAACAGCTTCAAGACAAGACCAAGTAGCGTCAACAAAAAAAATCAATTATCTTCTTCTTCTTCTTCTTAGCGTGTCGATGGCAAAACCAGTCAGATACTTTGCCTGGCCCAGTACTCAGCCACGGCAATGCCGTCCACTGATGCTGTCATTAGGTCCTCGCGAGAACAAGCAACAGGGCATGTGGTGCATGATGGAAGATGGGACATGGTCTGTGGAGAGACGCCGCACAAACACTGAAGATCAGAACCGTCCGAGAACCCCCATCTGTGAAGATTGTCTTTGCTACGGCCAACCGGGGTGCGGAGTCTGTTTAGGGTTTTCCAGGTTGGCCAAGGCGACTCGTGTCCAGGAGCGAGACTCTCCGACGGCTCGATAAAATCATAAGGAGGTCCAAACTTCTCCCGCCAGAGGTCACACCTCTCCGAGGAGGGGCTAGTTTGAGATGGGCTCACGCTTGCAATAAAACTTTTGCGACTCTTGTATGTATTTTGTAACTCATAACCCATTTCTGTTCCAGTGTTCCTGACCCTGTCTGCCGCGCAGTCACAGGTGGTCACCCCAGCGGCCTCCACCCCTGACGCCCAGAGTCCGCTGTCCTTGCTGACTCTACCTCTGCAGCTGCCAATGAACCTGCTCAATAATCTGATGAAAGGATAGTTTCAACACTGGAGTTTTTTTTATACCCTATAAACATCTTAACCTATCACATACCCGCAAACAAACGAGACACAATAGTAAAACAATAACAGCGCGGTCTCATAGGACCAGTCGGGGATTCATGAATTAAAAAACAACAAGACAGGATTTTCCGAGATTCACTCCCTAAAGGTATGAAGTGGTCCCAAATGTTTATGGAGAAACCTATTTTCAGGCGGGCGAAACCGCTAGTAGAGCATATTTAGTGAGTATATTTGTATATAGCTCTACCGCGGGGTTCAGCTAGTGTTGTCACTAGCTGAACCCCGCGGTTTCACCCGCATTTTTGCTGCGCTCCTTTAGTCTTCGCGTGATGTTACATATAACCTTCCTAAATACATGGGCTATCTAACAGTGAAAGAATTCGGACCAGTAGATCCTGAGATTAGCGCGTTCAAACAAACAAACAAACTCTTCCGCTTTATAATATTAGTATACTCGTAGATGTAACATATTAATTAACGCACATAGTAAAAGTAGTTCATAATGACGAGTACAATAAAAAAACCCAAGAGGATGTGTTTCAAAATTTGTATGGGACAGACAACCCACTTTAACCTATCAATATCCGCGAAACGAGACACAATAGTAAGACAATAACAGCGCGGTCCAATGAGACCGGTCGGGGATTCATGAATTAACGCGAGCGAAGCCGTTGGCAGAAGCTAGTATTACCTACTATAGATTGCTACTAGAAAAATTCTTACCTTTAATAAGAAAATACTCATTTCAGACCGGGATTTTGTCCACATCTGTGAGAAGATACTTTCGGACTTTGAATCCCATTGTAAGGTGTCGCAAGACTTTTTGATTAAGACAATATAATTATACAGTCGGGTTTCAGTTAAACTAGACCATGTTGAGTATTAGTGATTGGATACATCTTTGTTGATTATTTTAACACGTTGACCGCAGCACACATTTCCTACTATACGGGGCTTATAAGACCCCGTTATGTTTGAAGTAGTTTGCTTTCCCGCCCAATTTCCCACCTTCAAAAAAAGATCGCAGACCCTGGAGTCAGTTGGTTTCTGAAAGGAAAACCCAGGACCTTGGATCGAAAGCAATGAAGGAACAGGAGTGGGTTTTAGTCAGTACAAGTCTGACACGCTCTCCCGGTTCGTCCAGAACGGGAGAAGTCATATTGATGAATTCCCACCTTAAAAAAAAATCCGGCCAAGAGCGTGTCGGGCCACGCTCAGTGTAGGGTTCCGTAGTTTCCCGTCCGTCACAATAAGTGACCCCAACTTTTCAAAAACTGGTCGTCCCATCAAGTCAAAATAATTTTCCTAGAAAGTCTTTATAAAGCTCTACTTTCCAGATTTTTTTCATATTTTCTAAACTTATGGTTCAAAAGTTAGAGGGGGGGGGGGGGACGCATTGTTTTTTACTTTTGGAGCGATTATTTCCGAAATTATTGATAGTATCAAAAAATGATTTTAGTAGACCCCTATTCATTTTTGAATACCTATTCAACAATATATCACACGTTAGGGTTGAAATTAAAAAAAAAACGCTTTTTACTTTGCATGTAGGGGGGCTACCCTAATAAAACATTTTTTTCCAATTTTTATTGTTGCAATTTGTCGACGTGATTAACATACATATTGGTACCCAGCTTTCGAGAGCTAACGGTCACAGAGATTAAGCGAGGACAGACGGACAGACATGGCGAAACTATAAGGGTTCCGTTTTTGCCAATTGGCTACGGAACCCTAAAAGCAGCCTGTGCCTATCCGTGGGGTACAAAATTTCATCAAAATCGGTTTAGTAGTTAAACCGTGAAAGCGTAACAGACATACAGAGTTACTCTCACATCTATATCTATACTAATATTATAAAGAGGTAAAATTTGTAAGTTTGTATGTTTGTAAGTTTGTATGTAGGGGGTAATATCTGGAACTACTGGTCCGATTTGAAAAATTCTTTCAGTGTTAGATAGCCCATTTATTGAGGAATGCTATAGGCTATATACCATCACGCTACGATACACGGGAGCGGAGCAGTAACGGAAAATGCGGGTGAAACCGCAAGGGATAGCTAGTTTATAATATTGGTAACATTACTAAAGTATTAAAATTTACATGTAGACGCTCCATTCGTCTACATGCAATGTACTAGGAAGAGGGAGACCAAAGAAAAGATGGATGGATTGTGTGAGGACTGATATGAATGAAAAAAAAACGTGTTGGGCCGACCCCAAGTATTATGGGATAAGGGCAGGAAGAAGAAAAAAAGAGTTTATTGTCTTGTCATATTTTTATATGTATTATATTGACTGCCTCGTTGATCTTGTGGTCACAAGCGCGACTGCTGAGAGTGGGGTCCGGGATTCGATTCACGGGTCGGGTAAAAAGAGCTTGGGTCCATTAGGATTTACTCTAGCTGCCCGGAGTTTAGAGAGAAAACACGTAAAACTGTTAGTTCTACGACTGAACTCTCTCCGATCGTGTCAGATTGCCGTCTCCTCGGACTATAAGTGTAAAGAAACAGAGAGTGCACCCACTCTTGTGCACTATCGATAGTGCTTGCTCACTTGGCTAATCTCTGCTGAGATTAGCCACTGTGACCGAAATTCGGTCTGTAGGATTAAAATAAGTACCTGTATTAGTTTATTAGAACCCAAAAGAGATGGAGGAATGAACTAGACAGATTTCACCAGAACTGGTAAGAGGAGGAAGCGCGGGTTCGCGCAAGATGGAAGAAGCGGAAACCTTTGCGAAAGAGTGGAGCAGAACAGGCTAACAGCAAAAATTGGTTTAATACTTTGTAAGATTGGAATAATAATTATTATGTATTTAACAATAAAGAAATAATATAATAATTTATTTACTTATTATTAATCTGTGGGGCAGTTTTCTGACGAACTGTTGGCAATAACGACCCCACGCATTTGATTTTTTTTTACTATGCATGCAGGCTCGCGTTTGACCACTATCTCACCTGATGGTAAGGGATAATGTGGCCGACGATGGAGCAAGCTTGCCTAGAAGTTACCTAATCACTCTTGACTTAAAGACTCCTAGTTTGTGGTTGTTATAGTTCTCTCCTGGGAGTATTCTTGCGTCTTACCTCTGGCTTGAACAGCAGTGGACCAGTGGTAATTGCCCCGGCTTATAAGTTTTAGGTTGCGGGTTCAAACCCAGCCAGGCTCATTACTTTGTGTAATTTATTTCATCACCGCGGCTATCAGAACGTTGAAGGAAAACATCGTGAGGAAACCGGCATGTCATGGTAGAATCAAAAATCGAAGAAATTCGATTCTACCAATCCGCACTGGGCCCGTGTGGTGGATTACGGCACATTCCCTCTCTTATAGAGGAAGCCTGAGTCCCAACAGTGGGAACATGATAAGAACATGATACCTGTGCTATGCTATGCTATCTCTGGCTTGTCTTTATTGGCCGGTCGTAGTGAACACTGACGAGGAACAGAGTTCCCACCTCTCTCTTGCTTTTATTGGCTGATTTGAGTGGAGATTTGCAAGAGCAGATGTGCTCGGGAGAATGATGTATAGTCCAGTAAGGTGCTTACAGTTGTCAAGATCTGGACCCATAACCCATGCTTCCAGTAGGCTTCCCTGCTGCCCTACGGTATTGCTAACATCTCCTAGAGGCGCGCGTAGAACACTACGCGCCGTCGATAACGTAGAATCTGTCCGGACCGGACGGATACCGGACGTAAATATTATCATCTGAGGCCGTGGCAAATTCATTGGACTGGGCTCCAGACAAATTATCACGTTGTCATTCATAACCTTCTGTGAACCACGTGCATAAAAATGACATCGTAAACCATGTGGGGTCTCTCAGACCCCAATAATGTACGTGGAAATTATTTGTTTGGTTTTATTTTAAAATATGGCTTTTCGTCAATTTAATTTTAACATATTTTGTGAAATATGTGTGCTAATTCTTCTGTGCTCGCGGTCTCTCGGACCGGAGGCTCTTTAGGACCGAAGGCCCCGTAAGAGTGGAAGGCCTTGGCATTTCACCAGCCTTACCACCCTAGTTCTGCCAATGTATACAGCTTTTATAGCTTTAACAGTTCAGTTTACGTCGTTAAATGGATCGCGTTGAGAGCCCATAATAGGGCCTTACATGATCCGTCATATAAATGTCTCTTTCAGGAAACAAGATACAACTACTGTAAATAAAAAAAAACAACATGGCCTAATGGGGCTTCCTCGACCCATCCTTAACGCAGTGCCAGTGTGGAGCAGCTACCCAGGACATGCGGCACTTGCTATGCTGTCCATCCTGCACAACCACCTGTACTTTGAAGGATCTAAACGAGGCCAATGCCAAAGCTATGCAGGTTGCCAAATACTGGGCAGAAAAAGTTTGATGAGAGCATCGATACGAAAAGAAGAAGAAGAATTGTAAATAAACACAAACAAGAAAAAAAAAACAACGAAAACTATATTTCATTCCAAATCATAAATTTTAATGTCTTTCCAAAACGTACTTTTAGTCAGCAGACCGAACAAAAAAAAATACAAAATTTTTCCAAAAAATCACCAATTTTTTTTTCGTGCGTCGTTCTAAGCGAATTTACGTTTTAGTAGCATCCGCATGGTGGGGGGGGGCATGGTGGTGGTTCGGGGCATGGTGGTTGACAAGGGCACGGGGGCGGTGGGCATGGCGGCGGTTGTGGGCACTGACAGGGCGTGTAGACGGTGGCGGGCCCGGTGCAAGGTGGGCCGGTGCGGCCGATGCAGATGGTCGGTGGTGCGATGGTCGGCTGTCCAGCCTCCCCGAAGCACACAGTACTCCCGTCACAAGTACTGTAGCAACGCCAGGGAGCGGCCGCCGCGACGCTGATTAGTGCTGCAGAACAAAAGAAGGATAAGCAAACCAAAACGGAAAACCAAGGAAGAATAATCCTCCCGACCGATTTTCGATCATGGTGGTCAATCTCAACAGGAATCAGCTAAATATTCGCCTCGTCGTTTATACCGCGTATATCGAAGGCCTGGAACAATTTCCCTGCTGTGTTCTTCCCGTCTGATTATAATTTGGGTGTCTTCAGACTCTTAATTCATGAATCCCCGACCGGTCCTATGAGACCGCGCTGTTATTGTTTTACTATTGTGTCTCGTTTTGCGGGTATGTGATAGGTTAATAAACTAGTGTCCCTCACCATCAATGATTACATCACTGCTTACTATCAGGTGGGATCGCTCTATAGCTTTTCGGAATTGGGAAATTGGTGGTGTGAGTGTAAAGCCGTTGGTCCTGCGCCTGATCTCTCTCTGGTCGTGTCGGATTGCCGTCCCATCGGACTATGAGAGTAAAGCAAGAGAGTGCACCTGTGTTTGTGCACACACTTGTGCACTATAATATCTCCTGCGTACTTGGCTGATCTCTGTTGAGACTGGCCACCGTGATTGAAATTCGGTTGGGAAGATTATTTTTAGGATTAGGCCTTGTAATGTTCCCACTGTTGGGACTCAGGCCTCTTCAGTAGAAGAGGGAATGGACCGTAATCTACCACGCAGGTTCAGTGCGGATTGGTAAATGTCACGTCTTCGAATTTTTGGCTCTAGGTCATGCCGGTTTCCTCACGCTATTTTCCTTCACCGTTTTGAAAACAGTGGTGATGAAATAAATTTATTAAAAAATATTTTAATTATTTTTATTAATTTTTAAAATTTTACCGTCAAGATTACATATTCAATCAAATTTTCCGTAATTTTCAATTTAAATCAGAAAAAATCATAGAAAGAGCTTCAATATTTCAAAATGTGTGCGATACGGAATCCTGGAGGAGCACTGGCCTGATGGCTGGTGTGCGTACGTGACCCATCACCACTACCACTCCATCAGTCCATCGTGTATATGCAGTAAGGAGGCTGTTGGAAAGTAGAGTGCGTCTAAGGAAAGCGCGACTTGGAGTTTTTTTTTTTATTTAATTGGCAACATTATTCAGCCGCAATTGTAGGAAATTAAAAAAATTGTGAAGTGTAACAAGACATGATTCTCCTACTAATTAGAAATACCACATACAAAATTTTTGGATTTAACCTCTTTTTCTCAGGTCGCGCTTTCATTAGACGGACTATAGCAGATTCAGTCGTTACTCCATTGGTGTAATTGCCGCAAGGCGTTCCATTGTGAGGATAAACCAATAAATAAATAAATAAATGTTTTTGTCTAAGTACTAATATATATACTAATATTATAAAGAGGTAAAATTTGTAAGTTTGTAAGTAGGGGTAATCTCTGGAACTACTGGTCCGATTTGAAAAATTATTTCAGTATTAGATAGCCCATTTATCGAGAAATGCTATAGGCTATATACCATCACGCTACGACCCACGGGAGCGGAGCAGTAACGAAAAATGCGGGTGAAACCGCAGGGGACAGCTAGTGTACAATAAAGAATTAAGAATTACTCACCAAGAACCACGAATGCCTGTAGACCCATTTTGCCTTTCAGTGCATATTCTGAGCGCGCTCACGTCTTATATACTTTCAACTCTAATACATATTTAGTAAAGCTCCAATTACCGTGACAATACTGAGATAACAGGTGACGTAACTTAAGTTATGTTTAAAAGAGTTTAGGTAAGCTTATAATGTAACCATCACGCTTGTTTTTAGTAAAAGGTTAGACAGAAGACAACAACAATTAACAATATGCCTGCTCCGGTCTTCCCGTCCGATTATAATTTAGGTCTTTTCAAAGCTAGAGTGAATAGGCTTTTAATAAATAGTGCGACTCACCATCAACGACTGCATCACTGCTTACCATCAGGTGGGATTGCGGTCAAGCATTGGTTTATACCAATAAAAAAAACAGTGGAAAAACATGATGCAGCTTAGCTGGGACGATAAGCAATGGGTAGCTCGCCGTTTGGTTATCGTCGACAGTGCGTAGTGTGCTATGCGCTCCTCATAGAGATGTCAGTAAACCATAGGGGCCTATGCCCATGATGAATCTTCACACCACTTTCTCCGTCTTAGTCAGAAGCCAGTAAATCTGACTCCAGTCTTGCCATGAAGTACCGTGTTACTACCGTAGTTAACGGGTTGTGGAGGTCTGGCAGACAGCCACTCCTCGTAAAATACTGGTATTCAGCTAAATCTGGCTTGACTGGAAGCCGACCCCAATATAGTTGAAAAGGCTAGGCAGACGATGAGTACAGGCTATGGTCTGGAGCGAGGAAGAATGGCAGGCGGTCGCTTCCATCTGCGAGGCAGTAATGTTAGCCAAGGAGGTAGCCGCACACGTGAGGGAACGGACTTCCTCACGCCCCAACCGCTAGGATTCTTGTCCTTGTGGAGGCTATCGGCGGCGGTGACCTCTCGCGCCGGGCCCTGGTACAGGCCATGGTCCGGAGCGAGGAGGGGTGGCAGGCAGTCGCCTCCTTCTGCGAAGCAGTAATGTTAGCGAAGGAGGCTGCCGACCGCGTGAGGCAACGGAACTCACGCCGTCGCCGCCGAGATCCCGATCCCGATTTCCGACCACCGTAGGCGCGGGCTCGCGGACGGCGAGCACTGGGTAGCTCGCCGTCCGGCAGTCTGGTAATAATCTGGACCGAGCCTAGTCGTCGACGGCGCGTTCTGTTCCACGCGCGCCTCAAGGAGATGTCAGCAAACTGTAGGGGCCCGGCAGGGCCGAAGCCTCTGGGGAACACGGTATCCGAAAGGTTGTCACCGTGTCCCCCAGATCGATGGCAACGAAGGAACGGGGTAGGGGTTTAGTCAGTAAGAGTCTGACACGCCCTCCCGCTCCGCCCAAGAGTGGGAGAAGTCATTCTGATGATTCCCCTACCGGAAAAAAAAAAAAAAAAAAAAAAAACCGCTAGGATTCTGACCCCGATTTTCAGTCACCATAAGGTTGAGCTTGGGGACGATGAGCAATAGTTAGCTCGCCGTCTGGTGATAATTGTCAACAGTTTATAGTGTCCCACGCGCTGCCCAAAGAGATGTCAGAAGAGCATAGGGGCCCAGCAAGGCCGATGCCCAATAGGGCTGCCGACTTTTGCCATTTTCTGAAAAGGAAACCCGTAGTCTTGGAATGCAAAGAGCAACTAAGAAACACTGGTGTGGTTTAGTCAACAAAAGATTGACACTCCTTGTCACACCACCCAGAGTGGTAGAAGTCATTGGATGATTTTACACCTTAAAAAATAAAGCTCTATATTATTAATATATCTTACAGTTACCTATATATTTTTATGATTAAATTTATATATTGCATCTATTTACTTATGTGTACACTAGCCTCTGCTAGCGTCTTCGCCTGGATGAGAATAGGCTTTCTCCATACAATATTTGGACCCCCTCCCCCGTATCAACCAATTAGGGGGTGAATAAAAAAAACTCTCTTAGTACTCGCCTACGTCATTAAAGAAAACCTTGGGGGAAATTTTCCTTTTGTGAGCAGTAATTTTACCGAAGGAGGCGGCTGCACGCGTGAGGGAATTCAGTCTTCCTCACGCCCCAGCTACTGGATTCCAAACCCTACGTGGCGAACTAACAACTGCTTAAAAGAAAAAGAAGAAAGTGTCAAAGGTAAGTGCTGTTTTAACCTTCATCGAGTTGTACTTCCAGCATATGAATACCCAAACTATAACTACTTCACTGTAGGCGAAGGCTTGTGGACGAGCAATGGGCAGCTCATCGTCTGGAGATCCGGTAACAGTCATCCAAGTGAAAGTCATCGACGGTGCGTATTGTTTCACGTACGTCTCAAACAGATGTCAACAATTTGTAGGGGCCCAGGAGATTCGAAGCCTTTTGCAGCTAAGGGTTAAACGAAACAGAACCCTGCGACCTTAGAACGAAGGCAAAGAAGGAAAAGGAGTGGGTGTTAGCCAATAAAAGTCTGACAGCATTGCCCTGGCCGAATACTGGGCCAGGTAAGATATTTAACTAGTTTTGCCATTAAGTACCATGTTACCCCAGTTAATGGGTTGTGGAGGTCCGGTAGGCAGCCGCTCCTCGTAAAATACTAGTATTCAGCTAAATTCGGCTTGACTGGAAGCCGACCCCAATATAGTTGGGATAAGGCTAGACAGATGATGATGATGCCATCAACAAGCTAAGAAAAAGAAGTAAAAGTCTGCAGGCCATCAAGAATCGACAAGTCTTATTAATAATTTCACATGTAAAAAAGTCTATAACAACTGGATTTCACGAAGTAGGATAAGGCTAGACAGATGATGATGATGCCATCAACAAGCTAAGAAGAAGAAGTAAAAAATCTGCAGGCCATCAAGAATCGACAAGTCATGTTGATGATTTTTCACGTAAAAAAAATCTAAGTATAACAACTGGATTACACGTAAATGTTAAAACAAATGATGTTTATTATTTCGAAGCTCCGTCTAGCGTAAAGCCAATGGTTGATTAGTGAATTTAAAACAATTTGAAGATATTTTAGAGTATAAAAGATTCGAACGTTTGGTGGTTAATACACAAGGTTGTCAACCATGGGGCGTCTAACGGCATTGGGTATAATAGGTAATATATCTGAATAACTATTTTTATATCTTACTAACTATTTTTTATATCTTACTAACTATTTTTTATATCATATTAACTATTTTTTAAATCATATTGACTATTTTATTTAAACCTTCAGTTTCTGTGGTAATATTTGAAGCAAAGATATCTTTAATAATCAAGAAATTTTAATGAAAATGTGTCTAAAGAGGACCAAAAGATATAAAGCATGGTCACTCTTGAATCGAATTAAAAATCAGAAATCTTTATTTTCAAATCAACGATTTACAGGCACTTTTGAAAAGTCTAAATGTCGGTCAATAAAAAAAATAGAGCAGCTAGATATACAACAGCTTCAAATCAAATATCGAGCAGTTGCCCGGATCAGACACAACAACCATTCTGGTTTACACCCTGATCCACATACTTTTAAACTAGTGACCCTATCTGTGGACCTACGACGATCCATTTGAAGACCTAAACTAAACTGTCAAAAGGATGGAGCAATACAGGCAGTATTGTTCCATCGACCGCGATCCCACCTGATGGTAAGCAGTGATGCAATCGTCGATGGTGAGGCGCACTATTTGTTGTTGTCGGTTGTTAGCTTGTTGGTAAGTTGTGGAATATTATTGTACTAATGTCTTTTTTCCTTTACCAGCATTGGTAGCTTCAGCGGCAGCGGCGCCTGCGCCCCAATACTGCGGGTGTCCGTGCCCCCCCCCGCCGTGTCCGTGCCCGCCCCCCCCACCGCCCTGCCCGCCTCCTGTGCCGCCGCCATGCCCCTGTGATCCCTGCGCTCCCCCACCTTGTAAGTATTTGTGACCTCTGGCTCTTTAACTTTGTAAGTACTTATGACCTCTGGCTTTTTGACCTTGTAAGTACTTATGACTTCTGGGTCTTTTGGCCTTGTGAGTACATATGACCTCTGGCTTTTTGACCTTGTAAGTACTTATGACCTCTAGGTATTTTGTTTTGTAAGTATATAATTTATGTGACCTTTGGGTCTTCTGCCAGGAAGACTTTTGGAAGCCCTGAGCTCCTTGTAAGTACTTTTATCTACTACTACCTTAGCTCACTCTGCAAAGGCCCAGAAAGGCCAGAGAGGTTGGGCTGATAGAGAATGCCTTGTTGCATTAAGTCCGCCTATGTACCATTATTGTACATGAAGTTTAAATAAATAAATAAAGGCTGAAGACTACTGGGGCCATGGGTTCAGTTCAGAAATTAAAATCTGGGGACCTGAAACGAAGGCAAAGAAGGAACAAGAATGGATTTTACTTAGTAAACGTCTAACACGCACTACCATTTCGCCCAAGAGCGAAAAAAGTCATATTGATGATGGTTCACCTAAAATAAAAAGCAGTGTTAGCCGACAAGATTTTTTGCACAGTAGAAAGAGCAATGTTGGCCCAATGATAAAGGCCTTACAAATTGTAGGCCACGGGTTCAAACCCAGCCAGCAGTAATTTATTTCATCACCACTGCTCTCAAAACGGTGAAGGAAAACATCGTGAGGAAACCGGCATGTCCAAGAACCAAGATTTCGAAGACATGTGACATCGACCAACCCGCACTGGGCCCGCGTGGTGAATTCCGGCCCATTCCTTCTCTTAGAGAGGAGTCCTGAATAACAGCAGTATGGCTAGGTGCGCACTAGCGGCCAGGACGCAGGCGACCAGGTCACGGCGGCCATCGAGATACATACATTAGTATGAAACCGTGTGGCCGCTGGCCGCGTGCGGACAGGTGCGCTCTATGGCGGTTTCATACTAATGCATGTATCTCGATGGCCGCCGTGACCTGGCTGCTGGCCGCTGGCCGCTAGTGCGCTATTGGTCTAAGAACATTATAAGGCTGACGCTATGCTATGCTAAAATGCTTCCGCAAATAACTGAACCAACTAAATTCTTCTTTTATTCTCCAGCACCATGCGGAGACGGCATCGTCAAAGTGTTGCTGCAGAAGAACTGCGTGCCTGAACGCCTGAGGGCCGCGGGCTTCCAGGAGATCGCCGTCCCCGGAGGAACCTTCTACATCAGCGCATCCCCCGACGTCATCATCCAGCCGCCCCCGATCCTGGTGCGCCCACCACAGCAGGCTCCCATCACCCCACCGGCTCTGTCTGTCCAACCACCTCAGGTTCCACCTGTGACTCCTCCAGCGTTGTGTGTAAGGCCACCTCCTCTGCCGGCTATCACTCCTCCCCCCGTGTTGGCTCGCCCTTGTCCGTTGCCCTGCATTCAGCCTCCTCCTCTAGTAGTGAGGGTGCCGAAGCCTGCGACCATCCAGCCAGCCCCGATCAGTGTGACGCAGCCACGTCCCGCGCCGATCAACCCCGCTCAGATCGTGGTGCGTCCTCCTAAGCCGCAGACGATCCAGCCTCCTACCATCTGCGTGTCGACGTCGTCGCTCCAGTCGCAGGGTCAGCAGATAAATCCGTGTGGATGTGTGCAGCCGGCGCCTCCCCCGTGCCCGAGTCCCTGCCCTTGTCCCTCGCCCTGTCCCTGCCCCTGTCCCTGTCCCTGCGAGCCCCCCCCACCCCCACCATGTCCCTGCGAACCACTCCCGTCTCCTTGTCCATGTCCCTGTGAACCCCCACCCTGTTCACCATGCTAAAAACTCAATAACTCCAGGATTTTGTTCCGAAAACGACCTAATTTAAGACCCACTGCTAAGATTCTAAGAACGACGCTAAGGCACTGAGGGGGGAAGGAAGGAACTGTAAACCGTCGCCTGAGAAATCCAACTGAGGTCTACCTCACTACTCCTGGAACCCCTGAAGAATGCTGAAGAACTCTGCAAGAACCACAGTGAAGAAATTAGCAGTGTAACAAACTTTCCAGTTAGAACTTTCCCGGGTCGTTTTTCGATATAAGTCCTCTGTTAATTTTTAGTATGTTTTCAAAGATCTCTTAAATGGTTTCTTTACAATTACTCTGGCATGTGATAATGGTCAATTTAGTGGTAATAAGACAATTCCCCGTACTGAGTTTCGAATGTGTGTCGTTTACAAATGTATAGTCTAAGTATTTTATGTATTTTAATAACGAATTATTATACGCATATATGTATTAAATGTTTTGGTTTCTTTTGTTTTTACCCCTCTTAAGAGCAGTCAAAACGAGATTCATTTTCATTAGTTTTTCATACAATCGCTCTTATGTGATTATATCATTATTACCACCATCTTTCCTTAAAAAAAATTGGAAACGTAGATACATAATATCTGTATTAACATGAAAATAAAAACACATAACTAATTAAAACTACATATACACTAACTCTTACTCTATCATCATGTTTTACATGGCGTCAAAAAATTCTTCCGTATCGCTGGAGTGGAAGTGTGCCTAAAAGGCTGGCGGCATTGCCGCGTTGTATAACCGGCGGCACATAACTTGGCAATGCGCAGAAATCGTTTTTTAGATCTATTTGGTGGTCAAGCGGGACGCGGGGTACGAGGTAGCGCCGATCCGGCGCGCGATTGGTGCAGCATTATAATAGTAGTTTATGATTGGTGCGTTAGACGACTTTTGCCTCCGCACTGCGTTACGTCCTGTTCGCTCATTGGCTGTTGTGTGCACCATGCGCGAAACTTGCCAATGTATTTGCCGGGTATTATATGACAATGCTTAATCTGTATCCACATGGATAATATATCTAGGTTTCTCAAAAAAACCCAGCAATACCCTGTAGTTTCTTGAAATCAAATCATGGGTAAAACTATTAAGTCAAGTTAGTAGTTAAAAAAAATAATTAATTAAAAATACCCCCGACCAATTAACAGCAGACAAGCTCAGTGGTTTCAGAAGACATAAGTGTTTCAGATGTCAGATCCCACATGTGCTTGCAAGCAAACTGAGCATGTAACATTCCACACCTAACAAACGACCTGATGACCTTGAAGACCTGAGCCGATTTCCATCAAACATAGCTAAGAACACGCTCGACTGATATACCTTTCAAATAAACCTCATTAAAATCGGATCAACCGTTTGGGAGCTACGATGCCACATACAGACACATACACATTTACACACACAGACACGTCAAACTTATGACACCCCGTCGTTCTTGCGTCCGGGGTTAATCAAACTTATAACACCCCGTCTTTTTTGCGTCGGGGCTTAATAAATAGGTACACTGTGATAAAAGGACATAGAAACCAAGTTGGAGATATTTTAAATGCCTGCAACCATCAGCACACTTGCATTGGATCCTCAACTAATTTTATTGAGATTGTTCCAGTCTCCGCATGAAAAATACTCTACATGTCTCAGGAGCATCCTACCCTACGTTTCGTACGCGTGAGGGAATGACTCTCACGCCCTAGCCACGGTAGCAATGGGTGGCTCACCATCTGATCGTCCGGACTGATTCCGAGTCGCCGACGGAGCATAGTGTTCCACGTGCGTCTCAAGGAGATGTCCGCAAAACCGTTGGGGCCCAGCAGAGTTAAAGCCTACTGGGAATTCCACAATTTTCACACAACGCCATCTAGGCCCAAGCTATGCAGAGCTTGTGTTATGGGTACTAGACAACTGATAAACATACTTATATATTTTCAAATACATACATATTATGGATAAATAACACGCAGACACAGGACAAATGATCATGCTCATCACACAAACATTTGTCCAGGGTGGGAATCGAACCCACGACCTCCGGCATAGCAGTCAGGGTCACTAACCACTAAACCAACAGGCCAGTCATGAGTCAGACTATGGTAAGGTTCTGAAAGGAAAACTCTGGACTCTGGGACTCTGGAACGCAAGGCAAAAAAAAGGAACATTTGGTTTAAGTCACTGTTAAAACAAACTTTTGACACGCCCTTCCGTTCCAAATAAGAGCGGGAAAGTCATTGGATGATTTCCCATCAAAATGACTGTTTAAATTAAAAAATATCAAAAATATGTTTGAGACATTTTAAATCATCAACACACATGCATTGGATCCTTAGCTACTTTTATCGAGATTCTGTTCGGCACCCCGTGACACTCGCCTGTTCGTATCAGCTGTCATATTGTTATAGTTTTAGCATTAGCATTAGCGGCCTTATAATGTTCCCCCTGCTAGGACTCAGGCCTCCTCTCTAGGAGAGGGCATGGGCCGTAATCCACCGCGCGGGCCCAGTGCAGATTGGTGGATGTCAGATGTCTTCGAGTTTTTGGTCCTAGGACATGCCGGTTTCCTCACGATGTTTTCCTTCACCGTTTTGAGAGCAGTGGTGATAAAATAAATTACACTAAGTAATGCGCTTAGCTGGGTTTGAACCCGCGGCCTACAACTTGTAACTCGGGGCAGTTACCACTCGGCCACCACCGCTCACATATTATTTTCATTTATAGTTTTATATTGTGTAAAATAAAGAATATGAAGATGACGATTATCACCCTAACTGGTCGCAGACCATCCTACCCTATATTTTAGACATTTAGATACAAAATAAAACAAATATCTTTAAAAAAGCTTTTTATTCCATGCCTATGGACAAACTTTGATAAAGACTATACTCTATTTAGTTACTACACGAAAAGAAAACAAAAGAAACTTGCGTTACTGTCCGTTCAACCGATTTTGACTTCCATTCCGTAGATATAAGGATGACATTAAAAGCAAAAAAAGTGGTTACAATACCAACTTTTTCTGCAGCCGTCATTTGTGATATCACCAACGCAATTAAAGTCAAAATCGGTTGAACGGACGGTAAAACAAGTTTCTTTAAATTTCTTTTCTTATAGTAAATAGAGTATAGCATTACATTGTAAGAAAACAATAACTTTTTCTTTATAAATTTACCCAAATTAAAGACAGCAGCAAATTAAAATAAACAGTTCATATTCTTTCATTTAAAAATAAAAAATGGGTGTACCTCAAGGTTCAATATTGGGTCCGACCCTGTTTATTTTACAAGATAGTGGTTATAATACTGTATTGTGTTATCTTCAAGGTTCCACTTCCACCACTCCACTTCTAATTGAGTAATAGAATAACGATTGTATAATTGAAACGCGTCGAAACTAACAATAATATTATCTTATCTCTACAAAATAATAGTTTACTTTTTAGATTAAAACACTGCGTACTTTCGACCACAAGTCGGTGTTAATCAAAATATAGATAAAAGTTGACCTTATGAGTTAACAGCCCTGTTGGTATAGAGGTCAAGGGCCTTGAATCCCTAAAAATATATATTACCAAATAATCAAGTTTCCTGTCCCAAGTAGCAGTGAAAAATCAAACTTCCAAGTCAATATTTCTAAACTCATTAGGATAATTATCATTATAAGCAATAGGGTAACCTATTGGTTCCCGTTGATCTAAAATCCTGAAATTTGGCATGAAGTAAGGTATAAAAATAAATTTGAAATCTGTAAAGTAGTAACGTCACAAAAAAATCTGACTCCAGTCTTGCCATGAAGTACCGTGTTACCCCAGTTAATGGGTTGTGGAGGTCTGGTAGGCACCCGCTCCTCTTAAAATACTGGTATTCAGCTAAATCCGGCTTGACTGGAAGCCGACCCCAATATAGTTGGGGAAAGGCTAGGCAGATGATGATGAGTCAAAAAAACCTCTGTTGTTCGAAAAAAACGGGAATTTTAACAATTTACATACATAGGTTAATTTCTACAGAACCTTCACTGATCGAGTCCGACTCGCCTTAACCAGTTTTTTCTAACATTCGCTACTTCTGTATGCGCAGCGTTGGAAGGTCTCCCACAAGGTAGACCGATGACCTGGTGAGGGTCACGAGTATGCGATGGATGCGAGATGCACAGGACTGTTTGTAGTACTTCGTCGACACTTGGGGGAGGCCTATGTCCAGCAGTGGATGTCCTTTGACTGAAATGATGATGATGATTCGCTACTTGCGTTATGGAGCTCAGAATTGTGTTTCTTTCGTGTAGTAGAATCATGGTGACCTCTCACCTTCGGACCAATGTCAGGCCATGGTGCGGAGCGAGAGGGTCAGTGAAGAAGGCGTTGATAAACGTAAGGAGAGGAATCTTAACCCCCAGCTTCCTCTATAACGAGGACGGTGAGCAATGGACAGCTTGTCGTCCGACCATCTAGTAACTGTTCAAACCGAGCCCAAGTCGTAGACGGTGCGCAGAGTTCCAGGCGCGCGTAGGGGCCCAGCAGGGTCGAAGTCTACTGGGGCCATGGGTTATGTAAAAATTAACCCTGAGGCCTGGAACAAAGGCAAAGAAGGAACAGTGCTAAATTAAAAGTCGCCTAAAATAAAATGTAGGGATAATTGCAGTGAAACCAATACAATTTTGTGAAAATGACAGTGACTTTGGATTTAACAGCCTTTTAGTGAGCAGCAAAAGTTAAGGGCTAAAGTAACAGTAAAATCAACGGTTAAAATAGTGAACAAACGAATTTAACCGTTATTATTACTTTATAATGTTACTTTAGCTGTTACCTTAGATGATGAGGAAACTGGCTGTTAGATAGTAAAAGTCTAACACAGCCCTTCTGATCCTACCAGGGCGGGAGATCGGATCATTTCCCACCTAAAAAAAGACTATTTTAAAACCTTTATGGATTAGTTACTCATCATGTGCTTTTAGAATTCTGTAATCCCTACGAGGGAAACTCTGAGCTATGGGTCATCAGACCCTCACCCTACAGTATCGCACTTATCTAGTACGGTATAAATAAAAGGAGAAACTGACTGACTAATATATCAACGCACAGCCAAAAACTACGCCTTCAACCACAGATAAAAAAATAAAGAAAAGATATAAAGAAAGTTTAAAAAATTTAGACTGGCCTGTTGATCTAGTGGTTAGTGACCCTGACTGCTATGCCAGAGGTCGTGGGTTCGATTCCCACCCAGGACAAATGTTTGTGTGATGAGCACGATCATTTGTTCTGTGTCTGGGTGTGATTTATCTATAATATTAATGTATTTAGAAATATTATGTAAGTATGTTTATCAGTTGTCTAGTATCCATAATACAAGCTCTGCTTAGCTTGGGACTAGATGACTTTGTGTGAAAAAGTTGAGGAAAAAAAAATATTATTTAAGTTTTGTAGCTGTTTAAATTATTCGCAAATTGATTCCTTGTGGCCATTGTGATGTAAAATTGGTGCAGTTATGTATTTTAAATGACTGCGATTTTTTATGTGTAATCATTGAAAAAGGCGCAATCTCGTTAAAATTTAGCTGAGGATTTTACTGTAGTGTTGCGAAGTTTTCCAAGAAAGCTGACTTGATACATTTGCTGCCAAATAGGTACTTCTAAAACGGTTAGAATAAGCTGCACCCGTATACTAATGTAAGTCAAGATTTTAATACTAAAGATTAGGCCGTATGGTCTAAGACCTTAGCCTGCTCAAATGGGGTGAGGAGAAAAACAAATTAATTTGTTGTTTCAGGTTGTAGGTTTGTTAGTTTTTGTTTATAATTCCGTACAACAGAAACTTGTATTTTTAACACGATAAGTTCATCGGATTTAAGTATTAATTTAACGCCTAATTTCATAAGAGAAGTGGCTAAAGCAATAGTCGCTTAAATTAGAAGTAAGATACCTAAAACCATTCACAATTACGACTCAGGTTTTACAGCTTACAGCTCTAGAGAACTGTGGTGGCCAAGTGGTAACTGCCCCGACTTACAAGTTGTACGTCGCGGGTTCGAACCCAACCAGGCGCATTACTTTGTGTAATTTATTTCATCACCACTGCTCTCAAAACGGTGAAGGAAAACATTATGAGGAAACTGGTAGAACCAAAAATTGGAAGACATGTGACATCCACCAATTCGCACTGGGACTGCGTGGTGGATTACGGCCAGAGAGGGAATGCTCTTAGAGAGGAGGTCTGAGTCCCAACCAACTGTTGGAACATTACAAGGCCGATAATGATAATGCTAATGAGTTAAATTAAGTTACTTATAAGTAATAATAAAATGCGTATATATGCAGTGCTAATATTATAAACTAATAATTATTAAATAAATTTTAAGAGAACTTAAACTACAATAATTTCAACGAAAAATTATGATAGGAAATAACTCACGAACAGCATACATAAACTATGTTATCTATCCAAAACGAATTTGAATATACCAAACATTAAATTTGAAAAAAGAAATACAGTTAAACCGTTACCGACGTCAGTGTTGCAAAACTAAATAATACTAAATTTAAAAAATAATTCCAAAGACCGTTACAAAACATTTGTTTGAGGGTGACAATACAAAACTTAGTATTCCAAACAAACATTTTATTGAATTTGAGTTTTAACACTATGTAAATAAGGTTGATTTTAGAATGTGTCAGGGTTTTGCAAATGGCGGCTTCTAGTTTGGGATTTTGAGTAAGTACAGAGTATAAAAGGTAAAATTTCTGAATGATTTTCATCAGACGATCGAAAAATGGCGAAGGGCAAAGTCATATGGTTATCGGGTAAATATAATTATTATAATTAATTTTTTACTTATTTTCTATCATTTTAAGTTACCAAAATATCTCTCGATTTAATTTAATTTTACTTTATTTATTTATTCTTCATAAGTACAACATTAAGTACATAGGCGGACTTAATGCCTTACGGCCAGTTTTTTCATCAATGGTAACAGCCAAAGTAACGACATAAAGTAATAATAACGATTAAATTCGTTTCTTCACAATTTCAACCGTTGGTTTGACTGTTACTGCTCATTGAGGGGCTGTTAAAGCTATAGTCACTGTCATTTTGACAAAATTGTATTGACTTCACTGCGTTCATTATGGATGCGTTCAAACACATTTTATTTTAAAGTTTTTTTTTTTAAGAAATAGGGTAAAGGCGGGAATAAATGCCCCGGTGGCATAGATGCCTTGTTATCAAAAAATGACAAACGGAAACGGAACCCTCAGTGCGCGAGTCCGACTCACACTTGCCCCCTTTTTTATTTGTAATATGTACGAATGTAGCAGAACCATGCCATGAATATATAAAAGAAAGGAAGGAGTGCGAGTTCGAGTAGCATTTTGCATTAGCATTATCAGCCTTATAATAATCCCACTGCTGGGACTCAAGTCTGCTCTCTAGGAGAGGAATGATCCACCACGTGGGCCCGGGGTGGACTGGTGGATGAGAGTATGTTCGAGTTAGAGTATGGAATACAGAGCAATTACCGTCAACTTTCGAGGAAATGGACAGAAATACCATGGGGGGTTAAAATTCTAAAACCACAAATGCTTTTAGAATTTTAAAAATAGGTCCAAAAATATTTAAAGGATTAAACTAGCTAGCAATATATATCCCGCCTTCACCCTAAACAACAAATGACATTTGACTTATGGCACTACTGGACAGTGATGTTGCGATGTTGTCATGAGTAAAAAAAGCTCCCCACGTGTTTTTGGGGTAATTACGACGTTTGCGTAGCGGCAACTCTTTTGACTTTTAGTTTAGCTGTTATTTGGATGAAGAAACACATTTGCCATTATGACAGCTATGGTCAAGTAAATGTTAATGGTTTTACTGATAGTTTTAGTTTTTGATGAAAAAACTAGCCGTTAGTCATTCTCTACCAGTCAACTTAGGGTGGTGAAGAGACAATAATTATGATAGGTGCATGAAAGAGAAATAGTTATTAAAAAAACTATGGGTAAAAAATACTTAGATAGCTAAACAAGTCTACCAAATAAGTCTAGTACCAATTTTCGGAAAGTCCTCCAAAACGGATTTCGATTTTTGTGGACTAAGAGAGGATTTTTTACAATTGACCCCCTAAGGTTGTAAAACAGGGACCCAAAATTTGAAGAAACATATTTTCACGCCGGCAAAGCCGATGGCAGAAGTTACTAGTTGTTCTTCGTTAATGGTGCTTTGACATGTCCGCTTCGTGCTCGGAGTTTTTCGGCCAAAGTCGGATATGCTAGTCATATGAGGGCGCATAACAGAGCTGCAAATCTGAGCTCACAACCACAATAAAAGTCATTGAATGAAGTCGCTGTGGCCGAAATCGGCTAGATGGCATCATCATCATCATCACTTCTGGAATCGACTAGTTGACTAATACATTCTTCGTCCACAGTTCTTTTCCTGGGCACCGTGCTGGGGCAGCCGTGCCCGCAGCCAGAACCCCAGTTCCCCTGCCCGTGTCAACAGCAACCAGCGCCGCCGCCCCCGTGTGACGGCGCTCAGCAGATAGGACCCTGCAACCCTTGCGAGCCGCCCGTCAACTATGTGTACGGACAGGCCCCCACCGGTAAGTTGGATAAGGAGAGAAAGACTTGTGTTTTTGAGGAAGCTGAGGACTTTAGCCATTACAATAGCTAGTAGAATTTGAGGCGGACCCTGGCAACGGCCGGGACTAAAGCCAGGCAGAAGAAGAATAGGTAGTAGAATGTGACTTGTAGATGGACTTATACGTGGGATTCGAAGATTTTTTAGGTCCTCAGACATGGCTTGATTTTGAAGACTATTACTATATACACGTATAATTCAAATTACTCTGTATTTTTTTAATCTGCCACTGCGGACTGTAGCACGTCGATGCTATGGTTCGACTCGTAGGTTGAGCAAGGTTATATTGTGGTTTACTACTACACAAACCAGGAACTTACAGCAGCCAAATCCCAAGGGTTTGGCTACTCTTTCTTCCTCGAGCTCGTCCTTTGCTAGCTTTACTGCTTCGAAGGAGACGCTCGCCTGCCATGGCCTGTACCAATGCTGCTGCTGCCGCTGATAGAGTCCAATTGGCAGCATTATGCTTGCCCTTTATTGCATTAGATATACATATAATTTGCGAAATCTGCGAACACTTAGAACGTTTGCCTATTTTTGATAGATTTCAATTAGAATGTACATAATAAAGCATAATAAGGCTCGGAAAGCACGTTAAGCCGTAGGTCCAGGCTGACATTTGTAGATCTTTGGCAGTCGTTACGGATAGTCAGAAGCCAGTAAATCTGACTTCAGTCTTGCCATGAAGTACCGTGTTACCCCAGTTAATGGGTTTTGGAGGTCTGGTAAACAGCCGCTCCTCGTAAAATACTGGTATTCAGCTAAATCCGGCTTGACTGGAAGCCGACCTCAATATAGTTGGGAAATGGCTAGATAGGTAGATGTACATAATAAAGCATTTTTTTTAACTATTACAGGTTCCATCCTAATCCGCCCCGGACAGATCAGGTTCCCAACCCCAGCTCCAATAGTGGTGCGCCCCGGTGAGATCAGGCTGCCTCAACCACCCGCAATATGGGTGAAGCCTGCACCAGTCCAGCCACCCACCCCGGCGCCGATAACGGTGCGACCGCCGCCCGTGCAGCCGCCAACCCCGCCGCCGTTCTACGTCCGAGTACCACCTGTGAACCCGCCGCAACCGCCCCCAATGATCGTCCGACCTCCACCTGTGAATGTGCCCAGGCAGCCACCGATCAGGGTAAGTGATGTTCAGTAAAAGTCAAAATTGCATGGATAGTACAGGACAAAATTCTCGAGGACCTCGTGGCTAGATAATAACAGCCGCACGGGTCGATCTTTAAGGTTAAGCAAAGCTTGCCAAGGTTGGTCTGTGAATGGGTGACCATCTTAACATACCAAGTTTCCTCCGTGCCTCGGAAAACACGTTAAGCCGTAGGTCCGGGCTGTCATTTGTAGATCTTTGGCAGTCGTTACGGATACGGACGACCCCAATTTAGTTGAGAAAAGGCTAGGTAGATGATGAGTACAGGAAAAAATTCGTGTGAAGCGAGAAATGACGCGATGAGTTTTTTCGAACATTTGAACTCAAACGTTCACGGGAAAATAGACATTAAGGTATCCATGCTATTTTGCTTTGTACCGTACATACTAGTATTCAGCTGTATACGTTCAGACTTGTAGTTGTAGGTATTTGAAAAAGTATGCGAAAAGGAGCATTTTTATAGAAAGAAGATCCATGTTATGTTCGCAAAGTTAAAGTAAGGAACTCAAAATTGATGTTTTACGAAAGTTGATAAATCAAGAAGTAGAACTGGTTCCCAATTACTGAATAATAGAGGCAACTGTTTTTTTTAATTGACACAAACCAGTGCTTGACTGCGATCCCACCTGATGGTAAGCAGTGATACTGTCGTTTCACTGAAGACTTGAAGACACCTAAATCATAATCAAATGGGAAGACCGAAGGAGGAAATTTTGATGAGTTTTTGATGCAAAGGGGGCTTGAAGTTCTAAGATGCAGGCTTAGGCCTAGCTTAGACTCAAGATTTCCCACAAATTACAAATTCATCTATTTCATTGCTTAAATTATTCTGCCAAAAATCATATTGGATGTTTGAAGTATAGATTGTGGAGATGACCCGATGAAATGAGGAAGAGAGACCGATGAAATGAGGAAGACTGAGAGATGAAATGAGGATGAGAGAACCTTTTGATTGAGTTCTAAACTAATTTTCCACTTCCAGGTACAACCACCACCAGTGCAGCCGCCAGTACCCAACGCCCTCGTGGTCAGGCCACCCAAGATCCTGGTGCCAGCACCCCCGACCATCTGCTTCCGCCCCAACCCGCCCCAGAACTTCAGGACCTGCGGAGCTGCCACCATCTGCACGGTCAACGGGCAGAACGACGCCCCACCTAGCCCGTGCGGCTGTCCTTGTCCTTGCCCGTGTCCTTGTCCCCCCCCACCACCCCCACCATGTCCTTGTCCCTGCCCCTGCCCCCCACCCCCTTGCCCGTGTCCCTGCCCCCCTCCCTGTCTATGCCCATGCCAATAGGAATATAATATATATGTAGTTTTATGTATATATATATGATTTAGTATACATTTGTAAGTGAATGAGCGTTTGAAATAAAGTACGGGTAATTTGTGCAAATTATGAG
Organism: Mythimna separata; assembly: GCA_030763345.1. Classification (NCBI taxonomy): domain Eukaryota; kingdom Metazoa; phylum Arthropoda; class Insecta; order Lepidoptera; family Noctuidae; genus Mythimna; species Mythimna separata. Next base: position 3,653,316 of record CM061193.1, read on the forward strand.
GTTGTTTTTTTCTGTTGTGACCTTGTAGGTTTACTTTTTTGTTAAGTGCTTAGATAAAAATACTAATTAGAGAAACTGATTTACTGACATATCAACGCACAGCCCAAACTACTGGGACTATACTCCGTTTGTTTAGGTAGTTAACTAAAGGTAAACAGTCTTGATATGTCTTTTTATATTAAAGAGGTCGTATATAATATACACAAAGATTATTTAAATTTAGTTTATTAGCTAACATCGATTTAGGTAAATACCTATTTTATATTTACCCAAAGATTTTTACATACAATTTATAGACAACTTTAAGATAAAAAGGCATGCCAAGATTGTTTACCTTTAGTTAACTACCTAAACCGACGGAGTATAGGATCGTGAAATTTCAGTGTTTCCTTTTATAACGTAAGCAAGCACTAAGAGATTTTTGCAAATTCACACCTAAAATTATGAAATGGGGTCCAAAGTTTATAAGGAGCAATCTACTTTCAAGTGGGCGAAGTCGCTGGCAGAAGTTAGTTAGTGCTTAATTGACATGCCAATTGTCCATGGCACGGTTGGCGCAGTGCTTGTATCATTGGCTGCTTCCAAACATATCGTATGTTCGATTAACGTACGGAACAAACATTTGTTGTGCCTACAGATCGCGTAAGACTTTTACTGACTAAAACCACACCAATATAGACGGGTAAAACGGGTTTCCCTTTCAGAAATCAACCCTTGGCCCCAGTAGGCTTTGGCCATGCTGGACCCCCAGGGTTTTTGTGACATATCTTTGTGACGCGTGTGGAACACCACCCCGATTCATCTTTACCGAGTAAAAAGTTTATTGGGCATTTAGGACTAGGGCTAAAAAGAATAACTGAAGGAACACTGTAGGTTGTATTCAATAAAAATCAGAGCGGTAGAAGCCGTATGATGAATACCGCGTAAAAAAATAAATCGTAGGTGACAACACTCGAAGTTCAGCTGAACTCCTTGTGTTCACCAGCAAAAGGTTCTAAATTACTTGTCTTTTTGTGTTTGGCATACGAAGTTAAAGAAATAAGGCACTTTGGAAGTTAAATTACTCGTACATAGGTACTTGCAAAAATTTTAGAAACCACAGGGTATATTATAACATCAACGATTGCAGTGATGCAATTGATCAGGTGGGATCGCTGTCAAGCACTAGTTCATAACAATTAAAAGCAAAAATTAAATACATACATTTTATTAGCCAATGAAGAATACATACATCAATACATAATTTTGTTTTTATGAAAATTTGGAATAAACATACAATTTTTTTTCAATCCAGGCGCAAGTAATATTTCAAGGCAGACTTTATAGAAATTCAAACAAAAAAATTGTAATACTCTGAGATCAATGTCATTATTTAAACTGAATTCTGCAAAACATTTTTTTTTAAACATTCTATCTTGTTTGTTATTTGCCAAAATATTTGTAAAATTTAAAACATGTAACAAAAATAATCTGCTTGTAAACATTTCCAATACACCTGAAGTTTTTTTTTATTTGCTATTGTAAATTATAATCAAAATGCCATTACATGAGCCTGGTCGTCGAAACCGGCACTACTTTTAGACAACAACATCGGATAAGGTCCTGAGATCTGGGTGTCGCTATTATAGTGGGCTGAAGACGTTTTACTATTTATAAAAAAGGACGGCCAAGACCACCCAAACCCACACCTAAACCTCCCAGACCTCCGTAACCGAGACCAGGAAGGCCACCAAGACCGATACCGCCCAAGCCTCCTAAGCCACCGAGACCGATTCCGAAGTTCGGCATGGATTCACAGACGGTTCCGAGTCCTCCTAAACCGAGACCGAGTCCTCCGATTCCGCCGAGGCCTCCGAGTCCTAGACCACCGAGTCCGCCAATACCGCCAAGACCGCCAAGTCCTCCAATGCCTAGTAGACCTGAAGGTGTTGACTCGCAGATAGTTGTGGCACCCAAACCACCCATGCCGTATCCTCCTATGAGACCTCCATAGCCGATATTCGGTACGGTTTCGCAGACAGTCTGTTCTCTTAAGCCACCAAGTCCTCCGAAGCCAAGGCCTCCAATACCTCCAAGACCTCCGAGCCCTCCGAGTCCGTAAAGTCCGTATCCGTACGCGGGAACAGATTCGCAAACAGTTGCGGCGCCTAAACCTCCAAGGCCTAAACCGAGTCCTCCGTATCCGCCGTAACCGATGTTAGGTACAGATTCGCAGACAGTTGCAGCTCCTAAGCCACCGAGTCCTCCGAGGCCGATGCCGCCGAGTCCTCCAAGTGCTCCGAGGCCTCCTAAGCCCATGCCATAGCCGAAGTTAGGTACAGATTCGCAGACAGTTGCAGCTCCCAAGCCACCGAGTCCTCCGAGGCCGATGCCGCCGAGTCCTCCAAGTGCTCCGAGGCCTCCTAAGCCATAGCCGAAGGATGGTACAGATTCACAGACTGTCCCGAAGCCGGGCAGGTAGTTCGGGCCGGACTCGCATACCGATGTCTGCCCCAAACCCAAAGGATTGCAGCGGGCGACGCACAGTAAAGCTAGAAAAATACGTTCGAATTAGTTCTACGCCATATTTTAGTTTAGAGTAAGAGTTAGTGTATACGTAGTTTTAATTAGTTAAGTGTTTTAATTTTTCTTGTCTTTTCTCTGCATAATAAATTACAGAATATGTTCTATGTAGAATGTACGGTACGATGCCAAATGTGATGGATACCTTAATGTCTATTATCCCGTGAACGTCTGAGTTTAAGTGTTCGAAAAATACTCTTCGCGTCATTTTTCGCTTCACACGATTTTTTTCCTGTACTATCCATGCAATTTTGCATCTGATTGTACGTTACCCCCACTCCCATTTTATTCTTTGCTTATTTAAATGGCAGAACAAAACTTGCTAAGTCAGCTTGTGAATTATCTAGGTATATTTCTATACTTCTAAAATGCTTTGCCATGAATGTAAGGAAGTATTTTTCGAAATTCTACCCCAAAGAGGATGAAAAAGAAAAATGCTAAATTTGCATGGGACAAAATTTATCCCTAACCTTTGCCAAAACTGGATTTTGGAATTTGTAAGTAGATGAATTTATTTTTGTAAAACTGTAATATCGTGTAAATTCAGATACACATTACTTATTTATAAGTAAATGACTATGACTTTGGGGGGCCTGTTGGTCTAGTGGTCAGTGGCCCTGACTGCTATGCCAGGGGTCGTGGGTTCGATTCCCACCCAGGACAAATGTTTGTGTGATGAGCATGATCATTTGTTCTGTGTCTGGGTGTAATTTATCTATAATATGTATTTATTTAGAAATATATAAGTATGTTTATCAGTTGTCTAGTACCCATAACACAAGCTCTGCTTAGCTTCGGACTAGATAGCGCTGTGTGAAAAAGTTGTGGAACATATATATATATTACATATTACTATTAATAGAATAGAATATAATGGAATTCTAAATTATTTTTTATTTGTTTTGAATTAATAACAGAAGCCAGTAAATCTGACTCAAGTCTTGCTATGACGTACCATGTTACCCCAGTTAATGGGTACTGGAGGTCTGATAGGCAGCCGCTCCTCGTAAAATAATGGTATTCAGCTAAATCCGGCTTGACTGGAAGCCGACCCCAATATAGTTGCGAAAAGGCTAGGTAGATTTATTTATTAAATGCTTTATGCACATAGAAGTACAGAGGCGGACTTAATGCCTTAGGCATGTAGATGATGATGATACAAATAATACAATCCTTGTGGTATAATACCTCAAGAAAAAATCAGTTTTACTAAGAACCTAATGGCTTGGCACGCGACGATGGAAAGAGGCCAGACGGGATGACCATAATGCCTTGGAAGTTGGGTAGGCCTTTGGTGTGGGATGCAACATGTGTCGACACCCTTGCGCCATCCCATGTTCTGAGTACGGCGGGCTGTCCTGGGGCTGCTGCTGCAGGCGCAGAAAACCTCAAGCGGCGCAAATATAATAACCTTATCGGGAGTTATATGTTTGAGCCGTTTGGGGTTGAAACTTTAGGGCCGTGGGGTCCGAGTGCTCATCGAGTTGTTCGGGATATTAGCAAGCAGCTAGTCGACTCTTCACGTGACCAGAGGGCTGAACTGTTTTTCGGCCAACGAATCAGCATTGCCATCCAACGTGGCAATGCTGCCAGCGTTCTGGGCACTATTCCTATTGACATCGACGTGGATGAGTTTTTTGATGCCCAGTAAATCCCTTTTTGTTTTTGTATATATATATAGGTTTGTATAGTTAGTTTAATATGTAAATATAATTTATAAACTGTTATGTAAATAAATAAAAAAAAGTTTTACTAATAAAAAGCTTGTCAACTTACCGGCTAGTACTATTGCCTTGGATGCCATGTCTTCTACCTTTGACAGTCTGTGTCTCAAACCTAGAAACTCTCACTTTTTATACCAAAAAAACTAATTAAAATTATTATTACAAACTATCTTTTACGGTCCAATAAGTCGACCGAAACGGATGATGTACGAAAAATATTTTGAGAAAAATGAATTTTAAAGTTAATTAAAAAATGTTTGGATCAACATTTGATAATTAAATTCCGTTCTTTTATAAATAGTACCTACTAGTTCAATCTTTGGTAATGATTCATCGTTCGTCGCATGGTAAGATACACTCATCATATTCTTAAAAAGTCTGTTTTTTGATCTCTGAGACTTCAATGACAATTCTACCAAAGAAAGAAAGAAAAGAAAGAAAATATGTTTATTTGGTACACCATGATTCATGAACCTAATGTTGCAAACTAAAATGAAACATAAAAAATAAATGTAAATAAATAAAAAGATAAATAAATCGATAGGTATCTAAATAAATCTGTCTTTTTTAATCCAAAGGTTGACTGATAGAGAATGCTTTGATGCATTAAGTTCGCCTATGTACCACCACTGTACATGAAGTGTAGTTACTCAGATACCCGCGAAACGAGACACAATAGTAAAACAATAACAGCGCGGTCTCATAGGACCGGTTGGGGATTCAAACGTTAAATAAATAAATGAATATGGTACGTGGGTTATCACACTTGTCACAACATAAAAGATTATTATTATTGTAAGTTTGACATTAATTTGTCAATGTAGTCTCAGGGATTAAAAAACAGACTTAATTCATGAATCCCCGACCGGTCTCATTGGATCGCGATGTTATTGTTTTACTATTGTGTCTCGTTTCGCGGGTATTGATAGGTTAACATAAAGCTTTTTTCTTAATCTATATTATTATTATGTTGCCAGCAATCTGTATAATTTAGGTATTCCATACAATAGGGATTGTATATGTAGATAGGTAGTAGCGTAGCTAGTCCATAAGAAGCCTCGTGTAATAAAAAAATAAGGGCCCCTCTTATATCTGATAGCGGTAAAGCCCAGTGCCAGTTGAGTTTAGGTGCCTATTTCGTGATGAAAACAATATCCTTTTATATGGTTTTTACTACGAAATAAACCCATATAGGATATTACTGACATTACTACTATTCTAATAGATCTATTGTCTGTTAATAAAATAATAATTACATGTCTTAATACGTCACTTGTCACATGATCTCTCCGCAAGTAGATAATGTCATTGCCAAACATTTTGTTTTGATTGTTTTGTGTTTAATTGTTGTTGTTTTTTCTTCGAGTTATGATCATAATTTAAGTAAATACATATAGGTTGACTATAATGCCCTGTTGCTTCAAATATTCTTATATTTCACTACGTGCTGTTTATATACCGTACTTAAATATTTAATAACTTACCATCCAACCTAAGGGTCTTAACCTTAGTTTTCCTGGGATATCTTCATTTCTGATGTGCGAGGGACTCCCTACTCTTATTAAAAGACTTCACAGAAAACAATACCAATTTTAACTAAAATAGATAATACAAAACGTACAAATGATTAGTAACTTAAAAAGTAAAGAGTGAATATGCGGTAATAATTGGGGACCTTTTACTTGAGGGAAATTTATGTCAATGGTTTTTTTAATATATAAATGGATAATTATCGTTAGGACGCTGTGATTAATATATTTCAATGGAATATAAGTGTAATCAGTAGTTAAATTAAAAGTAGATGTTAATTATTTAAAGGGTACGACGAGGCTGACGTACCTTTGTAAGGTAAAAGCCTCTAAATAAATAAAGATTAAAAAAAAGGCCTCCTAGGCAAGCGTGCTCTATCGTCGGTCGAATTATCAGAAAACTTACCATCAGCTGGTCTAAAAAGGCCATGACGGTAGAAGACTATTAGGATAATAATATGTCTTCTTTTCACGCGGACGATACATTCTAACGCGAGCTTATAGATAGTAAAAAGAAAATGGACTCACCGATATTCTTTCAGTTCAGAAACATACCTGTAAATAAAAAAAAACAAATTAGTAAACGATGTCCATCAACTTTGTTAGCGGTACAGATTACAGGTAAATAATTATTACATCTTCAGTTTTTATGTAGAAAACTAGCAAACTCGGTAAACGTTGTTCTGCCATTGAACTGACTCGCGCACTGAAGGTTCCGTACCAACTTATCTATGAAAACAGTTCAATTCTCGAATCGAGTCTTGAAGATTAATTACTCAGATACCCGCGAAACGAGACACAATAGTAAAACAATAACAGCGCGGTCTCATAAGACCGGTTGGGGATTCAAACGTTAAAAAAAAAATCTTGTGAGGTAACTACAAGTTCTCAGTTATCAGACCTTTCCCTATATTTGTGCTATAATACCTTGCTTCGTGCCAAAATTCAAGACTCTAGGTCAACGGGAAGTACCCTATGAATTTTGATTCTTTTGACAGTGTCGAAATGTACTTTTTTTGCAACATAAACGGGCGTATCATTTTTCCCGTCAACTTACAAGTTTGGTTTTTACACAGCTTCAAGGGACCGCGTAGGTAATTATAGGATTTTAATTTTAATGCGATACCTCTAACTTACCTATGAAAACAGTTCAATTCTCGAATCGAGTCTTCAAGATTTAAAAAAAAATATCTTCTGACGTAACTACAAATTTTCAGTTTTCAGACTTTTCCTATATTTGTGCTATACTTAATACCTTGCTTCGTGCTAAATTTCAAGATTCTAGGTCTACGGGAAGTACTCTATGAATTTTGATTCCTCTGACAGTGTCGAAATGTACATTTTTTTGCAACATAAACGGGCGTATCTTTTTTTACCGTCAACTTACAAGTTTGATTTTTGCACAGTTTCAAGGGACCGCGGACTTGCGTATACAGTTTTAATTTCAACTTGATACCTTTACGTGTTCTCTAGATAAAGGGTCTTGACAGACAGACAGACAGACAAACAGACAGACAGACAGACGGACAACAAAGTGATCCTATAAGGGTTCAGTTTTTTCCTTTTGAGGTACGGAACCCTGAAAAAGGGGGCTGGGGAGTTACGAGTGTAAAATATAGCCTAAAATCTACTTAATAGTAAGTAAGTACTAAGAGACAAAACGAGTCGGACTCGCGCACTGAGAATTCCGTATCAACCCACCTATGAAAACAGTTCAATTCTCTAATCGAGTCTTGATGATTTTTCCGGTTTGTTCTTCGTTCGTCCCAAAGTTTTGTCCCACATTCCAAAAAATTCCTCGTTTGTCCCTCATCACAATTGCAGTGGTGTTTCGTCCCACATTCCAAGTTCTTTAAAAGTACAGTCAACAAAATCACGTAAATACTTATTTGTAATTCTTCGTCGTCTCTCTTCATGCGATGCATGCAAGCGTTGCTTAACCTCTAAGATCGACCCGTGCGGCTGTTATTATCTAGCCACGAGCTCCTCACAAGCATAAGCCGATTTCCCAGTCGTCAACGGCGCGTTCTGTTCCACGCGCGCCTCAAGGAGATGTCAGCAAATTGTAGGGGCCCGGTAGGGCCGAAGCTTCTGGGGGGAACATGTGGTATTCCTAAAGGTTGAAACCGAGTCCCCCCCAGAACGAAGGCAACGAAGGAACGGGGTAGGGGTTTAGTCAGTAAGAGTCTGAAACGCCCTCCCGCTCCGGAAGTCATTCTGATGATTCCCCTACCAGAAAAAAAAAAGCATAAGCCGATTTAAACGAAACAATCAAGTAAATTCACTTATCCTAAAAACTGCGGGTATTGAGTATCAAACATTCAAATTCTGTAGTACTTGATTTTTAATTCGTAGTATTAACATTTTTATTTCGTTATTCGTAGCATAAACTCACATAGTGCAAACAAAACTTTTAATGATAAAATTGTTTATGTATCTTAAATTGTTTGCATCTTTTTCGGTTTAGTAAGTAATATAATAACGAGTACGTAAAATAAACTTTCATTCAAGTCAAAAAGTCAAAGTCTTTTTATTTCACATAGGCCTACACTTATAAAACGTCAGAAACTTTGCAGCATTGTATTAGTAGCAACTCTTCAGATAAAAATATTATCGTATTTAAGAAAACCTAGATCAATTCTCAATTACTTTTGTTTTAACTTTGAGAGTATTATTATATTGCATAATGTAGAACCACTTTTCAGTTGAAGCTGAATAATAATACTATTGACCAAATTAGTCATTAAAGCGAAAAAATAAAGGACACAATAAAAAAGGGATTGACCATTAGGGAAGGTAAACTCTTCTACACAAATTCCATTGATAACAGTCGTACTACTTGACTCAAATTCGCCATCTTAATAAATATGCTTCTAAAACTGACATTTTTAACCTTCTAAATTCATTTAATTATGACAATACGGAACTATTATTTGAATCCACTGCGTAAAAAATCACCAGATACCATTCCACGAATCATACAAAAATACATACACATCCATTCATACACTTCCATACTTCCACTTCTATACATACACTTCGCTATCATTGCGACCTACTTTAAATCAATTTTTTTTTGTTAACTTCTACTCCAACTTTTAGAACCACCCACAAATTTTATAAAATTACAGATGAAATATTTAATGTTTACCTCCGCTATCCGAGAGAGGAGAGATTATTTACATAGTTTATTGACGTTAAATCTTTATTTCTATACTAATATTATAAAGAGAAAAGATTTGTATTTTGTTAAAAAAAAAACAAATTATTAAGTGGTAATAAAACATAAACTACAAGACCGGTTTTAAAAATTCTTCCACCACTAGTTAGGTAAATATTTGCTATTATCACACGGGCGAAGCTGCTGGTAAAAGCTATAGTAATAGTAAAATGGTTAGACATCTGTTTTGTTGACTGTACAAAAACGTAAATTATGCCTATACAAAAAAAATATGGGACAGATAAGGAATATGAAATGGGTCGAATCGAGAATAAAATAATTAAAATAATAGTTTGGGACAAACGAATCATATGGGTTGGGACAAACCAGGAATTTTTTATGTGGGACAGAACGCAGTGAGACGAACGAAGAATAAACCATTTTTCCGAATCGTATTTTTTTTCTTATGTGTTACATACAACAATTTTTTTGTCCCATATTTATTTGTGCCATGAGGCCTTGTTTTATGATAAATTTCAGGGTTCTAGGTCAACGGGAAATACCCGGGAAGTTTGATTTTTGCACAGCTTCAAGGAGCCGCGAGTTTAAATTTCAACTCGACACCTCCACGCGTTCTCGAGATAAAGGGTCTTGACAGACAGACCGACAACAAAGTGATCCTATAAGGGTTCCGTTTTTAGGGTTACGTACCTCAAGAGGAAAAAACGAAACCCTTATAGGATCACTTTGTTGTCCGTCTGTCTGTCTGTCTGTCTGTCTGTCAAGACCCTTTATCTAGAGAACGCGTAAAGGTATTAGCATTAGCGGCCTTATAATGTTCCCACTGCTGGGACTCAGGCCTCCTCTCTAGGAGAGGGAACGCGTAAAGGTATAAAGTTGAAATTAAAACTATATTATATACGCAAGTCCGCAGTTCCTTGATGCTGTGCAAAAATGAAACTTGTAAGTTGACGGAAAAAAAGATACGCCCGTTTATGTTGCAAAAAACGTACATTTCGACACTGTCAGAGGAATCAAAATTCATAGGGTACTTCTCGTTGACATAGAATCTTGAAATTTGGTATAAAGCAAGGTATTATAACACAAATATAGGGAAAAGTCTGAAAACTGAAATTTTTTAATTGCGTCATAAGATTCGATTCGAGAATTGAGCTGTTTTCATTGGTAAGTTGGAGGTATCGAGTTGAAATTAAAACCATATACGTAGGTTCGCGGCCCCTTGAAGCTGTGCAAAAATCAAACAACAAAGTTAACAGAATAAAAAAATACGTCTGTTTATGTCGTAAAAAACGTGCATTTCGATACTGTCAAAGTAATCTAAATTCATAGGGTACTTCCCGTTGACCTAGAATCTTGAAATTTGGCCTGGAGCAAGGATTCAAAAATTGAATTGTTTTCATAGGTATGTTGGTACGGAACCCTCCGTGCGCGAGTCCGACCCGCACTTGCCCGGTCTTTTTTCCTTTAGAGGTACGGAACCCTAAAAAAGTGCCATTATCTACCTATATCACCTTTATAAATGCGTGATGTTATATATTGCCAGTCATTCTGATCGTATTAATCAATTTATCTAACAAAAATATTGTTTTAATTCAGCCATAATATGAAATCAAGCGCGAAAAGTATCGCGATTAAGTTGAAACCTTATCTTTATACAGTTTAAAGTCGACTTTAGAATAACAATAAAGTAAATGCTTGAAAAGGGAGTCGTATATAAAGGTAACTTTAGCACTTTTTCAGTTTGATTCAATCGCTATGAGAGTGCTACTCATATTTATATTAGGTATGTATAATTATTTTTGAACGATTTAGCATAAGAATTGAAGAGCTCGTGGCTAGATAATAACAGCCGCACAGGTCGATCTTCAAGGTTAAGCAACGCTTGCCAAGATTGGTCTGTGGATGGGTGACCATCTTAACATACCGAGTTTCCTCCGTGCCTCGGAGAGCACGTTAAGCCGTAGGTCCCGGCTGTCATTTGTAGATCTTTGGCAGTCGTTACGGATAGTCAGAAGCCAGTAAATCTGACTCCAGTCTTGCCATGTAGTACCTACCGTGTTACCCCAAGTAATGGGTTGTGGAGGTCTGGTAGGCAGCCGCTTCTCGTAAAATACTGGTATTCAGCTAAATCCGGCTTGACTGGAAGCCGATCAAAATATAGTTGTGAAAAGGCTAGGTAGATGATGATTTAGCATAAGAATTATCGGCTTCTTAATGTTTCCACTGTTGGGACTTTTTTTTTAGGTCGTCACCAAAATGACTTCTCCCACTCTGGGCGTAGCGGGAGGACGTGTCAGACTTTTACTGACTAAAACCCACTCCTGTTCCTTCCTTGCCCTAATTCCGGGGTCCCCTTTCGTCAACCCAGGCCCCAGAAGGCTTCGACCCTGTCGGGCCCCTACAGTTTGCTGACATCTCTTTGAGGCGCGCGTGGAACAATACGCGCCGTCGACGACATGGGCTTGGTCCGGACTTTTACCAGACGTCCGGACGGCGAGCTACCCATTGCTCGCCGTCTGTAAGCATGCGCCACTGTTGGAACTCAGGACTTCTCTCTAGGAGAGAGAAAGTGCCGGGTTTCCTTCATCGTTTTGAGAGCAGCGGCGATGAAATAAATAAAGGTACGATTCCGAACCACGCTGCACGCAGCAGTGCTGCCGCGACACTACTGGTCCCCGTACAATTTCTATTGGCTTATGTGAGATTACATTCCGAGCTAGGCAGCAATGTCGCGGCAGCAATGTAGCGGCAGCACTGCCGCGCGTCAGTGTCGCCCTACCGCCGCGACAGACCAGTAGTGACGCGTCTGCCGCCGCAGCAACAACTAGAAAAGGATGAATTTCTCAGATTCAGAAGGGAACAGAGCGACACTGCCGCCTTGCTCGGAATCAGCGCGGCAGGCAGCACTGCTGCGCAGCACCTTAGTGGCAGCACTGCGGCAGCAGCACTGCTGCTTGTTGCCGAGTTCGGAATCATACCTTTACACAAAGTAATGCGCTTGGCTGGTTTGTAACCACGACCTATAACTTGTAAGTCGGGGCAGTTACCATCACTGAGCCACCACTGCTCTCAAGAAGATAATAGAAGTGAAAAGAAGTATGTAACCAAGATTTATGTAACTGATAATATGATTTAGAAGAGTGTCCTTGTATATTATTTTCTATACAGATATACACTTTGGAACGTGCTTAACTTTTTTGACTGACTGAAATTTTGACTGTTAAAAAGTGCCTGTAAATGGTCTATTTGCAATAGACATGTTTATTTTTCAATGGTGAATCATGGATAGAGAGAACCAGTTAAATCTTCTGATGAGGCTCAGTGTAAGCGATATGCTAACTAAAAACGAACTAAAGTATGGCGTCAAAAAACTCCTCCACATCGCTGTCGACTGGTAATTAATGTGCCCAAAAGACTGGTAGCATTGCCACGCTGTATAGGAATGCTTAAATTTTCTATCCAAGGTAAAAGCCAGCTCTTGGGTCACGCGAAGTGTCAACAAGTTATTTGTAATTAGTTTAGAGTGTTTAGCATTATCGGCCTTGTAATGTTCCCACTGTTGGGACTCAGGCCTCCTCTCTAGGAGAGGGAATGGGCCGTAATTCACCGCGCGGGCCTAGTACGAATTGGTGGATGTCACATGTCTTCGAATATTTGGTTCTAGGACATGCCGGTTTCCTCACGATGTTTTCCTTTACTGTTTTGAGAGCAGTGGTGATGAAATAAATTCCACAAAGTAATGCGCCTGGCTGGGTTTGAACCCGCGACCTACAACTTGTAAGTCGGGGGCCATTACCACTGGGCCACCACTGCTCTCTACTTTAGAATTTTTATTATACTGTAATTACCTAATTAATATATTTGTGTAATATGCTTTTGACTTTCCAGATATTCTTCTCCACTATGTAGCAGCTGTTCCAGGCTTTGGTTTTGGAGTTGATACGGAGAAGAAGCAAGTCCTGCTACGATACAACTTTGTCCCCCGGATACCTCCGAAATTAACTGATTTACCAATACCAGTGTTCTCGACTCCTGCGTGACATTAGAAGCTAAGATTAATAAACGTGATTTTAAAGAATTATATTGATTAAATTGAAGTGGGCTGGCCATATCTGCAGAGAGAATGATCGAAGATTTTTAAGTCAAGAGTGAATTTGGTTGCTTCTAGGCAAGCGTGCCTTATCGTCGACCACATGATCGCTTACCATCAGGTGAGATGCGGTCAAGCGCGAGCCTATCAATAATAATAAAAGAAGAACAAAAAAGTAATGGTATGGTTAAGAGAACAGAAGGAATTTGCAAACAGAGAAAAGGTGGGAAGACCAGAGTGGATGACTATGTCTAGAGATAGGAACTATTGGAAAGTAATGGGAGAAGCCTACGCCAAAGAGGCGACTACTTAGAGCCATTACATATTTATATCATAAAGTTTAGTAGCGATGCGAGAGGTTTTAAAGGAAAAGAATACATATTTATTTGGCACAATATTAATATGAACGAGTACAAGTACCTACTTACATACTTAGGGCGCTTTCAATTTATGCGTTTCGTGTCGGACCGCTGACGCACGTTTTCCTGCTGCTACCGCTGTGCTGCAACCGGCCGGTTGCAGTACGTTAGCAGTCCCGACAACAAGCGCCTAAATTGAAAATGTATCTGGCTGCCGTGCATTTGTATGCCAGTGATGCGCTATTCAACATCGCACCATTCAACACCGAATTGATCACGTGGTGCGTGTAACGTTGCCGTCCTGTTGTCGACCGTTCGCCGCACGGTTGCCGCACCGCGCGCTTTGTATGAAAAAATACGATCGTCCGTACGCAGCACGTCTAACGCACCGCTTCGGCACCGCAGCGGTCCGACACGAAACGCATAAATTGTAAGCGCCCTTAAACTAGACCCCGATCGATATCGATGGTTTTCGGTGGTTTCGACTTTGGCTCGAAACCGTTATTGCTACTAGCGCAAGGCCCGTTCGAACGCGAGTTGTTGCCCTACGGTTTAGAGTTTCGAGTGAGAGTGACTGATTCGAACAATCGAAAACTAGTTCTCGATTCCGAACTCAAAACAATCGAGAAACATCTCGATTATTTTGTAGAACGGCGAGTCCATGATTGACTCGATGGTTTATTTTAACGACTCCGATTCTTTTTAACCCCCGACGCAAAAACGACGGTGTGTGTATATGTGTATGTGTCTGTCTGTGGCATCGTAGCTCCCAAACGGATGATCCGATTTTCATGAGATTTTTTCTGTTTAAAAGGTATATCAGTCGAGAGTGTTCTTAGCTATGTTTGGTGGAAATCGGTTCAGGTCTTCAAGATCATCAGGTCGTTTGTTAGGTGTGATAGGAATGTTACACGCTCAGTTTGCTTGCAAGCACCAGAACAAATGTTTGTGTGATGAGCACGATCATTTGTTTTGTGTCTGGGTGTTATTTATCTATAATATGTATGTATCTAAAAAAATATATAAGTATGTTTATCACTTGTCTAGTACCCATAACACAAGCTCTGCTTAGCTTGGGACTAGATGGCGTTGTGTGAAAGTTGTAAAATATAAGCATATGTGGGATCTGACATTGAAACACAAATGTCTTCTGCAACCACTGAGCTGGTTTGCTGTTAGGGCTCGAAGATAGGAGACGTAACCCTGGACTGCCTTGTAGTAAACCCATCGAGTTTGGGCTCGTTGGATTTGTCTTAACTAGTCCTCTCTTTATGTTTCTAATTGACAATCCCGTACTTTTTTTTGGTCGTGGGTTTTTTTTTTAATTTTTAATTTAATAGGTTTTGATTACCTATTAAAACTTCTCGGAATCATCGCTATTATAAAGTATTTTTTTTATTGTTATAAAGTAGTGCTTGACTGCGATCCTACGTGATGGTAAGCAGTGATGCAATCGTGGTTGCTGATAATTATTATTAAACTAAGTAACAAATTAGGAGATACAATGTAGAATTAAGTTACGATTATTGTTAGTAGTAGAATAAAGGCTGTTTTATTTATTAAAGTGGAACTTTTATTGCATCGTCTCAAACTTTTTCGTTTTGTAGATCTTTGTCAGTCGTTACGGATAGTCAGAAGCCAGTAAATCTGACTCCAGTCTTGCCATGAAGTACCGTGTTACCCCAGTTAATGGGTTGTGGATGTCTGGTAGGCAGCCGCTCCGCGTAAAATACTGGTATTCAGCTAAATCCGGCTTGACTGGAAGCCGACCCCAATATAGTTGGGAAAAGGCTAGGAAGATGATGATGATTACATCGTCTCAAACCTTTTTTATCGCATGTCGCGTGACGGTGATGTCAGAGCAGCCGAGACCAACATGGCGGCGCCTGACGATCAGCTGACTATGGTGTATCGGTTTAGGTGGTTAACTAAAGGTAAACAATCTTGGTATGTCTTTTTATATTAAAGAGGTCGTATATACTCGTAATAAACACAAAGATTATTTAAAATAAGTTTTCTTCCAACTATGCTTTAATTTCATCATAATCACACTAAAAACTCAGTACAAAGCGAGTCTTTATTGCAATATAAAAATGTATGAAATATCATTATTGCCAGTTTTTTTTTTATCGCGCCATAAGGCGCCAATCTCAATGGCTTAGCTCTATTCAGCCAGTCGATATCAATAATTTTTTTTACGTACGTATTATTTGTTTCTATCCTACTTGTTCCAAATTTAAAAAATGATTGCTGCTAACTCTGATTTAAAAATGAAAGAAATTTAAAAAAGTGATTTGGCGGGAACTTTGTTAATATTGTTTTGAGAATATTTTTGGAAACGATAAAGTGTGATACTATATGATTTTGAGTGCTTCGGCTTCGAATTAAAATAGAATCATCTAGCGACACATTAACTCCGGAAAACATTCTAAATGAAGCCGACAGTGTTATAGAAACTTCTATTTTAACTGTTTGATATGAGTTTCTTTTATCTACTATTCCTATAGGTAATAGTTGAAAGAAAAGCAGATTATGCACCTCGCGTTAAGTAATCTAATATTGCCCTCGTGCCTATTAGATTATAGTCCTCGCTAACGCTCGGGCTCTAAATCAGGCACTCGGTGCAATAATAAATATATTATTAGCTCTAACATCGATTTAGGTAAATACCTAGTTGCAAAGATTTTTACATACAATTTTTAGACAACTTTTCGATAAAAAGACATGCCACCATTGTTTACATTTAGTTAATTACCTAAACCGATAGACCATAGTAGTGTATAGACTATTACTCATTTGTGCCAGTGCTCCACGCTATTTTGTTTGTTTTTATCAGTGTTTAATTATACCTTTATTGGAATGTTATTCCGAAAATGTTTAGTTAAATGTCTATAAAATAAAAAAAACGTTTCACTATTACTGTGGTTTCATAAAAACCACAGAATCCTTTTTTTTTATTTTATTTATTTGAGCGGTTATGCACTGTGGGCTAAAAGAGTCACTTTTTAAGCCCCATCAAATGCAAGTCGACATCGTGGTAGACCAAGGCGAAGGTGTAGAGATGAGCTGGACGACTACCGGAGGGACTGGCCGCAACGGCTGAGGATATAGGTGGGTTGAAAAAGGAGAGAGAGGCCATCGCCCAGCAGTGGGACATTGACATTACAACACTAAAGAACTGGCATCATTCCTATAGAAAGTTTGACATTACCTGTGTCAATTTAGTCTCAACACAGTGGGAACAGACGATAGAAGGATGCGAGACGCACAGGACCGGTCGTTGTGGCGACGCTTGGGGGAGGCCTATGTCCAGCAGTGGACGTCTTTCGGCTGAGATGATGATCACTACTACTACTGATCGGCGTTGCGTCGTGCTACATTTGCACGACGTGTCACGACACGAATAAAGATAAAGAAAATTGTCCTTTTAAAAGTAATTCGTTCAATTTTGAAATTATTGTAAACAGTTGAGTCACATTCCTTGCCATATGCTCAAATATCGACAAATGTAAATCTGTATTCAGAATCTACCTACGTGAGCCAACAACATTTTTAGGATGCTCATCGTAGATTTCCACGACGCGACGTCGTATCGTGTTTATGTGTATGAGCCCTTAGGCTTTAAGTCCGGCTGTGTACAGTGTATCTTCAGTTTATAAATTTTTAAGATATAAATAAATAGTGTTTTTTATTTGGGTCCCTAAACTTCCGTTTTGTTTTTACAGACGTAAAAAAATATTTCACCATTAGAATGCTATTTTATCACTACTTTCACGCAAGCAAAGCCGCCAATAAAACCTAGTCTTGAATACATCAGTAGGTGACTGAGAAACTGGTAATACATCCATCAGTCTACCTATATATCAGTCTAGTCTAGATCTAGACGAGACGTCCTTCCAGTCTAGCCATAAGTCACGTCAGACTGATGGACAGACAAACAGATTGGGTGTAACGTGAGGCTTAAGCGCACAAATAGCGGAGTCTTCAAAGAAACCTCTTTCTTTTAATTTATTTATAAAGGGTGTAAAAAGACCCTTAACGAAAACGAAAACCCCATATTCTACTCATCACTAGGATACTTTTTTTCTTCTAGGGAATGGGAATTCACTGGTTCTGGAGATATTGAAGGTCAAAGTCAAAAATTTTTGATCGTTTTTATTTCAAAATCGTATTCCAATCCAAGTATCATTAGTAAACTTTCTTCCGAACAAACATTATCAAAATTATCAATTTTTCATACCAAATTACGCATACAAAATGCAACGAAAACTAAACAAAACGAGCGCCTCACAAACACAAGCGTACGGTCGGTTCAATGATCAAGCGCGAGCGGCCGAACGCTCAGCTGATCGAAGTTATTATTAACTAGCAGCCCGTCCCGGCTTCGCACGGGGTAGACAATTATTTATTTTTGGAAATTTTTCTACACCTTCGGTTACATTGTTCAAATTTTACCAAGGATCCCAATTTTTTTTCAAAATGAAATATAGCCTATGTCAAATTGGAAGAATGTAGCATTCTATTGGTGAAATAATGTTTTAAATCGGCCCAGTACTTTTTGAGCCTTTCATTACAAACATACAAAAATAGGTACAAATCTTTCCTCTTTATAATATTAGTATAGATTAAGTAATTATTTTTTAAAGATGAAAAAAAGAAAAGTTTTTTCCCAGCAATATTTTTTGGTCTAAGTTACTTAATGAATGTGTAGTTATCGGCTTTGTGATCGGTCTTTTTACACCCTGTATATGTTACGTAGGTGTACATTATATCAATTGTGTAAGTATGTATGTTTATTTAATTTATATATATTTGAAGTAATTAGTATTCATTTATTTTTTGTATATGCACCTACCATCTTAACATAGTCTCTTCATCACCCTAGGTTGACCGGTAGAGAATGCCTATGGCACCACTAAGTCCGCCTTGGAGCCTCGGCCTTACTTATAAACGATCATTAAAGTTAAGACACAGTTAAACTACGTATTAAAAAATATTTCAACTCATAAACGATGATTAGTGCTAACTAATGTCTTAGCGATTGCTTAAATAGCTGTCAATTTAATCAGTATCGGACCCTAGTTTAAGAACCTTAATTACCAAAATGGCGTCTGAAATTCGTAAAAGTAACAGCTGTGGTATATCTCAACAATAACACCACATGCAAATTTTGCATTGAATTGTGTTCTGTTTGCTGGGCTTTGTTCCGCTACTTAGTAAAATGAAATGAATAAATATTAAAATGGATATATTTGACGACGATAATGAATTACGCACATACCGAGACAAAATAAGAAATTTCAGGGATATTGGTTCAAGAAGAAGGAGAGTAAAAATATATAATTCAAGAGCGAACCCAATGGAGGAATTGAGTGAAAGCGACTTCAAGCATCGCTACAGATTCAGTAAAGGAAATATGGTAAAAATTATAAATATCTTAAGAAACGACTTGTCCATGGATAGCCGGGGCGGCAGTATACCTGTGGAGTTGCAAGTAACGGCAGCTATAAGATACTGAGACCGTCATGAGATTCAAGAAGACTGTGCGGAAATTCATGGCATGAGCCAACAGACTTTATCAAGAACTGCTAAAAGAGTTGCTATTGCATTGGCTTCGAAAAGTTCCATTTATATTAAAATGCCTTCAAATTTAAGAGAAGAGACTGAAACTATTTGGAAATTTTAAACAATTTGTGTGTTTCTTCATATTACCGGTGCAATAGATTGCACCCATATTAAAATAAGAAAAGTAGTAGAGGAGATGCTGGTCAGTAGGTACTATGTAAACCGTAAAGGACATTATTCTATTAATACTCAAATGATGTGTAATGCAGATTTGAAGATCTGTGATATAGTTTGCTACTGGAGGGGTAGTAGGTACTCATGATGCAAGAATATGGCGTGAGAGTTCCATTAAAAGGAGATTTGAAGAACAAGAATTTAAAGGAAAACTTATAGGCGATGGTGGATACCCTTGTACCCCATATTTACTGACTCCAGTACCGAGACCCCGAAACGAGGTAGAACGGCGGTACAACTATAGCCACATTCGCGCCAGGAATGTAATTGAGAGATGTTTTGGTGTAATGAAGACAAGGTTTCGGATACTTCTGGAAATAATGAGAGGGTCTTTCAATACGATTAAAACGACAATTGTTGCATGTGCAGTATTGTACAATCTAGCAATCGAATTTGATGACACTTTAAGTTACGAAACCCCTCACACAGACAGTGATAAAGACACTGAGGGCATTGAACAGGACTCTAATAATTTGACACACATAACCAGAAACATTTTTATTGAAAATTTCTTTTAAAATACAAATACACGGTTTTATTTAAACATTTGTTAACTTTTTTTCCCAATATTTCTGTTCCAGATCCAAAATTGCCATTCTTTTCTTATGCAATTCATCCTCCCGTTGTTCTTTATTGTCTTTGCACTTTCATTTCCATTATATTACTAATATAATTCGAGCACAACAAATACACCACACCGCTGTTTATTTATAAACAACATTTGACAAATTGACAATATTTGACACAATTTAGAATTTTGACGTTTTGATTTTTTAATCTCTCTTTGGATAACAGGAATTTTACCATCACAATACAGTTTTACGTTTGGTATTGGCAGCGTAAAAATTAAAAACGTTAATTAACCATTGCTTAGTTAAGTGACGTGTAAACAGTGTTTATAAGTAAGAAATAGTTAATTGATAATTAAGGAGTTAATGAGTTATTAGTTAATTAGTTGCTTAGCTGTTGATTAGTGGATTTTTATAAGTAAGGCCGTAAGTTTTAATAAATACATAAATAAACTGTAGCCAGAATGAGCAGTCTCAGATCTGATTTGTATTCTTTGAGGGAATGTCGTAATGAGGACCAAATTTTTTCTTATGTATTGTATGCATAATTATTTATATAATTATACAGGGTTATTTGTAAAACACTAACAACCTTGCAGGACTGTATTACTGGCATCATAAACAACAACTATTGATCTATGATCTATTTTGACTGGCCTGTTGGTCTAGTGGTTAGTGGCCCTGACTGCTATGCCGGAGGTCGTGGGTTCGATTCCCACCCAGGACAAATGTTTGTGTGATGCGCACGTTCATTTGTTCTGTGTCTGGGTGTAATTTATCTATAATATGTATGTATTTAGAAATATGTAAGTATGTTTATCAGTTGTCTAGTACCCATAACACAAGCTCTGCTTAGCTGGGGACTAGATAGCATTGTGTGAAAGTTGTGGAACATATTATATATTATATTATGACTTTTTACAAAACATAATACTCGTATATTTACCAAAAACATATCTTCAAGATTTTGTTGTTCTATCTAACACATTTCAACCCCGTATTTTGCTGTACCTACTCGTACCTACGCCTCCCGCGCAATTTTCTCTCCCCACGCTATAGTAGGTACCATCGTTTGCTTTGCATAGACATTTAGAAAGTTCAAGTTAAATATTTTAATTTTGTATGAAAATATGATGAAATAAATATGATAAACTAGCTTTATTCCGCAGCTTCGCCCGCGTACATAAAATATAGCCTGTGTCACTCAGGAATACAGAAGCATTCTATTGGTGAAAAAAAGTTTGTAATCGGACCAGTACTTCCACAGATTACCTCATACAAACAAAAAAAAAACTTTACCTCTTTATTATATTAGTGTAGATTTTTTAAGTCATAGAACGAAAGTTGTTGTTTATGATGTCAGTAATACAGTCCTGCAAGGTTGTGACTGTTTTACAAATAACCCTGTATAAAAGGTGAAACTGACTGACTGACATATATCACCGCACAGCCAAAATGACTGCAACTACGAGTGTGAATTTTTGCACCAGGCTTCCTTTTATGACGTAAGCAAGCAACAAGAGACGATTATATTCCAAAATTCACCTCTGAAGTTGATAAAACGAGGGTTCAAAGTTTGTATAGAGAAACCTTCTTTTACACGGGCGAAGCCACTGGCAGAAGCTAGTATAATAATTATAATGTTTATAAATGTCTAACACTTTCAATGCAGTACGAGGTCTAATAAGCCTCGTACGTGTCTTCCAAATTTTGAAAAACCATCACGGTTTTCCAAAATTTTCTTCTGTGATCTCCTCACTCGACAAATCTTTTTTGTATTGTCATCCTGATTATAATTATGTCTACTTTTATTTTTCTTTTAAAACTCTCACACAACGTCATCTAGCCCACAACGCCATCTAGTCCTAAAACAAGGCCGAGTTTATGTTATGGGTACCTACTAGACATCTGATAAACACACTTATATATTTAAATCTAAATACATAAATACTACAGAATAATATATAAAACTTCAGCAACGGTAAGCGGTCACTGTTATAAAAAATCAATTGAGAGATTTGACCTAAACAAATATAAAAAAATCGTTGCGAACCCGCGAACCCAAGATCAGATTATAAAACACCAACCATCTTAGAACCCTCGCCCACGGCATATTGTTGTAGCGCTGCTGAAGCACGTTGCGTAAACGTTCAGTACGGCCGTTATAAGTTGGCGAGTGTGAAGTTAGGCTCCGCGAATTTTGGCGCTTGAAATATCGTACAAAAAAAAAGTTTAAAAAAAATAAATGCAATTTGCAGTTGTTATTGCTGTTAAAAACAGTTATTGGCATTTTTTTTTAATCTTTATTTTTGTACGATATTTCAAGCGCCAAAATTCGCAGAGCCTAACTTCACACTCGCCAACTTATAACGGCCGCACTGTACGACAGCATCGCTACTAATAAGTAATCGGGGAAAGGACGAAGGAAGAGTGGAAATAGAATAGAATAAACTATCATCATCATCTGCCTAGCCTTTTCCCAACTACATTGGGGTCGGCTTCCAGTCAAGCCGGATTTAGCTGAGTACCAGTATTTTACGAGAAGCGGCTGCCTACCAAACCTACAAAACCCATTAACTGGGGTAACACGGTACTTCATGGCAAGACTGGAGTCAGATTTACTGGCTTCTGACTATGCGTAATGACTGCCAAAGATCTACAAATGACAGCCAGGACCTACGGGTTAACGTGCTTTCCGAGGCATGGAGGAAACCCCTTATGTTAAGATGGTCACCTATCCACAGATCAACCTTGGCATGCGTTGCTTAACCTTGAAGATCGACCTGTGCGGCTGTTATTATCTAGCCACGAGCTCCTCAGAATAGAAAAAATATAAGAATAAAATAAACTGTATTGTACACCAAAAGAAGTAATAAATTATGCGGAAACTTAAATCCTAATTACTTTAATTGGGAGTGAATGAAAAACAAAAAAAACATTCTACATACAAAATCTTAATTGTTGTGCTACTGTATCGCGTTTGCATCGCTACAGAAGCGCGACAGTAGCGCGTTTATATTGTCAGGAGACTGTTATCATAAAATACTTTTGGTATGTGTAGTTTATACTAGTACTTGACTGCAATCCCGCCTGATGGTAAGCAGAGATGGAATCGTTGATGGTGAGGCGCTCTAGTTTATTAAGAGCCTTTTCACTCTAGCCTCGAAGACATCCAAATTATAATCGGTCCGGAAGACCGCAGCAGGCAAATTGTTCCAGTCCTTCGAGGTACGCGTGATCTTACTCATTAAACTATCAAAATGTTTTTGTATTTGCAATATTAGATATATTTAGTGTATTGTGTTCAGCACTAAAGATTTGATTTTAACTTTGAGTTTTCATTGTTTATGTTTTGCTTTTATATCCCTCCAATGTTGTAATGCTTAAGAAATATATAATTGTTATTTGCCTGTAAGCTTTCTTTAAACGTAAATAAATACTAATTAAGCACTATTTGTCAGAGTTAGGCCCATCGATTTCACTTTAAAAGGACATCATTCCATTACGGCCTATAGCGTCCAAACTTCCTTTACACAAAGTGTAGGTAACAGATTTATGCCATGCATATAAACTACTTTCAACTCGCAACTCGATAGGACAAAAGCCAGCGCTCTCAGAGTTCAAGGGAATTTACAACACAGTTTAGGAATTTATTCTATGCACCTGAACGATCGATTGCCCACAAGGTGGACCAACGACCTGGTCAGGGTTGCGGGAATCCGAGGGATGCGAGACTCTTGCAAGAGGCCAGGGAAGGCCTATTTCAGCGAAAATCATGATGATGATGAAGATGATTATCGATCATGCACCAATGATGGAAAACACTTAA
The DNA here is from genome assembly GCA_030763345.1 of Mythimna separata. NCBI lineage: Eukaryota > Metazoa > Arthropoda > Insecta > Lepidoptera > Noctuidae > Mythimna > Mythimna separata. The sequence goes on from CM061193.1 coordinate 3,676,958, forward strand.
CTAATTAAAAGTACATATAAACGAACACTTAGTTTAACCTAAAATATGGCGCCAGTAACCTTTTATTTTGACATCGTTTTCTTCTCGAGTCTATAGTAACATGCAAAACAAGGTCTAACACGCCTCGTACATACGCGTCTTCCTTGAGGAGCGACTAAAAAATACAGTCTTCTCTGCCGAGCGGGGGCCAGGCCTTCAATTTGGTAAGGTTTATATTTTTAAAGAAGCCCTTTTATTTACGGGAGAGTGGACAGTTTACAGTTTTTTTAATAATAATTTAATTAAAAAAACATTAGATGAAATATGCGCGTAACATACTTAACAGCTACTTTAATACGGGGTCACTTCAACCTCGTATTACACGTAGTTTCTTAAACGTTACGGGGTCTTAACATCCCCTTACGGTCATAATGTCAGTTTTCAAACGAGGTTTTAAAGACCACGTACTGGAAGGATAAAAATAATACTAAAATGAGTGTCGCTGTGAACGTGTTTGCGCCAGTATGTGGCTACGTTAACTGCAGCATCGATGGCATTCATGAAACCCTCCAGAATGTAGGTGTATGATGGGCACATGGGACTCTCCAACATGTAAACACTCCAACTAGACTGGGTGACAGCGACTTGTGAATTATCCATAAAAAAGTAATACCAAAATCATTTGCAGTTGATTTACACCATAATATGGTGTTATTCAGATTCAGACAATAATTATCTAGGTTCCTACGTCGTCTTTTTTTTAAAAAAACGTACCCCAAACGAAATTTAAGTGAATTTAATAATTTATAAAATGTCATGTTTTCATTTTGTTATTTCTATATTATAAACAACAATATTTCAAAATACCTTTCCGTAGGAACACCGATATTATTATCAAGTTTCGATACTCGAAAAAAAATTGGCAACACATTAATTTTTCATTCATAATTTTTGGTGTAGTAGTTCGCTTATTTCGTCAAAATTTACGGAACAGCTGATTATTTTTTCTCGATTTCAGGTTTGGTCCCATAGTAAAAGTTGTTCATAATGATGAGTACAATGACCCCCCAAGAGGATGTGCGTTAATTATGTTACATGTTGTATATAACTGTTATGGACCAAGTGATAAATTAAGCAGTATACATAATGCCCGGTCATTATGAAAAATGCCCAATATGAGAGTGCAATTTGATAATAATTATTCAATTAATCAAATTGACCGGGCACTATACATATTGCCCATCACCTTTTGGGCAGAGTAATACAAACATATTTAATTACAATTTTTTTATTGTTATTGTCATTTAACTTTAAACTAAACTAAATATTAAACCACTTCAATAATCATCATCTGCCTAGCTTTCCCAACTATATTGGGGTCGGCTTCCAGTCAAGCCGGATTTAGCTGAATACCAGTATTTTACGAGGAGTCAGGCCCGCCGCTAGCTGTTTAGGCGCCCGCGTGCAATACCGATTACGGCGCCCTATGCCATCGGTATATATCAGTCAATTACTAAAATGTTGACCTTTTTTTGCGATTATTTTTTTACTTTTCTCACTATTTCGAAGTAAATTCAAAGTTAACCTAAGGGCCTCTTTCACCACCTATGATTAAGTTTCGAGTATCTTACTTGGCAGATAATTTTATACAAAATCTGTTCCTTTTTTGAATTTATTCAGTGAGTAGTGCCTACTCGGACATTGAGAAACAGGCCCTTAGTAAAATAGATTCTTAATTATTTTAGACTAGCTTCTGCCCGCTGCTTAAAGTAATTAGCATTATTTTTTCTGATAGACTGTCCTTTTCACCTTTCAAAATGAAAATATGAAATATTATTTATTATCTTCGTCGTGTGATAGTCCATTGAAATGTATTCATAAAATATTATAGTATCTTAGCTGTGTGCAGCCCCTTAATGAACTCCACTGCGGGTGACGTAACCTACGACAAACTTATTATGTACAGTTGGTACAGTAATCGGATCTAGAGATCGGACCGCAAAATTAAGTTTGTTTTTATTGTATGTACTTTTCCGGGATAAAATGTACCCAGTGTAGATAGAGCCCAGGATACTAAAGAATAATTATACCAAGTTTCATCGTAACCGAACCGGTAGTTTTTGCGTGATGCCAGAATAAACAGACAGACAAACAATTTTTTTAATCACATTTTTGGGTTCGGTGTCGGTCTAGTATTTTTTTAATTTTTTAAGTCATTAATTTTTTGACATTTTCAATGTACAGAATTTTCACTTTTAAGGTCAAAAACGTTTTTGAAACTAAGTGAGCTTGGAGGCTTGTATTGATGATTTTTCTGGTTATAATTTCGTAACAAATTACGTTTTACAGTCGCTTAAGTATTTTTAACTTCATATAACCTACCACTGACTTGCAAATTGCAAAAAAAGTAAGAAATTTGAATTTCTTACGTTTCCCGGTTTTTTTTAATTCAGCTTATATAAGGTATTTAATTATTTAAAAATATAACCAATTTCAATTTTTCAGTATAAACCAGCAATTTCATACTTATCCCTAATACTAAACACTCAGTCACTCACTTTCAAATCTAGAACAAATACTAATGCGCTTATGTTACGTAAAAACAAGTATGACAGGGATTCCCCGAAAATAAAAGTAACTAGTAATATTTACATACATTTTATAGACTAAGGGCCTATTTCACCACCTATGATTAAGTTTCGAGTATCTTACTTGACAGATAATTTCATACAAATTCTGTCAAATTTTTGAATTTATTCATTGAGTAGTGCCTACTCGGACATTGTGAAACAGGCCCTAAAAGTAATGCGAAACTTCAAACAAACGTTTTGGTTTATTTTCAGGTATAACCGAGACACAAAGAGTTCAAGTAGTTTCGGGTTTCGTTCTTATCTAATGATTCGACCTGTAAACATCTTTTGATATTTGAGATGACATAACAAAGACTACAATGTCCAATATGTGCCTCATAGGTTCTTCAGAAATCAAGACAGCGAATATTAAAAATATATTAATTTGATATTCAAATATCTGTTTTTGGCGCCCCTTGAATGCGGCACCCGCGTGCGCCGCACGCGCTGCACGCTCGCACGCGGCGGCCCTGCGAGGAACGGCTGCCTACCAGACCTCCACAACCCATTAACTGGGGTAAAACGGTACTTCATGGTAAGACTGTAGTCAGATTTTACTGGCTTCAATAATCAGACTCATTATTTGGATTAATTACGAAGGACTTCTACCTTAAAAATCCACTAGTTTTTGCATTTGAAACTTAAGGAAAATCATATTAAAAATATAAGATGAAATATAATTAAAAATAATTTCACAACATTTCTTTATTTTATAGAAATAACTTATTATTATAAAACACTAGCATTCCTCAATAAATGGGCTATCTAACACTGAAAAAGTTTTTCAAATCGGATCAGTAGTTCCAGAGATTACCCCCTACATACAAACTTACAAATTTTACCTCTTTATAATATTATTATAAAACATAAAATAAACTACAGTTTAAGCAATCAGACTCATTATTGGTATAATTAGTATCTTCTCTTAATAAAAGTCAAATGAAAATATAAGTAAAATAGAACATCAAAATTGAAAACAATTGTCATACAATATGTAGCAAGTAACAGGTTTATTTATTAGAACAACTGCCACTGTGATGGCATTTTAAGGTACACAACTTTTTAGCTTTGCGACCACTACATTTATCAGACTTGCAACCACCTTTACAACCACATCTACTATAACCTTACCCTCCGCATTTAGAGGACATTCTACAACCCTCTCTCAGCGAAAGCTCTGTCTCTGGAACATCTTCAGGCGACATAAATCTTTCCTTGCAATTAGTAAATTGGTTTCTTGAGTATAGTTGATTTAAAACACCTTGTTACTGTAGCAAGCATATTTCTTCCATCGCGATCGCTACGAGCGCGAATCAATATCGGGAACTCGAACTCTTACAGTGTCACCAATTGCAGCAGCGTTAAATATTGCTTTACTATCAAATTGCCCAACTATCATGTAGCAATATAATAATGACCGTGCAATTTGATAAATAATGAAGTTAAGATAGAAATTAATCACTTAGCCCGCTAAAGCTAGACATTATTCATAATGCTCGTGCATTATAAATAATGCCCGTATTAATCAGCCGGTCCATAACATAACGATTTTGTACGTTCCGATTTCAACGAAAGAATCTCACTTTTTTCACTAAATAAGTTCATAATCCCAACTAGGCAAAAAAAAACATACACACACACAAAAAACATAACCCTCTCTCTAGCACAGTCGGTTAAAAACTGTGTTACATAAATATTAAAATATACAAACTAACATACAATTTTATACTTAATCCAAAAATAATATAGTTTTCATTTGATTATCAAAACGTATAACAAAGTTCTCAGTTGATTTTTAATATTAAATCAAACGAAACGATTGAATTTAAAAATATTAAACGGATGTAGTTTGATTGTGGACTTTATGTCCCATGGCATAAGGTAGAATATAGTTTGTACTAGTATTTTATATATAAGTTATATAAATTGTATTAGAAATTGCTTTTTGGCTTGTTCTAATAAATGTAGACAGTAAGCGAGGAGTCAAACATGGCTGTTATTAGTGTATATATTTTATTAGCATTATTTGGTAAGTGAAATTATTATTAAGTATTATTGATTAAGGTAGAGGGAGGCCAAAGCAAAGATGGTTGTGTTAACGCACTATATGATATGTTGCTATGGTTACCGAAATAACAAGACTGTCATCTATCGAGCTCGCATCGCAGAAACGCATCGAAAAAAGGTCTAGCAGTGCGTGTTGCCAGTGATGACACAAGCCCTGAAACGTGGTCACTCACAAAGGGCCTCATCAGAAGGCTTATAGTCACCCAAAGAGCAATGGAAAGGGCTGCTTTCTTGTGTGATTACATCAGAAATAAAGACATCTGTAGGAGAAGCAAGTTTTCTGATAGAGCACGAAGAATCGCTAAACTTAAGTGGCAGTGGGCAGGACACATTGCTCGCAGAACAGATGATCAATGGGTCTGAAACGTTCTGGAGTGAAGACACAGCATTGGAAGGCATCCTGATCGATAACCTGGTGAGGGTCGCGGGATCCCGATTTCGGGAAAGTATACGTCCAACAGTAAACGTCATTCGTCTGAAACTACGTTGCCAGATTCGCGCAGCACGGATCCAAGGTACCGGAACTTATCGGACTTTGTAATCAAATCCGAACCTATTCGGATAGTGTTTGAATCCGTGCCGCCACAGGACATGTACTCGGTCTTCGCCACATTTAGTCTCAGACCGCCGTTTTCCAGCGTGTCCTAACAAATGTTGACCTTGTGCTCAAGATGGGCTTTGTTCTGGTCAACGAGGGCGATGTCACCGGCAGTCTGAAATGATGATGATCACAAAGACCTGTGATTCGATTTCAAGCGGCAAAGGATCAGTTCAGGTGACCATACAAATACAATGTGCGATGCGAATCAATTCGCAAGTTCTTGAAGTGCGACTTGCAAGCTCGCAGATTGTTAGGATGGGATGTTACTTCCCAGTTTTGTGTTTGGGCCTTTCGGCAGTCGTTATGGGGTATTAAACTAGCAAGGTTTTTTATTATGCGTACGCTCGCATTTGACCACTATCTCACCTGATGCAGGCTATGGTCCGGAGCGTGGAGGGGTGGCAGGCGGTCGCCTCCTTCTGCGAAGCAGTAATGTTAGCGAAGGAGGTTGCCGACCGCGAGCGCGTGAGGCTGTAGCGACTACGATCTACTACATGTGACGTCACAGAATCCTGCATCGCGCAAGCAAAGTTCTCCGTGCGATTTGAATAGATACAACAGCCCGAAATCATCTATCGGGCAGTAGCCCACCGGACATAACACCCGTCCGGTCGGAGGATCCTCCCTTTTCAACGGAGGTATGTGGGACTTTACTCTCTGTACCACTACCTCCAAAAGGCAACGGAACTCACGCCGCCGCCGCCGACGTCTCGATCCCGATTTCCAACCACCGTAGGCGCGGGCTCGCGGACGGCGAGCACTGGGTAGCTCGCCGTTCGGCAGTTTGGTAATAATCTGGACCGAGCCCAGTCGTCGACGGCGCGATCTGTTCCACGCGCGCCTCAAGGAGATGTCAGCAAACTGTAGGGGCCCGGTAGGGCCGATGCCTCTGGGAAACACGGAAAATCCGAAAGATTGTCGCCGTGTCCCCCAGATGGAAGGCAACGAAGGAACGGGGTAGGGGTTTAGTCAGTAAGAGTCTGACACGCCCTCCCGCTCCGCCCAAGAGTGGGAGAAGACGCTCAGTGCGTATGGGTGGGATGTTCATGTACCATGTTAAACTAACCGCCTTCTACGCAGCAGTAATGTAAGCAAAGGAGTTGGCAAAAAACTTGAGCGAAACTCAATCTTGACGCCTAGTAACCGCAAGAGACGTCCTAATAGACGACAGTTGCAAGGCAATCCTCAGCCATCATATACACTGACTGGTAACATACACATTTCATTTGCTGTTTTTGGGAATCGTACCGCCACCCGAACCCAGTGTCCTATCCCTTGTGCAATCTCCGCGTTCAACGCTCTCTTGGATGCTAAACCTGATTGTGTCGTGTTCACGGATCATCTTGTCTGTCTGGAGTTTAGTGAGATGAGTGTATGAATTTGATTCAAAATGTAATTGGCCTATGGCTGTGTTTTGTTGAAGTAAATAAATCATAATAAGATCCTCCTTGCAGCGTGCTTGGTCCAAGGTCTTGAGGCTGGGCGTTAGTGAGAGAGGACTTCGCTTTTACTGGTCTTTTGGTCTAGTGGTTAGTGCCTAACTAGGTACTAAGCCGGAGGTCGTGGGTTCGATTCCTATCCAGGACAAATGTTTGTTCTGTGTCTGAGTGTAATCTATCTAAATACTTATGTATTTAGAAAATATATAAGTATGTTTATTAGTTGTCTAGTACCCATAACACAAGCTCTGCTTAGTTTGGGACTAGATAGCTTTGTATGGAATTGTGGAGATTTCGTCCGTCTAATGAAAGCGCGACCTGAGAAAATGAGGTTGAATTCAAAAATTTTGTATTACTAACTACATAGTAGGAGAATCATGTCTTGACACCCCACAATTTTTTTTATTTCCTAGAATTGCAGCTGAATAATGTTGCCAATTAAATTTAGAAAAATAACTCCAGGTTGCGCTTTCATTAGACGCACTCTAGTACACCAAAACTACCTGCGTATCTATTCTCCTTCTAAGCTTCTGTTAGCGATAAGACCGCCCATTGTACCACCCCTACTAATGTTAAGCTCCTTGTGAAAAACGTATTTTTATGGTGTACAATAAAGAGTATATATATAGATGATGATGATATTTTACTATATATGTATATTTGTATAACTGTTGTTCTTCCGCAGGGTTCTCGCGGGTACACTGCAATGCCTACAGCACATACTGCTCGGTGCCCTGCCCCTTCATGTGCCCCGCCCAAGCGCCCAGCTCTGCCGGTGCCATCGTGATGCCGCCTAGGAGGCCCAAGCCCCCGGCATACACTGGTAACTATATCTTCGTTATTTTTCTACTTCTTCTACATCATCATCTACCCAGCCTTTTCCCAACTATATTGGGGTCGGCTTCCAGTCAAGCCGGATTTAGCTGAATACCAGTATTTTACGAGGAGCGGCTGCCTACCAGACCTCCACAACCCATTAACTGGGGAACACGGTACTTCATGGCAAGACTGGAGTCAGATTTACTTGCTTCTGACTATCCGTAACGACTGCCAAAGATCTACAAATGACAGCCGGGACCTCCGGCTTAACGTGCTTTCCGAGGCACGGAGGAAACTCTTTATGTTAAGATGGTCATCCATCCACAGACCAACCTTGGCAAGCGCTGCTTAACCTTGAAGATTGACCTGTGCGTCTGTTATTATCTAGCCACAAGCTCCTCATTTTTCTACTTCTTCTACCTGGCGTTAATCACGGCCATTGCCAGGGTCCGCCTTCCTACTAAACTTTCTCCACTTTGCCCGATCTTCAACATCCTTCCTAGTAAGGCCATTGGCTCTCATGTCGGACTTGACGACGTCCAGCCAGCGCTTGCGAGGCCGACCATGGGACCATCTTCGTTATTTTTCTTGACTTTAAATAAGCCTTTTTTTAGGAAGGGGAATCATCAGAATTACTTCTCCCGCTCTTGGGTCTTTCGTTCTGGGGTCACGAGCTTCTCTTTTGGAATCCAATCGATGGCTCTGGAGACTTCAAGCCTGCCGGGCCCCTACAGTTTGCTGATATCTCCTTGAAGCGCGTGTGAAACAGAACGCGCCGTTGACGACTAGGCTCGGTCCGGGTACTTTAAATAAGCTGTCATCATCATCATCTCAGCCGAAAAACGTGCACAGCTGGACATAAGCCTCCCCCAAGCGTCGCCACGACGACCGGTCCTGTGCGTCTCGCATTTATCGGATTCTCGTGACTTTCGCCAGGTCATCGGTCCCCCTTGTGGGAGGCCTTCCAACGTGGCGTCTTGTATGCGTCCGGTATGTGGCCGCTACTCCAGAACCTTTTTTATAGTATAAACTTTTTTAAATTGTTATAAACTAGTACTTTCCCACCTGATGGTAAGCAGTGATGCAATCGTTGATGGTGAGGCGCACTAAGTTATTAAGAGCCTATTCATTCTAGCCTTGAAGACACCCAAATTATAATCGGATGGGAAGACTGCGGTCTTCCCATCCGATTGGATGCAGGCAAATAGTTGGACAAGATGTTTTTTTTTATGGTAGAGGAATCATCAGAATGACTTCTCCCACTCTTGGGCGGAGCGGGAGGGTATGTCAGACTCTTAATGACTAAACCCCTACCCCATTACTTCGTTGCCTTCGATCTGGGGGACACGGTGACAACCTTTTGGATTTTCCATGTTCCCCAGAGGCTTCGGCCCGGCCGGGCCCCTACAGTTTGCTGACATCTCCTTGAGTCGCGCGTGGAATAGAACGCGCCGTTGACGACTGGGCTCGGTCCAGATTATTACCAGTCAGTGGTCGGAAATCGGGATCGGGATCTCAGTGGCGGCGGAGTGAGGACCGTTGCCTCACGCGCTCGAGGTCAGCAGCCTCCTTCATTAGCATTACTGCTTCGCAGAAGAAGGCGACCGCCTGCCACCTCTTCTCGCTCTGGACCATGGCCTGAACCAGGGACCGGCGCGAGAGGTCGCCGCCGCCGATAGGCTTCATAAGGACACGGCGGTGCTCCACCCAAGCGGGGCACCCCTCTACCGTGTGCTCCACCGTGTCCTTCGGGCGGTCCACACAGTGGCGACACCCGGGCGTCCTCTCCTGCTTGATCCAATGCAGGAACCTCCCGAACATACCGTGTCCGGTGAGGAACTGCGTCATACGGAACGAGAGGACGCCGTGACCTCTTTCCAACCACTCTTCAAAGAGGTGACTTACCGACTCAATGACGGCGTGGCCATGAACTAGATGGTGTTGTGTGACAGTTGTGGATTATTCCGTTTATTTATTTACTCTAAAACGTATTTTTGTTCACAGAAGCCTGCACAGATTACGACGACCGAGAAGAAGAAGAAGAGTGTCCTGTGCCCATAGGAAGAACTCGCAAGAAGTCTTCTTGCAAGAAACCACCACCTTCTGATGATTCTGCACCTACACCACCTCCTAAACCCAAGCCGAAACCACCTCCATCACCAGAAGAGCCAGAAGAAGAGACGAGGAGGAAGGGAAAGCCTCCTTCTCCACCGACGCCGCCTTCACCATCGATACAGCCTACTAGAAGATTCTTCACTTCTCTGTTCTCAATACCTGGAGCTGTCGTTGATTCTTTGGTTGGTGGGGAGATTGTATTATAAGTAGACATTAAAGAACTTTTTTGTAGTATAAACTGTTTTTTATTGGTATAAACTAGTACTTGAGGAGCTCGTGGCTAGATAATAACAGCCGCATGGGTCGATCTTCAAGGTTAAGCAACGCTTGCCAAGGTTGGTCTGTGAATGTGTGACCATCTTAACATACCTACCGAGTTTCCACGTTAAGCCGTAGGTCCCAGCTGTGATTTGTAAAGTTTTGGCATACATTTATGTTCGCTTATTTCGTCAAAATTTATGGGACACCTAAATTTTTTTTCTCGATTTCAGGTTTGGTCCCATGGTAAAAGTTGTTCATAATGAAGAGTACAATGACCCCCCTAGAGGATGTGCGCTTATTATGTTACATGTTGTCTAAATAAACTTAAGTATATAATTCAATAAATATCTGTGTTTTGTTTAAGAATTTTTTCCAATTCTTAAAAGTAAAATAAACCGCATGGTTATAAATAACACCAAGCGATTATTCAAAAAGTGCAATCCCGCAGGATTCCGCAAAGGGCAACTGTCAAGGCGTGTCACCGGCGCGACCCAACCAAACGCGTGTAACGAAACCATAGCGCGATGCAGCCGCAAGGGACAACGCCATCTATCGAGCGCTAGTGTCAACTTTTGTAATCATTTCGAATTTAGTATTTTTGATTGTATCAAAAATGTACCGAAATTAATACTTATTTTATTTTTAAATGTAGCAAAAATGAAATGAAATAAAGGGGATTGTTTATCATAAAAATAAATTATAAAGTTGATGGAAAAAACGGAAAGTTACTCGTGCCGAATGACGCGGAATCAATATGGCGTCTGTTTTGTGACGTTTTGATGTGCTGTCTTTTACAAAAATGTTTCGAAAATCATTTTAGACACATTTATATTTCATTTTCAACTTTTTAGCTCTGAATACTGGGAATTGACTTTGGGGTGTATGGGGTCCATTAACATCTGAAGGACCCAAGCCAACCTTACCTGCTAGCGGTGCACCCTGCTGTTCAACGGACAAGGCTCTGGCAAACCTGGTTTCCCTCTCGTAGGGTTGTGGGGGTCAGACGGCTGGTCGCCTCACGTAAAACCAACCTCAGTCAAATATTTATGGATAGGAATACATATTTGGGTACTCGTGCTAGGGCGTCGCCGCATAACGACGCGCAGGCACATCGCCCTAAACCTGTGACAAGTGGGTTAGGGCTACCGTGTCAAGTACGGGCACGGTTAAAGAGGTTAGTACCCAAAAGGAAGTTCCGCTTTGCCACCTGGAACATTGGCTCTCTAACCGGACGTTGCAGGGAACTCGCGGACGTACTTGCGAAGCGTCGGGTCCAGTGCGCCTTCCTTCAGGAGACGCGCTGGAAGGGGAATAAGTCCCGTGACATCGGGCAGGGGTACCGGCTAGTGTACGCCGGATCACCATCGGGACGGAACGGAGTGGCCGTAGTGCTGTCTAAGGACCTTCAGGATGGCCTTCTTGAAGTAGACCGATACAGCGACCGGTTGATGCGAGTTAGGGTGCTGATCGAAGGATCAGTTACGAACCTAATCAGTGCCTACGCTCCTCAAACTGGTTGCTGTGAGTCTGAAAAGGAGGCCTTCTGGAATGAGTTCGAAGACGTATTACGCGCTATTCCGAATTCCGAAGATGTTTTGGTTGGGGGGGACCTCAACGGTCACGTAGGTCAGTTTGCTGGAGAGCACGGACGTGTTCACGGTGGTTTTGGATACGGCCAACTAAATGCAGAGGGAGTCAGTATACTCAGGACCTGCGCCGTATCGGACCTTGCCATCGCGAATACGTTCTTTCAGAAGAAGCCCCACCATCTTATTACGTACCGTAGTGGTGCCTACTCAACCCAGATAGATTACCTGTTGGTGCGACGGTGCCACATTGGCAAGGTTACCAACTGCAAAGTCATCCCTGGCGAAAGCCTAACGGCTCAACACCGCCTCCTTGTCCTGGACTTTGCGGTCGTGCCAAGGAAGAAAGTTGTTGAGAAACGCGAACCCCGCACTAAGTGGTGGTTGCTTAATGGCTCTAAACAGTCGGACTTTATTGCGGAGGTCGAGCATCTTGAGGTGAGTGCTCCGCACGAATCCGTTCAAGAGATCTGGAGTAGGATCCATTCAGCAATCACCACTGCGGGTAAGCGCGTCCTTGGCACTTCTCGTGGTGGCCGCGTCATGGACAAGGAGACGTGGTGGTGGGATGACGGGGTTCAGGAGGCGACTCGGAAGAAGAGGGGTTTATTTAAACAGTGGCAAGGGACCAACTCTCCGGAAGACAGGGAGGCATATGGAGCGGCTAAGCGCGCTTGTAAAAAAGCTGTAGCCAGAGCCCGCAGCAAAAGTTTGTCGCCCTTGTACGACAAGCTGGAAACTGCGGAGGGGCAGAAGCTTATTTTTAAGCTGGCGCGCGCCCGGGAAAAAGCTACACGGGACATTAGCAAATGTCTTTGTGTAAGGGACGCCCAGGGTAGGCTGCTCTATGATGCTCCTTCTGTTAAGGAGAGATGGTGTACATACTTCTCGGAGCTGTCTAATAAACAGCATCCCCACAACCTCCCTCCCGAACCGCCTCCTAACCTCGGACTTATTTCCCCTATTTCCCCCGACGAAACCCGCATTGCTCTTCGCCACATGAAGAACCGGAAATCGATTGGGCCTGACAATGTGCCAATTGAGGTGTGGAAGGCGATGGGCTCACATGGTGTGGACCTTCTGACTGATCTTTATAACCGCATCCTGACCACCAAGGAAATGCCAAACCAGTGGCGACTAAGCCTGATTATCCCGGTCCACAAAGGCAAAGGTAGCGTACAGGATTGCAGTAACTACCGCGGTATCAAGATCATGTGCCACACCATGAAGCTCTTCGAGCGCATCATTGACACAAGGCTCCGTAGCGAGTGCACTATCTCTGAGTGTCAATATGGCTTCCGGGCGGGTAACAGCACCATGGATGCAGTGTTCGCCTTACGGACTCTGTCTGAGGCTTACAGAGAGAGAAGGAGAGCTCTGCATATGGCCTTTTTAGACCTGCAGAAGGCCTTCGACTGTATACCTCGGCAGGCTATCTGGTGGGCGCTCCGCTTCAAGGGTGTTCCCGAGGCCTATATTGACATTATCGGAGATATGTACCGCGATTCCGTGTCCTTTGTCCGGACCGCTGTTGGCGAATCCAATGTCTTTCCAATATCTGTTGGCGTTCACCAAGGTTCGGCTCTAAGCCCGTTCTTGTTTAACGTTGTGCTTGATGTAGTTACGGCAAACATCCAGGATCAGCCTCCATGGCTAATGATGTATGCCGATGACATCGCCCTCGTTAACCAGAATAAAGCCCATCTTGAGCGCAGGGTCAACATTTGGAAAGACACGCTGGAAAACGGCGGTCTGAGACTAAATGTGGCGAAGACTGAGTACATGTCCTGTGGTGGCACGGATTCAAGTACTATCCGGATAGGGTCGGATTTGATCGCTAAGTCTGATAAGTTCCGGTACCTTGGATCCGTGCTGCACGAGTCTGGCAGCGTGGATGACGATGTCCAAGCACGTATAGGCGCGGCATGGGCAAAATGGCGCGAGGTAACGGGCGTTTTATGTGACCGTAAAATGCCTCCGAGGCTCAAAGGGCAGATATATAAATGCATCATACGGCCTGTCCTCCTGTACGGTGGCGAATGCTGGCCAGCACTAAGCAGACACACCCAGGAGCTTCGCGTCACGGAGATGAAGATGCTGAGGTGGATGAGCGGCGTAACGCGATCCGATCGCATACGCAACTCATTCATCCGAGGTAGTCTTGGTGTCCGTGACGTGGGGGAAAAACTGCAAGAGTGTCGTCTGCGATGGTATGGCCACATCATGCGCCGCCCTAGGGAGTACGTTGGTCGGAGATGCATGGATATGGCTGTCCTTGGGGCTAGGTCCCGTGGTCGCCCTCGCAAGCGCTGGCTGGACGTCGTCAAGTCCGACATGAGAGCCAATGGCCTCACTGAGGAGGATGTTAAAGATCGGGCAAAGTGGAGAAAACATAGTCGGAAGGCGGACCCTGGCAATGGCCGGGATTAACGCCAGGCAGAAGAAGAAGAAGACTGGGAATTGACTTTAGCAAAAATGTTTACTTAACGACTTGTTTTCAACATGTTATCTACTACAAAACATTATATAAGAAAAAAATAATTACTTATAAAAATATGGAGAATATTTTTTAAGTTTATTTTACTGAGTAAAATACTGATATTCAGCTAAATCCGGCTTGACTGGAAGCCATGAAACAAATAACCGGTGAAGTGCGCGTACGGTGCTATTGCGCTCACCAAACATGCTAAAACTAGCACAGTTCGTCCACTATAGTGGACGAACTGTACTAGTTTAACTTATAAGTTGGCGAGTGTGAAGTTAGGCTCTGCGAATTTCGGCGCTTGAAATATCGTACAATAATAAAGGTTTTAAAAAAATAAATGCAATTTGTAGTTCTTATTGCTGTTAAAAACAGTTATAGGCATATTTTTTTTTAAAAACCTTTATTTTTGTACGATATTTCAAGCGCCAAAATTCGCAGAGCCTAACTTCACACTCGCCAACTTATAGTGGACGAATTGTAGAAGCGGCATTCGCAAATGCAGTACGCACGTCACGTGCTCCCGATTTTTAAGCGAATCAAATTAAAGGTACACGACTTGACCTTGAACGGACCAATAGCGGCCGCGCATTTTTCTTCGTCCCCCGGCCCGCCGTGGTGAGTTGTTTACTTAGAAGAAATCGTGCTATGCGCTCTCTAGTGGTTATATTCTCTATGCTGGAAGCCGACCCCAATGTAGTTGGGAAAAGGCTAGGAAGATGATGATGATTTTACTAAGTAAAAGATTTTATTTTTTAAAAGGAGATAATAATAATATAATAATAATAATATTCCACAACTTTCACACAACGCCGTCTAGTCCCAAGCTAAGCAGAGCTTGTGTTATGGGTACTAGACAACTGATAAACATACTTATATATTTCTAAATACATACATATTATAGATAAATTACACCCAGACACAGAACAAATGATCGTGCTCATCACACAAACATTTGTCCTGGGTGGGAATCGAACCCACAACCTCTGGTATAGCAGTCAGGGCCACTAACCACTAGACCAACAGGCCAACAATGAGATGGCGACGGAGATGGCGGGACGACTTAGATGTCTTCCTTACGAATTCGTGAGAAGAGGCTCAAAGCCGGCGAACAATGGAAGGAATGTATTGGAGGCTTTTGCCCAGATGTGGGGTAGTAAAGGCCCTATAATATAATATTATTAATAAAATATTTTATTTAGTTTCATCTGTCCCTGTGTGTTCTAGTAGCCATAGGAACTCGGCAGTTAAATGACACAACCCAATAGAGTTTCGAGAGTCGAGGACTTGTTTGATCCGTCTTGACCACAATCTTGACGAGTATTTTCGTGCTTGATGGTAACCGGGTCTGTCCGACAGTCCGGTAATAAAGTCCGGCAGTACAGTAATCCGGACCGACCCCAAGTCGTCAACGGCGCGTACTGTTCCACGCGCGCCTCAAGGAGATGTCAGTAAACTGTAGGAGCCTAGCAGGGTCGAAGCCTCTGGGGCCATGGATTGGATTCCGAAAGGGAGGCTCGTGACAGTCGTGTCGTGATTTACGCCCATTTTCAATAAGCTATCTATCTAAAGTTGCAGCTACTAAAGATAAACAAATCTATCCTTTTGCCCTTACTCGCTTTCTTATAACCTACCGAAGGTTAGCATTTCCTACCAAAAGTTGTGGAATGACAGATAGAATCTTACTGTTTATCGGGGATAGCTAAGTATCTATCTATGAACTGCGGTAGGTTATTGAAAACGGGCGTTAGTCAGTAAAAGTCTGACCCGCAATTAGCGGGAGAAGTCATTCTGATGATTCCTCACTTGAATAAATAAAAACCTATTCGAGTTTGGACTCGTTTGATCCGTCTTGAAGAGTCTTTTGGTGCTAGATGGAGGGTCTGATGATAGCACTGGACGATAGCTATAGGAACTCGGTAATAGGCGCAGAAATTACTCTATCGTGTTTGAAATTTTGCAATAGTATTCATCATCATCTTAGCCGAAAGACTTCCACAGCTGGACATAGGCCACCCTCAATAATAATTGCAAAAAAGTTGCAATAGTATTGATGAGTATTAAGTATACATGGTGTTTGGTGCATCGTGTGCCAAATTGAATTAATGGTCGATTAGAGTTGTCATCTACTATCTTTTCAGACGCCTAAACACTGCTCTAATACAGGGTTACCATTAGATTACAATTTATCTCGCGAGATTGTAAACTGTCGCAAGATTGTGAACCGTTATAATACTGCTTACAATCTAACGCATTATTTTTCCTAGATTATAATCTATCGAAATGAAAACCAGAATTTCCTTAATTTGTGTAAAATCATGAAATTTTTTAGGTCTGTAACTCAACGGAGAAGTTACAACAATTAATGTTACAAAAAGTTTGATTGTTACAACTTTTTAAATTGCTACGGAATCACGATTTTTGCCAGCTCTCTGTGGACTCAAAAAGTAATTAAAAATGTCCGAACAAATGATATATTTTATTGATTTACAACTTTTTATACTCGTAGCAAACGTCAATAATACTTGTTTAAGGGGGAAGCGTCAGGGTAGCCCGCGAAATTAAAGTTTTCTTACGTTTTTTGCAAATTGCAGACTAATGGTAGGTTGTACGAGTATGAAGTTAAAAA
Source organism: Mythimna separata (assembly GCA_030763345.1). Classification (NCBI taxonomy): domain Eukaryota; kingdom Metazoa; phylum Arthropoda; class Insecta; order Lepidoptera; family Noctuidae; genus Mythimna; species Mythimna separata. The sequence continues at coordinate 3,693,566 of CM061193.1, forward strand.
TATATTTTGCGACTGTATAATGTAACTAGTTACATAATTATAACCATAAAAATCATCAATACAAGCCTCCAAGCTCACTTAGTTAAAAAATCCGTTCCTACAACTAAGTAGCTACCCTGACGATTCCCCCTTAAGACGCAAATTTTATGTAAAAACTAGAGAGGCCACCCGCCATTAACCAGGGCCTATAGTCTGCTATTAGTATTGTATCAGAATTCACACACACAACGCCATCTAGTCCCAAGCTAAGCAGAGCTTGTTTTATGGGTACTAGATAACTGATAAACATAGGTACTTATATATTTCTAAGCACATACATATTATAGATAAATTACACCCAGACACAGAACAAATGATCGTGCACATCACACAAAAATTTGTCCCGGGTGAGAATCGAACCCACGACCTACGGCATAGCAGTCAGGGCCACTAACCACTAGAACAACAGGCTTAGTCAAGTTAGGTACTAAAGTGTTAAAATCAACAATTATGAAGCCAATGATCGACAATGCTGATACAATTCTAATAGCAGACTGGAGGCCCTGATGGTCTATCATCGAGAGAGACTTCAAGAAAGCCCAATGGGTACCTAGAATCGACAACCCAGGATAGACTGGTGCAGAATTGTGAGGAGACCCGACCCCAGATAATTGGAACAGGGAATGAAGAAGAAGAACTAGCTAACAAGTGGCTTCGCCTACATGAAAAAGGTTTCTCTTAAATTAAACTCTAGTACTTGCCTATGTCATAAAAGGGAACCTTGCGCAAAATTTTACGCTCCTAGTCTCAGTAGTTTCGGCTGTACATTGATGTGTCAGTCAGTCAGTTTCTCCTTACATATATACTAGTATACATTTATACTAGCTTCTGCCAACGGCTTCATCCCCTTGAAAATCGCTTTCTCCACACAAACTTTGGACCCCCGTTCCCTTAGGGCAGGGTTTCTTAAAGTGGGGTCCACGGACCCCTTAGGGGTCCGTAATATGAGTGTCAGGTTTCCGCAGCAGCTCATCATCATCAGACCATTTACGTCCCCACTACTGGGGCACGGGCCTCCCCCAATACGTGTGGGGTAATTGCCATACACACCACGCTTGTCAGACGGGTTAGTGAGGGTTTTGGTATAAATTACAGAGTTCATGCCAAACCTCTTGGTGAGTTTTGGTGTTCTTTGAGTCATGCTTACCCAACTCTGGTCAAACGAGCTATGTCCGTTCTGATACCATTTTCTACTACATATCTTTGTGAGGCAGGATTCTCGGTTCAAGTGTCAATAAAAACAAAAAATCGCAATCGATTGAACGTTAAAGATGACATGCGCCTTGCCTTATCGAAGACAAGTCCACAATTAAACGTACTCATTGAGGCCAAACAAGAGCACCCTTCTCACTAATTTAGTTTTGTTTTACCTAATTAAGTATTAGTGCCTAAGGGCCTATTTCACCACCTATAATTAAGTTTCGAGTATCTTACTTGACAGATAATTTCATACAAATTCTGTCAAATTTTTGAATTTATTCAGTGAGTAGTGCCTACTCGGACATTGTGAAACAGGCCCTAAGTGTAAGTAAACTACCAATAAAAGATTTTTGTGCAATAAAACTGATTACTACATAAAAGATTTTTTTTTCCTAAAATATTCTTTGATAGGGGTCCGTAGAGGTTTTTGAATTCAGTTAGTGGTCCGTGACTGCATAAAGTTTAAGAAACCCTGCCTTAGGGCATGATTTTGTGGAAGTCTATACTTCTTAGAATAGGTGGTGAACATTTGCCAAAAGAAACAATTATGGACCCTGACGGATACAATTATGACCTCCTCCTCTTCTCTTTTTTCTGTCCTCTCTTTAGTGCTAGCATGCGTCATAAAAGGAAACTTTGGGCAAAATTTCACACTCCTAGTCCCAATAGTTTCAGATGTTTGTTGATATGTCAATCAGTCAGTTTTTCCTTTTATATATAGAAGATGAAAAGAGCACAGTGGTTGAGCAATTAACTGCTGTAATGTATATAGCGGATTCGATTTCCGTGCAAAACAAATATTTCTACGGCCTACAGATAGTTGTTCCGGGTCTGGTTGTCTTGTGTATGTGAGTTTTCATGTTTGGGAATGCACTCATGACACAGGAGTAGGTTCTAGTGTAAGGCAATGATTACAATTAATGAAAAAGAACTACTAAATTAAACATAATGAATAAAATAATTAACCTTGTTTGGGCGCGGTAATATCTACTCTAATAATAATATTGATGCAAGAGCTTGATTCAGAAAGCGGCACTCCTGGACACGGCTTGTATTGTTAAGAGATTCTTTTCTCAGGGGCCATAACCGCTGGTAGCGTGGAGCCTGTTACCGATACCGGTGGGCTACTATTTTTTTTTTTATATTTTTAATATTTAAAATATATACAACATCTGAAAATGATAAGTGAAAAAAATAATTGAAAGTTTGTATGTATTTTTAGGGTTCCGTACCTCAAAAGGAAAAAACGGAACCCTTATAGGATCACTTTGTTGTCCGTCTGTCCGTCCGTCTGTCAAGACCCTTTTTCTCAGGAACGCGTGGAGGTATGAAGCTGAAATTTATATCAATTACTTAGGTCTACTGTCCCTTGAGGCTGTGAAAAAATCAAACTTCTAAGCCAACGCAATCAAAAGATACAGCCGTTTATGCCGCAAATTTGCGACACTTGCAAGGGAATCAAAACCTACAGGGTGCTTCCCGTGAACTCAGAATCTTGAAATTTGGTACGAAGCAACGTCTTATAGCATAGATAAAGGAAAAATTACGAAAACCATAATTTTTTAGTTACATCACATAATATATATATTTTTAATAATTTTAAACTTACTACCCATTTCCTCATAAACGCGTAGAGGTATTAAATTGAAATTCATACCAAATACTCAGGTCTATAATACCTTTAAGCTGTAACAAAATCAAACTTCTATGTCAACGCAATCAAAAGAAACAGCAATTTAAGCTGCATATTTTGAAACTCGCAAGTACTCGCAAGGGAATCAAAACCTAAAGGGTACTTCCAGTCGACCTAGAAAAGAAAAAGAAAGAAGCAACGTTTTATAGCACTCATATAGGAAAAAGTCTGAAAACTGAACATTTGTTGTTACGTCACAAGAATTATTTTTTTGAAAAATCTTCAACGCTCGATTCGAGAATTGAACTTTATTCATAGGTAAGTTAGAGGTATTGAGTTGAAATTAACACCATATAATTGGGTCCGTGGTCCCTTGAAGCTGTGCAAAAATCAATTTTCAATTTAATTGGTAAAGTGACGGGAAAAAAAGATTCGTCCGTTTATACTGCAAAAAACGTACATTTCGAGACTGTCGAATTGTTCGATTGAACTGTTTTTATAGGTAAGTTACTACGGAACCCTCAGTGCGCGAGTCCGACTCGCACTTGCCCGGTTTTTGTATATATTTGGTACTCATATGCGGTTAGAATGGCAGAACCAATTTAAATTAAATCGGGCACACGTGTAGACTATGTCCTGGAATAAAACATATTATGACACGTTTTTTTTTTCTTGTAGGGGAATCATCAGAATGATTTCTCCCGCTCTTGGGCGGAGTGGGAGGGCGTGTCAGACTCTTACTGACTAAACCTCTACCCCGTTCCTTCGTTGCCTACGATCTGGGGGGGACTCGGTGTCAACCTTTCGGAAGACCACGTGTTCCCCAGAAGCTTCGGCCCTGCCGGGCGCCTACAGTTTGCTGACATCTCCTTGAGGCGCGCGTGGAACAGAACGCGCCGTTGACGACTGGGCTCGGTCTAGATTATTTCCAGACTGCCGGACGGCAAGCTACCCAGTGCTCGCCGTCCGCGAACCCGCGCCTACGGTGCACATACGGCAAAATGACCACTTTAGAAGGTCAAAAAAGAAATATGTGAAACAATATGTGCATTTATGCTTAGATATGTTTCTTACCATATAGGACTACATTGTGTAGAGTTTTGAGAAGATTTCTGAGTACCTACCTACCTAAACGGTATTTATAGGTAGATTAAAAGAATAAAATAATACTTAAAATCAAATTTGTATATTTTGATATGATACACATAATTATAAATTATTCATAAATTATTTTGTAAACAATGTAGTTAATTACTATCACGGTCGTCATGATCATTCATTGATTCTTCGTCATTACCATCCTTGTCTTCAATGGTTTCTACGAGTGGCACATCCAACCTTTCCAGCACCTCCTTAGAAAACCATTTTGAATTGGCTTTCATAAATCTGTCCATGTTCCAATTGGATTTTTTCCACTTTTGTAACAATTTTGAAACAAACACTTTCAAAACACACTTGATTTTATTAACAGTCTTTTGACAGTTTATATATACTAAACTTGTTCATTATGTAACTAGTTAATCGTTCTACACACTGAGACAATGATTGTTTATAAAAGTTTTCGCTTTTTAACACCAAAACCAGATCCATCTTTTTAATAATGAATTCCGAGTGACTTGGTCCGCTCCGACTACCTGTGAAAAAAAGGGTCTAGTGTCACAATGAGTTGGTTTGAGTTCCTAGAATTCACAGTATTAGTAGTCAACAAACACACAAGTGTAAATAATTAGGACAGAAAGCGGTACTAAGCGGAACTTTTTTTGCAAGTCTAAGAAAGTAATATTTTTTTGTCTTTATGTAAGAGCGGAATAAAACCGTCAATTATTAATACATTTATCTAGTTTAGCTAGAGTAAAAAAATATTTAATTGATAAACATACCTGTGGCTTCAATGTCCATAATTAATATTTGGATTTTTGCACGATTTGAACAAAAATAACACGTTGTAATGCCGTCCGATTTCGAATGCAACTAGCCGTACGCTGTACAACGCTTATCTGTCGGACCCTCGGGCGCCTTTATTACAAGCATAACAAAGGGTGTTTTTGGCCAGCACGATGGCTCAGGTAGTTGACTCCCAGAATACAAGCAATTTTAGTACTTATACTAAAGTAGTAAAATTTATTTTTGACCTTCTAAAGTGGTCATATTGCCGTATGTGCGGTGGTCGGAAATTACAATTGTTATTCCAAGAGTATGTTGCCTAGGAATTTATTATTTTCAAATATGGTACGAGGTTGAATACGCCTTGTAGGTATGTGTCTTCCTTGCCGTGCTGCTAAGAAAAACATAGTCTTCATTGCCATGCGGGGGCCTTAACTTCAATTTGGTTAAGTTTATAAAAGAAATTAATATATACCTAAGATGCCTTAATAAAACAGAAGTGCATTGTTGTATCCACTTTAATACGGGGTCACTTTGACCTCGTACTGCACTTAAGAGCGAGAGAAGTAATTCGAAGTTCCCACCTATAAAACAGCACTTAGCCAAAAAAATTAAGTATGTTAAACGTTACGGGGTCTAATAAGCCCCTTACCACCAAAAGACCATTTCATACGAGGTCTAAAACGCCCCGTACCATAAATTGAAAATAATACGAAAATGAGTGCCGCTGTCAACGAGTTATTACGTCAAAGTCAACTTGACATTTATAAACTAGCCTAACCTTCACGCTAAACACGAGTTCAACTGTAAAAACATTTGGATTCCATAGCCATAGGTGCATAAACTGTTACTTTGTTTATATCTTCTTAATTTGAAAACCATAAACAATTATAATTTTAACAAAAACTCGAGATAAGGCGCTGTGACTGATTTGTTTAAATATTTTTATATATTGTAATAACAATATGTTAAAATAATATTTTTTTAATATTTTGATTATTAATGTTTCCCTAGTTCAGTTAGTTTTCGGCCAGTTCGGCTACGAGTGGCTGCTGACTCAAATAGTATAGTTTTCTAAAAAAAAGTAGGTAAAGTACGAATTTAAAAGTAATATTATTTATGTATGGTTACGTAAAAAAACAAAACCATTTTATTTTTTATTAAGTATAAAAATTATACTTTTGGAAAGTTACAAATCAGTCAAGTGGTAGTAGGTAGTATTATTTATGGTGGCGCGAATGTTTTTTTCTTTATGTTTTTTTGGAAAGTTACCAATCAGTTAAGTGGTGGTGCTATATTATTTATGGTTGTAAGAAAAAAAGACGTAATTCTTTTTATAAATATCATAGTTTTGGCTTGTTTTTAAATTTAGAATTTGTGGTTCAGAGTGCGTCAAAACCTAATTTAAAGCCAGTTTTACAGGAATTGTAACTACAAATTATATTATAAAAGTCTGTTTTTTAATCTCTTAGGCTAAAGTGACATTACATGGGTTATCACACTTGTCACAACACAAAAGAAAAGGCATCATTACTATTGTAAGTTTGTCATTAGCTCGTGTCAATTTAGTCTCAGGGTTTAAAAAACAAACTTTAGTATAGTATATTTATAATTTGTAGTTACCAGAATTTGTCAGTAACCGAGAAAAGGTGAACTTAACTCGAGTAGCTTTATATTTAAGCACTATATAGCTTTTTCTTCTTTTCCTATCGATGCTCCCATAATAATTTTTTTACCCAGTATTTGGCAACCTGTATAGCTCTGGCATTGGCCTCGTTTAGATCCTGCAAAGTACAGGTGGTTGTGCAGGATGGATCGCATAGCAAGTGCCGCATGTCCTGGGTAGCTGCTCCACACTGACACTTTGTTAAGGATGGGTCGAGGAAGTCCCATTTGGCCAGATTGTTTTTACAGCGGCCAACCTGGGTCCGCAGTCGGTTAAGAGATTATAATTTTATTATTTATTTATTTATTATATGCTTTATTGCAAGTACACCATTAATACATACTAAAAAGGAACTAAGTTAGATTCTGATATTTGGCGTAGTTTAAGTAGTTTGTATTTTAATTTGATTTACAGTTTTCGTCGTGACTACGAAGTTGAAAATTGTTAAGAATGCTTGCAATTTGAAGTAAGTTTTTATATTTCAATCTATTTATTTATCTTTAAAATATGCTGGCAGAAGTCTGTTATAAAATATTATTATATTTTGTAGAAAAATTTTGCTAAATAATAATATTTTTTAACGTACTTCTACCAGTGGTTTCCCCGAATGATAACTATTTTTTTCTTTTTACATGATTTTATACAACAAAATAAATAATAATTTAAATTTTACCATAAATAAATAATAATAATAAATTCCACAACTGAGGAGCTCGTGGTAACGAGTTTCCTCCGTGACTCGGAAAGTACGTTAAGCCGTAGGTCATTTGTAGATCTTTGGCGGTCGTTACGGATAGGCAAAGACAGTAAATCTGACTCCAGTCTTGCAATGAAGAACCGTGTTAATGGGTTGTGAAGGTCTGGTAGGCAGCCGCTTCTCGTAAAATACTGGTATTCAGCTGAATCCGGCTGGACTGAAAGCCGACCCCAATACAGTTGCGAAAAGGCTAGGTTGATGATGATGATGAATAAATTCCACAACTATCAAACAACGCTATCTTGTCCCAAACTAAGCAGACGTTGTGCTATGAGTACTAGAGTATTGATAGACATACTTAAATATTTTTTTATATACATACACATTATAGATTACACCCAGGCACAGACTAAAATGATTGTGCTCATCACACAAACATTTGTCTTGAGTGGGAATCGAATCCACGACATCCAATATAGCAGTCAGGCCCAATAACCACAAGCGCCCGTTTTCAATAAGCTATCTATTTACAGTTACTGCTATTAAAGATAAACAAATTTATCCTTTTGCCCTTACTTGCTTTCCTACAACCTACCGTCGGTTAGCATTTCCTACCAAAAGTTGTGGATTGATAGATAGAATCTTATTGTTTAACGGGGATAGCTATCTATCTATGAACTGCGGTAGGTTATTGAAAACGGGCGTAGATCAATAAGCCAGTCTGAATCTGAATGGAATACTAGCTTCTGCAAGCGGTTTCGCCCGCGTGATACTTAGTAGGTTTCTCTTTACATACTCTGAACACCAATTTCATCCCCTTAGGGGGTAAAGAAATTTTGGAAAAACGTTTCGAGTGCTTACGTGTGGATGGATGGAGAGGGAGAGGGAGGCCAAAGAAAAGATGGATGGATTGTGTGAGAAGTGATATATGGAAGAAAAGGAAGTGAGTGATAGCGTAACGAGTGAAAGGACAGAATGGAAGAAAAAGACATGTTGCGCCGACCCCAAAGAAAACGGGACAAGGGCAGGAAGATGATGATGTTTCTGAGTGCTTATATATATCTACGTCATAAAAGCAAACCTTGTGCAAAATTTCACGCTCCTAGCCCCAATGTAATGGTAGGTACTAAAAGCATGAAACTGTATATAAATATACGAGTAAATCATATTTAATTTTAATCACCGTTAACATAAACTATGTGGACATGTGTATGGATATTTAAAAACATCTCTAGATTATAATATGATAAATAATGAATCGAACTAGTGGGCCCGACAGTCGACGTCCTATGTCCTATCTGAAAACAGATTTGAGTCAAAAAAAAAATAGCAAAAATTAAGCCACAATATAAGTTTGCAATTGGCCCGGATACGGGCCAATTGTTACGGGCTTGCGGACGGCGAGCAATGGGTAGCTTGCCGTCCGACAGTCCGGTAATCATCCGGTCCGAGCCCAAGTCGTAGACGACGCATATTGTTCCACGCGCGAATATCAGAAATATCAGAAAATCATAGATACTCAGCATGGTCGAAGCTTCTGTAGCCATGGGTTGGTTTCTAAAAAAACGTAAAAAAAGGGGGACCAAACGAGTGGGTTTTAGTAAGACCCACTCAACAAATCTTCATCTAAGACGTTTAAGAGCAGTTAGGTGACAATTATACTTACACATACAGAAGAATGATCATGAGAACAATTTATCTTATATAATACTAGTTTTAACCCGCAGCTTCGCCCGCGTACATAAAATATAGCCTATGTCACTCAGGAATACAGCAGCTTTCAATTAGTGTAAAAGTTTTAGCAATCAGACCAGTAATTCCACAGATTGCCTCATACAAACAAAAAAACAAACTTTACCTCTTTATTATATTAGTGTAGATAAAAATCAATTGCTGTTCGTTAGTCTCGCTAAAACTCGAGAATGACTGAACGCATTTATCTTATCTTGGTCTTGAAATGTTCGTGGAGGTCTAAGGAAGGTTTAAAAGGTGAGAAAAAATCGAAAGAAACCTACTTTAACGTGGGCGAAGCCGCGGGCAGAACATAGTTAAAAGATGATAAATTACCCATTTAAAAATAAATCAAATCTATACTAATATTATAAAGAGGAAAGATTTGTACCTATTTTTGTATGTTTGTAATGAATAAGCTCAAAAAGTACTGGGCCGATTAAAAAATTTCTTTCACCAATAGAATGCTTCATTTTCAATTTGTCATAGGCAACATTTCATTTTGAAAAAAATTAGGGATCCTTGGTAAAATTTGAACAATGTAACCGAAATCACTAAAAAACGTGTTTTATATCCAAATTTCCAAAAATAAATAATTGTCTACCCCGTGCGAAGCCGGGACGGGCTGCTAGTAATTTATATGGCAGAACAACGTTTGCCGAGTCAGCTAGTCAATTATAAATGTACTACTATTCAGCTCTGCGTTTGTTATGTTACACCTATACTAATATTATAGAGAAAAGATTTTTGTACACCTACACCAATATTATAAAGATGAAAGATTTGATATTTTGTTGGTTTTTTACGAAATAACTCAAAAACTACGTGACCAATTTCATACATTCTTTCATGATTAAAAAGCTGCTTCTTCACTGACAAACATAAGCTATTTATTTTCTACTTTCAATGCGGGTGAAACCACTGGCATAAGATATAGACCTACTAATATTATAAATGTGAAAGTTTGTGAGAATGGATGTGTGGATGTTTTTTACTCTTTCACGCAAAAACGGCTGGACCGATTTGGTTGAAATTTGTAATGAGATAGGTAGGTTATACCTTGGATTAACATAATTATAGGCTACTTTTGATCCCGGTTAAAAGGAAAAAAAAAATGAAACGTAATCTTATTTATTCTTCGATTTTGTTATTTTTGCTATAGGCTGTTTTTTATCAACACACCACGCGGGCGAACCCACTGGCAGAAACTATAGTGTTGTATATAGAAGTAGCGAGTTTTCTGAGTAGAACATTCTACGTTTTTTTTTTAAGTTTGACGTAAAATGCCACAGCGTATGCTTTTGTATAAACAAGGTTATCTTAAAACGGAGTTTAGTGTTAAACACAATTAGTTTCAGGCGTGTTTTTTTAAACAATCTCACATTATTACTCAGTTGGCATCCTCGGAAAATGGAAGTGTACAAGTATATCTAAAGGTTACCGATGTTTTTAACGTTTTAACGGGTAAGAATTTGCTTCTTCTTCTTCCTGCCCTTATCCCATATTATTTGGGGTCGGCGCAACATGTTTTTTTCTTCCATTCTGTCCTGTAAAGTAAAGATTTGCTTTACACGTAAATCCGTAAATTTTTTCTAGCATTATCGACCTTGTAATGAGCTCGTGGCTAGATAATAACAGCCACACGGGTCGATCTTCAAGATTAAGCAACGCTTGCCAAGGTTGCTCTGTGAATGGGTAACCATCTTAACATGTAACCAAGTTTCCTCCGTGCCTCGGAAAGCACGTTAAGCCGTAGGTCCCGGCTGTCATTGGAGTGTTTATGCACATAAACACTGTATGTGTAATGACACGTGTGTGATATTAATATCGACGCAATACCAAGTATAGTGTGTTGGAGGAGCTCGTGGCTAAATAATAACAGCCGCACAGATCGATCTTCAAGGTTAAGCAACGCTTGCCTAGGTTGGTCTGTGGATGGGTGACCATATTAACATAACGAGTTTCCTTCGTGCCTCGGAAAGCACGTTAAGCCGTTGGTCCCGGCTGTCATTTGGAGATATTTGGCAGTCGTTACGGATAGTCAGAAGCCAGTAAATCTGACTCCAGTCTTGCCACGAAGTACCGTGTTACCCCAGTTAATGGGTTGTGGAGGTCTGGTAGGCAGCCGCTCCTCGTAAAATACTGGTATTCAGCTAAATCCGGCTTGACTGGAAGCCGACCCCAATATAGTTGGAAAAAGGCTAGGCAGATGATGAATAGCAAGTATAGTGTGTGGGCGCAGGCTTGCGGACGGCGAGCAATGGGTAGCTCGCCATCCGGTAACAGTCCGGACCAAGCCCATATCGTCGATGATGCGTATTGCGCCTCACATAGATGTCAACAAACCGTAGGGGCCCGACAGGGTCGAAGCTCAGTGGGACCTGGGTTGACGAAAGAGGACCTGAGTGGAGCGAGAATGTGTGTAGAAGTCTGACACACATTCCCGCTCCACCCAGAGCGGGGCCAAGTAGGTATAGTGTATCAATTCCCATGAGTATTATTTGCAAGGAATGCATTTAAGGAAAAATTCAGTGCTTGAATTATCATAAATAAATAATAATAAAATCGTTTATTTATAGCAGAGGATTATGATTGTAATTTAATTTTTATTATTATTTTCTAATTAAGGTGTATAAGGCCGGGTCTGCACCAAAGCGGAGACGAGACGAGCGGAGAGACACAATAGTAAAACAATAACAGCGCGGTCTCATAGGACCGGTCGGGGATTCATGAACTAAACCACCAATAGAATATTGTGTTATTGACACATCTCCTCTCCGCTCAGCTTCAGTGGAGATCACTGTGCGGAGATGTGTAATATTTGTATGGCGCGATGGAAGCGGAGATGTGAGCTGAGCGCGGACGACGCGTAGTGGAGACGAGAGATGTAACAGTATTGCACACATCTCTGCTTTGGTGGAGTTCCCCGAGCTGAAAAACATGTCTTCTCGCACAGCACAGCACACATCTCCGCTTTGATGGAGTCCCAGCTAAAGGGTGTCCACTATTATGACTGGTCTGTTGGTCAAGTGGTTAGTAGCCCTGACCTATGCCTGAGGTCGTGAGTTCGATTCCCTACCAGGTCAAATGTTTTTATGATGAGCACGATTATTTGTTCTGTGTCTGGGTGTAATTTATCTATACTATGTATTTATTTAGAAATAAGTATGTTTATCAGTTGTCTAGTACTCATAACACAAGCTCTGCTTGACTTGGGACTAGATGGCCTTGTGTGAAAGTTTTGGAATATTATTATTCCATTTACATGTTGTATAGGCTACGGATGCTTATGCGTATTTTTTAACCCCTGACGCAAAAACGACGGGGTGTTATAAGTTTGACGTGTCTGTGTGTGTAAATGTGTATGTGTCGGTCTGTAGCATCGTAGCTCCCAAACGGATAATCCGATTTTAATGAGGTTTTTTTTTTTGTTTGGAAGGTATATTAGTCGAGAGTGTTCTTAGCTATGTTTGGTGGAAATCGGTTCAGGTCTTCAAGGTCATCAGGACCTGAGAGATGGAGAGTAGTCGGGGGTTTTTCTAAATTTTAAATTTAATTTTTATATTGTTTCAGGTAATAGTCTAAATGCCAAATAAATGCCGGACCCGATATGAAAACACTAAGACTGACCTCGGCGTGGATTTTAATATGTAAGTTGTATTTTGTTTTTATTTTGACACTAAACTTAAGTGATGGACAAAACAAAGTGCTAATAAAGTGCAAAGTGCTAAAAAAGTGGCCTCATAATGTCTTCTCTAGAGAAATTAAGCATTCCCGTTTCGGCACCCAAATTTTCGGCACCAAAATGAATGATAGAACCTTACAAATACAAAATCCTAATCCAAAATACCTCATCATCTACCTAGCCTTTTCCCAACTATATTGGGGTCGGCTTCCAGCCAAGCCGGATTTAGCTGAATAGGTACCAGTATTTTACGAGGAGAGGCTGCGTACCAGACCTCCACAACCCATTAACTGGGGTATCACGGTACTATCATGAATATTCAATCCAAAATACCCATTGGTGCCGAATCCGCAATAAAGGGTGTAAAAAGACCCTTAACGAAAACGAAAACCCCAAATAGTCCTCATGACTGGGATAGTTTTTTTCTTCTAGACCATACCTGGGAATTCACTAGTTCTGGAGATATTGAAGGTCAAAGTCAACAATTTTTTCCGTTTTTTTTTAGAATTGTTTTCCAAGTATCATTAGTAAACTTTCTTCCGAACAAACATTATCAAAATTATCAATTTTTCATGACAAATTACGCATTTGAAGTCACAAAAATGCAATGAAAACTAAACACAACGAGCGCCTCACACACACAAGCGAGCGATCAGTTCAACGACCAAGCGCGAGCGGCCGAACGCGCAGCTGATCGAAGTTATTATTAATTCATTATTTTTTAATGATGAAAAAAAAAAGTTTTTTCCCAGCAATATTTTTTGGTCTAAGTTACTTAATTACACGTACAGAATGTGTAGTTATCGGCTTTGTGATCGGTTTTTTTACACCCTGTTGGGTGCTGAAAATCTAGGTGCCGAAACAGGAATACTTCAGAGAAATTGTATCGTTTTCTTTTTGTTTTTTAATTGTTTATTAATATCTTAGAAAATAATATAGAAGCAAGTGTGTTAAAAATGCATTACGAAACATTTGTTAAACCAAGACAGCACGTCAAAACGTCATAAAACCGACGCCATATTGTTTTCGCGTCATTCGGCAAATCGGCACAGACTACTTACTTTCCGTTTTTTCCATCGACTTTATAATTTATTTTTAGGATAAACAATCCTCTTTATTTCATTTTATTTTTACAACTTTTTTAAATCAAATAACTATACATTTCGGTACATTTTTGATAGAATCAAAAATACTAAATTGAAAATGGTTACAAAATTACAAAAGTTGACACTAGCGCTCGATAGATGGCGTTGTCCCTTGCGGCTGCATCGCGCTATGGTTTCGTTACGCGCGTTTGATTGGGTCGCGCCAGTGACACGCCACGTCAGTTGCCCTTTGCGGAATCCTACGGGATTGCACTTTTTGAATAATCGCTTGGTGTCACAACCATACGGTACGGTTTTACTTTTTTTCAAGCCCCACTTGGGGAATCATCAGAAAGACTTCTCCCGCTCTTGGGCGGAGCGCGAGGGCGTGTCAGACTCTTACTAACTAAAATCCACCCTGTTTCTTCGTTGCCTTCGATCTGCGGGGACACGGGCTCACCTTTCGGAATTTCCGTGTTGCCCAGAAGCTGCGGCCCTATCGGGCCCCTACAGTTTGCTGACATCTCCTATAGGCGCGCGTGGAATAGAACGCGCCGTTGATGACTAGGCTCGGTCCGGGTTTTTACCGGACTGTCGGACGGTGAGCTACTTAGTGCTCGCCGTCCGCTGGCCCGCGCCTACAGGGGTCGGAAATGCGGTTTTACTTAACTTATGCACAGATATTTCGATCCATTTTCTGCCAAAACGGCTTTACCCGCGTAAAAGCAGGTTACGCTTTACAAACTTTTGATCTACATTTCATTTTAGAGGTTGAGATTTGGAAAATCTTCTCTTAGGTCAGTTCACATCGAGACATGACGCAACGCGACGATACTGGAAGAGACCAGTATTATTTTAATTATTTCTTTATTATTTTACACTTTTTATTTAGGGAGTGAGGAGGAAAGTGGCAGTATGGTCAGCATCTTTGTTATCGAATCTGTTGTTTTATTGTTGTTGAACATTATTTCATCGACGTCAAGCGTCAAGTTAATGTGACCGAGTTGTACATACAGACGGACATAGATCCTCCTCCTCATAGAAGTCGGTCATCATCATCTACCTAGCCTTTTTCCCAACTATATTGGGGTCGGCTTCCAGTCAAGCCGGATTATGAATACCAGTATTTTATGAGGAGCGGCTGTCTACCAGACCTTCACAACCCATTTAACTGGGGTAACACGGTACTTCATAGCAAGACTGGAGTCAGATTTACTGGCTTCTGACTATCCGTTGTTGTTATATGGTTTCTGAACATTATTTCATCGACGCCAAGCGTCAAGTTAACGTGACTGAGTTATACGTAGAGCAGACGGACATAGAACCTCCTCCTTTTAGAAGTTGGCTAAAAACAAACATCAACGTTAAAGATGAAAATAACTAGTAGTCATTAACAATAGTGACTCGGAGATTTATAACAATTAATTCACAAAAACAGCTCGTTAATGACCGACAAACACGCTACGATTGCGCTAATTAACTAGCCAGATGATTCATTATTTAAAAGGTGGCAAAATGGCCGATTTTTCCTACGCAGCGAACATTATAATAATTTTAACGGCAATCCGTGTTATCATAAGGTTCTATTCAGACTAAGGGCCTGTTTCACAATGTCCGAGTAGCCACTACTTCCTGAATAAATTCAAAAATGGAACAGAATTTGTATGAAATTATCTGCCAAGTAAGATATTGTAAACTTAATCATAGGTGGTGAAACAGGCCCCGACGGGATACCAGCGGTCGTGCTTAAAACTTGAGCGCCTGAATTGTCTCCAATTTTGACTCGCCTATTTCGCCTCTCATATGAGACCGGAAAAGTGCCGGTTGCATGGAAGCAAGCTAACGTGCAGCCTGTACCCAGAAAGGGTAGCCGAGCTGACTCAGCGAATTACCGTCCTGTATCCATCACGTCCATCCTCTGTAAGAGTATGGAAAGGGGGCTCAACAGAAAGCTCCTGGCATACCTAGAAGCGAATGATATACTCAGTGACCGGCAGTACGGTTTTCGACAAAATCGGTCTACTGGGGATCTTCTAGCGTATGCCAGTCACATCTGGAGCGAAGCCATCGAGAAGCATGGGGGAGCACTTGCAGTCTCCCTTGATATCTCGAAGGCTTTCGATAGGGTCTGGCACGAAAGCCTTATTGCTAAGCTTCCTTCCTTTGGTCTACCCACTGGCCTGTGTAATTGGATCGCCGACTTCTTGAGGGATCGATCCATCCGAGAAGTTATTGATGGTTGCTCTTCCGGACAAATGTCTATTAACGTCGGGGTCCCTCAGGGGCCGGTGCTCTCGGCAACACTGTTTTTGCTGCACATAAATGATCTTCTTAAGCCCGGTACTTTTGGGTATGCAGACGACAGCACTGTTGCTGAGAGATACGTGTCCGACGCAAGCGCTAGTGGGTCACAGATCCAGTCTTTCCGAGAGGCTATGGTTGAGCGCTTGAACTCGTCCTTGAAGGCGGTCTCTGATTGGGGCGATGCCAATCTGGTGAAGTTCAATGCTGCTAAAACCCAGGCGTGTCTTTTTTCCGCTAAATGGAGTCAATCCCACCCTGTTCCATCTTTCCGGGGTGTAACCGTTCCGATAGCCGACCGCCTTGAGCTTCTTAAAGTAACACTCTCAATTTCGGCTCATACATCGAGGCAAAAGCCCAGCTGGATGCTAAAAAATTGGGGATCTTAGCAAAGGTGAGACGGTACTTTACGCCGGAACAGCTGCTCAACCTGTATAAAGCGCAAGTTCGATCGTGTATGGAGTACTGCTCTCATCTTTGGGATGGGTCTGCCAAATACCAGCTTGAGGCACTTGAGTCGATTGAGAAGCGAGCCAGGAGGATCATCGGTAATGATGCACTTGTTGAGTCGAAACTCTAAAGTCTTGGACATCGGCGCCGAGTTACTAGCCTGTCAGTTTTCTATCGGTTGCACTTCGGGGAGTGTGCACAGGAATTGCACAATTTAATTCCGTCAAGTCCTTTCCATCATCGGACCACTAGGCGTACGGCGATGCGTCACCATTCCACCCATACGCACAAAGCGGTTTGGAAACACATTTATTATGCGTACAGCTAAGGAGTGGAATTTCCTGCCGGGGTCTGTGTTTCCTGATAGCTACAACTTAGGAGACTTCAAGTCAAGAGTGAATAGGTTACTTCTAGGCAAGCGTGCTCCATCGTCGACCACATCATCGCTTACCATCAGGTGAGATAGATACAAACGCGAGCCTATGCATAATAAAAAAAAAGGCCCTTACAGTCAAAATTGCATGGATAGTACGGGAAAAAATCGTGTAAAACGAGAAATGACGTGATGAGTATTTTTCGAACACTTGAACTCAAACGTTCACGGGAAAATAGACTTTAAGGTATCCATGCTATTTTGCTTCGTACCTTACCACATCACACCAAGACAATAAAACCGGCCAAGAGCGTGTCGGGCCACGCTCAGTGTAGGGTTCCGTAGTTTCCCGTCCGTCACAATAAGTGTCCCCACTTTTCAAAAACTGTTCGTCTCATCAAGTTCAAAATAATTTTCCTAGAAAGTCTTTATAAAGCTCTACTTTCCAGATTTTTTTCATATTTTTAAAACTTATGGTTCAAAAGTTAGAAGGGACACACACACACACATTGTTTTTTACTTTTGGAGCGATAATTTCCGAAATTATTGATATTATAAAAAAAATATTTTAGTAAATCCCTATTCTTGTTTGAATACCTATCCAACAATATATCACACGTAAGGGTTGAAATTAAAAAATAACATTTTCCACTTTACATGTAGGGGGGTAACCCTAATAAAACATGTTTTTCCAATTTTTATTTTACTACTTTGTCGGCGTGATTGATATACATATTGGAACCAAATTTCAGCTTTCTAGTGCCGGTAACGGTCACAGAGATTAAGCGAGGACGGACGGACAGACATGGCGAAACTATAAGGGTTCGTTCCGTTTTTGCCATTTGGCTACGGAACTCTAAAAACGGACTCACCGCTATTCTTTCAGCTCAGAAACGTACCTGTAAAATAAAAAACAACAAATTAGTCGAACTTTAGTCAAGAGTTAGTAAAAGATCTCCACAACTTTTGCTGGGTTCCATATATTTATACGTTTTTTTTTTCACAGTTTTTATGTAGAAAAACATTTAATTAAATTTAAAATAAAAAAAAACCCCGACCAAAAAAAAAGTACGAAATTATTATGACAAAGGGTTAAAATAGCTAAACCCTATAAAAAGCAATTAAATGTCAGACCCCACATATGCTTGCAAGCAAACTGAGCGTGTAACATTCCTATCACACCTAACAAACGACCTGATGACCTTGAAGACCTGAACCGATTTCCACCAAACATAGCTAAAAACACTCTCGACTGATATACCTTTCAAACAAAAAAAACCTCATTAAAATCGGATCATCCGTTTGGGAGCTACGATGCCACATACAGACGCATACACATTTACACACACAGACACGACAAACTTATAAGGAGGAGCTCGTGGCTAGATAATAACAGCCGCACAGGTCGATCTTCAAGGTTAAGCAACGCTTGCCTAGGTTGGTCTGTGGATGGGTGACCATCTTAACATAACGAGTTTCCTCCGTGCCTCGGAAAGCACGTTAAGCCGTTGGTCCCGGCTGTCATTTGTAGATCTTTGGCAGTCGTTACGGATAGTCAGAAGCCAGTAAATCTGACTCCAGTCTTGCCATGAAGTACCGTGTTACCCCAGTTAATGGGTTGTGGAGGTCTGGTAGGCAGCCACTCCTTGTAAATCCGGCTTGACTGGAAGCCGACCCCAATATAGTTGGGAAAAGGCTAGGCAGATGATGATGACACGTCAAACTTATAACACCCCGTCGTTTTTGCGTCAGAGGCCAACTCGATAAACGTCGCCGTATGTAGACACGATCAATTCGCCGTGCGTAGGCCTGCACAATTGGCAATTTTGTATGGATCACTCAGATCACTGTAAGATTGTTGACATACACGGCGGCGCTAAGGCACGGCACCGCCGCCGCGTTTCATCAGTGTTTTAACGCAGTCTATAGCGTCGTGTACACGGTACGTTTTATTACGTACTAGCTGTCCCCTGCGGTTTCACCCGCATTTTTAGGGTTCCGTACCTCAAAAGGAAAAAACGGAACCCTTATAGGATCACTTTGTTGTCCGCCTGTCCGTCCGTCTGTCAAGACCCTTTTTCTCAGGAACGCGTGAAGGTATCAAGTTGAAATTAAAACCATATATTGTAATCCGCGGTCCCTTGAAGTTGTGCAAAAATCAAACTTGTAAGTTGACGGGAAAAAAAGATACGCCCGTTTATGTTGCAAAAAACGTACATTTCGACACTGTCAAAGGAATCAAAACTCATAGGGTGCTTCCCGTTGACCTAGAATCTTGAAATTTGGCACGAAGCAAGGTATTATAGCACTAATATCGGGAAAAGTCTGAAAACTGAAAATTTTTAGTTACGTCACAAGAAAAAAAAATTGAAAAGTCTTCAAGACTCGATTCGAGAATTAAACTGTTTTATAGGTAGGTTGGTACGAAACCCTCAGTGCGCGAGTCCGACTCGCACTTGCGCGGTTTTGTTTCGTTACTGCTCCGCTCCCGTGGGTCGTAGCGTAATGGTATATAGCCTCGATAAATGGGCTATCTAACACTGAAATATTTTTTCAAATTGGACCAGTACTTCCAGAGATTACCCCCTACATACAAACTTACAAATTTTACCTCTTCATATTAGTATATAGACGTATGCACGGTGAGAAAACCGTGCCGTGAACAAGAGCCCTTATAGGATCACTTTGTTGTTCATCTACCTAGAATCCTGAACTTTGGTATGAAACAAGGTCTAATAGCACAAGTATAGGAAAAAAATCTGAAAACTGTTTCGTAATTTACGTCACAAAAAACATTATTTTTTCAAATCGGAATAAATCTTGGAGACTCGATACATAAGTAAGTTAGTTTGTACGGAACCATCAGTGCACGAATCAGACTGGAACTTGCCCGGTTTTTATAAAAATAATAATAATATTTATTATCAAAAATACATCATTGACACAAGTACAATTGCATAATAAGATTGTCAAAATAAATATTTTCATTCACACAGACCACATTTTGTCCTCGAAAGAAACCGTGTGGGTGATATCAACTGTAGAATCTTGCAAATTAAATACATATTTGATATTTGTGACAATGTTTTGAATATTAGTTCCTTTTTTCGCGATAGATGGCGTTGGTAAATTACGTCACTTAATTGAATCGCGATGTTAAGATTTTCCGCGAGTTCATGGCCACCTCGTGTTTTTTTTTTCAAGTGTCAAGCGTAAAGTGTCAAGTGTAAGTTGGCTATTCTTCATCAACTACACGAATGCGCGTCATGGCGAATTAGTCCGTTTGCAAACATTGGCTACAAGTTACAACGCAACCACGTCGACATTATTTTGTAGATACAAGGCAGCTGTAAGAAGCTAAGCGGAAAAATTCGGTCCGGACTAAGCATTTTGCTTCGTCGTTTATACCGCGTACGTATCGAAGGACTGGAACAATTTGCCTGCTGCGGTTTTCCCGTCTGATTATAATTTGGGTGTCTTCAAGGCTAGAGTGAATAGGCTCTTAATAAGCTAGTGCGCCTCACCATCAACGATTGCATCACTGCTTACCATCAGGTGGGATTGCAGTCAAGCACTAGTGTATCACTACATAGTATAAAACAAAGTCGCTTTTTCTGTCCCTATATCCCTATGTAGGTATGCTAAAAACTTTAAAACTACGCAACGGATTTTGATGCGGTTTTTTTTTGTAGATAGGTGTATATGTATAATATATGCCTAATATAGTAGAGTAACACTGATAAATTTGCACCCGTGCGAAGCCGGGGCGGGCTGCTAGTTATTGATATTTTTAACGCCCCTATTTGCCTTTGCATCCGCTACTGCCCCCACGAAAAGCTTCAGCGGCCACTAGGGGGCGATACTGCCCCCATTAGACGGTACTTACCCGATTTGTATAGACGACTAGCTTCCACCCGCGTGGAATTGTTACTTTGGGCTAACTTTAACCTGCTACTTTGTTTATATAGGTGAGGTGCTCCGCTCCTATTAGCCTTAGAGTGATAATATATATAGCCTATAGCCCTCGATAAATGAGCTACCTAAAACTGAAAGAATTTTTCAAATCGGCCCAGTAGTTCCTGAGATTAGCGCGTTCAAGCAAACAAACTCTTCAGCTTTATAATATTAGTAAAGATAAATTATCTCCTTCGTTTGAAATTCATAATAAAAATATACCAAACCCTATATCTTAAGCTTGGCTAAGAATTCACCTGCGGATAAACAAAATGAAGGTAAGGGTCAGTTCACACCGAGACGCGACGCGACGCAACGCATGCACATTTTAATAGAGTGACTCAAAATAGAACTTTATTTACTACACGAAAAGATACACATTTCATTGTGAAAATTCAGAATACGTTGCTTCATGCAGCGCTGCGCCTCGTGACGCCGCGCGGCGTCTTGCTGCGCAGCGGAACGTTTTTACATTCACGACGTCGCGTCGTGTTGCCAACCATTTTACTATCATATGCGCCTCTCAACGTTGCGATGCGTATCGCGGCGGCGCGCGGCGCTGCGCGAAATCACTGGCCTCTTCATGTATCGTCCCGTCGCGTCGCGTCTCGGTGTGAACTGACCTTTATTCAAAACATTAAACAATGCTCAGGTGTTTTACAAAATGCCGATTTGTTCTTGTTAATATTTTAATTTGTTTTCTTGAAACATCGTAGAACGTTAACTGCGCCACCTATTTTCATGTTTATTTCTTCCACAAAAAAGATAAGTACTGAAGGCAATCTTATGCCGGTCATATTAACGCCCGTTTTCAATAACCTACCGCAGTTCATATATAGATAACTATCCCCGATTAACAGTAAGATTATATCTATCAAGCCACAACCTTTGGTAGGAAATGCTATCCGTCGGTAGGTTATAGGAAAGCAAGTAGGTAAGGGCAAAAGAATAGATTTATTTATCTTTAGTAGCTGCAATTGTAGATAGATAGCTTATTGATAATGGGCGTAAGATGAGGCATCTTTGAAATACGAACCTACCCCCGCTTCCCCTCGCATTCCCTTAGCTCGCCCGGCAAGTGTCAGGTAGGTACCTATGGTCAGCATCTTTGTTATCGATGCGGGCGTTGATAATATGGCTAGTTCTCTGTTGTTGTTATATTATTTTTGTACATTATTTCATCGACGTCAAGCGTCAAGTTAATGTGACCGAGTCGTACAGAAGTCACTTTCATGTATCTATGTAGAACTTCACTTTTCATACTGAAACTGCAAGCTCTTATATGGCTAAGCACGGTACGAGGTCATGCAGAGAAAAATAGTGGTAGGTGAAATAGGAGAGAGAAAAGGCGTATGTAAGAGTAGGTATACTAATAAACCTTAAACATAATTAACTAATTCAGTCAAACAATACAGAGGACCATTCAGACCGTTTTCTGCCTTTGAGGTACGGAACCCTAAAAAGAGAACAAATGCACAACTCATCTTTTGAAGACAGTTAATAAAAAACTCGGAACACGCCCCCATTGAAAACTTCCAACAATTAAATAAGGTTTAACTTTGAAGCCATGACTGCAAGAAACATTCTTTTCAAATCCACTCCGAATAAGTGAGGAGGTGACGCGAATATTAAGTGAGGAACAAATTCCAAGATGGCGACTTGGAACGATCGGAATTTGACAGCTAGGGGCTCTTGACAGCTTTGACGCGGGGGACTCTTGGCTAGAGCCATGAACACAAAAACCCGAACGAACGAACTCCTATCATCTACCTAGCCATTTCCCAACTACATTGGGGTCGTCTTTCGGTCAAGCCGGATTTAACTGAATACCAGTATTTTACGAGGAGCGGCTGCCTACCAGACCTCCACAACCCATTAACTGGGGTAACACGGCACTTCATGGCAAGACTGGAGTCAGATTTACTGGCTGCCGACTATCCGTAACAAAGATCTACAAATGACAGCCAGGACCTACGGCTTAACGTGCTTTCCGAGGCACGGAGGAAACTCGTTATGTTAAGACGGTCACCCATCCACAGACCAACCTTGGCAAGCGTTGCTTAACCTTGAAGATCGACCCGTGCGGCTGTAATTATCCAGCCACGAGCTCCTCTACGTTATGCGGACTGTAACAGAATTAAAATTTAATTATAAAATTGTTTTGTTAAGAAGTCTCCCCTCTATCACTGTCACCAGTTTTTACAAGCAAAAGTATTATTTTAATTTAAAGGAAAGGGAAAATTAACTTAGGGAAACTTAATTAGGTATTTAATAGTTAATGAGAAGTCTCCGTGACTTGAGTGTGCAAAAAGATTTTATTCTGCCAAGTCCGTCATTGGGCTATCAGTACGACAATGCATGACCGGTACGTGAACATTCTTTTGTCTGTCTTACCTGACTGGCTAAAACCAAACTAAATATATAGATTTCTTCAGTTGCCTTTTGCTTTCTAGAGCTACGGTAGCTCTTTCAAACATTCCTGTAGCACTAGCAGGCATCAGGCCAGCTGACTCTTTTTCTCCTTTTCCTTTTTTGTGTTTTTTTAGTTTTTTTTTTTTTAATCTAATCATCTGATTCATGCATTTCAAGGGATGTTGAACAAAACCAGAGAAATTGAACAAGAAATATTTTCTGCCCTGCAGAGTGCAGGACCCTTTGTAATTTGAATTCATACGTACATTGAAAGGACTTCATTGTTATAGAAATAAACCGTAGGTCCCGGCTGTCATTTGTAGGTCTTTGGCAGTCGTTACGGATAGTCAGAAGCCAGTAAATCTGACTTCAGTCTTGTCATGAAGTACCGTGTTACCCCAGTTAATGGGTTATGGAGGTCTGGTAAGCAGCCGCTCCTCGTAAAATACTGGTATTCAGCTAAATCCGGCTTGACTGGAAGCCGACCCCAATATAGTTAATTTAGTGACAGTTGTAATTAAATTGGTTTTATTGTAAGGATATCAAATATTAATTATTATTGTAAAACATCATGGAGCTCCTGAACTAACATGGATATAAGTGGTACTAACAAATAATGTGGACCAAAGTTGGCTTATGAATAAATAAATTATTATTATTATTCCATTTATTTTCCATTATAACATATTTTATACATTTTTAAATATTTTTACAAAAACTAAAAAAAAAAACATTTAAAAATATAAAAAATAGTGGCCCACCGGCATCGGGAACAGGGTCCAAGTTACCGGCGGTCAGGGCTCCTGAGAGAGGAACCTCCGGACAATACGCGCCGTGTCCAAGAGTGCTGCTTTCTGGATCAAACCCTTGATCCAGCTGCCTAACGAGAGCCTCCTCAGGTGTTCGTCGAGGCTCTTGGCTATTAAGCCATTGGCCGTCACGACTATCGGCACAATGATTGCTGTGTCCACTTCCCACATGTCGACAACCTCGCGAGCTAAGTCAAGATACTTAGATTGCTTTTCCTTCTCAGCTTTCACGAGGTTCTCGTCATGAGGGACCGCTATATCAACAATCATTGTGCGACGCTCTGTTCGATCTATCACCACTATGTCAGGCTTATTGGCAACAATAGTCCTATCAGTGATGATAGATCGATCCCAATACAACGTGATATTGCCATTGTCGAGAACTGGGTCGGGCACATACCTATAGTACGGTACTTCTGACTCCACAAGATTGTATTTAAGAGCAAGTTGCTGGTGGATAATCCTGGCCACGAGGTTGTGTCTATGCAAATAGTCTCCGTTAGCAAGATGAGAACACCCAGAAATTATGTGTCGGATTGATTCTCCGGGCAGGTGGCATGCCCGACAGATGTCAACCGTACCATCCTTCACAATGTATTTCCGGTAGTTGTTCGTCATCATAACTTCATCCATAATTGCAAAGACAAAACCTTCGGTTTCTCCAAAAAGATCACCGAAGCGTAACCAGGATACGGACGCTAATAGATCAACATCGGGCCCATGTAAGGCCCGGTAAAAGCGTCCGTGAAGCTCCTTACTCTGCCATACTTCCCTGCGGTCATTAGTATCCAGTACTATTGGTTTGCACCAGTTCTCCTTAGCCAAGGAGAGCGGGGTTAAGCCCTTGTCCACCGCCACTACAGCGCGATGCATACCCACGTCCACAGCCAGGAAATATTCCCTGAGACTGCATATCTCGCGGTTATGCAGGGTCTTGGCATTTAAAAAGCCACGACCCCCACACTTCCGCGGGATATACAGCCTCATCACCGATGACCGTGGGTGATGCATCCGGTTTGCAGTAAGTAGTGAACGGACCCTCCTATCCAGGGCGTCGAGTTCCGTCTGAGTCCATTTAAGTATGCCGAAAGAGTACATCAATACCGGCATGACCCAACCGTTGAAGGCGCGCACCTTGTTCCCGCCTGATAAAAGACTATTCAGTACTTTATTCAGGCGGCCAAAGAAGCGTTCCTTCAACGATCGCTTCACGTCAGCAGCATTGATGCCTAACGCTTCCGACATACCCAAATACTTGTAAGTTTCGGTTGAACAGAGGGATCTAAGGTGTATGGAATCCGAGAGTTGGGTTCCCACGGATTCCACAATCTCCCCTCGCTTTACATGCATGACTGCACATTTGTCCACACCAAATTCCATCCTGATGGCACTACTGAAGGTTTCAGTTACCTTCAGTAGCTCCATCAGTTGCAAGTTGTTGGGGGCAAAGAGTTTCAGGTCGTCCATGTAAAGGAGGTGAGATATGACCTGACCACCTCTTTTCAACCGAAAGCCTAAGCCCGAACCCTCCAGCAATGTGCTGAGTGGGTTCAAGGCTAGACAAAACCACAGTGGACTCAGACTATCGCCCTGGAATATGCCACGCTCGATCCTTATCGGTTCACCATTCTCTTGGATTTGTCGACATCCTGGATAGTGAAGAACCGTTCTCCACTGCCGCATACACGACATCAAGAAGGTGCGCAGAGTTGCATCAACTTTATACAGCTCCAGCACCCTCATGAGCCATGTATGCGGCACTGAGTCATAGGCCTTCTTATAATCTATCCAACATGTCGACATATCCTTTCAAAAACGACGAACCTGTTGGCTAATGGCAACATCTATGAGGAGCAGCTCCTTAGTACCACGGGACCCGTTCCTACATCCATTCTGAGAAGCAGACATGATGGAGTTTGTCTCAATATGATTATTGATTTTGGCTCTCAGGATGGATGTAAGAACTTTATAGACCGTCGGTAAGCACGTGATCGGTCTATAATTTTTAGGTTCCGTGGTACTACCTGATTTATGGAGCAGGTGGGTTATTCCTGTCGTTAGGAACTCGGGTAGCACTCCTGACTCTAGGGCAGACTGGAACTGAGAAGCCAAGCGAGCATGCGATCCTGTGAACCATTTGATCCAGAAGTTGTGCAGCCCGTCCGGCCCTGGAGATTTCCAGTTAGGCAACGGACGGACTGCACGAGCTACATCTTGGGGGCTGATGGTAATTGCCCCCATTTCTGGCACAAGATCACACGCGCGCTCGACTTCCTGCATCCAATCACCCTCGGTGTGACTGACAGGCACTGACCAGATGTTGCGCCAAAATGAACTCATGGCGTCATCATCCGGCGGGTGAGTATCAATCACACCTTGGACCGGTCGCTCCCAAGCCCTGTAAACCCACCTTTCGTTGCTTTGGAACGTGCGATTCTGGGTGTATCGCTCCACTCGCCGCTTGTACCGCCGAATACGGCTCGCCCATGCATAGATTTTCTGCTTCAGGAAGTCGATACGCTCTGTGATGTAGGGCAGATAATCTCGAGGACCAATATCAGTCCCCGAGAATGCCCGCCTCACAAAACGCATCACCCTAGGGCGAGTGTTGCCCTCCCTGAAGCAGATAAGCTTGCCGATGAGTGCTCTAGCCTCACCGATACGACGCTCGATCCTGCACTGCCAAGCTGGTACAGCTGGCCGTGCAGCTCTGTCACTATTTGGAAATTTGACATGAGCTACACGACATGCCGCTACAGCCGCGCAGTACAAGATCGAGTGAGTATCAGTAAGGTCTTTGCTGCTATCAAAACAGTTTGATAGCTGCGAATCTAGAGCACACACCAGCGCCCTATTTTTCTTGTGCATGGGCAAGCGAGGTAGACGAGGTCTAAGCCCAGGCGGAGTGGAGCGGTACTCCCGGAATGCATCCTCCAAAGCGCTCCTCAATTGTTCGTTGCACTGGGTACTCACGGGTATAGTCGCGTCATCAACATCTTCACTGCGGTGCCCTGGTCGGGTCGCGGTGACACACCAGATTGAGACTGCACCGCGGCCGGAGGTGCAGCTTGTGAGACACGACTACTCCGTGATTCGAGCCGTAGTCTATCAAGCACGGCATCATCCAACATACGGTTACGCTGGATGACCCGTACCTGATCCGACAGTCGTTGGTCCGAAACGTTGACAGCTGGCTCAAGCACCTGAAACAGAGAGAGCATCCGACCACGGTACGCAGTCAGGTTAGTTCCCCCCTCTGTAGCCCCGTAGTATGAGCGCATGACGTTTTCGTTCATGGATCGTGTCCATCGCATGCGCTGCACACTTCCACCGGTAGCTGGGACCCTGTCAGAGGCCGGTGGGCCTCGAGGTCCTAAGCCTGCCGGTGGCCGGCATCCTCCCCGTCGACGCGCAGGTGGTGGTGTCGTCGGCGGCGAGTAGTACTCGTCGCTGGAGTTCGACGCAACTGCCGCGGCCGGTGTCACAGCACTCACGATGGGGCTGGGTTCCGGCGGCGGCGAGGCGGAGCTGAGCGACGAGGCCGGAGGTGGTGGGCGTGCACGTCGTGCTGCGGCCCTCGTCAACATTCTCGCAATCACAATTTCCACATTTTCACTTTTTCATTTTTATGACAGCAGGTACTGTCATCGGGTACATTTTCAACTTTATTAGAATATTTGTTCTTCATTCTTGTAGTTTATTTACTTTTTCTTTATCTATTTTATATGTTATGTATCTATAGTTATATATCCAAAAATATGATGTAAATTTGATTCAATTATAATTTTATCTATAAAGAGTAGAAATTTTGCGTCGTCCGTTGACAGTTGGACCACAGATTATTATTATTATTATATTTATTTTTCATTGATACATATTTTATACATTTTTAAATATTTTTACAAAATCTTAAAAACAACATTTAAAAATATAAAAATAGTGGCCCACCGGCATCGGGAACAGGGTCCAAGTTACCGGCGGTCAGGGCCCCTGAGAGAGGAACCTCCGGACAATACGCGCCGTGTCCAAGAGTGCTGCTTTCTGGATCAAACCCTTGATCCAGCTGCCTAACGAGAGCCTCCTCAGGTGTTCGTCGAGGCTCTTGGCTATTAAGCCATTGGCCGTCACGACTATCGGCACAATGATTGCTGTGTCCACTTCCCACATGTCGACAACCTCGCGAGCTAAGTCAAGATACTTAGATTGCTTTTCCTTCTCAGCTTTCACGAGGTTCTCGTCATGAGGGACCGCTATATCAACAATCATTGTGCGACGCTCTGTTCGATCTATCACCACTATGTCAGGCTTATTGGCAACAATAGTCCTATCAGTGATGATAGATCGATCCCAATACAACGTGATATTGCCATTGTCGAGAACTGGGTCGGGCACATACCTATAGTACGGTACTTCTGACTCCACAAGATTGTATTTAAGAGCAAGTTGCTGGTGGATAATCCTGGCCACGAGGTTGTGTCTATGCAAATAGTCTCCGTTAGCAAGATGAGAACACCCAGAAATTATGTGTCGGATTGATTCTCCGGGCAGGTGGCATGCCCGACAGATGTCAACCGTACCATCCTTCACAATGTATTTCCGGTAGTTGTTCGTCATCATAACTTCATCCATAATTGCAAAGACAAAACCTTCGGTTTCTCCAAAAAGATCACCGAAGCGTAACCAGGATACGGACGCTAATAGATCAACATCGGGCCCATGTAAGGCCCGGTAAAAGCGTCCGTGAAGCTCCTTACTCTGCCATACTTCCCTGCGGTCATTAGTATCCAGTACTATTGGTTTGCACCAGTTCTCCTTAGCCAAGGAGAGCGGGGTTAAGCCCTTGTCCACCGCCACTACAGCGCGATGCATACCCACGTCCACAGCCAGGAAATATTCCCTGAGACTGCATATCTCGCGGTTATGCAGGGTCTTGGCATTTAAAAAGCCACGACCCCCACACTTCCGCGGGATATACAGCCTCATCACCGATGACCGTGGGTGATGCATCCGGTTTGCAGTAAGTAGTGAACGGACCCTCCTATCCAGGGCGTCGAGTTCCGTCTGAGTCCATTTAAGTATGCCGAAAGAGTACATCAATACCGGCATGACCCAACCGTTGAAGGCGCGCACCTTGTTCCCGCCTGATAAAAGACTATTCAGTACTTTATTCAGGCGGCCAAAGAAGCGCTCCTTCAACGATCGCTTCACGTCAGCAGCATTGATGCCTAACGCTTCCGACATACCCAAATACTTGTAAGTTTCGGTTGAACAGAGGGATCTAAGGTGTATGGAATCCGAGAGTTGGGTTCCCACGGATTCCATAATCTCCCCTCGCTTTACATGCATGACTGCACATTTGTCCACACCAAATTCCATCCTGATGGCACTACTGAAGGTTTCAGTTACCTTCAGTAGCTCCATCAGTTGCAAGTTGTTGGGGGCAAAGAGTTTCAGGTCGTCCATGTAAAGGAGGTGAGATATGACCTGACCACCTCTTTTCAACCGAAAGCCTAAGCCCGAACCCTCCAGCAATGTGCTGAGTGGGTTCAAGGCTAGACAAAACCACAGTGGACTCAGACTATCTTATTATTATTATTATTATAGTTGGGAAAAGGCTAGGTAGATGATGAGACATCGACGCACAAAAAAATACCATGGATTCAGAACATGATTCTGGACCCTGAGTGGTGGAATTTTTAATTTAAAAATACCCAAAAATCAAGCGCAACAAACGCAAAATAGAAGTCAACCATGAGCTAGCTCAAACAGTAACTTTGTGATCTTTATAGTCAACTAATAAAGGTCCATATCATTTGCAGGTTCAATATCAGCAGTGTCGAGCGGATCCTCGGAGCACACTTCATCACACCATGTGGTACAACGTGGGACCAGCACAGCACAGAAGACGCCTCCAGATACCACTGTTCCTTTTGGAGTACAGGTACTATGAAGTAACTAGCACTTGGCCTGCAGAGGACACGGTGGAGCATACGGTGGAGGTGTGCCTCGCTTTGGCGAAGCATCGCCGTGTCCTCGTAGGGGCGGTTGGCGACGTCGACCTCTCGAGCCGGGCCCTGGTACAGGCCATGGTCCGGAGCGAGGAGGAGTGGCAGGTGGTCGCCTCCTTCTGCGAAGCAGTAATGCTAGCGAAAGAGGTGGCCGGACGCGAGAGGGCAAGGCCCTCATGCCCTGCCGCCGCCGAGGTCACTTTGACCTCGTACCTCACATAGAAAAAAACCCCTTAGTGAGCTGTTTTTGTGAATTAATTGTTATAAATCTCCGAGTCACTTTGGTTAATGACTAGTAGTTATTTTCATCTTTAACGTACTAATGTTTGTTTTTAGCCGACTTCTGAAAAGGAGGTTCTAATCTATGTCCGTCGGAGACAAAGACTATATAACCACATTCTCTATGGTCGGAGAGCAGCGGTGGCCGAGTGGTTACTGCCCCAACTTACAAGTTGTAGGACGCGGGTTCAAACCCAGCTAGGCGCATTACTTTGTGTAATTTATTTCATCACCACTGCTCTCAAAACGGTGAAGGAAAACATCGTGAGGAAACCGGTATGTCCTAGGACCAAAAATTCGAAGACGTGTGACATCCGCCAATCCGCACTGGGCCCGCGCGGTGGATTATGGCCCATTCCCTCTCCTAGAGAGACGAAGCCTGAGTCCCAGCAGTGGGAACATTATAAGGCCGATAATGCTAAAAAAAATACTCGTATTAGGTATTACGTGTATAACAAACTCGAATAATTTTCTTTTTGCAGATGCCAGACCATGTGTTATCACATCAAAACGTCTCTTGCATCTCGGCAGACGACAACATATTCCAGATAATGCAGGAAGCACTGACCTCTTGCAATGGAGACGATATGAGGTGCACATTCTACCACTTTGTTAACCATGAATATGAAAATATCGGTACCTTAGACGTTAACAAAGAATTATTCGATGATTTACTCATGAAATTTGACAACTGGCTACTAACACCTGAAACTATTGGTAACGCTCAAGCAAATGGAAAAACTAATGCATATAGTAATACTTATACAAATAGTATTCGTGAGTATGAAGGCAGAATTGTAAATCGGACCGATGCTACTGAATCATACAGTGTACATACAAATCAAGGTAACAACGAACATCATAACAATAATCCAGATGAAACACCTCATAGAAATCATCATCATAAACTGAAAAATGGAAACCATATAAAAACGGAATTTAATAAAGAACACAAGTATTTCGAAGTTTTCCTGCCGAAAGACGAAGTGACTGGCAAACCGAGAACCATCTACGTTGAGATTGACAAAGATAAAAATGAATTTGTTCTTGTAGATGAGGATATCGACAAAAAACTCAATGGCGTTAAACCTATTAAAATTGAATTAGACGAGCTCTCCGAAATAGCTGATGCGGCTTTTGGTAATTTAGTGAAATCTACGAAAAAGGGACATATTCACAACAATATTAATAATCATAATCATGTTATGGCGAGTGATTTAAATACACATTCTGCAGTAGATAAAAGTGAATTACACTTGAATATAGGCAAAGATGAATCTACACAAAACATTCATGATTCCCATGTTTATAACATCAATGCTAACCAACAATTTATTCTTAATAATGGCATGGAAAACGTTAAGAACATTTTAAATGTTAGTAAAAATCTTATAGTACCTAACAAATATACAAACCAGGACCAATACCATGTAGAATCACATATAGATCATATAACAGAAGATATAGATAATCATTTCGAAATACTACCTAATATAAATGAAACAGATACACATGAGACTGGGTTTTATGAGAAGGAATATTTTGATAGCTATGAATTTGATCACAATAATATAACCGATATTGATTTAGATACAGACTATTTAGAAGTAAATTCTTCTCATGAAATCACAGGCGAAAACGAATACGATAATTACACAGAACATGATGACTATGCTATAGACCATGACATTGTTACCTACGACGATAATGATTTTATTGAACTAGACGAACACAATGACACAAATAACGTTGACTATGATGACAATCACGAGTTCTTATCCCCTGACATAATTGATATAAATGAACACATCTTAGAAAATGTCCAGCCTGTTCAAAAAACAAAACTAAACACAACACCTTATGAGCATAAATTAGTCTCATCTTTACCTGACTATGCTAACTCACACTTTCACTTACTTCCTCCTGATCAGACTCAGAAATCACAAATCGACCAACATGAATATTTTTCAATGTCTAATATACCAATATGTCCATTCACTGCGACACAAATTCTGGGAAAAGACTTAACTAAAGCAGTAAAAACGGATTCATATTTACAGTCTCCTTTTCCAGTGCATGCCACTGCTGATTTGCCGGAAAGTGATTCCCACATTCCTATCTTTACTTCTGAGTTACATCCATCTGTTTCATCACAAGATTATATTTTACCATTACCAAATACGAAATTTTCTGGTAGTCCAAAGTATATATCACCAGATCTCTATAACCCAACTAAAGATTCAAGTTTGTTTAATATTCTACCCTCATATAATATTGATGTTAAAAATCCATGTTTCAGTACAGTACCAATTCAATTAGAAACCAATACACCAATATCAACGAAAAACAATATATTGCCTTCACAGTTTGCTTTACCAAAATCCATTGGCGATTTTGATAAACTAGCTTCAAGTCATCAGTTTTATGAAAGTCCTTCATCAGTGACACCTTACAGCCTTCAACAAATTCCAACTAGTTTTCTTCCAACTAAAGATAATGTACAGTGGATGAAACATTCACTTCCTGACACTGACATAAAAGAAGCAAAGACTCCATGTCCCTCTAATAGGAACCCATGCTCTTGCAATACGATTCCTTACACTTTAAGCCCATACTTAAAATCACCACAACTTACACCTTCATATTTTGAGCCACCACTTCATGTAAGTCCTTTACAACCAATCCCTAAAGTTCCAGCACTAGGTTCTCTACCAATATCTTTGGACCAAAGTAATCTTTGGCTTAACGCAGACTATCCACAAGAGACTAAGCCAATCCCACTCTTACCGTATGCACCTAAAACTCCACTTTTACCTTTGAACCCTCAGTGGTTAGAACCAGGCTCTTTTTCAAATACTTATCCCAATATATATAACAATATCCCATACCAAATGGTGCCGTCTTTACCATATACAAGTTTACCTGCCCAAAATATATGGAACAATCCACCTATTAATTACTTTACTCCAAATATATATCAACAGCAAAATCAAATTCCGAAACCATTGCCAACAAAAGAAGTTCCTAAATCAGTGCTTCCGCCCTGCGCAACTAAAAACATTTTACAAATGATACCATCAAACAATGCTCCCTTTTTAGCAGCACCCATACAAATAGATTCAAATCCATCACTGAGCTTGGAACGTGATTTACAAACGTTGTCTTGCAAATATGGAATACCTTTTACAAAGATCCTCGACGCTTTAGACGCAGAAATTTCTGGTACTGAAAGCCAAACAAGTTGGATACCTTATGAGCTTCCCCGTTCAAAATTTGTTCATGACGATTCTTTGAAAGTTAAATCAACATCCACAGCAACAGCAGTTGTTGAGGAAAACCAAACTGGTAATAAACGTATTTTAGAATCTGATCTTACAAATTTAACACCATTAGATTCAAGTCTCATTGGTCCTCATTTAGAAATAGATAACTCTCTTTTGCTAGGCACAAATGATATCCAACCTTACACTATTGCATCAGAAACTATCGAATCACAAAGTAATCAGTATTTCAGCTTGGATAAACATCCAGACAATAAATTTCAAGATAGATTCTCTATTGGTTCAGAATTGCCAACACTAGCGACTAGTAATATCCAACTTAGAGAGGAAGATCTAATTAGTCATGCAGATTCATTCTTGAAAGGTCCTCACTTAGAATTAGTAAGTCCACCAGTGATGCTAGATTCTAATAGCTTCAATGACGCCCTTCTGACTTCATATACAGAAGTACCAGTAACATCAACATCAGAAATCAAAACTAAACTTAACCAAGATCATGTTGTTGAATTATCCAGTGATGAGCTATCACTGGATACTTCTCTAATCGGTCTACAGTTAAATACGGTCTCTCTAGCTAAACCATCACTTAGTGATGAAATTCAAATTACAAATGAAGTAATACCATTAGAATCAGACCTAACTGAATTGACAATATTAGATTCACAGCATGTAGATGTAATAAATGACCTTAAACAATCAGAAATCATACATAGTGAAAATACAACTGCAACTATAGACAATACTGTATTATATGAACCAATTGAAACCGAACTAAAATATATTGAAGGAAATTTATTATCAGAAGCAGATTCTTCTAAACTAATTCCCTTAGATACTACTCTTATTGGCCCACACTTACAAACAGGGAACTTGCCAATTATCACGAATGCTACAGAAGATAAATCTGTATCTCTTAATACCCATGAGACTATTGCAAACACAGATATCAAATCTGATGAAATGGAAAGTATAATATTACCGTCATCAATGTTATCAACGTTGCTAAACAAACCAGAAAACGCTGATTTAAATCTTGTAACCAAGTCTCATAACACAAAACTTAATAAGGAACTTAATAATCTATCATTAGAAACAAATTCAGAACTGCCAATAACGGAGATTTCCTCAACATCATTATCATTAAATGAAACAGAGTTTCAAATTATAGAACCTAGTCATGAAATAACAGATTGTACAATATTAGAAGATAAATCAAAATCGCCAAATATTAGTTTAGAGGTTATATCTGCAACGCATCTAGACACCTCTTTAATAGGACCAAGTTTACAACAGGAAACAAATTCGATCAATGAAATTTCAGATCAAGAATTGTCATCAATGATAGACTCTGTAGATCACCTTGAAACGTATGAAGAAGTACCAATTTCAAATCTGAACCAAAAACTTTCAAAAATCTCATCAAATATAGATTCTAAAATTCAATATGACAGTTCTTTGATCGGTCCAAGTCTAATCCAAGAAATGAAATCACCAGACACTTCGACTGCCTTAGATTCTATTATTGAACTTGATGACTCTTTTGTTCATCCAGATCTTTATGAGACAATAGAATCTTCATCTTCAGTAACGTCAACACTCTCTGAGGCTACTAATCAAGTCCATAGTTCTAAAGGTACTTCAAAACCAGGTTTAGAGAAAATAGATGAGTATAATACTTTTGATTATAATAATGTTCTTGATACTTCCTTAGTAGGACCACATTTACTAAGCGATGCTTTCTCAAATAATGAAATCAAAATGATAAATAAAGAATTGCAAGTACATTCGGAACTTGCTAATTTAACACCATTAGATACATCTCTCATAGGTCCTCACTTAGATAATGAAAGTCCACTTTATGAGTCAGAAATATCTCTTTATCACCATCCCGAGTCATCAATAGTTAAAGGCGGGTCTTCCCTAAAACCAATTGATATGCCATCTGACTTACAAGAATTATTATCAAAGTTCACAAATGCAATCACTAAATCGCATCTTTCACCGTATGAAATGAAACCATGTGACAAATTAATATCGACTTTAGCTAATAAAGCAGCAGATAATTATTATATAGAACTACCTTATGAACATTTGCAAGAGGAACTAGCCTCCGAATATTATCCATATATGATTCGAGAACAGGGAATCTCACCCGTACAATATAGTAGAAAAGAGAAACCCAGCTATAATTCAAATGACTTCCTAGTTCCAATTACATATCCCGAATACGCTTACGCTAAAGAAGTTCCTCAACTACCAATCACACCATTGATAAACCACAATTGGTTAGGACACCAACCTAATATCCAAAACATGCTCCAAGCTTCTCCTGGTTTAAGACCAGTAATGGAAAATGCTCCATTTACATCAGAGGATTTCCATCTGTTATCAGATTTAGCTTCTCGAAATAAACTTCACCCTCAACCATCCCATTTGAATATGTACACACCAGGAGAGATCTTAGCATCATCGTCAGAATGGATTTCACCATCTAACATTTTGCCTGTGAGTAATTATATTCCTTTACTTCCGAAAAAATCCTTACCTGTTCATCCATGTTACTTAGAATCGACTGTTTCTAATTCAGAATATACCCCCACTTTAGTTGATGATATTATGTCCCTAATAAATGAAGATACACATCAGTTGCCCAAAGATATGTATATTTTACCTCCTACGACTCATACTATTCCAACTTTCAAAGGTGAAATAGTTTCACCATCATTCCTAGATGCTATTCCAATAACAAACACTGACTTTATGAAACCCCGACCATGCAATTCACATCCCTATTCTCATATGCCATTAGGCGCACAATTCTCTGAACCGATTGGTCCTCCTCCAAAATTGATATCATTACCTGTTGAATCTCCAAAGGCACAAATAGAACCACAATGGTATAACATTCCAAATAAGCCACAATTTATAGAATCCGTCGAAAATCCTATACTGTACAAAGAAGATATACGGCAGTTATTGCCCCAATCATATTTGGACTCGCCTATATATCTGCCTAGTTCTGCGTTAGACGCAATGTTACAAATGCCTACAGCTTCAAATAAACTAAACAGTATTCCTTGTCAATTAGCGCCTGTAAACATTTCCCCAATGCTAATTCCATTATCAAACGTAGTTACAAGTTCAATATTACCAAACTATGCTAAGCCATTGTCGGTTTCTTATGCAAAGCCAACATTAACCCCAATTACTACTTTGCCGTTAACTTTACCTCTTCCAGTAAGCCCTGTATCTTCAACCGTACCTTTTAGCTCTTATACAACCAGCCCAATTATACCAGACTTTTCTAGTCCTCTTATACCTTTAAATATAGAACCATTAGATTATCAATATTTACAAACATTACCATCTAGTAGGCCAATTTCAGCTATTCCTTATAAACCATTTCAAACTTATTCCAGCCCATGTTTACCTATTCATACTACTCCACTTACATTTGAGACAAGTTCTTATCCACAAGTTCTTCAAAGTAAGGTGACATCAGCTATGACAACTCCGAGTCCACTCGAATATATCAAACCCATATCAGCACCATACTTTAAGCCAGTACCAAAATTAACTAATTTAGAATTACCAGTATATTCTGCTCCGTTAACACCAATACCTTATAGTCCACTGGAACCAATGCCAATTAATCTTCCACCATCGGCTTATGTCAGTCCTGTTACACATTCACACAGTTATATACCTTCACCAGTCTCTACAAATGCACTGAATTTGCCATCTACTGTTCTTTCACCAGCTTACGTTACTCCAATATCGCCAATGACTTCCAAGCCTATTTCGAATCTAATAATTTTACCATCAGAACCAATGTCTAGCCAAAATTATCAAATAATAAAACCAAAACCACAATTAATGAAACCAATGAATACAATTCCTATTTCCTTTGATAATAACCCGTTCTCAAATGCTTATGAAATACTACCAATAAGTCCCAACATCCCAAAATCGTTACCTTGTCTCAATTCACAAATAATACAATATATACCTTATGGCGAGATCATAAAGTCCAATTTACAAACCCCATTTTTACTGAATGAAGTACCTGTCTGTACATACACCAATGATAAAGCCAATAATTACTATAAACCAAATCAGAAATATCCCTTAGAATCTATGTCCTATACCTTAGCTCCAGAACATATTACCGAAACTTTGTCTGCCGCAGAATTTGTAAATCAGGAACATCTTATACCTGTTCTTCCTATAACAGGTGTTACTCCTGAACCATTAAAGAAAACGAACATATATCCAAGACCGTGCCTAACACATTATACACCACTATATGTCAAACCAGAAATAGCCAAACAAAATGTTCCTCCACCACATTTAACTGAATTAATATTTGATAATGTACTACCAATGCCTTCTGTAAACCCATACCAAGCTTCATTACCAACGCCCATTCAATCAGGCCAAGTTTTGAAACCTATGACACCGGTAACTTCACCACCTAGCCTATCTTTACTCCCGAACTCATCTGTAATCCCATATAATATAGTGCCGATAAAGCAAGAACCTTTGTTATCTTTATCGACTTATTCCGAAATTCTAAAGCCTATTACGCCAATAACATTACCAAAATTACAACCACCAACCTGTCCTAATATTCTAGACAATTATATTGAATTACCACCAACACACTATGATTCTAAATCAATAACTCTTGCACCTAAACGGCCCTTAGTTAAATTATCACCAATGCCAAGTTACAACCAATATGTGTCACCAATAATCCCACACATTCTACCTATAGAAAAACCATCTCCTCCTCTATATGTCACACCGTTATCACTTCCCAAAAATGAACAATGGGTAAGACCTCTCTCTACTCCCCAATACATATCTCCTGTTTTACCAGTGCCAACTAAATTGCAAGAAGCCATACCTTTGAGTGAAGTACCAATTCACTATCACACACCAGCAGTACTTCCAAGTTCAGTAAAAAGTACCTTCGTTCCTCCAGTAACTGCACCGTATACTGTCTTACCATTATCTGATAATATAATTCAGCCTCTTAGAACAGAACTTAAAAAACCAAAGTGGTCAACGCTTTCTCCACAGTATACTTTACCAGCATCTTTATCTACCACTATTCCGGTAACAACTACCACTGTTCCCTTACCAACCGTTTTACCTGTTACTGCTCCACCAATCGCAAAGCCAGCATTCACAAATCACATTATACCATCATCACTATTTATGGTTTCAGACGTACCAACCAGTAAAGTAATTCCTTATTATCACATCCCAAAATATAGTTTGCCTAACTTTATCAGTCCTATAGAAACTGTTCCTTATGAAATACCAAGCAGGCCTTTAGAAACAACAGTTCTCCCTCAAAATATTTTAATGCCTAAAAAACAATTTTCTAGCAGTCAAATTAAAGTCGTGCCTTCATCGCCATATCTAACTCAACCACTAGAGGTCACAGATTATTACCCAGTTCTACCAAGTCCTAATGTCCAATATACTGCTAAAACACTTCCAAAATTATCACCAGTTTCGAGCTACTCTGCTTTACCGTTAGAAACCACACCCTATCAGCTAGTAAATGAACTTAGTATGCCCCAATATACTCTACCAAGTATTCCTATATGTGATGCTTCAAAACAACCACTACCAGCTAAAAACCCTTTCTTAAATCCTAATTTTAAACCTATTCTGGAAGTACCAGCGTATCCTGTTCCAAATAATCTTATGTCATCACCTAAAATTACACCGTTTGATAGTATTCTATTGTCAAATCTACAACCTATAGATATGCGTCAAGAGTCTCGGAACTCTTATTCATCTCCTACAGTTCCATTATATTCATTACCTATACCGAAGTTATTGCCACAAAAATCACGTCAATACCAACCCCAAACAATTCCTAATTATTCGCAGTATATATCTCAATCACCAATTGAAAATATTCCAGAAGTATTACCATCTACTAGTCCATTGCTAAAACGCCCAACATTAAAACCCTCTACTAATAACTATGAATATTCTAATACATTCACTCCACTGGTCTCGGAAATATCTGAAACCGTGGTGCCTATAAATTTGCCTACAACACCGAGCAGTTTATTAAAATCCAAATTAAACAAATATCATCAATTACCAGTTTCCATAGCAAACAATTATGATATTGCAAATTATGATATTGTAGAACCTTCCCCTAACCTTCCAATAAAAACAAATAAAATAAACAAAATTCTGCCTGTTGACGTTGCAGCCATTTCTGCTTCAGAATTATTGCCACTATCTCAATATCCTTTAGATTCAGAAATGATTCAAGAAATTAAATCATATGAATATATGAAAGAAACATATCTGCCCACAGAAAAATTTTCATCAATACCAATGCATCAAAATCTGCAACAAAAGTTTCAACCTGCTCTTTCTAAATATTTAACAATGCCACAATTACTCCAAAACACAATGCCTTTATCAAAATATAAACATTTAAAGCCAACACCACCTTTGTTAAACATTCCAGAGGAAGTTGAACTAATAGATACTACTGATTTTATTCCACTAGCACAAATTAAATCCGGACCGTCAGTCGTTGACTACATTCCTACTGATAAACAAGCACCAATATTTAAAAACATTCCGCCAGTGGAACCTGATATTTCACAATTCTCTCCTTACACGTTATTAAATACAGATTTTCCTCCTTCGAAATACCAGCAATTACTAACGAAATTACAGACTCCAAGTAATAGAAACCAATTATCGCTAAATTCCCCAGTTTATTTAAGTGCACAAGAATATAAAGATTTGGTTCAAGGTCCTTCGATTTCTAAAGGGTCATCGTCATCATCAGCCAATGTCATCACATCTGCCTACACTGAACCTCCAATGACCAACAGACCAATGACAGTAGAAACACGTTCAGGACAACTTTACACCAGCCCAGTATCGTTTATACCTGAAAATTGGCTTGAGCCACCAATCTTAGCAAAACCTCTACTGCCCCATGAAATTCCTGTAGAAGTAGCACCAGAAACCGAAAATATTCAAACTTTTGTGAATAAATACACACTATATAACAAAATATCACCAGTATGTAATAACAACTATCCGTATGAAGTGCTACCTGAAGTGCCTTTAAAACTGGATTCTATTAAACCAATTCCACTAAGAAAATCTGGTTTTAATACAGATTACGAAGTCTTAGAACTAAATAATTTCAATGAATATGATAGTGAAATGATACCTTATGAACTCGAACCTAAAAATATTGAAGTACGAGGTAACAAACCTATTGATACCAAGTTATTCACTGAAATTTCACCAGAAATATTTGAAGGATTAACTATGCCTCCTTGTTATGATATTACGCATAGACCTGAAGTGTTATCAAAGCTAGACTTCTTTACAAAGAATCATATAGGAAAAAGCCCACCAGTCTTTACTGCCCCTATATCAAAAACATTGCCTATTGGTCCTCCTGCAGAGGTTACATGTACCTGTAACGAATCTCCAGATATATCAAATGATTTTACTACCATACCTGCAGAGTATGTCTCCAAATTAGAGAGTTCTTATTTCACACCCGGTGAATATCAACCTCTACCGCATTCACATAAGAACATCCCAATTATGAACCCTATAAAATACTTGTATCCTTGTTTAAAACCTCAAAGCGAATTCCCTCCCAATGCAATTGAAGTTACTAACACTTCTGAAATGCCCTATGAATCCGTTTCTTATGCTCCTCACGTCAATACTGAGGATATCAAATACTCAGGTTATAAGACGTATCAGATGCCTCTTATGAAGTCTCAAAAGTTAACTCAAAATCTTGGAACACCTATTCAAGAGTATGAGCCTTGTGTAGTTCCTTATTCACCTCCAATTCATTCTATTAAACCTATCAATGTTCAAAAAATTGCAGAGCCATGTCACTTTTATAGTCCTGTAGAAATGTCTGAGCTTGATTCTCAATACTTAACACCAATAGAAATGAAAAAGCCGCTTCGAACTCAATTAGATCTTGATACTATAAAAGAAATCCCTGAACTGGAGGAATACGGTTCTCTAATTCCTCAATACCAAAACCTGGTTGATATGGAAACACCTTTTGATACAAATTTAGAATTTAACACTTTTAATGAGAGTCTAGAATTCGATGAATATAACTCAACAGAAGATTTACAAGTACGTCCACATAACGAAAATGAAGACAATGAACTAAAAACCAGTTTATTAAATTACATTAATAAGAGAGATGACGTGAAAAATAATATATACAACAGTAACGCCGAATTAACTATTCCTATTGGCAATATAGCGATTACTAAGAAAGAACCATACAATGCTAATACTATAAAGACAAACAATCCTTCGATTGGTTTAAAAATTTGGAAATCTAATGTCAAAATAGCTCAAGCAGAACTCAAACTGAAATTCAAAGATCTATCTGTTTATAATTTCATGCCTATAGTTAATAGTTTAGATGAATATGACATGGAGGAAATTCGGAGGATAGTAAAGAATTATATTGATGATAAGTATGGAGCACATATAGAGGTAAATGAGCCTTATACTGTAGATAATAAGTATGCGGTTATAAAAGATTTTAACCATAATACTGTTGATAATAAGTATAATTTACTGTGGCCGACGAATTATGTTTGAAAGGATTTGAGATAGGAAAGAATGGCTTAATAAATGATGAAGATGTGACAGTCAGTATGGGCTGAGTGTCTGTGAATGAGTGTAGCTTTTCAAGTTGGTAGCAAGGCAGAAGTCGTCATTCGAGAATGTAGTTG
Source organism: Mythimna separata (assembly GCA_030763345.1). Classification (NCBI taxonomy): domain Eukaryota; kingdom Metazoa; phylum Arthropoda; class Insecta; order Lepidoptera; family Noctuidae; genus Mythimna; species Mythimna separata. The sequence continues at coordinate 3,735,842 of CM061193.1, forward strand.
TCAAGTAACATAATATAAGTTGACGGTTTTAGAATCGCAGTGATCTTGAAACTAGAATAATGCTTTTAAGAAATCTGAGAAGAAGACTTTTACCGTAGATAAAAACTTAACACGGTACCTACACAGTTTTTAAACAATTCATATACAAAGGCGAGCCTAAGGCAGTAGTCCGACCGCCGGCGATGAACTAGAAACGAGTAGAACTAGAAACTGTAAAAGAGTTGGCGATCAGTGGGAAGCGAGTGTGTAGTTTCGATAGTATTGTCGCCGGACTATAAGCGAGTGTGCAAGTGCGACGAGCGATTACTCGCGCCACTCGCCCGCGGTCGCTCAGTCCTATGCAAACCTCTACTTTCGAAGACTCGACTCGCTCAGCGTTACTCGTAGCGCTGAGCGAGTAAATTTTTAAAAGCTCGTCGCTCGGCGACAAACCTAGTAAAACGAGTCATCGCCGGCAGTGTGAACAGTCAGAGAGCAACTTTTAATATATGCATCTCTTTCGTTTACACGGAATGTACATTTATTATGTGTTTCTTGAGAGAGAAAATCGCCGATAGTTAGTCGTTTTCTCGCCGGCGGTCGGACCACTGCCTATAGAGTTACAATAACGAGTTTTCTCCTAGTTGGGGTGCCCGCCCACGACCGACTTTTTATAGGTCCGATAATTGGCACGTATTATAATCCTATAGTATATTTTGACTGACTTTTTGAAGATCGTGTGCGTTGCACTATTTTGCTATCAGTGTGTTCTATATTTCACCTACAAAAAATCGTTCACCGATTGTCGGTCGTGTGCGGGCACCCTCATTGGTGTTATTTTTCTATCAAATCTTTGAGTGATAGAGAGAGATCACATTAAAGAAAAACAAACGAATTCCTCATTAATATTTAGTTGGTCATATCTTGTTAAAAGGAATGGACATTTGTTTTATCTGTTTAAAACAATCCGAAAAAAAATGAAATATAGTATTAATATTAGTTCTATCATCGTTCAGTTGTCTTCTAATCTTGGAATGAAAAATCTGTAATCAATATAAATTTACTACAAATTCAGAAAAATGTCTTCGAAAACTCAAAATATGAAATTAACAAAAGATGATATGATAACATTTATTGAAATGTAACTTTAAGTAGTGAATTAACGTTTAAGTTTGATATTAGTATATTATGATCCAAAAGTGTAATGTTGGTGATTACCGTTCTCAACGGACGGAGAACGGTAATCATCAATACCACGATTTTCAATACACTTGTGAAGAAATACAATTCTATGAAATATTACTACAGCAAAACTAGCAAAAACAGATGGGCAGGAATCGCACTAGTGATGAAAATTTCAGTTTGCTAACATTCGCTACTACATACCTAAATACGAGGCAATTAGAGTCACTTTCTGCACAAGTGTACTGAAAACATTTAATATTTAAAGTATCTATAATTTTATAAATAAAAAAATATATAATATTAATAGCATAGATAATAAATAGTAAGATTATAATATTATTGATACTATTATAGTGATTTAAGATGTGGTTATGTTGAAAGAATTTAATGATCAAGGAAATAAATATGTGATATTATGAATGAATAATTTTTTACGAGTTTTTTTTATGTCTGCCTTTGCAAATACATTAACCTAAGGATATTATTCAAAGCCCTCTACTCATTATTTTTCCCTTCCTCTCACTCCACCGATCCCTACCTTGCGCTTATAGACAATATACCATAGACCCTTGCGATTATTTTGTCATGAACTTCTTTAAAAACCGAGCAAATGCGAACCGGACTTCATAAAAATTACGTAAAAACGGTTGTATGACAATGTATCTTGGGTTGCGCGCTTTTAATTTTTCCCGTCCGATTATAATTCAGGTACCTTCAAGGCTAAAGTGAATAGGCTCTTAATAAACTAGTGAGACTCACCACCAACGAGTGATGCAATCGTTTTAAAACATTGCAATCGTTTAGCTTACCAGCAGATCGCACCGCGATCCCACATCGCGATTCTCGGTCAAGCACTAGTTCAAACCAATTAAAAAATAAAAAGTGTATTCAAGACAATGTAATATCACATAGTATATTCCTAAAGATTTCACGCCGACTGATCGACACTTTGCGGGACCAGAGGGCTGGCTCGTTCTTTGCCCAAAGAATTAGCATTGCTATACAACGTGGCAATGCCGCCAGCCTTCTGGGCACATTTCCAGATGATAGCGATGTGGAGGAGTACTTCGACGCCTGAGTGTATATTCTATTAATTTGTATTATATGTATATAGTTTTTTTTTTCTGGTAGGGGAATCATCAGAATGACTTCTCCCGCTCTTGGGCGGAGCGGGAGGGCGTGTCAGACTCTTACTGACTAAACCCCTACCCCGTTCCTTCGTTGCCTTCGATCTGGGGGGGACTCGGTGACCTTTCGGAATACCACGTGTTCCCCCAGAGGCTTCGGCCCTGCCGGGCCCCTACACGTTGACGACTGGGCTCGGTCCAGATTATTTCCAGACTGCCGGACAGCGAGATACCCTTAAAAGTATACTTAAGTTTTTGGATTAAATTTTTAATAAAAGATATATTATATATACTTCTCAAAGCTTAACCCTTTTTCCATAATCCCACCAAACTAACCCACCCTCTAAATACTCAACACACCCTGTAGGTACCTCTCATCCCTTTACACAAAATAATAAACACAAAACATCCCAGCTATGTTTGCGCTACTTCTTAAAAGGGTATAAGGGTGGGTCTGCGATTTTTTCAGGAAAGGTAGTACGGTCAAATACATTAAGGAGTATCACTATACTAGAAGTGATATTTCATTTGTATTACTGTTGTTGTTTTTTTCCAAAAATTAAATATTACTTTATTTTACATAGGGTAATATTTAATTTTTGGAAAAAAAAAGGAGGAGCTCGTGGCTAGATAACAACAGCCGCACAGGTCGATCTTCAAGGTTAAGCTACGCTTGCCTAGGTTGGTCTGTGGATGGGTGACCATCTTAACATAACGAGTTTCCTCCGTGCCTCGGAAAGCACGTTAAGCCGTAGGTCCCGGCTGTCATTTGTAGATCTTTGGCAGTCGTTACGGATGGTCAGAAGCCAGTAAATCTGACTCCAGTCTTGCCATGAAATACCGTGTTACCCCAGTTAATGGGTTGTGGAGGTCTGGTAGGCAGCCGCTCCTCGTAAAATACTGGTATTCAGCTGAATCCCGCTTGACTGGAAGCCGACCCCAATATAGTTGGGAAAAGGCTAGGCAGATGATGATGACTTTATTTTACATAGGCCTACATGGGGACTTTTAAAACGTCAAAAACTAGTTCACCAAATTGGTCGTTTCCTATAGAGAAGAACCGACAAGAAACTCCATGGTTACTCTTCTTAAAAAACTATTAGGTTTACTATGCTTAGGATCGTGTTTGACCACTATCTCATCTGATAGTAAGCGATGTGGCCGACGGTGGAGCACGCTTGCCTAGAAGTAACCTTTTTACTCTTAACTTAAAGACCCCTAGTTTGTAGCTATCAGGAAACACGAACTCGGGCAAGGAATTAAGTATTCCATCTGGTGAAATTGTGGTCAAGCTCAAACCTATCAATGTTAAAAAGAAACTGTCAGAGGCAAGAGCCCATGTTCCCGTTTTAGATTCACCCTTGAAAGGATTATCGATCATTCAAAGTTCTCGCGTCAATTATCGATTATTCAAATCTTGGTCAGTAGACAGCAACAGACACAAAAAAGTTGCTTAGCAACTCAGTAAATTAACTAAGTAAGTTGCTTAAAAGGAGTCTTCAATCACCTACTAAAATTCTTCTTGCTTAGATTATTTTGAGACGGAAAACATATTAGCTGTTTTAAAATAAATTTGGTAGTAAATTGTAAACTACATTTCAAAACACACACATACATACACTTACTCTTACATATATACCTTTACACATATACAACACACTCACACACAACATACACCATACTCTACACACTCTCAGATTTTGCCTTGATGTGTTCAAATTAGTACCTACTTACCTACTAATATCGCTCAAAAGTGTGAGAGCCTGGAGATCTGTAATACAGGTCCCGATCCCACTATAGACTCCAGCTCTCACAAAGGTTACTAATTTGATTTGACATAATGTTTCACGTACCAAGGTCTGTACCTTTTTGAGAGAAAAATAAATCATTATTATTATTATAACTGGTTTTTAAATAAAGATTTTGTATAATTTTTTTGTTTTTGTTTTTTTTTAAGTTTGCTCGTGTCTTATTCGTACTGTCAGAGGCAACAGCCCATGTGTCCATTTAGACCCACCGCTGGAAGGGTCATTCCGAACTTTTTACTTAGTCATTCGTAAAATTGTAACATTCTTGTGGATAACCCTTTCGAAAACGGAGCTGTAAGGGTCAGTTCACACCGAGACGCTACGCGACGCGACGATGCAGCAAGACGCCAGTGATTTCGCGCTGCGTCGCGAGACGCATCGCAACGTTGTGAGCCGCATAGTAAAATCGTCGGCAACACGAAGTCGCGAATATAAAAACGTTCCGCTGCGCAGCGAGACGCCGCGCGGCGTCACGAGGCGCAGCGCTACATGAAGCAACGTATTCTAAATTCTCACAATGAAATGTGTATCTTTTCATGTAGTAAATAAAGTTCTATTTAGAGTCACTCTATTAAAATGACTTGATTTGACTGGCCTGTTGGTCTAGTGGTCAGTGGCCCTGACTGCTATGCCAGGGGTCGTGGGTTCGATTCCCACCCAGGACAAATGTTTGTGTGATGAGCACGATCATTTGTTCTGTGTCTGGGTGTAATTTATCTATAATATGTATGTATTTAGAAGTATATAAGTATGTTTATCAGTTGTCTAGTACCCATAACACAAGCTCTGCTTAGCTTGGGACTAGATGGTGTTGTGTGAAAGTTGTGGGATATTATCTGCAAGCATCGTCAATATGAGTTGAACAGATACACGCATGCATGCACCCTCACACACACACACACACACACACACACACACACACATCCTCGACACATGCACTCACACCTACACACATTCCCTCACGTACACACTATATTTTAGTTTGTTTTTATTTTTTTTTATTTTTGTTTAAATTCTTTTAGGTATGTTTTTGTTTGGTACACCACTTTTACCATATCTTAATTTGTAATTGAAGAGCGGGGCCTCCTAGCACAGGTATATCTTTACTTAAAAGGAGCTCCCTATGTAGGTAAGATTTACTGTAAAAGTTGTAGATGTTACTGTAATAAACTTTTCGTATTTTTTTTTTGTATTATTGTGGGATAGTATTATTGTCGCGTCTCGGTGTGAGCTGACCCTAAGGGTACAGGATCGGTTACGCGGTTGTAACCGTAAAAGGGTATTATAAGGAAGAGAATGTGTATGGGGAAGCTTTAGGGTACACAAAAGGAAACAAAATAAAAATATAATGTTTCGGAGGTCATTGCCGTTGATTCGGAAAGGAACTGGCAGCTTAATACAAAAATAGAGTGAATTGTTTGTTTTTTTAGGGTTCCGTGCCTCAAAAGGAAAGAAGGGGAACCCTTATAGGATTAATTTGTTGTCCGTCTGTCTGTCTGTCTGTCAAGACCCTTTTGTGTCGCGAACGCGTGGAGGTATCGAGTTAAAATTAAAACTATATACTCAAGTCTGCGGTCCATTGGTTTTACATTTGACAGTTATATAAGGTGACTAGTTATTAGTGACTAATACTTAAACACGTGATTGTACTTATGATAGCAAACAAAATTTTTACTACGGGACCAAACCTGAAAGCGCGTAAAAAGTCAGCAGTTCAGCACATGTTGACCAGTTAGTAGGCGAACATAAATATACTGAAGAACCAATTTTTTCACAATTTCAGGCATTTAAGGATCGGTCACTAATCACCAGTCACCTTATATTTTTTAAGTGGCTGCGGGCAGGGCACATTGCTCGCAGAACAGATGGTCGATGGGGACGGAAGGTTCTGGAGTTTCACGTGCTGGAAGACGCAGCGTTGGAATGCCTCCCACAAGATGGACCGATGACCTGGTGAGGGTCGCGGGAATCCGATGGATGTGAGATGCAGAGGACGGGTCGTTATGGCAACACTTGGGAAGGCCTATGTTCAATAGTGGACGTCTTGCGGTTGGAAACGGTTATCAGATAGAGCCTGTTGACAGACGGACAGGCAAACGGGCGGATAATAGTAGGCTTAGTAATAATAGAACGCTAAAAATCATTCTATTCTCATATACGTACAAAACGTTTCGGCAACTCTTATACGTTCAGCTAAGATGTGAAATTCCCTGCCGGAGTCTGTATTTCCTGATAGCTATAACGTGACCATTATCTCACCTGATGGTAAGCGATGATATCCGACGATCCGGAGCACGCTTGGCCAGAAGTAACCTATTCACTCTTGACTTAAAGTTATAGCTATCAGGAACACAGACTCAGGCAGGAAATTCCAGTCCTTAGCTGCACGCACAATAAACGATAATTATTTAATGTATTAATTGATGTTTTCAAACATTACAGATACTTCCGCGTTTGTACTCAGAAGATCGACTTTGCAAGATCATGCATACTTACGAAGTCCATGTAATATTTAAACAGGAGTTGGACTGAATCGGCTCATCCATCGCGAAGTTGGCCTGTTTCATTATTTACTGGCTTTCCTTTGAAACTCGTGTATTGTTTACTGAGCAGTGGCGTAGGTAGTCACTCATCATCTGCCTAGCCTTTTCCCAACTATATTGGGGTCGGCTTCCATTCAAGCCGGATTTAGCTGAATACCAGTGTTTTACGAGGAGCGGCTGCCTACCAGACCTCCACAACCCATTAACTGGGGTAACACGGCATTTCATGGCAAGACTGGAGTCAGATTTACTGGCTTCTGACTATCCGTAACGACTGCCAAAGATCTACAAATGACAGCCGGGACCTACGGCTTAACGTGCTTTCCGAGGCACGGAGGAAACTCGTTATGTTAAGATGGTCACCCATCCACAGACCAACCTAGGCAAGCGTTGCTTAACCTTGAAGATCGACCTGTGCGGCTGTTATTATTTAGCCACGAGCTCCTCAGCCTTGGCGTAGGTAGTCACTAAGGGGACTATTTTAATGCCTGAGACTAAATTTACATAGACATATGTCAAACTTACAATAACAATGATGCCAGTTCTTTTGTATTTCGACCACTGTGACAAGCCTCGTAATGTAATTTTAGTCTCAGAGATTAAAAAAACCCGCCAAGAGCGTGTCGGGCCTCGCTCAGTGTAGGGTTCCGTAGTTTCCCGTCCGTCACAATAAGTGTCCCCAACTTTTAAAAAAATGTTCGTCCCATCAAGTTCAAAATAATTTTCCTAGAAAGTCTTTATAAAGCTCTACTTTCCAGATTTGACGTAATTGATATACATATTGGTGCCAAATTTCAGCTTTCTAATGCTAACAGTCACAGAGATTAAGCGAGGACGGACAGACGGACAGACATGGCGTAACTATAAGGGTTCCTAAGAAATAATATAAGGTAATATAAAGTAATATACGGTCTCCTAAAAAGAGACTTTAGTTATGTCTAGATATTTCGCAATAAAAACAATATGCTTTTATATTATTGTTTTTATTATGAAACTAGCGACCCACCCTGGCTTCGCTCGGGTGCTTTATCAGTGTTACTCTACTATAAAATGCATGTATTATACCTACATCTAAACCTTCCTCTTGAATCAGTCTATCTATTAAAAAAAATCACACCTGACAACTCGACAGGCCAATAGCCTGTGAGCCTCTCATTATTGAACAATAATTTTATGTTTCCAACCGGGGCCTCTCAAACCTGGGGGCCCCGTATATTTGATACGGCTGATACGGGGGTAGCTACGCCACTGTTACTGAGAGTTTTTCTTTGTTTTAAGTGAGTTCCCGTTTCTGGAATCGTGATTTCTTTCTTTACCCTTTTACTCCTGAAATGCTTTAAAACAAATTAAAATCCACCTTGCTTTTAAATTTTTGGCTTTTTGGAGCGGATATCTTCATTTCTTTCTTTCTTTCTTTCATATATTTGGACCCCCGTTTTATACCGTTTTTGGTAGGTGGGAAATCATCAAAATGACTTCTCCCGCTCAAGGCGGAGCGGAAATGTGTGTCAGGATTCTACTGACTAAAACCCACTCCGGTTCCTTCTTTGCCTAATTCCAAGGTCCTGGGGTTCTCTTTCGTTAAACCTAAGGCCTCAATAGGTTTCGACCCTGTCGGGGACATCCCCTTAGGTGGTGTTTTTTTTTAAATCCCCAGCACTAGCGCCTAAGGGCCTGTTTCACAATGTCCGAGTAGGCACTACTCACTGAATAAATTCAAAAATGTGACAGAATTCGTATGAAATTATCTGTCAAGTAAGATACTCGAAACTCAATCATAGGTGGTGAAACAGGCCCTTATAACAAAATTGTACAAAACATGTTGTATCAATACCCAAACATTTCTAAAAAGAGACAGACAGATATGAGTAAAAGAGACAACTCTCAAAGTTCCAACAAAACAATTCTTTTTTACCTTAGTTAACATAAAACCGAAACTCGAAGACGTATCACAGCTCCGGTATGATTGAAAGTCGATCGACTTCTGACTTTTAAAGTCGACTTCACTGCGCAATATAGTCGAACTTTCTTAATTTTATTGGAGCTTTGATACGTTTTGTGCAAAAGTTTTTTTTTTGTTGTGAGACTTTGGAAGACATGGAGTTTTTTTGTGAGTATACAGATCTATGTTTTTTTTTATTAAGCTTAGGCTCGCATTTGGCCATTATCTCACCTGATGGTAAGCGATGATGTGCACGCTTGCCTATACTCCGTCGGTTTAGGTAGTTAACTAAAGGTAAACAATCTTGGCATGTCTTTTTATCTAAAAGTTGTCTATAAATTGTATGTAAAAATCTTTGCAAATAGGTATTTACCTAAATCGATGTTAGCTAATAAACTAAATTTAAATAATCTTTGTGTATATTATGTACGACCTCTTTAATATAAAAAGACATACCAAGACTGTTTACCTTTAGTTAACTACCTAAACAAACGGAGTATAGAAGTAACGTAGCCAAGCCACCCCAAAAAGAACTACAAACCTCAAAGTAGGTACAGGAATTCTAAGTGTAAAGGAGCAGTAGTAGCCCAGTAGTAACAACCTCGACTTACGAGTAATTCAGGGGTTCAAACCCAACCAGACTCATTACTTGTGTAATTTATTTCATCACCACTGCTCTCAAAACAGTGACGAAAAACGTGACAAAAGCGGCATGTCCAAGAACCAAAAATTCGAAAAAATGTGACATCCACCAAACCGCATTGGGCCGCGTACTGGATTACGGTCCATTCGCTTTCCAAGAGAGGAGGCCTGAGTCCCAGCAATGGGAACATTATAGGGTTTTATAGATGGGGAATCATCAGAACGTCTTCTCCCGCTCCTGGGCAAAGCGGGAGAATGTGCCAGACTGTTACTTCCTGAACCCCACTTCGTTCCTTCTTTTTGTTCGATCCCGGGTTGGGGTTTTCCTTTCAGAAGCCCAGCCATGGCCCCAGAGGCTTCGATCCTGTAGAGCACCTAAAGTTTTCTAACCTTATAAGGCTAATTATGCTGTTGTGGAGGTCTGGTAGACAGCCGCTCCTCGTAAATTACTGGTATTCAGCTAAATCCGGCTTGACTGGAAGTCGATCCCAATATAGTTGGGAAAAGGCTAGAAAGATGATGATGTTGATTACTAATTAGTAGGCTCGCATTTGATCACTATCTCACCTGATGGTAAACATTTATGTGGCCGACGATGTAGCACGCTTGCCTAGAAGGACTGGAAAAATTTGCCTGCTGCGGTCTTCCCGTTTGAGTATAATTTGGGGGTCTTCAAGGCTAGAGTGAATAGGCTCTTAATAAACTAGTGCGCCTCAAAATCAACGATTGCATTAGGTACTGCTTACCTTTAGGTGGGATGATTTTCAAGCACTAGTTCTCGAATCACCTAGAGAGGAGTTATAAATTTACACGTAGACGGATGGAGAGGAAGAGGGAGACCAAAGAAAAGATGGATGGATTGTGTGAGGACTGATATGAAAGGAAAGGGAGTTAGTGATAGTACTTAAGACGGGTGACAGGAAAGAATGAAGGAAAAAAACGTGTTGCTCCGACCCCAAGTAATAAGGGATAAGGGCAGAAAGAAGAAACTCTCCTAGAGAGGATGCCTGAGTCCCAACAGTGGTAACATTATAAGACAAATTATGCTAAACTTTATGGATTTTTTAACACATAATAAGTTTCAAGAACGCGATACGATCACAGTCATGTCCTGTGAGGGGGAGGGGCTGACCAGTGTGTCAACATCAGGTACATTCAATATGCGCTGGTTGCATGTTGCATGTTGCATGTTGCATGTTGCGCGACTCGTTGTTACGAGTGTGCTATTACTACATTATATTGATTTTAACGAACTGGGTAAGCTGGGGACTTCGTACTCTAGAAACAAGTCATCATCATCTGCCTAGCCTTTTCCCAACTATATTGGGGTCGGCTTCCAGTCAAGCCAAATTTAGCTGAATACCAGTATTTTACGAGGAGCGGCTGCCTACCAGACCTTCACAACCCATTAAAGGGGGTAACACGATACTACATGGCAAGACTGGAATCAGATTTACCGGCTTCTGACTATCGGTAACGACTGCCAAAGATCTACAAATGACAGCCGCGACCTACGGCTTAACATGCTTTCCGAGGCACGAAGGAAACTCGGTATGTTAAGATGGTCACCCATCCACAGAGCAACCTTGGCAAGCGTTGCTTAACCTTGAAGATCGACCCGTGCGGCTGTTATTATCTAGCCACGAGCTCCTCTGCTCCTTATGTTCTTAATGTTAATAAGTATTAAGTTAAGGTGACTCCGAACCTAACATAGTTGTATCCTTAACCTATCACATACCCACAAAACGAGACACAATAGTTGAATAATAACAGCGCGGTCTCATAGGACCGGTCGGGGATTCATGAACTAAGTGAAGAAATAAACTTTTTTTTAAGCGTTATGTTTTGTTAACACATAATAAGTTTTAAGAACGCGATACGATCGCAGTCATGTCCTGTGAGGGGGAGGGGTTGAACAGTGTGTCAACATCAGGTACATTCAATATGCGCTGGTTGCATGTTGCATGTTGCATGTTGCGCGGCTCGTTGTTACGAGTGTGCTATTACTAACATTATATTGATTTTCACAGACTGGGTAAGCTGGGGACTTGGTACTCTAGAAACAAGTCATCACCATCTGCCATTTCCCAACTATATTGGGGTCGGCTTCCAGTTAAGCCGTATTTAGCTGACTACCAATATTTTACGACAAGCGGCTGCCTACCAGACCTCCACAACCCATTAACTGGGGTAGTACGGTACTTCATGGCAAGACTGGAATCAGATTTACCGGCTTCTGACTATCGGTAACGACTGCCAAAGATCTAGAAATGACAGCCGGGATCTAAGGCTTAACGTGCTTTCCGAGGCACGGAGGAAACTCGGTATTTTAAGAAGGTCACCCATCCACAGGCCAACCTTGACGAGCGTTGCTTAACCTTGAAGATCGACCCGTGCGACTGTTATTATATAGCCACGAGCTCCTTTGCTCCTTATGCTAACAGTTATGTTTTGTTAACACATAATAAGTTTTAAGAACGCGATACGATCACAGTCATGTCCTGCGGGGGGGTGGGGTTGACCAGTGTGTCAACAGCAGTACATTCAATATGCGCTGGTTGCATGTTGCATGTTGCATGTTGCATGTTACGCGGCTCGTTGTTACGAGTGTGCTATTACTACATTATATTGATTGGGTAAGCTGGGGACTTGGTACTCTAGAAACAAGTCATCACCATCTGCCATTTCCCAACTATATTGGGGTCGGCTTCCAGTCAAGCCGGATTTAGCTGAATACCAGTATTTTACGAGGAGCGGCTGCCTACCAGACCTCCACAACCCATTAACTGGGGTAACACGGTTCTTCACGGCAAGACTGTAGTCAGATTTACTGGCTTTTGACTATCCGTAACGACTGCCAAAGATCTACATATGACAGCCGGGATCTAAGGCTTAACGTGCTTTCCGAGGCACGAAGGAAACTCGGTATGTTAAGATGGTCACCCATCCACAGAGCAACCTTGGCAAGCGTTGCTTAACCTTGAAGATCGACCGGTGCGGCTGTTATTATCTAGCCACGAGCTCCTCTGCTCCTTATGTTCTTAATGTTAATAAGTATTAAGTTAAGGTGACTCCGAACCTAACATAGTTGTATCCACGTTGTATCCTTAAGTGAAGAAATAAACTTTTTTTTTAAGCGTTATGTTTTGTTAACACATAATAAGTTTTAAGAACGCGATACGATCACAGTCATGTCCTGTGGGGGGGAGGAGCTGACCAGTGTGTCAACATCAGTACATTCAATACGCGCTGGTTGCATGTTGCATGTTGCATGTTACGCGGCTCGTTGTTACGAGTGTGCTATTACTACATTATATTGATTTTAACGAACTGGGTAAGCTGGGGACTTCGTACTCTAGAAACAGGTGAACTATAAAAAAGTGGTATTTATGTTTATATGTATTTGGAGGTATGCGGAACAGAACTAGCCCACCAGAGATAACACCCGTCTGGATCAGCTCACATCGAGACGCGACGCGACGCTGCGTGCACATTTTAATAAAGTGACTGAAAATAGAACTTTATTTACTACACGAAAAGATACAGATTTCATTGTGAGAATTTAGGATACGTTGCTTCATGCAGCGCTGCGCCTCGTGACGCCGCGTCTCGCTGCGCAGCGGAACGTTTTTACATTCGCGACCGTCGTGTTGCCAACGATTTTACTATGCTCCTCGCAACATTGTGAAACATCTCGCGGCGGCGCGCGGTGCAACGCGAAATCACTGGCCTCTTCCTGTATCGTCGCGTCGCGTCGCGTCTCGATGTGAACTGACGCAAACTTACTTAAAATATGGGCTTAAGTCAAAGACCCAACAGAGGTCTGTTGGGGTCCTAAGTTGACAAAAGAGAACCCCAGGACCCTGGATATAGGGCAAAGAAGGAACGGAGGTTTATTTTAGTCAGTACATGTCAGACTTCTCCCTCTCTCAGCGGAGCGGGAGAAGTCTATTTGATGATCTACAACCTTAAAAAAAACTCAAGTAAAGAAAAAAGTCTGAAAACCGTTTTTACTACTAAACTTTTACTGTAGTTCGGAAAAAAATTCAAGACTTGATTCGTAAATTGAACTATTTTCCTACTTTGGTCAGTTTAGGTATACGGAGCAAGTCCAACTTGCACTTATCCGTTTTTTTTTAATCCTCGCAGTTGAAAGAAAGACATGAAAGACTCTTCAAACTTACTTGAAATTTAGGTCCTTTTCAAGTAAATAAACTTCCTACCCACCTCTCAACTCAACGGCCATAATAACGAAAATAAATCCCTAATTTTATTAATATCTATAAATAGACATTCATAACTGAATTTCATGACTTGAGATCACTTGAGTCGGCCTCAAGGTTGTGAGTAATAATGTAATATTCCACAACTTTTACACAACGCCATCTAGGCCCAAACTAAGCAGAGTTTGTGCTATGAGTACTAGACAACTGAAAAACATACATATTTATTTTAATTACTCAGATACCCGCGAAACGAGACACAATAGTAAAACAATAAGAGCGCGGTCTCATAAGACCGGTTGGGGATTCAAACGTTAAACACTGACGCAGAACAAACGATAGACTCAACACACAAACCTTTTGTCTTGGTTGGGAATCGAACCCATGACATGTGCCCACCGGACATAACTCCCGTCCGGTCGGAGGATCTTCCCTTTTCAATGAAGGTATGTGGGACTTTACTCTCTGTCCATCACCTACCTTCACGCTTGTATGAAAAATGTTACACAGATTGACCGCTCTTAATATCCTACTTAATATATATATATTAACTAGCAGCCCGTCCCGGCTTCGCACGGGGTAGACAATTATTTATTTTTGGAATTTTTCCCGTCAAATGACTACCCTACATATCCTACGCTACCCTACCCTACCTTCCCTACACTACCCTACCTACCCTACACTACCCTACAGTACCCTACACTACACTACGCTACACTACACTACCCTACACTACCCTACACTACACTACCCTACACTGAGTTCCCCCGCAACCCTCGTGGTGATCGGATCGCTTTTAGAGCAGCTCCGCGCTAAAAAATCTTTTTAGTGGTATTTTTTCACCGTACAGTATTGTATCGTACACTAAAAGTTGCGGAATCGTGCAGTGCATTCATTGGTGTCAAAAGTATTTCTCGGAAAACTCGCACAGAAGACCTATTCACGAAAAACTGAGAAAATTGTAAGTGCTGAGACCTTCGGAGCTTCAAAACTCTGGAGGTTCGCACCCTTGCTGCATTTTTCCGGCCTAGCATTGTGAAGGGCGCCGATCCGCATCTTTCGACACCCACTGTGTGAAAATCCACCTGCGCACTGCGGAGAAAAGAGGGGAAAACTGAATCAAATAACCTCAATTTGGACCACGAGGTTGCCGATTCACATATCTCAGGGACTTCATCTTTTGACAGCAGAGGCATCTTAATGAAGTAAGGTATTAACAGCTGAGACCAGATTTTTACCTCAACCTGAAGCGAAGATATCGACAATTGAAGGTTGCAACTTTGACCCCTTGTCCTGAAAATTCTTCAGGCAGGACCCCAATTTTTTATTGCTGAACCTGCTGCGCGCTCGTCTGGAGAGAAACCCTGCGCTAAGTTAAGATTTTTATTTTAATTAGTTTTAAGAATATTTAACAATTTCTAAATTTTTCAGTTTTTTACAGATTTTATAGGTCAGGACCAAAAATTTTTTAAATTTATTATCAATAATAGAAAGCCCTTTAATTAATGTAAATTTTCAAATTTTTTCCATATTTTTAGCGACAGTGGTCTCCAAGTTATTAAATTTTTTCCGAATTAATGACTTTATTATTAAAATAATAGAAATAAAATAAAATTATCACTGTATTTATCTCCGGACAGCATATTGTATTAAGTTTAAGCCCAAATTTGCTCCCAATAGCTCCAGAAACGTAGAAAATAGCTTCTGGCGGCCATTTTGGTTACCTCGGTTGCCGCACGGAATCCTACTTATCTCTGGAGGTACTGGTCGTAGCGGATTCGGACTTTCACAGGTCCCTCCGGAATTAAGACGGGAACATTTTGGACAGGTTTTCAGGCGTTTTCAGGACCTGAGAGTTTTTCGCGCTGAAACCATATTTGGCGGATAGCAGAGGTCAAGCCGGTCACAGCATTCGGGACCGCGTCTCTCTGGGACAGACGGTTGCGGAGATATAGTCATCTCAAATTGGCTTTTGACAGCTGGCGGCCATTTTGTTTAACTTCAAGCCGACATATCTCCGGAGCCGGTGGTCGTAGAGAGTTGCGAACTTCGCAGCGGTGATCGGGGGGGCTTCCTCTGTCCGGCAGATCGGTTTTTGCGGGAATTGGCGCCTGAAAGTTTCAGGATCCTGAAAGTCGCGTTACGCGACGGAGGGGAGCGAGCCAAGCCGGAAAACCCGAAACTCGAGTTTTCTAGCTCCACTGTAAGGGAAGTTGTGGCGGTTTGAAATTGGAGTTTGACAGTTCTCGAACTGTCAGATCAAAATTCAGGACCGCGTAACTCCTGAACTAGAGGTCGTGGAAGGCTCGGGTTTTCACTGGAAGCATCGGCGGACCGCTCTCCATCCGGCCAAGTGACTTTCGGGAAACTCCAGCGCCTGAGAATTTTTCAGCCTGAAAACGCCTTGGCTGGCTGGATCTTATCGGGTACGTGCGGACGGGCCCAAGCGCGGGGAAATTCGGACCAGTAGTTGCGGAGTAGTTGCGGTATAACCATATTTGGCGGCCATCTTGGGTCATAACCAGTGTTTTTGTGCCGTGATTGCTCTGGAACCCTTGGGGCTGGGTACCCCGAGTTTGGGGTCGTTGGGACGGGCTTGGCGAGCTCTATCCTATTGGGTGGTCGGACTTACTCTAGGTAGAGTTTTGGAAAATTTGGCTTTCCAAAAATTGAACACTGACCTTAATTAATTAAATTAAGAGACCCCCAGGCCATAGTTTTTTTTTTTTTTTTTTTTAGACATACATAGAGCTAGACTCTATTAAATCATTATATATAAAAATTTTATTGACATAAATTATTCATAGCAATTTTAAATAATATTTCTTAATTATTTTATTTATTTTATTAATAATTTTCTTTTATTTTTTATTTTTATTTTAACTTATTCTGACTTTTTAAATTGTTTTACTGACTTACTGATCCCCTCCTTACAGGGGTCAGTCACTTTTTTATCTTGACGATTTTGATGTTAAATCTGATGTTATTCAAAAAATTTTATTGACATACCGGTTCCCCCCTTTACAGGGACCAGTATTCTATTTAATATAAATATTTAATCACATTTATCGATCCTTTTTGAGGATACTGGACTAGTTTTAAGATTTTATTTATTATAGTTATTACCATACTCTCGCAAATCAACTACTAACTGTTTTAATTGTTTCCTCTTCCACCATGTTTCTCGCTAGGACCCCAGCCAAGAAAGCTTCTACAGGACCTCATGTTTCTCCAACGACTGCGGCACTCTCCGTCACCTTTGAGGGAGACGTTTCCCCTCCCAGTGCTTCAACTCAAGCCTCTAATGTGAGGCGAAGCATTGGAGAGTGGGAAAATGGGAGAATGGTGGAGTCTCAGCCCCTCCCGACAGCAACCGCGAAATCACCCAAGAAGATGGCCCCGGCTGCGATGGCTTCGCAGAGGTCACGTCGTGCTGCATCCCAGGCAGAAAGCAGGGCTGCAGCGCGCCGGGCCTCTGCTGAGGCATCCGGAGCGTCACCGGGGACAATCCAGCTGCAGTCGGACAAACCCACCGATCGGGTGACCGAGGCTCGAAACTGCCTTCTACGCGCAAAGTCGCATATTAACGAGTCACGAAATTTGAGGGCAGATCTGAAAGTCGGGATCACCCAATCGGTGGAACGGCTGTACCAGCTGGTGAAAGAGGAGGCGGCGGCTTCAGCTAAGGTGAAAGGGGCTGAGACTGCAGGGATGGTGGCCATCAATGGCTCACCCCCACCAGAAGTAACCAGGAGCTTCCCAGAGGTTGACTCGCTGCTCGCTTCACTAGCGGAGCATAGCGCGTTGGTGAAGGAGAGCAGCGAGAAGATGGAGAAGCTGCAGCAGGCGATGGAGAGGCAGGGGGAAATTTTAGAGAAGACGGCCACCTACGCGAGTGTGGCGGCGGGTCCACCGAAAAGGCTGACCCCAGAAAGGACCGCGCTGCACTCCGTAGTGGTGACGTCTAAAGACGAGGGAGACTCGGGGGATCAGGTCTTACAAAAGATAAGGGAAGCGGTTAGAGCTAAAGAAGGGGGAGTGGAGGTAGAGTGTGTGAGGAAGGCCAAAGATAGGAAAGTGTTAATGGGCTGTAGGTCAGCAGAGGAGAGGAATAAAATAAAAGAGCGAATCCGGAAGTCAGGAGACCACCTCGTTGTCGAGGACGTGATTAATAAAGACCCACTACTCATATTCCGTGGTGTCCTCCGCATATACTCCGACGAGGAACTGCTGGAGGCGCTTCGGAACCAGAACCGGGATATCTTTCGCGGCCTCGACAACGGGGAGGATCGAATGACAGTTAAGTTTAAAAGGAATGCGCGGAACCCCCAAACCCAAAACGTGGTTATCAGCACGTCCCCTGCTGTCTGGAACAGGATGCTCGACAAGGGAAGAGCGCGTATAGATCTCCAGACCGTCTTCGTCGACGACCAGTCGCCACTGGTGCAATGCACTAGGTGCTTGGGGTATGGGCATAGTCGGCGGTTCTGTAAAGAGCCGGCCGACTCATGTAGCCACTGCGGAGGCCAACACCTACGAGCAGAATGTGCCCAGTGGCTAAAGGCGGAAACACCGAAGTGTCTAAACTGCGTCAAGGCGAAGATGGAGAGATCCGACCATAACGCGTTCAACCCCGAGTGTCCTGTTCGAGTCAGGTGGGACAGGCTGGCACGTGCGTCCGTCGCCTATTGCTAAGGTGGTCCCGGTGAACACACTGCCTTACAAGATACTCCAGGCGAATCTCCAACGGAAAAAATTGGCAACCCATGAGCTTATGCTTGAGGCCGAGCAGCGCAAAGCCACTGTAGCGCTGATCCAGGAGCCCTACGTGGGCAGCTCGAAGAGGATGGGCGAGACCAGAGGCGTCCGACTATTCCAGAACACCGGGCAAGGAGAAGGGACTGTCAAAGCGGCAATAGCCGTTTTTGACCCAAATATTGCCGTTAGACAGTACCCAGAACTCACCACGAACAATATCGTCGTGGTGGGGCTCCGGACCGGTGCCTGGAGACTAACTCTGGTCTCGTTCTACTTCGAGCCAGATCAGCCCTTAGGGCCATACCTGGACAGCCTCAGGAAGGCGGAAAGCGAGACCGGCCCGCATAAGTTCATTATAGGTGGAGACGCCAATGCCTGGAGTGTCTGGTGGGGCAGCAGTGAGACAAACAGTAGAGGCGACGAGATGCTGGGAGCTCTCGATCAGCTTGGACTACAGGTACTGAACAGAGGGGAAACTCCAACTTTCGACGTAGTTCGTGGTAACAGGCGTTACACGAGCTGCGTCGACGTCACAGCCTGCACAGCGGATATGCTGACGGTGACCGACGGCTGGCGAGTCGTCGATAACCTAACGGGGTCGGACCACAACGGCATCGAGTTCAACGTTCATCTCAAAAGATCTGTGGGTGTCACGGTCAACCGGACTACCAGGATCTACAACACCCAGAAAGCAAATTGGGCGCAGTTTCGTAAGAAACTGCGCCAAATTATGCAAGGGAAACAGAAAGTCCTTGCTGTTGACCTCGTTGACAGCAAAGACAAAATAGACCTGGTAGTCGAGGAGCTTACAACGGCAGTGCGAGACGCCTGTACATGCGTGATACCCCAGAAGAAGAACGTTGAGAAGCTAGCCGTACCGTGGTGGTCTGACGAACTCGCCAGCCTAAAGAGACAAGTGGTCACCAAAAAGCGGAGGATTCGCTGCGCAGCGCCAGTCCGTAGACCAAAAGTTGTCGAGGAGTACCTGAAACAGAAAGAACAGTACGAACGCGCGGTAGTCCAGGCACAGGTTGAGAGCTGGAAGGGGTTCTGCGAAAAGCAAGATAGGGAAGGCCTATGGGAGGGCATATACCGGGTGATCCGCAGGACGGAGAAAAGGAAGGAGGATTTGCCGATGGTGAGGGATGGCCAAACCCTGGACCCGGAGGCCTCCGCGAGGTATCTAGCACAAACATTTTACCCAGAAGATCGTTCGGAGGGGGAAAACGAGGAGCACAGAAAGGTCCGGCAACAAGCCGAAGAGGTGAACGGGGGCAACCAAGGTGAACCCTGGGACCCCCCCTTCACCCTCGACGAGCTAGAGCGCGCTGTCTCCTCGTTCAACCCCAAAAAGGCCCCAGGGTCCGACGGTCTGACGGCGGACATATGGGGCCACACGATCCGTCAAGACCCAGATTTAGTTCTGCGCTTGATGAACAAGTGCCTGGCGCATGGATACTTTCCGCGGTCCTGGAAAGAGGCAACCGTCGTCGTGCTCCGTAAGCCCGCGAAAGACGACTACACCACCCCAAAGGCATACAGACCGATTGGGCTTTTGCCTGTTCTCGGGAAGATATATGAGAAGATGGTCGTTGCCCGACTCAAGTTCTACCTGCTACCCAGGATGAGTACTCGCCAGTACGGATTCATGCCCCAGCGAAGCACCGAGGACTCCCTCTATACGCTAATGGGGCGCATCCGGGGCAGACTTAATGCCAAAAGGATTGTCACGGTTGTGTCCCTGGATATAGAGGGAGCCTTCGACAGCGCATGGTGGCCGGTTATACGAGTCCGTTTGGCTGAGGAAAAGTGTCCAGTGAACTTGAGACGGGTAATAGACAGTTACCTTTCCGAGAGGGTGGTGAAAGTCAGGTACGCGGGAGTAGAGCACGAAACCAGGACCGAGAAGGGATGCGTCCAGGGGTCGATCGGTGGTCCCATCTTTTGGAACCTTGTGCTGGATCCTCTTCTGAGGGCTTTGGATTCAATGGGGGTCTATTGTCAGGCGTTTGCCGACGATATCGTCCTTGTGTTCGATGGGGAGACTGCACTTGAAGTCCAGAGAGATGCCAATGTCACCCTCGAGTATGTGCGAGCGTGGGGTGTTACGAACAAACTTCGGTTTGCGCCGCATAAGACAAAAGCAATGCTGATCACGCGCAAACTGAAGCATGACACCCCACATCTCAGGATGGGCGGGGTAGACATTGGCATGTCTGAGGAAATCAAACTACTCGGTCTCACCATCGACCACAAGTTGACATTCAACACCCACGTCGCAAACGTCTGTTCCCGAGCCGTCGGCATCTACAAGCGACTGTCGCGGGCCGCTAGGGTCAGTTGGGGTCTCCATCCTGAGGTTATCCGCTGCATCTATACGGCTGCAGTGGAGCCTATCGTCTTGTACGCAGCGAGCGCGTGGTCGCCAGCCGCTAAAAAAGTCGGGTTGCAGAAGAAGCTGAACGCCGTCCAGAGGAGCTTCGCGCAGAAACTGTGCCGAGCCTACCGTACGGTCTCCCTGAACTCAGCACTGGTGCTGGCTGGGATGCTCCCTCTTGACCTTCGAATCCAAGAGGCCGCCTCGCTCTACGAGGCCAAGAAGGGGGTACCTCATCCAGTGCTGGGAGACCGGGAGATCGAGCGCGTTGTATCGGCGCTGGAACTGCCACATCCGGCTGGGCAGGGGAGCATTGCACTGCGACGCCTGGTAGACGAGGAACAATATAATGAGCACCGGAATTATGCGGTGCGTATCTTCACAGACGGCAGCAAGATCGAGGGCAAAGTCGGTGCCGCGGTATCAGTGTGGACCGACCAGACGGAAGTCAAAGCCCTCAAACTTGCTCTGCCGTCTTACAGTACCGTCTACCAGGCCGAGCTTTTCGCCCTCTGTAAAGCAGCGAAAGAAGCCCTCCGAAGGTCCGAGACGGCGTTCGCCATCTACAGCGACTCCATGGCAGCTCTCCAAACAGTCGTGAACCCCGCAGCCCTCCACGCCCTTGCAGTTGAAACAAGAGACGCCATCCGCCGCAGCTGCGCCCAGAACAAGAGCGTCTCCTTGTTCTGGGTAAAAGCTCATGCGGGGCTGGAGGGTAACGAGAGAGCCGACTTGCTCGCGAAGGAGGCTGCCCTGAAGTTAAAGCGGCAACCCGACTACGACAAATGCCCGGTTTCATTCGTCAAGCGTATGATCCGTATGGATACGCTCGACGAATGGAACCGGAGATATTGTGCTGGAGAAACGGCGGCCACCACGAAGAAGTTCTTCCCCTGCGCGATTGCTGCGTACAGGACGGTGCGAAAGATGGAGATAACGAAGGAGCTGACCCAAGCCCTAACGGGCCACGGCGGGTTCTCCGAATACCTGACTCGCTTCAAGTGTAAGGAGGACCCGGCGTGTGCTTGCGACCCGGACACGCATGAAACAGTAGTCCATCTCCTGGTGGATTGCCCGGTCTATGCCTCCCATAGATATAATTTTGAAGCGAGAACAGGGGAAAAGGTGACAGAAGGAAATTTAGGAGTTTTGATCTGCAACAAAAAATACCGCATAGATTTTATAAAATATGTAACAGAAATAGTAGTCTCAGTAAATAACAGAAACAAAACATTGTAAACGAAAAAAAAAAAAAAACGCTATTAAAGAAAAAGAAACAAAACGTTACAAAAGAAAAGAAAGAAAAAAAAAAAAAATCCATATATTAAAAGAAAAAAAAAAAAAAAAAAAAAAAAAAAAAAAAAAAAACAAACAAGCGTGGAATTACTTTGAGACTTATACAATTCTACTATATGGTATTTTTAAGAATGTTTTACTTAGCTATAAGGACTGGAAATTAACCAAATTTTTATTATAATATATAAATTAATCAAATATTGACTATATTAAGACTGATGTATACCAAACTATAGAAATTATCAAGAATGTTTTAGATTATTTATTAAATTTTATTATTTATTTTGTATTTTATAGATTTTAATCATTACTACGTGGATTATAGAAGCTGAATAGGAAACTGAAAATTTTTAAAATTGTACAATATATTTATATTCATATTTTAATTAGATTAAATTTTATTATGCGTAAAAAAATAGATCACAGCCCATAACAACAACTCTGCGAAACCTATAAGGCAGGGGGCTTCCGCATGGCAGGAGTGCGGTTTTTAGCCGGTAAGAGTCCGGCACTACCCAGACTGCCCTACGAGTGGGGCAGTCTGGGTGTCCATGAGGATTTTCCCACTCCTGCCACAATTAAAAAAAAAAAAAAAAAAAAAAAAAAACACTACCCTACACTACTCTACACTACCCTACACTACCCTACACTACCCTACACTACACTACGCTACACTACACTACCCTACACTACCCTACACTACACTACACTACACTACCCAACTTTTTTTTTATATATATATTTAAACTATCCTATCTCTCAAGTTGGATCGAACTGCACATGGTGTGCGAATTTTATTATAATCGGTTAAGTGGTTTAGGAGTCCATTGAGGACAAACATTGTGACACGAGATTTATATATATTAAGATAATATAAATTTGAAAGTTTGTGAGAATGGATGTGTGGATGTTTGTTACGCTTTCACGGTTAAACTACTGAACAGATTTTGATGAAATTTTGTACAGAACCAGCTTGAACCCCAAGGATGGACATAGACTTTTTATCTGTCTTAGGTTTAAAGATATTTATTTCTCAAAAAAGAAAAAGTCACTTACTTGAGAACAATATTTTTCTTAATCTAAATTAATATGGGTTCGTCACCACGAGTACATTAGTTATGGAAGCCCATCCAGTGCATTCAGTCTTAAGTAGATATTTGGTAACTGTGTTTGACATATTGTGCTAGTTCGCTCTTGAATGCATTGAATGAGCGTACACTTTTTATAATTGGGGGTATTTTATTATAGAACTGTGCTCCTTCAAACGCTAATATTTTTTTACCGAACTTAGTTCTTGTTTTTGGTAAGACCAGAAAACTAGCTCGGCGACTGCTACGTTGAGTTAATTCTTTTTCCTTTGTAAATAATAAATTAGTCTGTATAGTTTTATTGAGAGCCTTACGGATAAAAATACAAGTGTTGTAAATATATAGCTGCCTAATGTTCATTATTTTCGTTTTTGCATATACGGTGCTTGTTGGCGACAAATTATGGGAAACCAAAAATCATTTTTACTAATTTGTTTTGTGCAATTTGAAGATTAGCTAGCTTGGTGTTGTTTTTTGTCTTCGACTTCGTATCCGCTGTAACCAACATTCATGTGCGGACGTAGTCGCGGTCAAAAGCTAGTTTACCTATAAGTTAATGTCCTAAGTCCAAAGCTACCCTCGTGACTGTACTGGTGGCATGTTCATAGATATCATCTCACACGCGAACGGTACACACATGATATCACATGCATAGACTATAGACCAGTCGCGTGATTAGTCTATAGTCTATGGCACCATGTGATTGACAGCCTTTTATGCAGTTCCGTAATAATAGTGCTGGTTTATACAATAAAAAACTGGGTAAGTGTGGGTTGGACTCGCGCTGTAAAGGTTCCGTACAAACTAACTTATGACAATAATTTAATTTCCGAATCGAGTCTTGAAGGTTTTTCCGTATGGCAAAAACGTTTCTTTTTTGTGATATTACTTTAATTCATGAATCAACGACCGGTCTCATTGGACCGCGCTGTTATTGTTTTACTATTGTGTCTCGTTTTGCGGGTATGTGATAGGTTTAAGTTTTCAGATTTGTTTCCATACCTACTCGCGTTATAACCTTTGGTTCAGGCTAAATTCCAGGGTTCTAGGTCAAAGGGAATTACCTTACGAATTTTAATTCGTTTGAGACAGCAAAGCATCAGCCTTATAATTTTTCCACTGCTGGGACTCAGGCCTCCTCTTTAGGAGAGGGAATGAGCCGTAATCCACTACGCGGGCCGGTGCGGATTGGTGGATGTCACATGTCTTCGAATTTTTGATTCTAGGGCATGCCGTTTTCCTCACGATATAAATATCTGTATGTTTTTTATCCGTAAACTTAATGTTTAGTTTTTTTTAGTTTCTCTCTTTAGATTCATCATTCATCATCATCATCTCAGCCGAAAGACGTCCACTGCTGGACATAGGCCTCCCCCAAGCGTCGCCACAGCGACCGGTCCTGCGCGTCTCGCATCCATCGGATTCCCGCGACCCTCGCCAGGTCGTCGGTCCACCTTGTGGGAGGCCTTCCGACGCTGCGTCTTCCGGTACGTGGCCGCCACTCTAGAACCTTCCGTCCCCATCGACCATCTGTTCTACGAGCAATGTGCCCTGCCCACTGCCACTTAAGTTTAGCGATTCTTCGGGCTATGTCGGTAACCTTAGTTCTCTTGCGGATCTCTTCATTCCTGATGTGATCGCGCAAGGAAACCCCGAGCATAGCCCTTTCCATTGCTCTTTGGGTGACTTTAAGCCTTCTGATGAGGCCCATTTGCCCAGATTCATCATTAGTTTTTATAAAAAAAATCGCGAAAGAAGTCGCAGACAGAAGCCAGCTTCATATAACAAAACGTAGGATAATATGTCTCTTTTCTACGTGTTTTAACTCCAAAACTATTAGGAGCTAGATTTACGTGACTTTAGTTTAAACTACTTATGTAGATATTATTATGTTTAATGGGTTAGTTTTATAATTTATTACACGAACGGATGCAGATGCACAGACCACCGCTTTTGTGAAATTTACTAGCTTCGCGATAAGATAGACCCTAATTTAAGTTAGTTAGTTTTGACTGGCCTGTTGGTCTAGTGGTTTGTGACCCTGACAGCTACGCCGGAGGTCGTGAGTTCGATTCCCACACAGGACAAATGTTTGTGTGATGTACACGATCATTTGTTCTGTGTCTGGGTGTATTTTTTTTTATACAACACAAACTAGTGCTTCACCGTCACCGCAATCTGATGGTAAGCAGTGATGCAATCGTTGATGGTGAGGCGCACTAGTTTCTTAAAAGCTTATTCACTCTAGCCGACACCTAAATATAATCGGACGGGAAGACCGCAGCAGGTAAATTGTTCCAGTCCTTCGATGTACGCGGTATAAACGACGAGGTGAAACGCTTAGTCCGGACCGTAGAGGTTTCAACAACGTAAGAATGGATACTCGCCGTACGACGGTTTGTCGATGGTAGAAAGGAGATGGTGGAATCAATTCATGCTGTACCCGCGCACACTTTCCGAAATGCATCCTGTTAATTCATGAATCCCCGACCGGTCCTATGAGACCGCGGTGTTATTATTTTACTATTGTGTCTCGTTTTGTGGGTATGTGATAGGTTAAATACCGAAAGGCTGGCTGCTTGACGCCTGTGCCTGTATTTCTCTAAATAACCTACCAAACATTACCGCCGATACCTGACTAGTATAACTCGCTTGTATAATTTACATAGGTACGCGATAATGGTTTTAATTTCCATCGGCAGTACATCAGCAGAACAAGGTCCTAACCACTCGCAGGATCTATAGTTATCGGTCACGCGACCGGCCTAACTTACTAGGGTTGACTCCGCATGCTTTTCATTCATTAGCTAATTTTTAGGGAAAAAAAATAATTTTTACTTAGCAAAGGATTATTTAACCGACTTCAAAAAAAAGGATCCTTAATTCGGTTGTTTTTTTAGGTTTCGTACCTCAAAAGGAAAAACTGATCCTTTATACGATCAGTTTTTGTCCGTCTGTCTGTCTGTCTGTGAAAACCCTTTATCACGAGAACGCGTAGAGGTAACAAGTTGAAATTAAAACCATATACTCAGATGTGCGATCCCTTGAAGCTGTGCAATAATCAAACTTGTAAGCTAACGATAAAAAAAGATACTATACAGCCGTTTATGTCACAAATAACGTACATTTTGACACTCTCAAAGGAATCAAAATTCATAGGGTACTCCCCGTTGACCTAGAATCCTGGCTTAAATCAAGGTCTTATGGAACAAATAAACCTAAAAATGTGTATTTACGTAAAAAATAATCAGAAAAATCTTTGAGACTCGATTAGGGAATTGAACTATTTACTTAAGTTAGTTTGTACAGAACCCTCAGTTTCCCGATGGACTACTAAGGGGCTACGCACACTTAGGGACTACACACACTTATTCAGCTCTATTCAGCTAATGTCCATAGAAAACAACGATTTTGTATGGAGACGCGTACGCATCCATTCAGCTTTCCGCGTTTATTCAGCTTTCGCGGCAAACAAGTATAAAATGAGAACAAATGTGTTTTTATCATGCGAGTGCTTTAGATAGAGTTCAGCGCTGTTCTGTTGCGTTCAGCGCTGTTCCACCGCGTTCAGCGCTGTCTCGCCGCGTTCGACGCTGAATGCGGCAGAACAGCGCTGCACACGTATGGTTCTCAACTCCTTGTCAACAAGTTGCGACCTGCATAGTTCCTGGATAGATTAGATTTATCCGAAAATGCTCTTTAAATTTAATATCATTTTGTTTTAATTGGGATACCAATATCGCGATTTCTCCAACCAAATTTCTATTTAACCAAAATGAGTCGACCCACTGTTGTTCGCGTTGTAATTTTATACGGTTATTTTTTTCTATTTCTTTTACAAGTAGCGAAACGACAAAAATATCGCACATAGAACCATCCATGTTGAGGACACAATACTAATTGAGTAGCTGACCGTCTTCGCAGCATATTCATCGCCGTACGTAGTAGATAGAAGTATTTTAGCGGAGACAACACTCTTACGCCGCTGTACGCGGCTGATAGAAGTAGAGCTGTATAAGTGTGACCAAAATCGTTCAGCGAAACGCGAATAGAGCTGAATAAGGGACTACACACACTTATTCAGCTCTATTCGCGTTTCGCTGAACGATTTTGGTCACACTTAGGGACTACACACACTTATTCAGCTCTATTCGCGTTTCGCTGAACGGTTTTGGTCACACTTATACAGCTCTACTTCTATCAGCCGCGTACAGCGGCGTAAGAGAGTTATCTCCGCTAAAATGCTTCTATCTACTACGTACGGCGCTGAATATGCTGCGAAGATGATCAGCTACTCAATTAGTATTGTGCCCTCAACATGGACAGTTCTATGTGCGATATTTTTGTCGTTTCGCCACTTTCAGAAGGAATAGAAAAAAAATACCGTATAAAATTACAACGGGAACGACAGTGGGTCGACCCACTTTGGGTAAATAGAAATTTGGTTGGAGAAAACGCGACATTGGTACCCCATTTAAAGCAAAATTATATTTAATTTAAAGAGCATTTTCGGATAAATCTAATCTATCCAGGAACTATACAGGTCGCAACTTGTCGACAAGGAGTTGAGAACCATACGTGTGCAGCGCTGTTCCGCCGCATTCAGCGTCGAACGCAGTGGAACAGCGCTGAACGCGGCGGAACAGCGCTGAACGCAGCAGAACAGCGCTGAACTCTATCTAAAGCACTCGCATGATAAAAACACATTTGTTCTCATTTTATACTTGTTTGCCGCGAAAGCTGAATAAACGCGGAAAGCTGAATGGATGCGTACGCGTCTCCATACAAAATCGTTGTTTTCTATGGACATACGCTGAATAGAGCTGAATAAGTGTGTGTAGTCCCTTATACAGCTCTACTTCTATCAGCCGCGTACAGCGGCGTAAGAGTGTTATCTCCTCTAAAATACTTCTATCTACTACGTACGGCGATGAATATGCTGCGAAGACGGTCAGCTACTCAATTAGTATTGTGTCCTCAACATGGATGGTTCTATGTGCGATATTTTTGTCGTTCCGCCACTTGCAGTATTAATAGAAAAAAATACGGTATAAAATTACAACGGGAACGACAGTGGGTCGACCCACTTTGGGTAAATAGAAATTTGGTTGGAGAAAAAGCGACATTGGTACCCCATTTAAAGCAAAATTATATTTAATTTAAAGAGCATTTTCGGATAAATCTAATCTATCTAAAGCACTCGCATGATAAAAACACATTTGTTCTCATTTTATACTTGTTTGCCGCGAAAGCCGAATAAACGCGGAAAGCTGAATGGATGCGTACGCGTCTCCATACAAAATCGATGTTTTCTATGGACATACGCTGAATAGAGCTGAATAAGTGTGCGTAGTCCCTAAGTGATCATATATGGCTTTCGTTTTTCTTTTTGGGGTACGGAACCCTAAAAACGTGTCAACCCTACGCAACCCCTTGTAGTACTTAGCCACGACCGGGCTAATTGTAAAAACGAGCGATCTATATTATTATTATCGCAACTGAAAATAGATTTCTTTATTTAAACCCATTTTTAACCACCGGCCGGGCCCGCGTGGTGGTATGGTCCATTCCCTCTCCAAGAGAGGAGGCCTGAGCCTAGCCGTTTCCCAACTATATTGGGGTCGGCTTCCAGTCAAGCCGGATTTAGCTGAATACCAGTATTTTACGAGGAGCGGCTGCCTACCAGACCTCCACAACCCATTAACTGGGGTAACACGGTACTTCATGGCAAGACTGGAGTCAGATTTACTGGCTTCTCCGTAACGACTTATAAAGATATACAAATGACAACCGGGACCTGCGGCGTGACGTGCTTTCCGAGGCACGGAGGAAAGTCAATTTTTTTCTATGAAGGGGAATCATCACAATGACTTCTCCCGCTCTTGGACGAAGCGGGATGGCGTGTCAGACTCTTGCTGACTAAACCCCACCCCGTTCCTTCGTTGCCTTTGATCTAGTGGCTACAATTCTCTCACACAAAGGCAATATTTGCCTACATCCTGTAGCTTGTTTGCATCAGTACTATGTATGATTGTATTGGTAAACTTTACTACGAAATATTTACTGGCCTGTTGTGTTGGTTAGTGGCCCTGACTGCTATGCCGGAGGTCGTGGGTTCGATTCCCACCCTGGACAAATGCTTGTGTGATGAGCACGATCATTTGTTCTTTGTCTGAGTATAATTTACCTACACTAATATTATAAAGAGGAAAGATTTGTACCTATTTTTGTATGTTTGTAATGAATAGGCTCAAAAAGTACTGGGTCGATTTAAAAAATTCTTTCACCAATAGAATGCTACATTCTTCCAATTTGACATAGGCTACATTTCATTTTGAAAAAAATTAGGGATCCTTGGTAAAATTTGAATAATGTAACCGAAGGTGTAGAAAAATTTCCAAAAATAAATAATTGTCTACCCCGTGCGAAGCCGGGACGGGCTGCTAGTCTTAAATATAGTTATATTTACTGGGGCTCTGGGTTGAACGAAAGAGAAACCTGGGACCGTGGAATGAAGGTAAAGAAGGAACACGAATGGGTTTTTTGTGATTACAATTTAGATATCTTCAAAACTAGAGTGTATAGGCTCTTAATAAACTAGTGCGCCTTACTATCAGCGATTGCATCACTGCTTACCATCAGGTGGGATCGCGGTCAAGCACTAGTCTACATTATTTACATAAAACTATTATATAGGTACTGTGGGCTGCCACTGACCAATACCACGTAGCTATCAATCCAATAACTCTTATCCAGAATTTTAAATCTAACACGAACCACAGTTCATATTTAAAAGTAGTGCTGACGACCACTAGACCACAAAATACATAGATAGGTACAGAAGTCAATTTCGTGTATATCCTCCACTTTTCATATACGCTCGTCGATCAAGATAGGGTCGGCGCTGCTTTGTCTCAAGCTTTCGAACAGCTAACCATAAATTGTATTTATAAGTAGGTTTTACAAAACACTTTTTTACGTCAAATTTTAACCATACAGCCAGCACCCACAGTTTTAAAGGGACCTGACCAGCATACATACCCTACCTGTTCATACCTAGTCGTCACCTTGAGTCTCATCAGCGACCTTGGCTAAGCACACCGCACCTTTGGCCTGTCACATAAAAAGCTATGAAGAACCTCTCTTGGTCGACGCCAGCAGTCAAGCTTAACGTCGCACTAGATTGCATTCTGCACCTATCTCTTTTGTTACTAGATCCGGTAGTTACTACTATTCCGTAGTAATATTTACCAATACAATCATACACAGTACTGATACAAACAATCTATAGGATGAACGCAAATATTGTCTGTGTGTGAGAGAATTGAACCCGTTACTATAAGGCTCTACACACACGTACGCCCCACAATCACACCACATCGTCTTTCTATGGAGCTGTACCTAATGGCGCAATTGCACTGGTCTCGTTCGGTATACAAACACAACAACCAATGAAAGTAACATGTTCGTTATACCGTCTGCGGTTCCCCGAATGCGGGCCATGTGACACGCGTCCCAGTAATCTCTCGCACCCGGCATGCGGGCCCTATCGACTAATGAAAACGGTTCCTCGAATGCGGGCCCTGTGGCATGCGTTCCAGAAATCTCTCGCACCCCGCATGCGGGCCCTAATGAAATTGCGCCATAATCCTAGGGAAGGAGGCAGCCGCAAGCGAGAGGGCATGGAGGAGTGCGTCTGTGGAATGCTTTGCCCATGTCGGTAAGGAAAGCCCAAACGCTAACTTCTTTTAGAAATATGGTCAAGGATCATTACCTCCTTTCCTCTTGATTGTCATTAAGTATAATAATCTCTGTATTTATATGTATTTGTATAGGTATATATTATATGTATTAGTTATGTATTGTATATATGTAAATAGTACACCGCAAACTACCTGCGTGTATTTTCTCCTTCTCTGTCAATTCCATCCAAAGGTTGTCTGTAAAATATCGCTGTTAGCGATAAGATCACGACCGATATTCTACATTAACGCGAACAAAGCCACGGGTAAAAGCTAGTTTAAAAAAAAAACAATATGCACGAGTAGGCAGCAATATGAAATGTCAATGAACTAATAATAAATTGAAATATCACCGGTAGAGGGCGCCAAATGTCAAGACAATTATAAGTTTAAAATGTCAAGAAGTTTTCGTTGAGTTTAGTAAAGTATCAAGTATAACTATTGTAGTAAGTAGTTTATTAGTTTTAAAAGGTTAAAGGAAAACATCGTGAGGAAACCGGTACATTCTAGAACCAAAATTTGAAGACATGTGACATACACCAACCCGCACTGCGGCCCATTCCCTCTCCTAGAAAGGAGGCGTGCGTCCCAGCTGTGGGAACATTATAAGTCGATGCTTTGTTATTTATTATAGGTACCAAATAACGGTAGTATTTAACTGCCCTTTAATTTTATTTAACCTTAAAACTAGTTGGACTTATATTGTAAACTAGCTTTAGCTCGCAGCTTCGCCCGCGTACATTAAATATAGCCTATGTCACTCAGGAATACAGCAGCTTTCTATTGGTGAAAAAATGTTAGCAATCGAACCAGTACTTCCACAGATTATCTCATACAAACAAAAAAACAAACTTTATCTCTTTATTATATTAGTAAAAATGCGTGACTCACATACGGACGGTTCCGTACAGACTAACCTATTTAACAATAATATTCATTTCCCGAATCGAGTCTCGGAAGATTTTTCCGAATCGAAAAAAATACCCTATGAATTTAGATTCCCTTGAGAATGCCGATATAACTAGGTTTTTACGACCTAAACGACAGTACTTTTCCTTAATTTATAAGTTTGATGTTTTCACAGCTTCGGGGAACCGCAGATCTAAGTAAGTATGTAAGTATATGCTTTTATTTTAACTCGATACCTCTACGCGTTCCCAAGATAAAGGGTCATTTTAAGGGTTCCGTTTTATCCCTTTGAGGTACTGAACCCTAAAAAACGAAACAATTTCAATGAAAAATAAACTTAAAAATATATTAAGTAAGTTACGACAGCCAATAATTTTATTACATAGTGATCTTAAGGGTTTCGTTTTTCCTTTTGAGGTACAGAACCCTAACATTTTTATTTTTTTTTAAGACCCGTTTGAGGAGAACTATAGGTACCACTGCACACTGGTGTGATTCCAATTAGTAATTACTCGTACGAGTATTAATAGCTTTGTTTGTAAGAACAACAGCGCAGCGTGAAGTCGTGGGTTCGAACCCTCGGTGAGGTGTTTTGGTGTGGTTGGGTATAATAATAATTATTATATTCATTTTGTAGAACGATGTTAGGGCAATCAATTTCTCTACGAAAGTAATTAAAGAAATATAATAAGCGAGTCTTATTATATTGTCAAAATCTGTTTTTGAGAGGCCTGCGTACACCGCGCGCTATCTCGAGTTAAGACGAAATAAAATACGTTTTTGAGGTTGATGGAATCAATCCAGATAGTATAAACAATTCTTGGACACACTGACTGTAGTAAATTCATCATCCGCACACTGACAGTTGCTTGCTGTGATGGCAATACAAATTATTGGAAATTATTAATACACAAAATAAAAGGTAAGAAGGAAACAGAAAAATAGGTACAACGGCGATGCTTGAGGAGCTCGTAGCTAGATAATAACAGCCGCTCGGGTCGATCTTCAAGGTTAAGCAACGCTTGCCCAGGTTGGTCTGTGGATGGGGTTAAAATACCGGTATTCAGCTAAATCTGGCTTGACTGGAAGCCGACCCCAATATAGTTGGGAAAAGGCTAGGCAGATGATGATGATGATGTATAGGACACCATACATTGCAGGGTTAACTTAGCCTGTAATAACTAAACGTAAACTTACCTCTTAAACTGTTGGAAGCAAGCAATCCTCTCGGAATGGGTGCCTGAAATCAATAGAAACTAGAATTAAACAACAAGTAAAACAAGTAGTTATTCAATACACCTACTCTAAAACCCGCTCTTATCCCTACCGCTTTTAGAATCGCAATTTACTGTTTTCCACACTAGTGCGGAAAAGCCGAGCCGGACTCGCACACTGATGGTTCATTACAAACTAACTTATGTAAATAGCTCATTTTCCGAATTGAGTCTTGAAGATTTATTCCGAAACGAGAAAAGTATTTTTTTAATTTCATAGTTTTTCAATACACCGACTCTAATACCCGCTCTAATCCCTACCGCTTTTAAGCGCGTAATTTATGTTTTCCGCACTAGTGCGGAAAAGTTATTCTCGCAAGAGGAAAAGGACTTCCTCACGCCGCAGCGGCCAGGACAAAAAAAACGGGCAAGTGCGAGTCGGACTAGCACACTGTGGGTTCCGCACCAACTTACCTATGAAAACAGTTCGATCGAGTCTGGAACGCAATTTACTGCTTACCGCACTAGTGCCGAAAAGTGACACACGCAAGAAGAAAGTGACACTCCCCAGCAACCAGGACCAAAAAACCATAAGTATTCCCAAACCGAATTAAAGGTTTTTAGTTTTCAACATTTCTGCTGATCCCATTTAGGTAAAAGCTTTACTTCGAACAGTTCACCCCCTAATAACATTTGATCGCACCCCATGACATATGATTGAACCAAATCATAGCAAAAAACCCCTATATCATGAATCAAAGTACAGTAAACCCCCATTGATGGAAACAAACAACCGAATTTACACTTTAAAACTAGGAACACAAAGTTCAAAATCCTTTACAAAAGTTTAACACCACGCAAATTGGGTTATTATAACAGTTTCATTGAAAAATGTGACGTATTTTGTGTGTGGTAAGGTTGGGTTTTGTTTGTGTTCGGGTTTTTAAGTGCAAATAGTTTTTAAAGTATGAGTTTTTAGTCAAAGTGTTGTTATTATTGTGTTTGTATAATGACTAGTGATTTTCTGTGGGTTTGCCTGTGTTTTAATAGGGTTTTTACTAGTGGTAGTTATTATTTTCAATGTTAATATATTTTTTATCATGTTTTCGAGGGGGTAATGTCTCACTTGTCAACGGAGCTTAAAAAGGAGGATCCCCGACTAGACGGGTATTGTGTCTGGTCCGGGCAACTGCCTTAAAATTGCTTTCGGACTGCTACCTATATTTATGTTTTAATCGCGCAGAGAACTTTTATACCGCGATACCAACCTGAATAACCACAAGTGTTTCACTTTAATATAATAAAGATGTTTGTAAGTGTGAGTGTATGTTTTTTAGGTACTTCTTCACGCTCGAATGGCAGACCGGATTGGGATGAAAAACACACAGATAGACCATGTTATTTTTTCCCAGGAGTATGTTCCCTTGGTACAATTTTCAACTATTACGCGGGCGAAGCCGCAGGCAGCAGATAATTCTACTAATATTATAAACGCGAAAGTTTGTACGTGTTGTGAATGCTTATTAATCTTTCTCGAAAAAACCGACTGAATGGATTTCTATGAAACTTAGGACACGGCTTAGACCATCAGCACATTTTTTTAGCATTAGCGGCCTTATAATGTTCCCACTGTTGGGACTCAGGCCTCTTCTCTAGGAGAGGGAATGAGCCGTAATCCACCACGCAGGTGCCCAGTGTGGATTGGTGGATGTCACATGTCTTCGAATTTTTGGTTCTAGGACATGCCGGTTTCCTCACGATGTTTTCTTGAGCAGTGGTGATGAAATAAATTACACAAAGTAATGCACCAGGCTGGGTTTAAAATACCTACAACTCGTAAATCGGGGCCGTTACCACGGACCACCACTGCTCCTCTGCTTTTATACGACTCTTTAAGTCAACAGTGAATAGGTTACCTACTTCTAGACGTTCCATCGTCGGCCACATCATCGCTTACCATCAGGTGAGATAGTGGTCAAACGTGAGCTTATGCATAGTTAAAAAGAAGTATGTTCCCTTGGGACAATTTCCTACTATCACGCGGGTGAAGCCGCCGGCAGCAGCTAGTGTACTATTAGATTACGAACCCCCTATGCCCCCCTAGGACCCTCGTAGGCCCCCCTAGGGCTGGCGTTTCTGGACAAATTGCATTACGGATTGAGGGTCCTCAAACAAATAGGTTTTAGGGGTAAAAGCTTTAGGTAAGAGATAGGAAACTGTTCGGTTAAAAAACGAGTAGGTATCTATATTAATTACTCAGATACCCGCGAAACGAGACACAATAGTAAAACAATAACAGCGCGGTCTCATAGGACCGCTCTGGGATTCAAACATTAACGTTTGAATCCCCAACCGGTCCTATGAGACCGCGCTGTTATTGTTTTACTATTGTGTCTCGTTTCGCGGGTATCTGAGTAAAAAAACGAGTAGGATATTATTAGTTGCACCCTGTGGTTTCACCCGCGTGAAGATAGAAAATAATACACAATACTAGCTGACCCGGCAGACTACGTACAACCGATTTTTAATTTCAAATTTTTCTCATCTTTTAGACCTTCCCTAGACCTCTACGAACATTTCAAGACCAAGATAAGATAAATCCTTTCAGCTGTTCTCGAGTTTTAGCGAGACTAACGAACAGCAATTGATTTATATAATATATATAGAATCTTTTTTATATTATTATTGATAGGCTCGCGCTTGAGCGCGTCTCTTGGCTCGCTTCTCAATCGACTTTATAAATGAAAACTTTTTATTTGACCCTGAAATCAACCTTCTTGCGACCAAACTATTTTCTGGCTTCTGACTACCTGTAACGACTGTCAAAGATCTACGAATGACAACCGGGACCAACGACTTCCGAGGCACATGGTGACAGTAATGGACTGGATAAACTTAGAAAAGTAAATATGAAATGAAAAAATCACATTGGCACTTGTTCTGAACCACGTAACTTCACGTATCAATGGCGGTGCCTTAACCACTGGGCCATCACTACACTTTCTTGCATTATATTTCTTAACTAGCACTTTGCCCACGACTTTTTTCGCGTGAATGATTTCATACAAACTAAGATGGCGATGTCGAAAACCGTATTTTGAGGGTAGTTTAAAAAATATATAATGACAGACTTTATTATTTATTTTGATTAGAATTTATGCTCAGTTTCAAGTATATCTACCCAGGGAATAAAATTCTGCCATACCTACAATCTCTAACACCCACTAAACCGTTTTATAGGAGTGGTTTAAAAAAAAAAAACAAAATAATGTAAACCTTTTTTATTTACTTGGGTTACCAGATTGGACCAAGGAATCTCATTGTCCTATACAAACCTTGCATCCCCTTTTCATCCCCTTAGGGGTAAAATTTCGAAAAATCCTTTCTTATCCGATCCCTACCTACGTCATACAAAGTTGTCGTCGTCCTTCCAAGTTTCAAGTCTTTACGATCAGCTTTAGGTTGTGCGTTGATCCGTCAGTCAGTCAGTCATTCAGGACAAAGCATTCAAAGTCAAAGTCAAAGTCAAAGTCAAATATTTTTATTTCACATAGGCCTACATGGGCACTTATAAAACGTCGAAATTTTATGAGTATAAACTAGCTTCTGCCAGCGGGTTCGCCTGCGAGAAAGGAGGTTTCTCCATACAAATTTTTGAATCCCTGTTTCCTCTCCTTATGGGGCGAATTTTGGAAAATCCTCTTTTAGTGCTCACCTACGTCATAAAACGATTTTTTTGCTAAATTTCTCCTAATCCCAGTACTTTCGGCTGAGTGTCGACATATCTCTGTCTGATATTTTATTTAAATGCACTTAGGTAGTGTTTTTAAGTAATTAGTTATAACTACTAATAAAGATAAATAATATAAGAATCGATGCACTACAATGATAACGAATTGTATCTACGCATGAACACACAAACTCACATGGAGTTTCTTGCCAGTTCTTCTCCATAAGAAACGATCAATTGGAACCGTGCACTAGCTTCTAACGTTTTATAAGTTCCCATGTAAGCCTATGTGAAATAAAAATGTTTTCTTGACTTGACATACAGAAATTAAGATTTAACGAGAATTTACCAAAATAGTTATTTTTTTTGTCCTCATATAAGAATTATTTTAGGATCTTTGTGTATGAAATCGCACGATGGGGTCACGGCACACCAAGAAGGAGATGGCGAAGAAGTAACTTAAAGCCGGGAACGATGGGAGGCCTTTGCCCAGCAGTGGGGCAGCATAGGCTAGGTATAATAATTTAAAAAAATACCAACTTTAAAAATAGCTGAAATCGATTCAGTAGCTGATTTTAAACACACTACTTTTTATGTTGTATAAACCAGTGCTTGACAACGATCCCACCTGATGGTAAGCAGTGATGCAATCGTCGATGGTAAGGCGCACTAGCTTATTAAGAGCCTATTCACTCTTGAAGACACCCAAATTATAATCGGACAGGAAAACCGCAGCAGGCAAATTGTTCCAGTCCTTCGATGTATCCTTTGTGTGTGTACTTTCAGAATATGCGTTTATTTTGTTACATGTTGTCTATAGATTTATCTCATCTATAATTAAGATCGTTACGTCCTCTCATTAATTTGTCTGCAAGGGTCTAAAGGGACTAAAGGTACTAAATGATTATTTAATCGTTTTTTAATGACACGGTACTTAAAATTCCCTTCAATTGAGAAGCTCGATATTTCTGAGGGATTATAAATAATTCCTTATTTTGTGCATTGACAATCGTAGCACCCTCCCTCTTATGAAAGCACCCTTGCTGTCAAAAGCCTTTCAATTGGAATCTGTTTTGAAATCTCGTATCTGCCAGGCTTATCAAAGGATATCTGTCATTAGCAGACCTTTGAAACTTCTGACATACGTTACTGGTAGCCATCATCATTTGCTTAGCTTTTTCCCAACTATATTGGGGTCGGGTTCAGTCAAGCCGGATTTAGCTGAATACCAGTATTTTACGAGGAGCGACATTGCAGCCTACCAGACCTCTACAACCCATTAACTGGGGTAACACGGTACTTCATGGCAAGACTGGAATCAGATTTACTGGCTTTGGACTATCCGTAACGACTGTCAAAGATCTACAAATGACAGCCGGGACCTACGGCTTAACGTGCTTTCCGAGGCACGGAGGAAACTCGTTATGATAAGACATGTAATTATAATTTATATTTTTTGACTGACACTATCGCATTGGTTTTATGTTGGTTAATTTATTTTTGTTAACATTATGAATAATTGAATTTGATTTGACATTTACCTAATTATAATTTATATTCTTTGAATACGCTATCGCATTGGATTATTCTGTAATGATAGGTGTATGTATGACTAATAATAAATAAATAATAAAATAATAAATAAGATGGTCACCCATCCACAGACCAACCTTGGCAAGCGTTGCTTAACCTTGAAGATCGACCCGTTACCTACTATCTAGCCACGAGCTAAAGAAAAACAGCTGAGGGAGCGGACATCCTCATACTCCAGCCCCTGGGATCCAGACCACGATTTCCAGCCACTGCAGGCACGACGAGCAATGGGAATCTCACAGTCCGGTCGTCCGGTAACCACCCGGAACTATAGTTTTTATTATTATTATTTATTACTTGAACCCGCGACCTACAACTTGTAAGTCGGGACACCACTGCTCTCATAAATACATACATACGAGTATTATAGAAAAATTA
Organism: Mythimna separata; assembly: GCA_030763345.1. Taxonomy (NCBI): domain Eukaryota; kingdom Metazoa; phylum Arthropoda; class Insecta; order Lepidoptera; family Noctuidae; genus Mythimna; species Mythimna separata. The sequence goes on from CM061193.1 coordinate 3,774,376, forward strand.
CACCCAAACACAGAACAAATGATCGTGCTCATCACACAAACATTTGTCCTGGGTGGGAATCGAACCCACGACCTCCGGCATAGCAGTCAGGGTCATTAATTACTAGACCAACGGTCGTACATAGCGGTCACTACAATAATCTGACCATCAAACATTTGTCCTGGGTGGGAATCGAACCCACGACCGCCCACAATGCCCAAAAGTCCACACGACTTTTGAAGGCTTTTCCCCTAAAACAAAAAAAAAGAACGGACATACTATTAACGATCACTTGTGATTACTAATAGCAGTTGTGTGACAGTAACTAATAGTTGTACTAAATGGCGTATTTTCTTCACTAACATCTTTATATACACATTATATTAATGGAGGAGCTAAAGAGCTTGTGACTAGGATAATAATGGCTTCACGTTCACAGATCGATTGCTGAGGTTAAGCAACGTTTAGTGAGGTCTGTGGATGGGTGACCATCTTAATGTGCCGAGATTCCTTCGAGCTTCGAAAGCACGTTAAAGACCTATTATTAAAAATAGGAAATACAAATAATGAGCCAAGAATATAAGCCAACATCAGCGAGACGTTTGAGTAAACAATACAAGCTCTCAAGAGCCCAGCTCGTTTATGTCAAAACAAATCATAACCTAGTAAAAAAAAAATGCTCCATGGTGACAATAAATTTATTGATAAATTAATCAATTAATTTATAGATTGTACATTTAGTGCTTCACATTTACTAAATCCTACTATTATTATAAACGCGAAACTTTGTAAAAATGGATGTTTGTTGCTCTTTCACGCAAAACCTTCTGAATGGATTTTGATGAAACTTCACAATTATATAGCTTATAATTATATCAGAATAACACAGGCTACAGCTATATAATAACAGCCGCACAGGTCGATCTTCAAGGTTAAGCAACGATTGCCAAGGTTGGTCTGTGGATGGGTGACCATCTTAACATAACGAGTTTCCTCCGTGTCTCGGAAAACACGTTAAGCCGTAGGTCCCGGCTGTCATTTGTAGATCTTTGGCTGTCGTTACGGATAGTCAGAAGCCAGTAAATCTGACTCCAGTCTTGCCATGAAGTTCCGTGTTACCCCAGTTAATGGGTTGTGGAGGTCTTGTAGGCAGCCGCTCCTCGTAAAATACAGGTATTCAGCTAGACCCGGCTTGACTGGAAGGCGACCCCAATATAGCTGGGAAAAGGCTAGGCAGATGATTGAGATACGTCAAATTTTAAAGAAAATAGCAGATTCTCAGACTTTTACACCACTGTATGTTAAATGATTTCAATAAAAATCTAGATAATATCCACAAGATATCTGCGTTGCCAAAATATCTAGAAAAAGATGTGTAATAACGTCATAACCTCGTAAGAGCGTTTGTATGGGAATGTATGTCGGGTTGGCGTCTCGAATTTTTTATAATGATAATATACCACCGCCTTTACACAACGCCATCTAGTCCCAAGCTAAGCAGGGGTTGTGTTATGGGTACTAGACATCTGATAAACATACTTATATATTTCTAACTAAATACACACCTATTATACATACCCACGACCTCCGGCATAGCAGTCAGGGCCACTAACCACTAGACCAACAGGCCAGTGAAAAGTAAAGTAAAGTATCTCGGTTTTGCCGATGTTAACTAACAAAACTGGATAACCCCTGAAGTTCGAGTGGCGATGAGACGACGTGATAGGGCTTTTCGAAAATATAGAAATGATCGCAGTGAGGAGAAATGGAGCATTTACAAGTTGGCTAGAAACCGGTGCAATCAGATGGTAAGAGCTACAAAACGCCGATACATTTGCGAAAATGTCCTCAACTCTTCACCGGCTGATATGTGGAAGTTCCTCAAATCACTCGGCATATTAAAGTCCTCTTCTCATACTTTACCCAGTAGTATATCTTTGAATGATTTAAATAATTACTTCTCATCTTCGACTATGCTTGCGACTTCTGTCAAAACTAATACTATTCTGGAAATAACTTCCACGCCAATTTTACCTCATGATTCTTTTTCTTTTTCCCCAGTGACCGATCAGGAGATCCTCAAATCTTTCATGGCGATTAAGTCCAAGGCTGTCGGCTGTGATGGGGTCAGCAGAACCATGTTATCCCTGTTGATTCAAAATTTGCTCCCTACTCTCACACATATCATTAATTCGTCCCTCCAGACTGGGGTATTTCCTTCATGCTGGCGTAAGGCCTTCATTATCCCTCTTCCTAAAATTCCCACCCCTACTTTATCAAATCATTTCAGACCAATATCCATTCTCCCCTTCCTTTCCAAAATCCTTGAAGCAGTTGCTCTTAAACAGATTTCATCCTTTGTGTTTAGGAACAAACTGTTATCCCCTTTCCAATCAGGTTTTCGACCTGGCCACAGTACGGCCACAGCCTTGCTTAAAGTAACAGAAGACGTCAGGAATGGCCTGGAGAACTCGAAGTTAACGGTGTTAGTTTTGATAGACTTCTCCAATGCTTTTAACACCGTTGATCACGACATCCTTCTGGCTATCTTGTCTCAAATTGGGGTATCTTCGTTGGCACGGGATTGGTTTTCATCATATCTTCGTGAACGTCGGCAAGCGGTTCGAGCTGATCAGAAATTTTCTGACTGGTGCGATCTGCAAACCGGCGTTCCTCAAGGCGGTATACTCTCTCCACTCTTATTTTCTTTATGTATTAACTCTATTACAGCTATTCTCAAATGCTCTTTCCATCTGTATGCTGATGACCTGCAGCTCTACGCACAAACTGACATTGTGAACCTCGATGACTGTATCGCACAAATAAATGCTGACCTTTTGGCTATTGGAGATTGGTCTAAGAGATTTGGGGTCAATGTCAATGTTAGTAAATGCCAGGCTATCCTCATTGGTAGTTCTTACTTTTTACGGAGTTTGGACACCAGCCGACTACTACCGCTTATTTTCAGCAATACTGTCATCCCACTCTCGCCACATGTTAAAGACCTAGGTTTATACATTGACGATAGGTTGAGCTGGAATAAGCAGATTGCTCAGGTTAGCCAGAGAGTCACCTTCACGCTGCGATCTCTCTATAGATTCAAAAATTTCCTTCCGTCAAGCACAAAAACTACTTTGGTTCAATCACTTGTGTTACCTATAATTGACTATGCCGATGTTTGCTACTCTGATCTATCCCAGGAACTTCTAAACAAATTGGATCGACTTCTCAACAACTGCATTCGCTTCATATTTGGCCTTCGTAAATATGATCATATTTCTTCTTTCCGTGCCCAGCTTAAATGGCTGCCTATCCGTCACAGGAGATCCCTCAGATCCCTCAGCACACTCTTCACCATTATGAACGATCCTTGTGCTCCTGAATATTTAAAACAATATTTCAAGGTGTTGGGCAGTTCTCATAGACTTAACCTTCGTGCTTCCAAAAATATGCTTCTCCATATTCCTTCTCACCGTACTAGCTTTATGTCTAATTCTTACGTTGTCTCCACCATTAAACTCTGGAATGTGCTTCCCCTTGACATCAAAAAAGCTGAGAGTAAATTTTCCTTCAAGCGCAAAATTCGGAACCTCTACTTGCAGTCCTCTCAATCTTAGTTTGGTCCTCGTCATAATTATATTTTAATCCTCTTTATGATTAATATTTATTATAGTATTTATTAGTTTATAATTTTATCGTATATATGTATTTTATTATTATATGCAACTTATTTATTCAGGTTGTAATTTATTTATTATGCATACCTACCACATGTTGTTTATTTAAACCCAAAGGTTGACTGGTAGAGAATGCCTTGTTGCATTAAGTCCGCCTATGTACCACCACTGTACATGAAGCTTAAATAAATAAATAAATAAATAAATAAAAAACCTTTATCACAGATAATATAATATACCTACTAGCATACCTTTATGTACAATTAATTTTTAATAGGCTCTCGTTTGACCACTATCTAACCTGATGGTAAGCAATAATGTAGTCGACGATGGAGCACGCTTGCCTAGAAGTAACCTATTCACTCTTGACTTACGCCCGTTTTAAATAAGCTATATATCTAGAGTTGCAGCTACAAAAGATAAACAAATCTATCCTTTTGCCCTTACATGCTTTTCTATAACCTACCGACAGATAGCATTTCCTACCAAAGTTGAGGCTGGATAGATAGAATCTTACTGTTTATCGGGGATAGCTATCTATCTATGAACTGCGGTAAGTTATTGAAAACGGGCGTTAAAGACCCCTAGATTAGATCTGTCACTCCTTAGCTGTATGCACAATGAATGTGTTCCCAAAACGTTTTGTACGTATGGATGGGTGAGAAGATATATATCTCTTTTATTTTGTTGTGTTGCTCAACCTTTTTGAATATTCCGTATAAGTTTTCTATATAAATATAAAAGGAGAAACTGACTGACTGACATATCAACGCACCGCCGAAACTATTAAACTACATAGGAGCATGTTTTTACACAAGGTATCCTATTATGACGTTGAGCACAGAGAAGGGATTTTCCGAAATTCAACCCCAAAAGGTATAAAACTGGGGGTTGCATGTAGAAACCTACTTTTACACGAGCGAAACCCCTAACAGAAGCTTGTATAATATGTTCTAATAAAAATAGTTAAGACGCCTCTTTCCCAATCTTTTATCGTTAAAGCTAGCACGGTTTTTTCTAAGGTTCAATAACATCAAAATGACTTCTCCCAAAGTTTGGTTAGAGAAACCTTCTTTCACATGGGCGAAGCAGCTAATAGAAGCTAGTAAAGTTATAAAGTCTAGTGAAAATCAATGCTGTACAACGCATAGCTTGGACCATTCTTAGCAACACGACTTCATAGTTTCTTCAGTAACATTAGTGAGTCCTAAACAAATATTTCTATTTATATCAACTCATTATAAGATGAAATAGGTTAGGTTATGTATTGTATTGTATATATATGTAAATAGTACACCACGAACTACCTGCGTATCGTTTCTTCTGTCAATTCCATCCAAAGGTTGTCTGTAAAAAATCGCTGTTAGCGATAAGACCGCTCATTGTAGCACCCTATTCTTACGATCATAACTATTGTAAACTGCAGTTATGGTGTACAATAAGGAGTATATAAATAAATAGACGAAAAAGCTTGCATCATCATCATCATCATCTTAGCCAAAAGACGTCCACTGCTGGACTTAGGCCTCCCCCAAGCGTCGTCACAGCGACCGGTCCTGTGCGTCTCGCATCCATCGAATGAAAGCTTGCATAGTAGTACGGACTTTTAGCCTCTGAGAACTCCCATTGAACACACAGCGCATTCTCAATGAAATAAACTATACTGCACTCAGAAATTACAACCCATAGAGAGGTTTTATTTCAACAAAAAAAATTTCCATGTCAAGTAACGAAAATAAAAACCAAAATCACAGTTTTGAACTTTAAAATACTGCAGATTACACTGATTTTCGTTTTAATATAGACAGAGATATATAGGCTAAAGAAATATACTTTACCACACTCCAAATTCACAAGAAATTTCAACCCTCAAAGAGGTATTATTTCAACAGAATACTTGTCTATGTGTAGTAACTTAACTAGAGACAAAAATCAAAAATTTCTAGACTTTAAATTCCTACAGATTTCATTGTTTTTCATTCTAACATAGATAGTATATAGGCTAAGCTGCGTTATTTAATCAAACGAAATTCCAAGCCTTAAAGAGGTATTATCTCAACAAAATCCTTTTCCTATGTGTAATAACTTAACTAGACACCAAAATCAAAAAATCTAGACTTTACATTCCTCTAGACTTCACTCTTTTACGTTCTAACATATACAGAAATATATAGGCTAAGCTGCACTCTTTAATCAAACGAAATTTCAATCCTTAGAGAGGTATTTTTTCAACTGAATCTTTTTCAATGTCTAGTAACTTAACTAGACACAAAAATCAAAAATTCTATGCTTTATATTGCTGCAGATTTCATTGTTTTTCGTTGTTACATATACAGAAATATATAGGCTAAGCTGCGTTCTTTAATCAAACGATATTTCAACCCTTATAGAAGTATTATTTCAACCAAAACCTTTCTCATGTCTAATAACTTAACTAGACACCAAAAACAAAAATGCTAGACTTTATATTCCTACAGATTTCAGTGTTTTTCGTTTAAATATAGATGTAGATACATAGGCTAAAGAAATAGTCTACATTACACTCCTTAACCACATGAAGTTCAACCCCTAAAGAGGTATTATTTCAACCAAATCCTTCCTTATGTCTGATAACTTAACTGGACACAACATAGAGAGAAATATATAGGCTAAGCTGCGTTCTTTAATCAAACGAGATTTCAACCCCTAAAGAGGTATTATTAAAAAAACCCTTTCTCACGTCTCTAGCCACCCAAATCAAAAATTCTAGACTTTATATTCCTACAGATTACACTGTTTTTCGTTTTAACATATATATAAGCTAAACGCAAGAACACTGTTCTGTTCGCTCATAACCACATTTTCAGACATCCATCGAAAGTACTATTTAGACCTACAAAAAGGCTTGAATTATAGCCTTAAACATATACATTTTTACAAAGAAACCTTTACTCAGTAAACCTACCAGTAATGACGAAGACAACACCCCAAAAATTCACTGAAATTCCGATTTCTTCAGTAATGAAATCCAGCCATCTTGCCTGAGTATGTCCGTTTATAACTGCGAACTAACACACTGTTTTTCACTGAAATTTACTAAAATACACTTAGAAGAAACAAGAGAAACTATTTTTATACAATTTTAGTGTTTAATACAGTTTTTATGTAAGGTTTTTGAGGTTTTTTCGCGAAGGGAAACGCGCGGCTGTCTCCCTTTATTTTCCGGGGCACACTGACTAGGGTTCGATATTTTCTACCAAGGAGGTTCGAAGTTACGTCGGTTTTTGGATGTGTTAGTTCTTGTGTGGGTGTTGTGTGGGTTGGTGTTTTGTATGATTTATTTATTTATTTATATAACAATTTACGTTTTGTTTGAATGTTTAATACATTAATCTATCACATACCCGCAAAACGAGACACAATATTAAAACAATTACAGCGCGGTCTCATGCGACCGGTCGGGGATTCATGAATGAATTAATTTATAATATCAAAAACAATTAGTTTAACAACTTTTGCAGTAACACTCATGAAAGAAACAAAGAGTAGATTAACACCAAATAAATCAAGAGTAATAAACACAAAAAGTAAGACAATATTTAGAAATAATAATAGTCAATAGATAAAATATATAGCGTCGAAAGTCATTCTTGAACGTGATAAATGGGGGAGGGTCGCAAAAATCCGATGGATGTGAGACACATGTGACCGGTCGTTGTGATAACGCTTGGGGTAGGCCTAAGCTATGTCCAGCTGTGGACTATACTATAATGATGATGAAACTAAGTACCTACTTAGTTACTAAGAAGGTTTGAATTAAATAAAAAATCTCTTAACTCATATGCCATCCATCTCGATCCTGGGTAGTCTCAGCGGTCTCACCTAACCGCCGCCGTCCTGTTCCCAAAAATTCTACATTCGCTAGGAGAAATAACCATTAGCAAAAATTCAAAATGCCAGTAATTAATTAACAGTAGAAAAAGTTTGCACTAAGGTTTTTAAGAAACTTTTTTATACGTCAATTATTTTTCGAATGAGTCCGGTGTTTCCTAGCTGATTACCCTGAGAAGAAACCTCTAGCCACCACCATTATTGCCTCACCTAATTGATAGTTTTTACGATTTCTGCGTCATTTTCGGGCGAATAAATTGTTATTCATTCTTTTTTTCTTTATTATAGTTCATACAAAATGGTTTTTCAAAAGAATTTCCCTTTTAAACTCATTTACGAAAATATGCCGCATCCATACCACCCCTATATTAGACGCCATGTTGAACGCTAGAGCGAGACAGACAGCGTGTGAAAGAGACGGAGCATCGGCGCGAGTTGCTTCACGAAATATATTATAATTGATATTGTTTTTTTGTTGTAAGTAAAGTAGTTATTTATTAGTAAGTTGTTTTTAATTATGTGTTTACTAATGTCTCGTTTAATAATAGGTACTTATTTTTTGTTTGCCTTACGTCAAAATAATTTACGAGTAGGTAGGTAGGTACATTATTTATATTATTATATATTATTTTATGTACTATTAATTAGAACACAGTGGTCAAGTGGTGAATACCCCGACTTAAAAGCTGAAGGTCCCGAGTTCAAACCCAGACAGGCGCATTATTTTGTGTAATTTATTTCATAACCACTGCTCTTAAAACGGTGAAGGAAAACATCGTGAGGAAACCGGCGTGTCCTAGAACCAAAAATTCGAAGACATGTGACATCTACCACTCCGTACTGGACCCGCGTGGTGAATTACAGCCCATTCCCTCTCCTAGAGAGGAGGCCTCAGTCCCAACAGTGGGAACATTACAAGGCCGATAGTGCTAAAATGCTATTAATTATGTACTATTTAATGCACCTAACATTATTTATGTATAATAGTTAAGTTACATATGTATAGAAACTATCATCATCATCTGCCTAGCCTTTTCCCAACTATATTGGGGTCGGCTTCCAGTCAAGCCGGATTTAGCTGAATACCAGTATTTTACGAGGAGCGCCTGCCTACCAGACCTCCACAACTCATTAACTGGGGTAACACGGTACTTCATGGCTAGACAAGAGTTATATTTTACTGGCTGCTGACTATCCGTAACGACTGCCAAAGATCTACAAATGACAGCTGGAACCCACGGCTTAACGTGTAAGATTTTAAGCATAAGATATATAAAAGAACGACATATCAACGTACAACTGAAACTACAGGACTTGTAGTATAACATTTTGCACAAGGCTTCCTTTTATAACGTAAGCAAGCACTAAGAAAGGGCTTTTGAAATTCAATTTTTAAAAGGTATTTTGTTTGTATGCAAAATCTCACTGCGAGTATCAATATGCTTGGAAGTTAGCACAAATAGCAACATAAGTAAATAATAAAGGTTGTCATTATTTATTTATCAAAACTACCCTCAAAATACGGTTTAAGCGATGTTCGTTTTTATGAAAATATTCGCACGAACTAAGTCGGTAGTAAAGTGCTAGTACAATAGAATCTCAGCTCCTTTTTACCGAAATCGCGCCTATTTCAATGATTCCACATATTATTCAGTTGCGCAAACACTTGAGATACGAAACTACACCAATTTTACATCACAATAGTGCGCCTCACCATCAACGATTGCAGAACTACTTACCATTAGGTGGGATCGCAGTCAAGCACTAGTTTATAACAATTAAAAAAAAAACATAGCATGGCATATAATTTTCCGACAGCTGGGACTCAGGACTCCTCTCTAGAAGAGAGGGAATGGGTCGTAATCCACCTCGCGGGCCCAGTGCGGATTGGTGGATGGCACATTTCTTCGAATTTTTTGGTTCTGAAACATGCCGGTTTCCTCACGATGTTTTCCTTCGCCATTTTGAGAGCAGTGATGATGAAATAAATTACAAAAATTAATGTGTATGGCAGAGTTTGAGCCCATGACCTACAACTCGTAAGTCGGGGCCGTTACCACTGAGCCACCACTGCTCTCACATCAGTTTACCCCTGAGTTTGTTTCGGTATTTCTTCTTAGGGTAGTCAGTTAGGAAACACAGGCCTCATCTAGAACAAAATGACAAAAATAAGAAAATTGACGTGTAAAAGTGTTTGTGAAAACCTAGTTGCAAAATAAATCATCATCATCATCACAGCCGAAAGACGTCCACTGCTGGACATAGGATTCCCCCAAGCATCGCCACAGCGACCGATCCTGTGCGTCTCGCATCCATCGGATTCCCGCGACCCTCGCCAGGTCGTCGGTCCACCTTGTGGGAGGCCTTCCAATGCTGCGTCTTCCGACAAAATAAATATATCATTATCATTTATCACAATATCCACTAAGAATCAATTTGTGAATAATTAAAACAGCCACTGCACGTCACCATGTATTTACATGATCATTTCAATATGTTGAATTGCAATGTAACAAATATTTGGCTACGGTACTTCGTAGCAAGTGCTACGTCATTCTACGTAGGCGGTCTACGGGTCGCTACGGCGTAGTCAATAGTTGATTGCATTATATTGTAGCTTATTTTAGTTTTTTTTGAAAGGGAATCGTTTGTCTTGGTATGGTCATGTGAAGAGGAGGGATGAAACGCATGTTACTAAAAGAGTTCTGAGTATACATGTGGAGGGAGAGGCCGTAGGTCCCGGCTGTCATTTGTAGATCTTTGGCAGTCGTTACGGATAGTCAGAAGTCAGTAAATCTGACTCCAGTCTTGCCATATAAGCAAATCTGACTCCAGTCTTGCCATGAAGTACCTTTTTACCCCAGTTAATGGGTTGTGGAGGTCTGGTAGGCAGCCGCTCCTCGTAAAATACTGGTATTCAGCTAAATCCGGCTTGACTGGAAGCCGACCCCAATATAGTTGGGAAAGGCTAGGTAGATGATGATGTAGAGGGAGAGGGAAGCCAAAAAAAAGCTGGTGACTGGACAAATTTGAAGATAAAAGCGTGTTGCGCCGAACCTAAATAAAACCGGATAGAGGCAAGAAGATGATAATATGAAAATATATAACCCAAAGGGTAAAACGGAGCCCTATTACTAAGACTCCGCTGTCCATTCGTCTGTAACAAGGCTGTGTCTCATTAACCGAGATGGCTAGACACTTGAAATTTTCACAGATGATGTATTTTGTTTGCCGCTATAACAACAAATACAAAAAACAGAATAAAATAGATATTTAAGCGGGGTTCCCATACAACAACCGTAAAGTCGTACGGTGAGTATTCACCCTACGTTGTCCAAACCTCTACGGTCCGGACTAAGCGTTTTGCCTCGTCGTTTATACTGCGTACATCGACAGACTGGAACAATTTGCCTGCTGCGGTTTTCCCGTCCGATTACAATTTAGGTGTCTTCAAGGCTAGAGTGAATAGGCTCTTAATAAGTTAGTGCGCCTCACCATCAACGATTGCATCACTGCTTACCATCAGGTGGGATCGCAGTCAAGCACTAGTTTATAACAATTAAAAAAAAATGTTTTTGGCCGGTTTTTGCTACGGACGGTACCTACAGAACCCTTTATGTGGAAGACAGACTCGCACTCAGCCCGTTCTTTGTTTTTTTTTATCCCGGGCTAGGCCTTACTCCTGTATCGTCGATATAACACTCTGTGCGCCATATTTATTCTGTCTGGGAATCGAACCCGCCACACTCAGCGCAAAAGAGAATCGCGCAACCAATGACACACACTGTAACACGTTATTTTTAGGGTTCCGTAGCCAAATGGCGAAAAACAGAACCCTTATAGGACCACTTTGTTCGTTTATCGCTTATCGTTTTTAGTTTATCATTTGTCTTAAAAATATATATTAATGACGATCCTCAACCACGTCACTCTGTAATCGTACTAACGATTACAGAAAGTATTAATTTTTAATTTGTGATTAATGTTATTATTAATTTACTGTTATTTAACAGTTCCGGTACGTATTATAAAATTGATATAATTAAATATTATGTAAAGGGGGGCGTTGGGAATTTGTTTTCTTGTAAAGAGTGCAGTAGTTCATAAATAAAAAATTAAAGAAAATTAAAATAAAAAAGTTAAAAAGGTTGGGAAACAATGCTTTAGAACTGATTAGGTATTTATTATAAGACTCTCTACACAAACTTAGTATACCTCGTACAATTTGAGCCACACACACGTCAAAAAAGCCAGTGTATCGCGAGCCGACGTCCGGTGGACTCCGCGTGATGTATGCGGAGACGCGCTAAAATATGAGTCTCGTAGTGTGGCGACCTACGGCAATGTGTGCCCAGGTGCGGCCAACGGGAGACGTCTTGATACTTGCTATACAACGTGTGACATTAAGGGCCTGTTTCACAATGTCCGTGTAGCCACTACTTCCCGAATAAATTCAAAACTGGAACCGAATTTGTATGAAATTATCTGCCAAGTAAGATACTCGAAACTTAATCATAGGTGGTGAAACAGGCCCTAAGTTTATCTCGTACAATTTCAGTCACATATACGTCAATAAAGCCAGTCTTTATTATAATAGTAGTCTATGGTCTATCGCGAGTCGACGTCCGGTGGACTCCGCGTGATGTATGCGGAGACGCGCTAAAATATGAGTCTCATAGTGTGGCCCGACCTACGGCAATATGTGCCCAGGTGCCGCCAACGGGAGCCGTCTTGATACTTGCGATATAGCCAAACATAATACATACATTTTCCTGGAAAAAATATCAAATGAAAGAATGTGTCTCTCCCGGATTAAAGTTCTTATTTTATTATGGACAAGCTGACCACATGATGCGATGGAGCACACTTGCCTAAAAGTAACCGATTTACTTTTGACTTAACGACCCCTAGGTCTATGAGGAAACACAGACCCCGGCAGAGAATTACACTCCTTAGCTGTACGCAAAATAAATGTGTTCCTAAAACGCTTTTTTTTATGGTATACGTACCGTGTACCAGTAGCGCTACGCCGCCTTACGACAAGTGCTCTGATTTTAGAACGGACTTGGTGGATTTAGATTGTACAACTCCTGTGCACACTCCTCGGAATGTAAACGATAGTTTCTATTCTATTCTTTATATCTTCGCACTGCTAGGAATTAGACCACCTCTCTAGATGGGAGAATGGGCCGTAATCCGAATTAGTGCGGATTGGGATATGCTACAAATCTTCAAATATTACGGATTATATACGAGTAGGTAAACTTACCTAAATGTGCTACATATAAATAAACCCAAAACAAAAAACTCCCCAACTAAATCCAAAAATAATGGCATTAACGTTTGAATCCCCAACCGGTTCTATGAGACCGCGCTGTTATTGTTTTACTATTGTGTCTCGTTTCGCGGGTATCTGAGTAATTAAAAGATCAAAATATTGAATATCAAAGTTGAACTAAAATAAAATGTCAAAGTACCAAGACCACTCGTTCCAGGCGTCCATCGATCGAGCCGAACTTTCCCGAGCACTTCCGATTATACACGAGGACGTCGTAAGTTAATTTACGTTTCACTTATAACTCTTTAATACTATGTTGTTAATAATTAATAAGTTAACTTTCTAAATAAGGACTTTGTGTTTTGTTGTGAAAAAGAAACTGGTTAAGTGGGAGTCGGATTTGAGTGTAAAGAGTTCTGTACCGTCCCGTCCGTAGCAAAAAACGATTCAAAATCCCGTTTATTTATTTCTTCTTCTTCTTGTCATTACCCCTTAATTATCAATATTAAATAAGTAAACATTAAAACATATAAAAGGCGGCCTTATCGCTGATCGCGTTTGTTGCCCCACTTAAATATTTATTTGTTTTTAGTATTTGTGTTGTTTTTAGTTGTTATAGAGACAACAGAAATACATAATATGTGAAAATTTCAACTGTCTAGCCTTGAGGTACGGAACCCTAATAAGAAACTGACCAAGTCCTAGTCGGACTCGCGCGTTAAGGGGTTCCGCGCCATAACCTGGAAAATAATAGTTCTTTCTGACCCGTCTATCATCAACCTAAGAATGGTATAAAAGCTTGTTAGTTCATCCAAAGCAATCTATACTAATATTATAAAGCGGAAGAGTTTGTTTGAACGCGCTAATCTCAAGATCTACTGGTCCGATCTGAAAAATTCTTTTTCATGAAGGTTATTCAGGAAGGTTAAAGATAGCCTTTAACCTATAACATCACGCGAGGACAAATAGGAGCGGAGCAGTAACCAAAAATGCGGGTGAAACTGCGGGATTCAGCTAGTGTTTGATAAAGAAGTAACGTGAAAAAAGAGATAACACCTAAACGCTCTTTTGGCATTCGGTTATTCTGTCATTTACTCGAATAAAAGAATACAAAACTTGTTCTAGGAAGTACCTACGTGTTTTTTTTAAACTTCAAAGTTGGTGGTCATTTAGAATCTTGATATTTCATCAGTGCAAGGTTACTGCAGATATATTTTTTTGACTTTTGACTTCTTTTTTTTGAGTAGGTACATTATGAAGGGGAAAACTTCGAGCAAAATAGCAGATTTTCTGAAGTCTTCACGAGATTAGGTACCTAGTTTTATACAAAAAGTTTTGATTTCAATAGAAATCTCAATCATCATCATCATCTCAGCCGAAAGACGTCCACTGCTGGACATAGGCCTCCCCCAAGCGTCGCCACAGCGACCGGTCCTGTGCGTCTCGCATCTCACCAGGTCAGCGGTCTTCTTTGTGGCAGGGTTAGATCATCATCATCTCATCATCATCATCTGCCTAGCCTTTTCCCAACTATATTGGGGTCGGCTTCCAGTCAAGCCGGATTCAGCTGAATACCAGTATTTTACAAGGAGCGGCTGCCTACCAGACCTCCACAACCCATTAACTGGGGTAACACGGTACTTCATGGCAAGACTGGAATCAGATTTATTGGCTTCTGACTATCCGTAACGACTGCCAAAGATCTTCAAATGACAGCCGGGGCCAACGGCTTAACGTGCTTTCCGAGGCAGGGTTAGATCATCATCATCTCATCATCATCATCTGCCTAGCCTTTTCCCAACCATATTGGGGTCGGCTTCCAGTCAAGCCAGATTTAGCCGAATACCAGTATTTTACGAGGAGCGGCTGCCTACCAGACCCCCACGGCCACAACCCATTAACTGTACATCATGGCAAGACACGAGTCAGATTTACTGGCTTCTGACTATCCGTAACGACTGCCAAAGATCTACAAATGACAGCCGGGACCTACGGCTCAACGTGCTTTCCGAGGTACGGAGGAAACTCGATATGTTAAGATGGTCACTCATCCACAGACCACCCTTGGCAAGCGTAGCTTAACCTTGAAGATCGACCTGTGCGGCTGTTATTATCTAGCCACGAGCTCCTCCTGGCAGGCTTAGATAATATCCACAAAATATATTATGTGTTAAAAAATATCTAGTAAAACACGTAGGTATAACGTTAACGCAAGGGCGGTTGTAATATGAATAAAAATAATGAAAATGTATCTCGGGTAGAAAACCTCTTTTTATTGTAGAAGCAATAGAAATACATACTGAAATGTTCAATTGTTCTACCTAGAAAAAGCCCGAAGACGGCATGCAAATTACGTATCAAATGAATTATTTTTTATAAATGAATTGTCTCGCGTTTGACCACTATCTCACCTGATGGTAAGCCATGATGAGGCTGACGATGGAGCACGCTTGCCTAAGGGCTGAAACACATAAACACGAAACGACGTCGCGTCGTATAACGATGCGGCGGCGGCGTCGTTTCACGATACGACGTCGCGTCGTATATCGATGCGGCGGCGGCGTCGTTTCACGATACGACGTCGCGTTGTAGAAATTTACAATGAGCATCCTAAAAAAGTTATTGGTTCTTGTAGATTCTGAATACAGATTTATATTTGTCGATATTTGAGCATATGGCAAGGAATGTGACTCAAACGTTTACAATAATTCAACATTGAATGAATTACTTTCGGGATATTAGCAAGCAGCTAGTCGACTCTTCACGTGACCAGAGGGCTAGGCTGTTTTTCGGCCAACGAATCAGCATTGCCATCCAACGTGGCAATGCTGCCAGCGTTCTGGGCACTATTCCTATTGACATCGACGTGGATGAGTTTTTTGATGCCCAATAAATCCCTTTTTATTTTTGTATATATATAGGTTTGTATCTTTAGTTTGTATATATCTATTAAGTCATTTATTAGTTTAATATGTAAATATAACTAATTTATACATTATTTCTAAATTAGGCACTGTTATTTTGGAGACTAATTAATTACTAAGTTTCACACAGTTGATTGGACCAATTTGGATGTGATTTATCTTAAAACATTTTTTTCATAATTTATCGAGAAATTGTAATCAAATATGAATTACTTTTAAAAGTATAACTTCCTTTACCTTTACGTCGTGTCGTGAGGCGTCGTGGAAATCTACCACGACGCGATGTCGTATCGTGTTTATATGTAGGAGCCCTAAGGCTCATGAGAAACAGCCCGCTGACGTCAAGTGAATAGTCTTTTGTTTTTAAATAGGAGTACCTATCATCAAATAACTTCTCCCACTGTACTGAAGCAAGAGGGAGCAGACTTTTACTGACTAAAACCCATCCATCTTTCTTCAGTTGCCCTTTGCGTTCTTAGGTGGTTAATCAAGTTATTGGATAATGACTTCTCCCACTCTAGGGCGGAGTGTGATCACTAGATGATTAGTTAGTTCATTGTGTCCCACTGCTGGGCGAAGGCCTTTCTTTCCCTTTTCCACAATTGTCTGTCTTCAGCCATTGCGGGCCAGTCCCTCCGGTAGTCATCCAGCTCGCCCCTCCACCTTCGCCTTGGTCTGCTTGGTCACTAGATGATTAGATATTACTCATCTCAAAAAAACCTCGTAAGACTATGTCACACTTAAATAAACAACAAAACAATAAACAAAAAAAACCTATGTTTTTCCCCTAAAAAACAAACAAACAGTCCCAAGTTACCCCGTTAGTTAGTTTAGCAAACCTCACATAGGTAATCTAACGAGTGCGAGGCGAAATGTCATGTTTTTCAATGTACAGTCACTGCCGACCCCTCAACATTAGCAGTCGTAATCATATTACACAGATTAAAACACAGTACCTAAAGTAAAATTAATAAAAAAAAAAAACAAGAAAAAAAATCGCTCTTATCTCAATCGCTTTTATGTTCGCAATTTTAAAACGAATAATATTTTGAAATTAATATTAAAATTTTATCTTTTGTTTTTCACACTAGTGCAGAAAAGTGCATGACCTCGCACCACCACAATTCATTTTATTGACAAGCCTACTAAAAAACGAAGCAAACGATTCATGTTAAAAAAAAAAACATTTTTTTATATCCTCATACCTATAATCCATTGAGTGTAAGGCGAAATGTCATGTTTTTCAATGTACAGTCACTGCCGACCCCTCAACATTAGCAGTCGTAATCATATTACACAGATTAAAACACAATCTCTGCTGGGACACAATTTGTGGCACAAATTGTAGCACAAATTGTGGCACAAATTGTGTCCCACCATCAGTCACCTTTGGATAATACTTATAAATCATTGCTACATCTTTTATTTAACATACGTTTGAAGTTACAACTAAATCAGATAAATGAAGTAAATATGTAGCAATTATTGACGCAATACATTTCAGGAAACTCTGCTTGCTTGACTTTAAACTATGGTCTGTTCTTTAAACCCGGAGACTAAATTGACACAAGTAATGTCAAATTTACTATAGGAATGACGCCAGTTCTTTTGTGTTGAAATGTCATTTTAGTCTCCGGGTTTAAAAAACAGACCATAGGAGGTGACCTGCCAACCAAACGTCAGGACTGCTGGTCAAAAATTGCTAAATATATATCCTATGTAGAAATTATTTAGTATATGTAGTTAAATATAAGCAATTTTCGAATCAACTCTCATATAACAACGCCACAGACAACCAGCCATTCTGACGCACACCTGCAAAAACAACAAAAACATACTTAAGTATGTTTCTCTCAAAAAACAAACAGTTAGCCAGTCATAAGTTACCCTCTCTGTAAACCTCATATAATCTATCGAATGTAAGGCGAAATGTCATGTTTTTCAATGTACTCCGTCACTGCCGACCCCCCGACATTAGCAGTCGTAATCATATTACACAGATTAAAACACAATCTCTGGTGGGACACCATTTGTACGTTTAGTACAGGCGGGGAGACAAGGAGTTGATAAAAAAAATGGTCTACTTGAAAACTCGATCCTACCGCTTTTAAGCACGCAATTTACAATTAATAATATTTAAAAAATGTTGATGATTTTTTGTTTTTCACACTAGTGCGGAAAAGTGCGCAAGCTCGTCCCTATCACAATTCATTGTATCGACAAGCCGAGTAAAAAATAAAGCAAACGATTCATGTTTAAAAAAAAACGTTTTTTTTATATCTTCATCCATTGAGTGTGAGGCAAAATGTCATGTTTTTCAATGTTCGTTGGTAACTCGGTACTGCCGACCCCCTGACATTAGCAGTCGTAATCATATTACACAGATTAAAACATAATCTCTGCTGGGACGCAATTTGTGGCGCAAATTGGGACCCACCATTAGTCACCTTTGGATAATATTAACCTATCACATACCCGCAAAACGAGACACAATAGTAAAACAATAACAGCGCGGTCTCATAGGACCGGTCGGGGATTCATGAACTAAATCATTGCTACATCCTTTATTTAACATACGTTTGAAGTTACAACTAAATTAGATAAATGAAGTAAATATGTAGCAATTATTGACGCAATACATTTCAGGAAACTCTGCATGCTTGACTTTAAACTAGGAGGTGACCTGCCAACCAAACGTCAGGACTGCTGGTCAAAAATTTCTAAATACATATCCTATGAAGAAATTATTTAGTATAGTTAAATATAAGCAATTTTCGAATCAACTCTCATAGAACAACGCCACAGACAACCAGCCATTCTGACGCACACCTTCTGCAAAAACAACAAAAACATAGACTTAGTTCATGAATCCCCGACCGGTCCTATGAGACCGCGCTGTTATTGTTTTACTATTGTGTCTCGTTTTGTGGGTATGTGATAGGTTAAGTATGTTTCCCTCAAAAAAAACAAACAGTTAGCCAGTCATAAGTTACCCTCTCTGTAAACGTCACATAATCTATCGAGTGTAAGACTGTTTCCACATTATCCGATCCGATATCGGTATCGGACTCCGATACGATATCGGAGTAAGTAAAATGTATGAAATGCGTTGCACCGATATCCGATATCGGGCCGGACAATATGAAAGACAGGTACATATTTCATACATTTACCTTACCCCGATATCGTATCGGCGTCCGATACCGATATCGGATCGGAATATGTGAAAACGGTCTAAGGCGAAATGTCATGTTTTTCAATGTACAGTCACTGCCAACCCCTGACATTAGCAGTCGTAATCATATTACACAGATTAAAACACAATCTCTGGTGGGACACAATTTGTGGCGCACAGTGTACGTTTAGAAGTACAGGCGAGTACAAAAGTGCTTCTTTATTAATTGTTATAAACTAGCTCTTGAATGCAATCCCTGACTGCGACCCTGCGATCCCTGCGACCTGATGGTAAGCAGTGATGCAATCGTTGATGGTGAGGCGCACTAGTTTATTAAGTGCCTAAAAAGACTTCGAGAGACTGTATTACACTTGGTATTTATTAAAAACAACAGAAAAATACTTATGTTTTGTTACCCCAAAAAAACAGCTTAGGGCCTATTACAGCACCCGTTTTTACGAGCGGTCTTAGTCTACGTCGCGTAGTGTAATAAGGGTAAGACGGTCTTACTTGTACGTAGACTCAACAACAGTCTACGTAAACCTGTAGTAAAAACGGGTGGTGTAATAGGCCTTTTAGACAGTCCCAAGTCACCCCTTCTGTAAACCTCACATAATCTATCGAGTGTAAGGCGAAATGTCATGTTTTTCAATGTACAGTCACTGCCAACCCCTGACATTAGCAGTCGTAATCATATTACACAGATTAAAACACAATCTCTGGTGGGACACCATTTGTGGCGCACAGTGTACGTTTAGAAGTACAGGCGGGTACAAAAGTGGATATGGTAAAAAAAGCGTTCAATACATCATCTGCCTAGCCTTTTCCCAACTATATTGGCGCCGGCTTCCAGTCAAGCCGAATTTAGCTGAATACCAGTATTTTACGAGGAGCGGCTGCCTACTAGACCTCCACAACCCATTAACTGGGGTAACGCGGTACTTCATGGCAAGACTGGAGTCAGATTTACTGGCTTCTGACTATCCGTAACGACTGCCAAAGATCTAAGCTGCAGCGATACTAGTCACACGTAACCACTTTTTGTCGCTGTGATGTGGTGTAGTTTTGGTAAGTGTGAATATACTCTAAGATGTACAATTTTACTATGGTCTATCGGTTTAGGAGGTTAACTAAAGGTAAACAATCTTGGTATGTCTTTTTATATTAAAGAGGTCGTAAATAATATACACAAAGATTATTTAAATTTAGTTTATTAGCTAACATCGATTTAGGTAAATACCGATTTGCAAAGATTTTTACATAAATTTTTTAGACAACTTTTAGATAAAAAGACATGCCAAGATTGTTTACATTTAGTTAACTACCTAAACCGATAGACGAAGGTCTTGTATTCCATTGCTTGCCACATAATCACTTGTGCTGGCGACTGTACTGGCACCCCTACAACAAGGGTGCGAACCTGCCCCTTTATTTTTAATTGAGTGACAGCCAACAGGGTTGAACTATGACTTTAGTATTTAATATTCTAATTAAAATTAATTTATTAATTGCGGAGCCAAACCTGCAATGATAACCTATTTAATACAACAAATTATATATTTTTTTCTTACGCAATTATAGCAAGTCTAATACTCGTGCTTATAAAGGAGCATAACGTATATTTTTTCGTGATTGTAGCTTTCAGAAACCACTAAAGAAATATACAATGAGTGTATGACAATACGACAATAAATGAAAACTCTGGCAATACTTATCATTATGAATAACCTTAGTTCATGAATCCCCGACCGGTCCTATGAGACCGCGCTGTTATTGTTTTACTATTGTGTCTCGTTTTGTGGGTATGTGATAGATCATCCTGAAAACGCGAAAAAATCTTCAGCTGTCCCGTACATTTGGTCGACTTATGCAATCGTAAATGTATAGAACACCTGAAATTTTTCGACTATAGTCTAGAGAGCAATTGCTTATACAACCTCTTTTATAGTCAGGGTGTGTTTTGTTCGCTTTTTGGATGCTGGCCGCCAATCTGCCGGATATTTGTAGGTCGCACTTTGTCATACTCGTGCGGATATAAAAAATGAACTACGCGTGTAATATCTCTTCTCTGAGAGTTACAAAAACATATGACAAATAAACGAACTCCCATTTTGTTTTCTCTCCTTGATAAAGATGGATCTATCATTTATATTCAGTATTGAACCCTTTCCTACCGACCAATTGACTTGGTACGATACACAAGGGCACTGGAATACCATTCTTCACAATATTGAGATCCATCTTGTGCGGTTCGCGAAAATAAAGTTTTAAAAGAAAGTTGTCAGTTTCTAGTAGAAACTATGTCAACTATGTATTCTGCCTATGCCTGAAGTGAACTGGAAAAGCAAGTGTATGTGTAAAATATAGACCGTTTATTAACTAGCACTTTGCCAGCTCCTTCGTTGCCGAAAATGTTTTATATTTTATACAAAATTTAACGCCTCTTAAACTGCTATTATTGCAGTGGGCTATTATTGCATACACCCTAATATTTTTTTTATAATATAAACTAGTAGGTACTTGACTGCAACCCCACCTGATGGTAAGCAGTGATACAATCGACGAATCCGGCTGTTATTACCGGTACTTAACGATTCTAAACTATTCCAAGTACGTCCCTGTAGACCAGTTTTTTGTCATGATTCCGCACAAACGAGCCGCTAACCCAATTACGGGTCACGCGTTCCGCTCTATCTTGACGCCGCATCAGCACAGAGATCACTGCTAAATGATAATTAAACTGCACTCTGCAGTCACACTGACTTTAATAGGTAGGTACATTTTACAAAAAAAAATACGACCGAGTTCAATGTTAAAAATAAAACACTAAAAAGTAAAAAAAAACCGGGCAAGTGCGAGTCGGACTCGCGCACTGAGGGTTTCGTACCAACGTTTTTTTCTTGTAACGTAACTACAAATTTTCTGTTTTTAGACTTTTCCTATATTAGTGCTATAGTGCTATAATACCTTACTTCGTGCCAAATTTTAATTCTAGGTCAACGGGAAGTACCCTATGAATTTTGATTCCTTCAACAGTGTCGAAATGTACGTTTTTTGCAACATAAACGGGCGTATCTTTTTTTCCCTTCAACTTACAATTTTGGTTTTTGCTCAGCATCAAGGTACCGCGGACTTAATAATATGGTTTTAATTCCAACTCGATACCTACAACTTATCTATGAAAAAAGTTCAATTCTTGAATCAAGTCTTAAAGATTTTTCAAAAAAATAAAATATTGCGACATAACAACAAATTTTCAGTTTTCAGACTTTTCCCTGTATTAGTGCTTTAATACCTTGCTTCTTGCCAAATTTCAAGATTCTAGGTCAACGGGAAGTACCCTATGAATTTTGATTCCTTCGACAGTGTCGAAATGTACGTTTTTTGCATCATAACCGGCGTATCTTTTTTTCCTGTAAATTTATAAGTTTGATTTTTGCACAGTTTCAAGGGACCGTAGATTTGAATATATAGTTTTAATTTTAACTTGATACCTTCACGCGTTCCCGAGATAAAGGGTCTTGACAGACAGACAGACGGACAACAAAGTGATCCTATAAGGGTTCCGTTTTTTCCTTTTGAGATACGGAACCCTAAAAATACATAAGTACAGCTGAACGTAGTCTCCTCTTTATTAAGTATTTTTAGCTTTTTAATCTCTGAGACTAAATTGACACAGGCAAATGTAAAAATAACAATAGTACCTCATGATGCCAGTTCTTTTGTGTTTTGACAAGTGTGACAATGAGAGATGTTGAGATTGAATGAAAAAAAAACTTTTTAGACTGCTCTAAAGTCTGCTTTTTAATCTCTGAGGCTAAAATGACATTACTTGGGATGTCATACTTGTGACAACACAAAAGAACTGGCATCATTCCTATTGTAAGTTTGACATTGCCTGTGTCAATTTAGTCTCAAGCTTTAAAACACAGACTTTAGGGTCTGTCATAAGGTATGAAAGCTCAGGACGGCCTTCATCAGAATTATTCATCGTGCAGCGTGGGCATGTGGGTTGTCTAATTAGGTTATTTTAAATTAAAGGCCTTGTGTCCATAAACTTCAACTATTTTACTTTTTGAAAATTACTAATGGCTAGGAATTCGTCAAAAAACATGGTGCGCTTGCAACCGCCCTGACAGATTTCTTCCCGCCAAGATAGTCGCCCCCGCTACCATAGATTCGACGCTCCGCTAGAGTGACATAGACAAATCACTCTTGATATTGGCAACCTAATATGCGCCGACAGGTATTTTTTAAATAGGCGTCACTGCTTAATGTCCATCTAATAAAGATGGACAATAACCAATAACGCCAACATTATAAAATGCGAATGTTTGTGAGTTTGTTAGTATCAGGGGTGTTATTTCGATTTGTATAAATAAATAAATAAAATAAAAATATCTTTTTATTTCCTTTAAATTACTATTTCGAGTACATAGTTTAAATTACTGAAATAATGTACTAAATTTTAGGCCAGATTTTTCAATAGAGAGATAACTTATAACTGAAGAATAAAAATGCTGGTTTCACAGCTTTTACATAAAAAATGTGTCTTACAATGCCCGCCCACGTCCGATAATCGGTGACCGACTTTTTGTAGGTGACAAATAGAACACACTGATAGCAATAGTGCATCGCACACGTCCGACAAAAAATCGATCAGAATATTAATTTGTTACGATTCTCGGTCCAACAAAAAGTCTGATATGGGCGGGCAGCGTTATTATTCTGATAAAAGTTATCCGAATATTGAAAAATCGGTTTTAAACCATTAATTTAATACACTTATCATATGGATACAGGAATAATTTAGACACGGAAACGACAACACAGAATACATGATTTACAGTGCGGCCGTTTTAGCTTGGCGAGTTGGAAGTTAGGTTCTGCGAATTTTAGTGCTTGAAAACTCGTCCAAAAATAGGTTTTAAAAAGATAAATGCCAATAACAGTTTTTAACAGCAATAATAACGGCAAGTTCTACCAAGTCTGGAATCTACCGATTTTTCGGTATATTAGTTTTAAAGACAAGTGGAAAATAATAATCAGTGAAGTTTTTTAATAAAGAGACTGATTTACGTTCCGAATACCTCACGGTCCAAAGTACCCATGGTCCAATTAATATCGATTTTATTTGGTGAATCACCAATTTCGCTTTTGACTGTTGAGACCACTGGCCTAAGGCTTGTTGTACACGGTTTTTTTTTGTTAACCGTGCCGTCGAAAAACGTGCCGTGTACAAGAGGCGTTATCCGAAACTTTTACACCGGTTTTTGTTTTGTAACGGTTACGGATATTTTTTTATTTCGGATATCCGATAGTTTCGGTAACATTTACGGCCGAAATTAATAATCAATCTTGGCTCTCCAGTCTTGGCATACTGGAGATTGTAAAACAAATGATACAATACAAAAATTATCATGTTTTCTGTTGTTTCATTTGTTTTTCGATCTCCGATATGTGATACATAGGTTATTGGTTTCGGCTGTTAGGGAGTTCCATAGTATCCTTAGTTTGTTTTTGCTATTTCTTCACACTCAAGGAGTATAAAGTTCGATGCGACTCGTCACACTCGTCGATCCTGGAATGACACAAGGATAGTTTTAAACTAAGGAGTATATTATAATAATAATATTATTATTATTACATCTAGCCTATGCTGTCCCACTGCTGGGCAAAGGCCTCCGTCCATTCTTTCCATCGTTCCCGGCTTTGAGCCACTTCTTGCCAATTCTCAAGGAAGACATCTAAGTCGTCCCGCCATCTCCTTCTTGGTCTATAATAATAATATAGAATAGAATAGAATAAACTTTATTGTGCACCAAAAAAAAACTAACAATATTAAAAAAATACAAAAATAAACAACAACAATATTTATAGTACTTACAATATTTTAATTATTTATTTCAGGTAAAAAAAACCGTAAAAAAAATTACAAATTGTACACAGTAAAATACAAAAAATAAATAATAAAACAATACAATTCATAAAATAACAAAAATTAAAATACAACCTATAATAGATGTTCAAAATTAAAAATACAGTAGGTACTAATAGATTATTTGACTTTTATTTCACCACCTATGATTAAGTTGCCAATATCTTACTTGGCAGATAATTTCATACAAATTCTGTTCCATTTTTGGATTTATTCGGGAAGTAGTGGCTACTCGGACATTGTGAAACAGGCCCTAAGGGATAAAGCAATGTCTTTAAGTCGAGGGCGGCATGTTGAATTCCGAGCGAAACGAAGGTTGCTAAGTTTTAATCCCAAACTTTAGTGAGGGATTCATATAATTGATTCCCGAGCAAAGTGAGGAAGTTAATTACGAAACCAGAGTGAAGTGAGGAATTCAAGCCGCCCAAAACAATGCCAATTTTATCCCCGTGTTGGATACTCTACTTTTTACACCATCTGTGAGACAACTAAAAGTCAATTTATTGAAACAAATTATGAATATAAAAAATCTAGAGTATTATTTACAAGTTAATCTTAACAATCACTCGCTATGTTTGAAAATTAAAAAGCAAACAAAATTCACTATGTACTCCAATATTCGTTACTTTTTTTAAGAGCCTTCTCAGTATTGAATCAAATTGGAAACTTGTTTGATTCACGTAAGTACATTTTAATCCACTTATCGTGTTGTTTTTCAAAATAATGTTTCTAGTTTCAAAAAATTTATTATTCTCTAGAGATCGCCCATGCTGCATTATTTGATATAGGTATAATTATATAATAATAATAAATAATAATAATATTTTATTTCTCAAAAACAAGTACAACACATATTACAAGTACATACAAATGCTTGGAAGCGATGTGATAGAGGTGATGTACCTACACAAAAGTTTTAGCATCTGAATCCGAACTAGGAAGAACCTGTATTTCGGATTTCAGCGACTAATCCCCCTGAGATAAAATACATTTAAAAAACTCTTATGCGCCAGCATTTTATATTATTATCAATTGAATGAATACAAAACATGATTAAATATTTGGTTATTGGGAAGAGTAATGAATAGTGTGTCTAAGGGGTACCTCTTGCTGTGTTGTGCGTGTGTGTGCGGGTGTGTGTGCGGTGTGATGCATGGATGACTGCAAGAGGATTAGTGGGTGGGTGAATGGTTGAGTATACTTGAGTTCTAATAGTTTAGGGGGGATTACAGTGAGATATAGCGAAATTAATAATGGGGCATTATTGAGCAGGTGGTGTATAAAATTTATGATAAACGTCCTAAATTTTCCCTTGAGAGACTTTTTCACTAAACCGTTGTTTAGACATTGGTTTTTCATTGTGTGGACAGTAACCAACTTCTAAATAACGTCTTGTAGCTCGATTAAGATAATCATCTGATTAATGTCAATAATCGCCGATAAGTCGGTGGTGACTGGTGAACAGGAAATATTGCTAAAACAGCCGATTTAATATTTAAACAGTCGATTTGGTGTTGGTGAACATCGCCCTAAAACTAAACACTTACTAACCATTAAAAAAAATCTGTCCCTCTCGTCAAAACGCCATTTTCTATGGCAGCCGAACGGGCGCAATGCAACGTGACGTCATATTACATTCGGACTTCTCTTTCTTATTAGCAGCTTTGAAACTTTATAACTTCGTTGTCAATAAAGATATTTAAAAAAAAATATTTCATATTTATTTACTACACCTGAAAGTGTATTAAATTAGAAAATTAAATGTCGTAGCAAAAATCACTCTTTATTAAAGTCTGTTTTTTAATCCCTGATACTTATATTACGTGATAATGATATTTTACGAGGAGCGGCTGCGGCTGCCTACCAGACGTCCACAACCCATTAACTGGGGTAACACAGTACTTCATGACAAGACTGGAGTCAGATTTACTGGCTTCTGACTATCTGTAACGACTGCCAAAGATCTACAAATGACAGCCGGAACCTACGGCTTAACGTGCTTTCCGAGACACGAAGGAAACTCGGTATGTTAAGATGGTCACCCATCCACAGACCAACCTTGGCTAGCGATGATTAACCTTGAAGATCAACCCGTGCGGCTGTTATTATCTAGACACGAGCTCCTCCAAATTGACACAGGCAAATGTCAAACTTACCATAATAATTAAGCCAATTCTTTTGTGTTGTGACAAGTTTGACAACCCACGTAATGTCATTTTAGTCTCAGAGATTAAAAAACAGACTTTAGCTGTTCCAAGTTCCCGTACTATTGCACATCCTAAGTCGCCTATTCCTTGGACATTAGCCGCTATTAACGCTCTCCTGAACTCAAACGCAGGTATTGATATGTTTGCCGATGAATGGAAGACGATAATGTCAGAAAGTTTGAGTTTTTTGTGAAAAGGACTCAGTCATGCAGAGTTAAATAATAATAATATTCCACAACTTTTACACAACGCCTTCTAGTCCCAAACTAAGTCGAGTATTATGGGTACTAGACAACTGATAAACATATTTATATGTATAATATCTAAATACATACTCGTACATACTATAGATAAATTACACCCAGCCGCAAAACAAATGAGCATGCTCATCACACAAATATTTTTCCTGGGTCACTAACCACTAGATCAACAGACCAGGCATGTTTGAATTTAAGTGAGAAGGATGCATGACTGTTTTAAATAAATTAATTATAAGTTTGAATAGTGTAATTGGCTCTTGCCGTTCTAGTTAAAACCAAATAAAAATTAATAAACTTAATATTTAAACTATTAAACTCAGTATTTTTGTAATATCTGTTATTTATTTATTGTGCAGACCTACCAGTGTTGTCTTTTTAACCCTAAAGTTGACTCGTAGAGAATTCCTTCATGCATTAAGTGCGCCTATGTACCACCACTGTACATGAAGTTTAAATAAATAAACAAAATTAAAATTAAATAATAAAAATACAGCTATAGTCCGTTTTCTAATCCCTGAGACTAAATTGACACTGACAAATGTCACATTTACAATAATAACCAGCTCTGTGGCTTTTAACACACTAGTGCGCCTCACCATCAACGATTGCATCACTGGTTACCGTTATCAGGTGGGATCGCAGTCAAGCACTAGTTTATACCAATTTATAAAAAAAAGTTATTTTTGTTGTGACAAGTGTAACAATGACAACCCACGTGATGTCATTTTTAACCCCCGACGCAAAAACGACGGAGTGTTATAAGTTTGACGTGTCTGTGTGTGTAAATGTATATGTGTCTGTCTGTGGCATCGTAGCACCCAAACGGATGTTCGGATTTTAATGAGGTTTTTTTGTTTGAAAGGTATATCAGTCGAGAGTGTTCTTAGCTATGTTTGGTGGAAATCAGTTCAGGTCTTCAAGGTCATCAGGTCGTTTGTTAGGTGTAATAGGAATGTTACACGCTCAGTTTGCTTGCAAGCATAATGTGGGATCTGATTTTTAACCTTTTGTCATAATAATTGCGTACTTTTTTTGGTCGGGGTTTTTTTAAATTTTCAATTTTTAGTCTCAGAGATTAAAAAACAGACTTTAGTAAAAATAAAACACGACTAACAAGCACAGCATATATTAAGGCTCAGCCACCGTGCAGCGTGGATATGAACATGACGGAGTCCTTGTTCTGGAGCTCGTAGTCCATGGTGCCGCACAGCTCCCAGTCCTCGTCGTTGATCAGCACCAGGATACCGGGACGCACCTCATCTCCCTGGAACAAGAACAAGTCTTCTTTAAACATAAAACGAGAAACTGTACACACTACTGAACACACGTTATACAGTACCCGGCACGTAAGTTGGCAAGAGTCGCTAGTTGCGCAGAAATCGTTTTTTAGATCTATTTGGTGGTCAAGTGGGACGCGGGGTATGAGGTAGCGCCGATACGGCGCGCGATCGGTGCAGTATTACGTGCTATTACGGGTATTGTACACTGTACTGTGTGTATTTGAATCCCTGTTCTCTTAATATTCATTTTTTCTTATGCACCTGCCATATTCTCTCTTCATCACCCGAAGTTGACTGGTAGAGAATGCTCAAAGGCAGTAAGTCCGCCTGTGTGCCTTTTATGTTGCATGAAGTTTTAATCACTATATACTTAGTATAAAAAAGTCAGTCAGTGGCTCCATACCTACCATACAATAGTGGTCAAGCGTGAGCCTCTCAACAGTAAAAAAAACATTAAATACAACACAATATACCCATTTCTAAGTGTCCTAGGATAGATTACATTAAGAAAAATAATATATTATTAAGTACCTGTAAAAACAACGCTTCTCTTTCTTTCAATAAAAATTCTCGTATCCACAGCACTAATTGTCTAACGGTCCATTTTTCACTTCCGCAATCTGGTAAGTAGTCTTTTAAGTCTGGCAACACTACGTCTCTCCTCTTTACTCTATCGAACAGCAGTTCTGCGCCACCAGCAAATAGAAGAGTTAGGTGGATTGGTTCGGCCATTTTGTTTCACTGAAAACAATAATATTAATCATTACTGTATGCTGTCGTTACGGATAGTCAGAAGCCAGTAAATCTGACTCCAGTCTTGCCATGAAGTACCGTGTTACCCCAGTTAATGGGTTGTGGAGGTCTGGTAGGCAGCCGCTCCTCATAAAATACTCGTATTCAGCTAAATCCGGCTTGACTATATTATTATCCAGCCTTTACTGTCCCAATGCTGGGCATAGGCCTCCCTCGATTCCTTCCATCATTACCGGCTTTGAGCCACTTCTTGCCAACTCTTAAGGAAGACACCCAAGTCGTCCCGCCATCTCTCTTTTGATGTTCCGGGGCCATGGATCGTATTCCGAAAGGGAAACTCGTGACCCCAGAATGAAGGCAACGATGGAATGGGGTGGGGTTTAGTCAGTAAGAGTCTGACACGCCATCCTGCTCCGTCCATTTGCGGGAGAAGTCATGCTGATAACTCCACACTTGAAA
Source organism: Mythimna separata (assembly GCA_030763345.1). Lineage (NCBI taxonomy): Eukaryota > Metazoa > Arthropoda > Insecta > Lepidoptera > Noctuidae > Mythimna > Mythimna separata. The sequence goes on from CM061193.1 coordinate 3,804,176, forward strand.
AAAAAAATCTCCTTGGTCTGCCGCGACCCCGACGTGCGAATTCAGGACACTAACCCTGCTTTTTACTGGCCTACCGGTCGGTCGGCATGCGGCAGACATGTCTGGCTCAGTCCCATTTAAGCTGGGCAGCCTTCCGAGCCACGTCAATGATCTGCGTTTTGGAGCGCAGTGTAGTGTTTCGAACGTGATCCGTTATTTTAACACCTAGTATACTGCGCTCTATAGCACGTTGGCAAACCTTAAATGTGCACTAAAGTTGCACAATTTAATTCTGCCAAGTCCATTCGATTACCGGACCACTACACTAAATTTGTTATAGGATGGTTTCGGTGACAGCTGTCAGATTCATACAATGTAGCTATCTATACTTTTCATATTTTCATTCTGCTGTCACCTGAGTGTCACCCAACCCATACTATGTAAAAAAGACTATAGACGTACGGCTATGCACCACCGGTAGGTATATGGTGAACATTCCAACCATAAGTATAAAACGTTTCGGGAACACTTTTAGTGCGTACAGCTAAGTAGTGGAATTCCCTGCCGGAGTCTTTTTCCTGATAGCTACGACTTAGGGGTCCTTAAGTCAAGAGTGAATAGGTTACTTCTAGGCAAGCGTCGAACACATCATCGCTTACCATCAGGTGAGATAGTGAGCATATCATCATCATCTGCCTAGCATTTTCCCAACTACCAATATAGTTGGGAAAATGCTAGGCAGATGATGATGATGGTCGGCTTCCAGTCAAGCCGGATTTAGCTGAATACCAGTATTTTACGAGGACCAGCTGCCTACCAGACCCCCACCACCCAATAACTGCGATAACACGGTACTTCATAGCAAGACTGGTCAAATGTGAGCATATGCAATATATACATAATAAAAAAATAAAAAAACTAGCTTCTGTCAGTGGCGTCGCCTTTTGAAAGTAAGGTTCTAGTAACAATTTTTTTTTAATAGCCTAGATTGTGCCCCACAGCTGGGCAAACGTCTCTGTCTTGGCGATCTCTGGCCAAGTTTGCCCCGCGAATACGATCATATCGTCACACCACCTTCGCCGCGATCGACCCGACACCGTCCAGTGAATGACGATCCTCGCTCCAGTGGCGAAACTATAAGGTAAAATGCCTCGGCCTAACGGGGCCAGTGAAGAGGCCCCCGGTCTGTGAGGCAGCAAACTGAGAAGTAACAAATATATATATTTTTTAATACAGTTTTTCTGGGGCCCCTTCAATGTATTTGCCATGGGTCTCTGATGATATAGTTACGCTACTGCCTCGCCCATCTGTCCAGGTGCATTCGAGCGACGTGGCTAGCCCACTTTAGCCTGGCTGTTATTCCCTAACATCTGCTACTTGTGCTATGGAGCACAGCATGGGGTTTCTTACGCGATCTATTCGCTTAACAAATTAATAGGTGTTTGCTTAATAGCTTTTGTGGTTTAACTGGCCCTGACTGAAATCATGATCGAGCTCATCACACAAAAATTTGTTCTAGATGGGAATCAAACCCACAACCTCTAACATAGCAGTCAGGGCCACTAATCACTTGACCAACATGCTAGCTGTTAGCCATAAGACCGCCATTGTACCCACAGATATACGAGTAAGTTAATGAAATAAGTTATATTACTATTTCACTATAATAAAGTTTTTTTTTTATGTAACACATAAACCAGTGCTTGATTGCAATCCCATATAATGGTAAGCAGTGATGCAGTCGCTGATGGTGAGGCACACTAGCTTACTCTATTCTCTGTCTTCATACAAACTTTGGATTCCGTTTCATTCCCTTAACCTATCGCACACCCGCAAAACGAGACACATGTACACACCAGTAAAACAATAACAGCGCGGTCTCATAGGACCGGTCGGGGATTCATGAATTAAAGGGACAATTTTGAAAAACCCTTCCTTAATCTTTGTATACTTCATAAAAGATATTGCTGTGCAAAAATCCTGCACTCTAGATCCTAGATTTTTTTTGGTGGGGAATCATCAAAATGGCTTCTCCTGCTCAGTGTGCAGCAGGAGGACGTGTCAGACTTTTACTGACTAAATCCCACTCCTATTCCTTCCTTGCCCCAATTCCGGGGTCCCGGGGATCTCTTTTGTCAACCCAGTCCTAGGGTTTGGGACTGGGTGTTGATGACTCAGTGAGTGATACAGGATTTTGCATTTTATAAACCTATACAGAAGTTATGTATTGATACAGTAGTATTCTACCAGGGGACAGAACTTTCAAAATTGAGTATATTTATATAGCCTCTCTCTAATAGTGTGAATGTGAGAACACTGTAGAAGTAGATTTTGATTACTTCCTATTTTGACCCAGTTTTTGATTGATATTATTTTTATTGTGTTTTTGGTACAATATTGATTCATCTACACTGTCCTCGCAGATCTGTCTGTTAATATTACAATATGGAAATATTCAACCCCAATAATTTTTTTAAAGAGTAACCATGGAGTTTCTTGCCAGTTCTTCTCCATAGGAAACAATCAATTGGAACTGTGTGCTAGCTTCTGACGTTTTATAAGTGCCCATGTAGGCCTATGTGAAGTTATTACATTTTTGTGTTATTAATTACAAAGACAAAATTACAAATTGTTCACTCTGTATTATTTATTTATTTATTTAAACTTTATGTACAGTGGTGGTACATAGGCGGACTTAATGCATCAGGGCATTCTCTACCAGTCAACCTTAGGGTTAAAAAGAAAACACTGTGGTAGGTCTGCACAATAAATAAATAAGTGATTATTAAAATAGAGGTTTTTACGATAAAATTTGATTATAATTTATTATAAAATATGTATATATGCTAATAAAATAAACTAATAAATAGTGTAATATATACTAAATCAATATAATAAGAGAACTTAAATTAGATAGAACAATTATGACGACAACCAAACTAAGTTTGAGAGGACTTCAAGTAGTAGTTCCGGGTTTTACGTTTAAAACAAAATTTACTTTCGGCTTTTTTGATGTCAAGGGGAAGCACATTCCAGAGTTTTATGGTGGAAACAGTGTAAGAATTAGCCATAAACCCAGTACGGTGCGAAGGAATATGAAGGAGCATATTTTTGGAAGCTTGAAGGTTGTTGTTTATTATTAGTATAACATACTACATAGTTTGTGTATTACAAAATACATCACTGTGGGGTTGTTTACATTTTTGTTTTGGTAACCACACCCTGCCAACAAGTGGTTTATAAGTTGAAATAAAACAAGTTCACTTGGGATTTGTACAGTACGGCCGGCCGTTATAAGTTGGCGAGTCTAAAAAAATACAAAATAACTTTATTACAATAAACACAACATTTTTTTAATTCTTTAAAAATATATACTACTAGCTGTCCCCTGCGGTTTCACCCGCATTTTTCGTTACTGATCCGCTCCCGTAGGCCGTAGCGTGATGATATATAGCCTATAGCATTCCTCGATAAATGGGCTATCTGACACTGAAAGAATTTTTCAAATCGGACCAGTAGTTCCAGAGATTACCCCCTACATACAAACTTACAAACCTACAAACTTACAAACTTACAAATTTTACCTCTTTATAATATTAGTATAGATATAATTAAATTAACTCGTTACACTACACGCACTAGCGACCCGCCCCGACTTTGTACGATGGCAAATAAAATAAATTTTTTCGTTGATGTTTATTGATCTTGCTCTTAGTGAAAACTGCCTCAATATTCGCTGCAGATCTCTGCAATCTCTGCTATGTAGCAGACACACAGACAGACTAGATATGATGACGAATTTAAATCTCTAATTCACTTAGTAACTGAAAATATAGTGATCTCGAAACATTTTCACAAAAATCAATAACTGTAATGGCTTGTTTCAATAACTTTTGTATATTTAAATTTAGTCTTTAAAACCTACCTTTATATCAACGTTGTGCAGTTATACGCTTATTTACTAACTTATTTTATCGGGTTTATTTATCTTAAAAATCAATAACACACATACACAATAAAGGTTATGTTTTGCTGTCACTGTCAACATTCTGTCAAAGTGTCAAGTGTTAGAGAAAGGTCTTTTGACCATGTTGCCTAGTCGCGCACAAAACGCACATTACTTTTTTTTTACTTACATTAAAATACAGGTGCACATATTTTAATGTTTTTAGCAGTAAATATACCGAATCAGCCTTCTCGCCTACTTCGCTCATTCTCAGCTCCATTTTACAAAGATTGCACCTGTTATGATTTCTTGAAATACAATACTACACCGATCATGCATCACAATATCCACTAATAATTAATTTGTGAAAAATTTAAGCAACCGCTCAAGTTTACTTGAGAAAATCCCGCCATAAACTTCCCAAAAATGCAAACTGACTGCGTAACTAAATTACGTTTAGTTAGTTCATTATAACTAGCAATTGATTCATTTTCACCATGTACAAAGTTTCAAACTTATTCATGATAAAACTCCACGGAGATTGTGCAGCGTATTGAGATCAATATACGGAATATTAAAAAGCGTTGCACCTTCATTTGCACATTCACGTCGATTACTGTAGAATTTTGGTAGGTATACCTACTTATTTTTAATCTCATATTCTACTTCTAAAATCAGTTTTTTTTTCATTATTTTGTCCCAATCCCGAGCAAAGGTTTCCGTCCACTCCTTCCATCTTTCGCAGGCTCGCGCTTCCTCTTGCCAGTAGGTACTGGCAGAATCTATCAAAATAAGTCAGCTGCGCAAGATATGATAGACTAGGCCCAAGAGTTGTTGGAGAAAGAAGCGCCTGATATATTAGGGGACAAAATGTCCCCCGACATGACGCGCAGAGTTCATCATACGCGATGCTGCAATGTTGCCCAGTATCTCACAACTTGCTCTCCAATATTTTTTACAATGCCATCACGTGACGCTGACCAATGTTATCCCCTAATGTACAGTACGGCCGTTATAAATTGGTAAGTCTGAAGTAGTATTGTGAAGGTTTAGAACATTCCTTTTTGTTAATACAATACATAATGGGAGATAATATAAAACAAATAAAACCACTCGATACCAAATTAAAACATTTTATTATTTAGTTATTACAAACTAAACTAATGCCCCATCTCACTAACACTAACTAAAAGTAATGTTAAAAAAACGCAGTTTTGAACATTACGTTCAGTTGTCTGTAAACCTCAGATATATAAGGGACAAAGTGTCCTTAATCAAGACGACGTAACATTGCCCAATGTCCTGCAACTTGTCGCCCAATATTTTACGTACAACCCAGTCACATTAACTTGACGCGTCTCTGAAATGCGAACATCCCTCCGCATTGCCTTAGCTCGCCCGGCAAGTGTCAGGTATGATCAGCATCTTTGTTGTCGATACGCGAGTTGATGATTTGGCTAGTTCTCTGTTGTTGTTACGAGTATATTGTTCTTGGCCATTATTTCATCGACAACAAGCATCTTTTTATCTTTGGCAGTCGTTACGGATAGTCAGAAGCCAGTAAATCTGACTTCATTTTTGCCATGAAGTACCGTGTTACCCCAGTTAATGGGTTGTGGAGATCTGGTAGGCAGCCGCTAAAATACTGGTATTCAGCTAAATCCAGCTTGACTGGAAGCCGACCCCAATATAGTTGGGAAAATGGCTTGGTAGATGATGATGACCAAGCGACCGAGTTCTAACGGACATGTTGGACAATTTGACAGCGTTTCGAGTCATGTTAAGGGACATTCTGTCCCCTAATAAGTCTGAGGCTTGATGAAAACATGAGGACATTGTCATATTGTGCACAGCACAAAATCGCGGCAGAAATTCATACTTAATTTAGTACAAGTGGTGCTAACCAAACACGATTATCATATAATTATGTACAAAACGAAGACGCGAAAAACGGAAAATTGAAGGAATGCGAAGAATACAGCAGGAAATATTGGGGACATCAACTATGGGTAGATTAAATAAATTATTATGCTTAGAAAGTGTTAGAGGGTCCAATCTTTACAGTGTTTTATTATTATTTATTATGAAAAACAGTGTTAAAAGCAAGGCCAACCACCCCGCTTCCACTCCGGTTATTAGATAATTATAGATGATAAATCACATCATTGAAAATCTTTTGCTATTTATTACAAAAAATGATCACACCAAGACTTTATCAACCTTAATTATTCAGCCAGTGTTGCCTGTACAGATTTTATGTTATAATTACCCAAATCGGTTGACTTTTTAGACAGATTATAGTAACCCACGGCTAGCTATACAGGATTATTTGTTCAACACTGGCAACCAACCTCTCACGACTATGTTACTATCATCATAAATAACAACTTTTGTTCTATGACTTTATAAAAAACTAGCTGTCCCCTGCAGTTTCACCCGCATTATTCGTTACTGCTCCGCTCCCGTGGGTCGTAGCGTGATGTTATATAGCCTATAGCATTCCTCAATAAATGGGCTATCTAACACTGAAAGAATTTTTCAAATGGGACCAGGAGTTCCAGAGATTACCCCCTACATACGAACTTACAAATTTTACCTCTTTATAATATTAGTATAGATTATCATACTTTAGTTCAACATATTTTCACACAAATATAAAAATATTCAAATTGAATGTTCTAATTGTTATGACGTCTACACTCAGCAAACGATAATGCAACAGCAGGGGGAGCGAGGGACGAGAACAGATTTAAAATGTGTTAGATCAACGGAATCTTGAAGGTTTGTTTTTGGTAAGTTTTGTAAAAAGTCACAGAACAGTACTTGTTGTTTATGATGTTAGTAATACAGTCCTGCAAGGTTGTTAGTGTTTTACAAATAGCCCTATATCATTTCGGAACATGTTAATGACCTATGGCTTTCTTCCTGCCTAACTACCGACACAGCGCGGCGGCGAGTGGTAAAGCAGTGCGCTTACTATTGGCGAAGAAGCGCAGCGTGTCTCTGAGAGCCGCCGGGAAGTACGGCGCGTCGATAGCGCGGGCGAGTGTCGTGTAGCACGGGCCCAGCGCCCAGCGGATCTTGTGCGCTTTGTCTTCAGACTGGAATGAGAGAAATACATGCTTAATTATCTGGTTTTAAAGGAAAACATTCAGGTCGTCGTGTACATTTTATAAAAATCAGAATCATTTATTCGTAAACATAAGTGATGAACATATACAAGGTCTTAAAAATTAGGTAGTGCACTATGTTTTGTCAATTGACATACAAATTGTTTAGAAAGATAAAAAAAATAATTGTACTATTAAATTAAAATATAAATTCATCATAATAAACGAACAAATAACGAATAAATAAAACATCTGTAACAATACATACTAAACCCTGCTTTTTAATTGTGGTCATTGTAGGCCCGTATAGACCAGCCTGTAAAGGCCATCATGGGCCAGCATTGCCTATCATGGGACAGCATGGTCCATCATGTAAGTACCATCATGTAAGTACCATCATGGGCCAGTATGGGCCATCTTTTATAAAGTCATTAGTTCCGTCATTCTTAATAAGCGCCAGCGCGGAGAGCACGCAATGAGAGCTACGCAGAATGTAGCATCCACGTACGCTTGGATCAGGTCATTTTTGGCCAGCATGGTCCAAAATGGGCTAGCATGGACCATCATGGTCCATCATAGGCCGACGTCGTCCATCATGGACTAGCATGATCCATGTTTTATAGAGTACTGTTATTACCTTAATAAGCCCCAGCGCAGACAGCACGCTATTCGCCAGTATCCAGGCGGCGGCGTGCTGCTGTCCTGCCCTCTTGATGAGCAGCGGGTACATCTGTTCCGCTAGCTCAGCCGCCTTAGGGTTCTGTTCTGATAGGCCGGCTACGCAGAATGTGGCGTCCACGTATGCTTGGATCAGGGCGGTCGGGTCTTTGATAGCCTGGTGATCGAGAGAATTTGGTTAGGTATAAATGCATGTGGCTAAAAGTCTTATTGGTTGTGTATGAATGGCTAAAGCGAGAACAAAAAAGATTTAACGAAGAATTGTATATAAAATATATTTTTTAAATGAGTCAGGGAAGAAATAATAGCAAAGAAAACGTGATGATAGAACACTGAGTAAAGTATGAGGATTTTACCGCCCTCGGAAAACATGCATGATCATTTTCAAATGTATGCATAATTTATGGTCACACGCTTATGTTTACACGCTTTAGGTAACTAGGTTTAGCACCTTCAGAATAACGTGATTATTAATACTATTCTAAAGGTAATACCAAAACATCAATCTTTATAATTTGACGTAGGTAATTAGATCGGTATTTTACACAATTTTGGTACCTACCAAAGCCACCGCAACCCAATCTTCATACAATTCGTCCACTATAAGTTGACGAATGTGAAGTTAGGCTCTGCGAATTTTGGCGCTTGAAATATCGTACAAAAATAAAGATTTTAAATTTTTTTTTTATGCCAATAACTGTTTTTAACAGCAATAAGAACTGCAAATTGCATTTATTTTTTTAAAACCTTTATTTTTGTACGATATTTCAAGCGCCGAAATTCGCAGAGCCTAACTTCACACTCGCCAACTTATAGTGGACGAACTGTAATTGACCATCGTTGGGACCATGCGCTGACAATCTTTCAGTTTTTATAAAATATCGTAGGTCTGGCATTCATGGGCTCTTACTCTAGTAGTATTTACCTGTAAGTGTGCGTCTATAACATCAGGCGCGTTCGCTCCGAGCCGGTCGAGGTTCTCAATGGTCGGCTGCGCCAGGAACCTGCCTACTTCCGTTTGTATCTCTTCTACTCCTGGAACAAAGCATTAAAAGGACTAGGCATAAACACATATCAATATATGAATTAAAAGTACGTGCATCAAACAAGTTTATTCAATAATCAAACTGGCTCTTAAGAGGCCTGGCATAAAATTAACTCGCTCGAGTTTAGGCACATTCGTTGCAATGCTATGTTTGTGTGCATCGCTCACGCAGCTGCTACGCACACACGCGTAAAATTCGTGCTTGGTGAACGCTCAAACAATTTTGATCTTTTGAAAGATTGTGTTCTCAGTTACAAAATTATATAGCAAATATGGTTAGTAAATAAAAGTCTGAGAAATGCATTCTCAGACTTTTATTTACTATTTACTTTCACTTTTATTTTTTTATTTTATTATTTATTGCATTATTTTATATTTGTCAAAATTCATACCAAAATTGTTCAATTTTGTGTTAGATGGATGTTGCATTTAACAAAAACATAAATAATGTTAAATATAAAATGACGATACAATGATATTTATTTATGTATAATGCTATATTTTTATGTAATATGCTTATAAAAAAAAACAATTTGCTTTCATCAAAAATATGTTAAGTTTACGAGATTTCTCTTTTAAAGTCCAGATGTACTTAATCTCGGTAAACGTGTGTGAGGACAGTGTAAACTAGTATCTGAGGAATTATTTTGAGGACGGAACTATACCGATTACAGTGGACCTATTCAGTCAGTGTAAGAATTTGTCAGTAAATGTATAGCTCAAGTCAGAAATTAATGAATTAACAAAACAATACCAAGTCGTCAAACGGTCAACGTCAACGTCTGGCCGTTGTTAAAAACTACGTGAAAAAAGAATGAAAAAACCGGCCAAGTGCGAGTCGGGCTCGCGCACAAAGGGTTCCGTAGCAGCAAATATAATACAGTTAAATCAACCTATCTCAAAAACTATAAGAGATACTTTGATCAAACCAAAAATCGTTGAAAGAGTTAATTAGCATGCATCACCTCTATTTTTTTTAGAATTTTATACCCCGTAGTTATAAAAATAGAGGGGGGGGGACATACTTTTTACGACTTTGAGAGCTGATATCTCAAAAACCGTTCACTTTAAGAAAAATGTTTTTTAGAAAACTTTATATCATTTTAAAAGACCTTTCCATTGATACCCCACACGGGTATGTACATCGAAAAAAAAATTTTCATCCCTCAGTTACATGTATGGGGGGCCCCACCCCCAATTCTTTTTTTTACTATTTAGTGTCATAATTTTGTAGCGGTTCATACAACACATATTCCCATCAAATTTCATCACTGTAGTACTTATAGTTTCCGAGTAAATCGGCTGTGACAGACGGACAGACGGACAGACGGACAGACGGACATGACGAAACTATAAGGGTTCCGTTTTTGCCATTTTGGCTACGGAACCCTAAAAATTTACATACTCCGCTCATTCAAAAATAACAGATTTCAAACAACATAATCATAAAAATTAAAATTGCATAAAAAATATATTCATTTATGTCAAGGGTTAATTGGAAGCAAAAATATCGGAATAAAAAGGAAAGCAGGTAAAATAACCAAAAAAATAAGGTATTATATATTATACCTTATTTTTTTAAATCCGATGTACATTTAAAAGATTTTAGTATTTACTGTAAAGGCACGTGATGGCTGTGTCATTACGTTTATTACTACTTATACATTTCTTTTAATTTTTTTATTAATATCTAAGAAATGATCTTAACTAATATATACAAAAACAAGTTAGTTTGTTACCATTTTACGCCTAAACCAATGAACCGATTATCCTAAAATTATGCATATTTTATTATAATTGGTAATAACTTAAACTTCCAACGCATCCGTAAGATTTACTTAAGGTCTGACCACCCTAAAATATAAGAATAAATACGGCGAGTTGATAGCAGATGATGTGATGGTAATGCACGTCTAAACAAATGTTGGGAGCAGGACATATTCTAATGAACCAGCTTAGAAAATGAAACGTACTGATCACCTGCTACGACGGAAAAATCGGATTTTTCCTAAATGCTCTGCCAACCGTCAAAAGTGTAAAAAAGCACAGAATTGGTCTCCTGCAGAGCAGATTAAAACAAAGTATTTTAAAACAGTCCTATGCATATCATTAGTGACCACCACCAGATTGTAAAAACTAGATATTACTACTGTGAAAATAGGAAAGTAGAAGTAAATGTTCTTAAAAAAGTACACTATTTGGTTTATAAAAATGGGATTAACTGCACGGCTCATTTTTTACTCATTAGTCTAGTAACAAGAAATCTAAACAATTTTATCGATTGTGCGCAGCACAATTAGTGCACAGAAAGCACATGATAAAAAGAATCGTATCCAGCACGCTGTCAAATCACAGTTATTTCTTTTAATTCTGCACGACCTCAGTATGCCCTTTAGAAAACGGTCCAGGTATTCACCACAATTATATTAGGTTTATTGCGTACAATAGTCCTGCCTGATTATTAATTGATCCAAGTACAATGTGATATTGCCATTTTGGAAAATAAGTAACCTGCAGAGAGAGTAACCTTAGAGCATACTACTGGTACGAGTATATAATCACAAGATTGTGTCTGTGCTCTCCGGTAGTTATTCATCATCATAACTTCATCCATAACCGAAAGAGTACATCAAAATCAGTATGACCAAACGGTTAAAGCCACATGGAAAATAAGATCGGACTGTACTATGGTTAACGTTCAATTTATTTTGTTCATTTTTACAAGTATAATAATAAGTTGGGATCGAGCCATCAGCACTGACATGACTGTTGTGGCCATCAAGCCTGATATAGTGGTGGTGTTACTGAATCAAGAGGCGTGCAATGGTTGTTGATATAACCATTACGCATGACGAGAATCTATTATATTACTTGACTCGCGAGGTTGTCGAATGTGGGATGTAGACGCAGCAATCGACCGATACCGATGTACCGATAGTCGTATCCGTCAATGCCTTCATAGCCAGGAGCGTCGACCAACATCTCAGAAAGCTCAAGTTTGCGGCTAGATCAGGGCTTGAATCAGAAAGCTGTACTCCTAGACACGGCTCACATTGTTAGTAGGTTCTTTTCTCTCGAACCCTAATCACCGGTAGCTTAGTACCGGATTCCGTTACCGGTAGGCTATTATTTTATTTTAAGAAATATTTTAAAATTTAAATCTTCTTCTTTTTGTATCGATGCTCTCATCAAACTTTTTCTGCCCAGTATTTGGCAACCTGTATGGCTTTGGCATTGGCCTCGTTTATATCCTGCTAAGTACAGGTGGTTGTGCAGGATGGACAGCATAGCAAGTGCCGCATGTCCTGGGTAGCTGCTCCACACTGGCACTGCGTTAAGGATGGGTCGATGGGTCATGGCCAAATGGGGCTTCCATTTGGTCATGTTGTTTTTACAGCGGCCAACCTGGGTCCGCAGTCGGTTAAGAGATTTCCAGATTGGCCACTGTTATTCGCTTCCAGGGGGGAGATGTTCTGATGGGGCGATGAAGTGTGGAAGAATTGGGTGTTTCTGCTTCCACAGCCAGCATCTCTCGTTTTCTGCACTGTCTTTTGAAGAGGTCATAAAGCGCAGTAAACTTTTTTTTACTCATCAATAAGAACAACTTTTACTATGTGACTAACCCTGAAATCACGAAAAAAAATCCGCTCCTCCATACATTTTTTCAAATTATGTGAACATAAATGTATGGAGAATCAGATTTTTCTTCGTTATTTCAGGGTTGGTCGCATAGTAAAAGTTGTTCATATTGATGAGTACAATAACTCGTTTCAAGGATAGCCCCTCTGTCGTATCAACGTTGTATAAACAAATAAACGAAATAATAATAATATCTTTATTTGGCACAAATCAAGACTTACACGATTCAAATTAACTAATATAACAAAAACAAGTGTTTATTTCGAATGGACTTACACACATCTATTTTTGACGCAAATGTTCCGTTATCAATAGGTTTATAACTTACACCCAAATCTATCATTATGATTGGAGATAGTTACCAATTGGTCAAATAAATATTGGAAATTGACTATTCTTTGCCTTTCAATAACAATAGATGATAATGATTCCTGAAAAACAAATAACATTGTTACTGACCCATATTGTATCTTACACTCGCACCTCCACACTCCACCTCATTAAATAAAAATACTTTTCAATAAAACTCATACTTCATTACCTCTAAATTGTATTGAAGTTGAAATAAATTTTAACAATCTTAATAAACAAACATAGTACTTAAAATAAACAACAATACTTACTTGATCAAAATGTGGTAGTCGGCGTACAATCTCGGGAATATATTTACGTAATACTCGTGAGCGGCCGCGGAGCAAAGTGACGTGACCGCTCGCTGGGAGGACCCAAACGCGACTGAGCACACCGCGTTTGCGCGGTCGATAATATAGTTCAATTTGCTTGTCATTTACTAAATGAAGTTATTGTTTAATTTCAAAATAAATTTTAGATTCTATTAAAAGATTAACTTAAGATTATTGTATATTTTTTAAATTTTCTCTAAAGTGTTTTTAAGGCATAGAAAAAAATATTATTTATCTAGATATTTTCCAAGAATTACGTTTTTTCATAATTTTTTTTCTGTTATGTTTCCTATTGAAATCGATAATGTTGTCAATACATCTAAGAGTGGACCATATAATGGTGTTACTGATATTTTTTTAAATGTTTTATTCCTTTGTGATTTTGTGTAACACTTAGCCAAACATCACTCGATTGTTACTTTTGCGATAAAAGGGTTTTGAATATGAGTAATTGCCATTAATATATCCATTATTTAAAAAAAATCGTCGCTTAGTCCGCCAGAATAAGAACTTGACTTTCATAATCTAAAATAAAGAGGTTGAAATTCTTCTTATTTTTCTCACAAACAATGGTCAAAAATGACGAAAATGAGTAAATTTCATGCACGGCCTCTTAACAAAAAAAAAACGTGAAAACGGCCGTATCTTTTTTTTTTCGTTAACTCATAAGTTTGATTTTTGCACAGCTTCAAGGGACTGCAGACCTGAGTATATGGTTTTAATTTCAACTCGATACGTCCACGCTTTCCTGCGATGAAGAGTCTTAAGGTCCCACTTTGCGCGGGCTTGAACTCACTGGCGGGCGGGGCCATAAAGCACGCTGTCTCACTTGACATCGTGCCCGAAAGAGATAGTATCAGTGATGAGCGGTTAGACGCTAGTCCTCACGCACGACGCGACGTCTGCTTTGCACATAGCGCTCCGAACCATTCCGAATAAAAACGAAATTACACGATGCACACATGTCATACCGTTTCGGTTGTTGCGGTGTGTGCCGCTCGAATTCGAAAAACAAAAGATTTAAAATAATACCTAAGAGCGTTTTCACATTATCCGATCCGATATCGGTGTCGGATGCCGATCCGATATCCGGGTAAAGTAAAATGTATGAAATATGTACCTGTCTTTCATATTGTCCGGCCCGATATCGGATATCGGAGCACGGCATTTCATACATTTTACTTACCCCGATATCGGATCGGCGTCCGACACCGATATCGGATCGGATAATGTGAAAACACTCTGAGTATCATTTGCAAATCTATACTAATATTATAAAGAGGTAAAATTTTTAAGTTTGTATGTAGGGGGTAATCTCTGGAATTACTGGTCCGATTTGAAAAATTCTCTCAGTGTTAGATAGCCCATTTATCGAGGAATGCTATAGGCTATATACCATCACGCTACGACCCACGGGAACGGAGCAGTAACGAAAAATGCGGGTGAAACCGCAGGGGACAGCTAGTTTCGTATATTGAAATCTATGTCTTTACCCGACGTGTCCAGCGTGATGTCCTGCGCGAAGTCAGTGCCGGTATCGAGATGCTGCGCGTCCTCTGTGGCGCTGTCCTCCGAGTTCTGTCCGTCGTTCTCCTCTTCCTCTTCCGAGTTCGAGTTCTCTTCCTCTGAGTCTGTTACGTCTGGAGAGAGAAGGAAGGGAAATTGTTACTTCTGAAACTCTGTATATGTTACTGAATAATTGCAACCCATATTGTTATTCTAAGTACTTTGACTTTAACCATGAAAAATATCAAGTAACTTTCAAATGATCATGCAGATCACACAAACATTAGTCCTGGGTAGGAACCCACGGGCTCCGGCATAGTAGTTAGGGCCACTAACCACTAGACCAAAAGGCCAGTCAGTCATTAAAATGTATATTGACCGTAACTAACAACAAAATTCAAGACCGCCAGTTTCGGAAGAGCGAAGAGCCCTAATACACAACTAAATAGTAATGCTTGTCGGCCAAGTGTGAGTGCACTATCCGTAGCGAGATCACAGAAAAACTATCAGGTTGTTGTATGGGAAGATACTTAAATATTTATTTTATTCTGTTTTTAGTATTTGTTGTTATAGCGGCAACAGAAATACATTATCTATAAAAAAAATCAAGTGTCTAGCTATCCCCATTCATGAGGTACAATCTGGTGACTGTTGGACAGACAGATGGACAGTGAAGGCATAAGCCTTCCAACGGCCTAGGTCTTGTGGCCTTAGGTCTAACGGGATTCAATTACTAGAGTGCGTCTAATGAAAGTGCGAACTGGAACTTTTTTTTAAATTTAATAGGCAACATTATTCAGCCGCAATTGTAGGAAATTTAAAAAAAAATTTATGTTTCAAGACATGATTCTCCTACTAGTTAGTAATACCACATACAAATTTTTTGAATTTATCGTCTTTTTCTCCGGTCGCGCTTTTATTAGACGGACTATATGAATACTGTCCGTGACCTTAGTAATGGGTTTCCATGAGCACCCTTCGGGGCCGGAACCCTGAAAAGGCAGATAATAAATAAACCTATACTTACATTCGTCTTCGCTCCCCTCCCCGTCACTGAGCTCAGCCGAGGCGCCGAGTTTATCCCGCATTGTCTTTTTATTGTTAGCTCCACCCAGACTGTTGCCTGGAAAACAAGTACATATAGCAGATCAGTAATGTTAATACTGGTATTCAGCTAAATCCGGCTTGACTGGAAGCCGACCCCAATATAGTTGGGAAAAGGCTAGGCAGATGATGATAGGCTCGCGTTTGACCACTATCTCACATGATGGTAAGCGATGATGTGGCCGACCATGGATCACGCTTGCCTAGAAGTAACCTATTCACTCTTGACTTTTTTTTTGGAAGGGGAATCATCTGAATGACTTCTCCCGCTCTTGGGCTGAGCGGGAGGACGTGTCAGACTCTTACTGACTAAACAACCCCACCCCGTTTCTTCGTTGCCTTCTATCTGGGGGACATGGACTTACCTTTCGGAATTTCATTGTTCCCCAGAGCCTTACAGTTTGCTGACATCTCCTTGAGGCGCGCGTTGAACAGAACTCGCCGTTAACGACTAGGCCCGGTCCAGATTATTACCAGACCGCCGGCTACCCAGTGTTCGCCGTCCGCGAGCCCGCGCCAACGGTGGTCGGAAATCGGGATCTCGGCGGCGGCGGCGTGAGTTCCGTTGCCTCACCCGCTCGCGGTCGGCAGCCTCCTTCGCTAGCATAACTGCTTCGCAGAAGGAGGCGACCGCCCGCCACCCCTCCTCGCTCCGAACCATGGCTTGTACTACCAGGATTCAGCGCGAGATTCACTATTGACTTAAAGACCCCTAGGTTGTAGCTAACAGGGAACACAGACGCCGCCATGAATTCCACTCCATACCGCTAATACGCACAATTACTGTATTTATACACTTACCAGCTAGTACGACTCTGCTGAGACGGTCATAACTGTCGGGTAGCGCCGTGATAGCATCGACTACCTCCATGCACGCTTCGCGCCCTATTTCGTTGTGAGACAGGTCTAGGGACTGGAACAGAAACAAATGATATGTGTTAGGCGGACCTTAGAACTGTAGCGAGATCTATGATGTTACAGAAGAAGTAATCCCGCATCGCGCAAGTAAAGTCCTCCGCGCGATTAGAACATAATAATATACAATAGCCCGAAATCGGCTCAGGCGCAATACGTCTCTTTTGCAAAATGTCCCCTGGTCGTAAAATGTCTCTTTCGCAGAATAACGCTATCTCTTTCACAAAATGTCGCGCCAGAGAGTTCTGAAAATCGAAATTTTGAACTGAAAGTTGTGGAATATGCAATTTTAACGAATCAGATAAAATTTTAGAATAATTATTTAATAAAAATAGAATATAATAAAAATATTAATATCTATATCTATACTAATATTATAAAGAGGAAAGATTTGTACCTATTTTTGTATGTTTGTAAGGAATAGGCTCAAAAAGTACTGGGCCGATTTAAAAAATTCTTTCACTAATAGAATGCTACATTCTTCCAATTTGACATAGGCTACATTTCATTTTGAAAAAAATGAGGGATCCTTGGTAAAATTAGTACAATGTAACCGAAGGTGTAGAAAAATGAGTCTTAAGTCACTAAAAAGTGTTTTATATCCAAATTTCCAAAAATAAGTAATTGTCTACCCCGTGCGAAGCCGGGACGGGCTGCTAGTTAGTCATATTATATTGATAAGAAATTAGGACATACAGACCTCATCATCCGGGTACAGAACATATAAAAGCTAGACAGCCTTACCTCCAAAAGCAGCGAGTTGTCTTTGAAAGCCTTCGCGAGCGCGCTGGCTCCCTTGCTCTTGAGGAGGCAGTCCCCGAAGTTTATGCTCTTCAGGTTTTTCAAGCTGTAACAATGAGAAAATGTTGTCATTTAGATTTATTGTTAGTTAAGACTAATCCCAGCTAGTCATTTGTTGTAGTTGTAAACTCAATAATTTTTTGAAAAGAGTAACCATGGAGTTTCTTGCCGGTTTTTCTCCATAGGAAACAACCAATTGGAACCGTGCTGTAGCTTCTGACGTTTTATGAGTGCCCATGTAGGCCTATGTGAAATAAAAACATTTTTGTATTTGATTTAGTGTTGTCAAGCGTCCAATTAAAATCGGACACAGACAAGCTTTTTGGTTGCGCGTGTAGCCAAATTAGATGCCCATACTGACCGGCTTTTTAATTTTGCAATACCCAGAAGGCCAGTAGTTAGTACAAGCTACTAATGCAATCATTGAATAGATTAGAGAAGAATATTGAATGATTGTTATGATGATAAAGAAAACCAATTTATTTAGGGCCTGTTTCACAATGTCCGAGTGGCCACTACTCACTGAATAAATTCAAAAATGGAATAGAATTTGTATGAAATTATCTGCCAAGTAAGATACTCGAAACTTAATCATAGGTGGTGAAACAGGCCCTTAATGTTATAGTTAATGTACTGTGTAATTCTGTTTGAGAAGACTTTTTTACCAGAGTTAGATACCATGTCGCTACCACTTACTTGAGCAACGCAGCAGTTATAGCCTGTGCCCCCTTAGAACCAACAGTAGGTACCATACAATTTCATTTCTCACTTACTTGGGCACCAAAGAACACGGTGTGGGCATAATTACACCAGCAGTGGGCAACATACAATTTAATTTCTCACTTGGGCAACGCAGTAGCTATAACCTAGGCCCCCTTAGCAATAACAAGGTGTGGGCATAATTACACCAACAGTGGGCAAAATAAAATTCCACTTCTCACTTACTTGGGCAACGCAGCGGCTATAGCCTGGGCTCCCTTGGCGCCGACAGTGTTGTCGTTAAGGTTGAGTCGTGCCAACTGTGCGTTACGTTTGAACGCCTCCGATAAAGCCGATATGCCGACGTGGTAGATACCATTCATCACTTACATACTTGGATAAGGAAGCAGCTATAGCCTGTGCTCTACCTCAGCACCAGCAGTGGGCAACATAAATTTCATTTCTCACTTACTTGAGCACCAAAGAACACGGTGTGGGCATAATTACACCAGCAGTGGGCAACACAAAATGTCATTGCTCACTTGGGCGACGCAGTAGCTACAGTCTAGGCTCCCTTAGCAAGAACAGGGTGTGGGCATAATTACACCAACAGTGGGCAACATAAAATGTCATTGCTCACTTGGGCGACGCAGTAGCTACAGTCTAGGCTCCCTTAGCAAGAACAGGGTGTGGGCATAATTACACCAACAGTGTGCAAACCAAATTCCACTTCTCACTTACATGGGCAACGCAGCGGCTATAGCCTGGGCTCCTTTAGCGCCGACAGTGTTGTCGTTAAGGTTGAGTCGTGCCAACTGTGCGTTACGTTTGAACGCCTCCGATAAAGCCGATATGCCGACGTGGTAGATACCGTTTTGGGGCATGGCGAGTTCTTCTAGAGTGCCCATGTTCTGGAAGAAAAAGAGTGGGGGTTAGTTTAATGGTGTCTAATATTAACTTACTGACTGACATATCAATACACAGCCGAAACTACTGCTGACTCCGATAGTTAAAAAGACGATCTAACAAAAAGTAAAAACGGTGAAATTGTGAATGTTTTAATTAATGAAACATGAAATCGTATCGATTGCTACGTAAATGGCTACATGCGTCCTTTAAATTTCGAATGCTTCTGGCTGTACTTTATTCATGCATTCATTAATTAAAACATTCACAATTTCACCGTTTTTACTTTTTGTTAGATACGTCATTTTAACTATCGAAGGCAGACTGCGTTTAGGGACGTGCAATTTTGCACAAGGCTTCCCTATATAATGTAGGCTAGCACTAAGCGAGGATTTTCCAAAAACGGGGTTAATTTTCGAAAAAACTTCGAAACATAGGTCTAAAACTTCGAAGCGAAGCCGCTAGCAGCAACTAGTTAAGAAATAAAAATGTTTGCTTGATTCATTGATCCCTAGTTTGTGTGTGGGCATAAAAAACTAAGAGTGAGAATGACACTAAATCTTCAACTTGCATATCTTAATCTACTTACTTGGAACACCTTAGCCAACGCGGTGGCTCCGTCATTCTCCAACCTGTTCCTGCCCGCGATGAAGATCTTGAGCTTGCGAGGGCGCGCCGAGAGGGCTTTGGCGAGCAGACGCCCTCCCGTTATGCCGAGACCGTTGTTGTTTAGACGCAGTTCCTGGAAGAGAATTTAAGAGGTTTTACTATTAATTTACAAGATTATTTTCTTCATAGTAAAACAGTTCAATTATAAGTTCTTATTTAATACAATTGAGGGCGCCAAGTTTTGCCTCTAGGGCGTACTAGTAAGAAAGAAAATATGTTAATTATGCCCGAATGGACGCACAATAAAATACATTAAACTGTCGGGCCGTAACATGTACAAGTAAATGTAACATTATTAAAACAAGAAATAAATATAGATTTAAAAAAATAATTCGCAGACTGAATTTTACGCCAGTGTGGTTCCATTTCCGCATGGTACAAATATTTATAGTAAGACCTACAGAATGATATTTGTTCCAAGTCTGGTTGTCTTGAGGTAAACATATTTGCCACAGCCGACAAGTTTTTTGAGTAGTCATCATCAGGTTTTTCTTTAATAAGGTTTAGGTATTGCAAAACCTGACCTGCAATGATACTTCGAATACGCAAGCATTCTGCCGTTGGCAACATGCCTCGTGTATGCATGAGCTCTTACTATAATTAAATAATAAACAAATAACAACCTACCTCCAGCTCACTGCACACATCGCTCTGCAGCAACTTCGCCAGTCCTTCCACCCCAATAGGTCCGAACGCGTTGTCACTCAGGTCAAGGACGCTGAGGCGTGCCCCGGCTGTGATCATACCGTCTCCTAGAGCTATGTCGGTAACCTCAGTTCTCTTGCGGATATCTTCATTTCTGATGTGATCGCGCAAGGAAACTCTGAGCATAGCCCTTTCCATTGCTCTTTAGCTATGTCCACACTGTGCCCTTTTTTGTTCAACAAAGGACATGCGTCATAGCGCAGTCAACAGCGCAAGTCGGGCATGCCTTTGATGCATGTGCAATGACAGTTGAAAGTGTTGTGATACATGTCATTCCACGTCAGGTGGATAATGCGTTGCATAACGCATTCAATTGTTGAAAGCAACTAACGAAAGTTCAATATAAAGATGAAGACGAAAGTTGAAGATGAAAGGGCACAGTGTGAACATAGCTATTGGGTGACTTTAAGCCTTCTGATGAGGCTCATTGTGAGCGACCACGTTTCCGAGCCATATGTCATCACTGGCAACACTCAACAAGATGAGCTCTTACTATAATTTAATAAACAAATAACAACCTACCTCCAGTTCACTGCACACATCGCTCTGCAGCAACTTGGCGAGACCTTCCACTCCAATAGGTCCGAACGCGTTGTCACTCAGGTCGAGGACGCTGAGTCGTGCGCCCGCTGTGATCATACCGTCGCCTAGAGCGGCCTGGAAGAGAAGGGATTATTCATATTAATGATACTGGATAACAAGATTTTTTTTTATAATACAGTGTGAGTCTTTATAATAGCTAGGTCCCATGGTCGCCCTCGCAAGCGCTGGCTGGACGTCGTCAAGTCCGACATGAGAGCCAATGGCCTTACTGGGAAGTTTAGTAGGAAGGCGGACCCTGGCAATGGCCGGGATTAACGCCAGGCAGAAGAAGAAAAAGAAGAAGAAGAAGAAGAGTAGGTTATTTAGACAAATACACTCAATGAGGAGCTCGTGGCTCAATAATAACAGCCGCACAGGTTGATCTTCAAAGTTAAGCAACGCTTCCCGAGGTTGGTCTGTGGACGGGTGACCATCTTAACATACCAAGTTTCCTCCGTGCCTCGGAAAGCACGTTAAGCCGTAGGTCCCGGCTGTCATTTGTAGATCTTTGGCAGTCGTTATGGATAGTCAAAAGCCAGTAAATCTGACTCCAGTCTTGCCATGAAGTACCGTGTTACCCCAGTTAATAGGTTGCGGAGGTCTGGCAGGCAGCCGCTCCTCGTAAAATACTGGTATTCAGTTAAATCCGGCTTGACTGGAAGCCGACCCCAATATAGTTGGAAGAAGGCTAGGTAGATGATGATGAAGAAGCTTTAGAACACGTACCAGCGCCGGCGGTATCTCAGTCTTCATCCTGCCGGTGAACATGTCGGAGAAGCGCGCCACCTTCAGCTCCGGGTGGTGTTCCAGTGCCTTGGAGATGGCCTCGGCTGCGGACACCCCCAGGGTGTTGCCGGTGAGTGTGAGGTACTGCAGGTCCGGACAGCTGTTGATGGCGTCCACGATGGTGTGTGTGGAAAAGGGAGAGGGCGGCCTTCGCCCAGCAGTGGGACACAACAGGCTAACTAAATTGCTCGCGCTTGACCACTCTCACTCTTGATCGAAAGCGATAATGGGGTAGACGATGGAGCGCGCTTAACTAGAAGTAACCTATTCACTCTTGACTTGAAGACACCCGGGTTGTAGCTATCAGGAAACACAGACTCCAGCAGAGAATTTCACTCCTTAAAATTGGCTTGACTGGAAGCCAACCCCAATATAATTAGGAAAAGGCTAGGTAGATGATGATGATGAAGCTTTAGAACACGTACCAGCGCCGGCGGTATCTCCGTCTTCATCCTTCCAGTGAACATGTCGGAGAAGCGGGCCACCTTCAGCTCGGGGTGGTGCTCCAGCGCTTTGGAGATGGCCTCGGCTGCCGACACCCCCAGGGTGTTGCCGGTGAGTGTGAGGTACTGCAGGTCCGGGCAGCTGTTGATGGCGTCCACGATCGGTTGTGCTGGAAGTGGAGGTTTCCATTTATTTACGCACGCATACATTATAATACAGTTTATACAAAAACTTAAATCTGTTTTCAGTGTGGCTGACAAGATTATTTCATGAGAACATACTACCAGACCCTACGTGCTGTTCCAAGACAATCTACCTGTGTAACAAGTTTCATTGAAAACCAGTCAGCACTTTTTGCATGTTTTAAAGTAACAAATATCCATTCACATAAACTTTTACATTTACAGTATTAGTAGGATTTATTAATTGTGCACACCTAATGCAGAGAAGACTGTTTTAACTTAAAGTTGGCTGGTGGAAAATACATTGTTGCATTGACCTATCAATACCCGCGAAACAAGACACAATAGTAAAACAATAACAGCGTGGTCTCATGCGACTGGTCAGGGATTCATGAATTAAGTGTGCATAATTATGTACCACTACTGTACATGAAATACACATAAAACAATTTTAGTACAGTTAGATATAAATAATAGTACAATTAGTTTAACTATATTGTAAAAAAATAAATATTAATGTAATGGCGGGACGAACTAGACAGATTCCGCTAGAACTGGCAAGAGGAATGGTGTGCCTACAAAAAATGGAAGGAGTATAGGGAGGCCTTTGCCCAGGAGAGGAACAATATGCCAACAAAAAAGAAACACTACAAAGAAAAAGAAAAGAGAAATAAGTTTTATTACAATTTTGGAGTACATTAAAGTTTATTCCATTAGCATAGGCTGGTACTGTTTATCAGTAGTTGTTAATGTTACGCTAGAACAATCATAAACATAACGTCTATACTAGGCTACATTCCAGATAGATTTCCTAAGTTTATTTGAATAAATCAGTTCATGATATTCAGTATTATGCTCCTAGTCGTTAGTAAGCAAGTAACTAGAAAGTAAATGTGCACATTAAATGTGGTTACCATAACGACCGAACAAGGAAAATTGATTTAACAACACTAATATAATAAAACATGAAAATTATAGGTTATGTTTGACCAACGCTTAATATTATGAGTAGAAGCTAGGAATTCACTTCAAAGCACAAAAAGCTTATCAAAATTACTTTGCACTACAAAATTAAACGATATCAACGTTTTTAAGCCGTGAAAATACACTATAATGCGAAATAAAACACTTTATACATACCATCGTTCGCAGTGTCCAATTTTAGCGATTTTCCAGAGAAATCCACGCCACTGGACGGCCTGCCGGAATCTGATAGCGCGGAATTTATAGAGTTCAGATCGAATGTCGACATTTTGATTGCCGCTTTACCCAAAACACAAATATTAATTAAATTAGATAACAATAAAACACAAGTCGAAAACAATGACAGTCAACGAACTTTTTTCAATTTTTTGTCATGGAAACTTCGTTTGACATCTCTCGTTAGAAGCATCATGTTTTGTCACTTTTTGGTGTACGTGATTAGGTGAGACAAAGATATGTGATATATGATCTCTTTACTAACCACTGTTAGTAACTGACTGCTTTATAATGTCAGTTGTCATCTCCAAGTCTTATTGTCAATGTATACTGCTATGGCTTGTGAAAACAGCTTGTGAAAACAGCCAAATTACTATTGGTCTTATCTTTCATTACGTATGTATCAATGTTCAGTCGCTCAAAAGCAGATGTATCAATTTAATTAGCTGTTTAATATCTAAAATGTCGAAGAAAAATGCGGAAGATGAAGAAGAGCTAGAAAACAAAAGATATCTAGCCAGATTCCTTCGACCGGAAAAATTTGACGTCGAGCCTAATGCTTCCGGAGCTGGTGAAAAATGGCGACACTGGTTTCATACATTCACCAATTTTCTGACAGAAGAAATTCCGCATGGAACAAACAATATAATAAAGCTAAAACTACTGGCAAACCACCTTACCGCTAATATTTTCACTCATATACGAGAGTGTGAGTCTTATGAGGATGCCGTATCTACTTTAAATAAAGCCTACATTACGCCCCAAAATGAAATATTAGCCCGTCACCTTCTCGCTACACGAAGACAGAAGAGTGATGAGACAATTTCGGAGTACTGCCGTACTTTAAAACTACTGGCACAAGACTGTAACTTCCAATCGGTTTCAGCATTAGAACATAGAAATCAAGCTATACGCAGCACCTTTATAACAGGTATTCTATCACCTAAAATAAAAGAACGTTTATTAGAAAATACCTCCATACCCTTGGATGAAGTTCTCAAGCAGGCCGTGACCATTGAAGCAGCTGAAAAAGATTCCGCCACAATGAGCGTTCGTATCCCTACAACACTAAACGCTCTGTCGACACCTGCTTCACTTAAAGAAACCACACAACAGCAAGTTATACCTGATTCTGGCGCTGCAGTACCAGTACCTCTAACAAGACATCAATCAACCAAGCGTTGTTTCTTTTGCGGTGGAAATATTCATCAGAGAATTAAGTGTCCTGCTTTCCATGTTTCTTGTCAGTTATGTTCCAAAAAAGGACACTTTGCGTCAGTTTGTCGGTCACGAGACTCCGCTACTAGCAACGCCATATCCACTCCATTAAACCCTACTGTATCACAAACAGAGTATCTCAGCACTTTATTTTCCGCTGCATCTCCATCTACCCTAAAAAAAGCAACAATTACCATTACGGTCAATGATATCTTGGTAGACGCCCTCATTGATACCGGAAGTTCTGGAAGTTTCATCGACAAAAATGTTGCTCATATGTTGAAATTGCAACAAAAGCCTCATAAACAAACTATTAATCTGGCATCACTTAGCCATACCTCACATGTCAATGGAATATGTTTTGCTACACTTATAATTAACAAACATAAATATGTAAACCGTCCTCTTTTAATAGTGGATAACTTATGCTCAGATGTTATAATTGGGCATGATATTCTGAAAGATCATTCTAAGCTTGAATTTCAATTTGGAAGTACTAGAGAGGCTCTCCAAATCTGTGTAATGGACGCTTCTGTACCACCTGCCACTATTTTCACACACTTGTCCGAAGACTTAGTTCCTGTCGCTATTAAATCTAGACGTTATAGCAAAGAAGATGAAGAGTTTATTAAGATAGAAATAGCAAACCTCTTAAAAGATGGTATAATAGAACCAAGTATATCTCCATGGCGCGCTCAGATTCTTGTTACTGGTGGTGGAGGACATCGAAAGCGCATGGTCGTCGATTACTCCCGAACTATCAATCGGTTTACATGCCTGGACGCATACCCACTTCCTAACATAGAATTGATTGTTTCAAAGGTAGCTAAATATAATTACTTTAGTCAGATTGATTTGAAAAGCGCATATCATCAGGTACCGATATTAGAAAGAGAAAGAAAATTTACTGCGTTCGAAGCTTGTGGAAAACTTTACCAATTCACGAGAATACCATTCGGTGTCACCAATGGTGTAGCCGCCTTTCAACGAACTCTTGAATATATTATTGATAAGGAAAAACTACAAGGAATCTTTGCGTATCTTGATGACGTTACTGTTTGTGGCACAACCAAGGAGGAACACGATAGAAATTTGCGACAATTTATGGCCGCAGTGAAGAAATACAGACTAACGTTAAATGAACAAAAATGTAACTTTAGAAAAAGTACGATAAGTCTTTTGGGTTATACGATTACAAATAATACAATTGAGCCTGATAGAGATCGACTTGTTCCTCTTATAAATTTGCCGCTGCCGTCTAATGCCGCTGAACTCAAGAGAGCACAAGGGCTGTTTGCCCACTACGCCAAATGGGTCAACAAATTCTCCGAGAAGATCCAACCGTTAATTAATACAACCCACTTTCCTCTTAACGAGACTGCGCGGAACAGCTTTCAGCAACTAAAAGCTGACATACAAAAGGCAGCATTGGTTGCTATTGATGAAAAGGAAATATTAACAGTTGAAACAGATGCTTCCGAGTTTGCTTTAGCCGCAACGCTTTCCCAAAAGGGTCGCCCCGTTGCATTTTTTTCAAGAACGCTATCAGACAGTGAACGCAAGCATGCGTCTGTAGAAAAAGAAGCTTGTGCCATTGTTGAAAGTCTCAGGAAATGGCGGCATTATCTACTAAATAGACATTTTATTCTAATCACGGATCAGAAATCTGTGAGCCACATCTTTAGCCAAAATCATACAAGCAAAATAAAAAACGACAAATTCGAAAGATGGAGGCTAGAACTATCATGCTACAAGTATGACATAATTTATAGACCAGGAAACGAAAATGTGGCAGCTGATGCCCTCTCGAGAGTTTGCGCATCCTTGAGTAACAACAAGTTATATGAATTACATAATGCCCTTTCCCATCCAGGAATAACAAGGATGTACCACTGGATCAGGCAGAAAAATATGCCCTACTCTGTCAATGATATTAAGCAAATGACAGCCTCATGTCCCATATGCGCAGAAATTAAGCCACGTTTCGCAAAATCCAAGGGAACACTAATTAAAGCTACATCTGCTTTTGAGCGACTGAACATTGATTTTAAAGGTCCTTTGCCATCAAATACTAAGAACAAGTATATACTCACGATAATAGATGAATTTTCACGGTATCCATTTGCCTATCCTTGCGCGGACATGACCTCTGCGACTGTCATAAACTGTCTCAGAAATATTTTCTTTGAATTTGGTCAACCCCTATATATACACAGTGACCGAGGTGCTTCCTTCATGTCAGACGATCTGCAAACCTTCTTACGAAATTGTAACATCGCGTCTTCCCGCACAACGCCGTATAATCCACAAGGAAACGGCCAGGTAGAAAGATTGAATGGAACGCTCTGGAGAACAATACAACTTTACTTACGTTCAAAAAATCTACCTATTGAAAACTGGGAGCAAGCTTTGAAACCGTCACTACACTGCGTACGCTCCCTTTTGTGCACATCTATAAATGCCACTCCACATGAGAGACTATTTAACTTTCCTCGAAGAACACCTGTTGGAGAATCCCTTCCATCGTGGCTCGTTCCAGGTCCAGTATTGTTGAAAAAATATGTACGAGGTTCTAAGACCGATCCCTATGTGGAGGAAGTTGAGCTCCTGCATAGTAACCCGAGTTACTCGTACGTGAGACGAAGCAATGGCCAGGAATCGACGGTGTCTAACAGGCATTTGGCACCGCTTCCTGATACGTTGGTGGATGAAGCCGAGATAAGTTGTCAAAATACAGAAAACAATAATCATTCAAACGATGATGAAAATGATGATGATGAAGAAATTTTTAGAACTCCTGAAGCCAATAATAATGGTGCCGAACTACCTCAGGCCGTTCGTAGGTCAACAAGATTAAGAAGACTTCCAATTCGTCTTAATGATTACCTCCTCGACCAAGAAAACATAGAGGGGGTGAATGATATATGATCTCTTTACTAACCACTGTTAGTAACTGACTGCTTTATAATGTCAGTTGTCATCTCCAAGTCTTATTGTCAATGTATACTGCTATGGCTTGTGAAAACAGCTAATTAAAGCCAAATTACTATTGGTCTTATCTTTCATTACGTATGTATCAATATGCACAATGAACTTTATAAGACAATACTTTGGAATGGAACGCGATTAGTGCTTGGTTCGTCAAAGGCTGCATTCAAAGAGATATATTGCTAAAATATAATATTGTACTTTGATTAATTTTAATTTCATTTATATTAATCAATCCAGTCCAGCATGTTACATGTACCATCAACAGATAATAATGTTTCCACTTTTTCTAAGTATAATTATTTAAAATTATTACCAAATCTTCTAAATTAGTAGGTAATTGGGTCGGAGTAGATGCATGTTTAAAATAACGACCCGTGCTTTGTTTGACGATGAACTGAATGATGCAATTGTACTGTGTGGGAACTACATTATCTATAAATAATAATCTCGTCCATCGACGAGATCTTGTACTTTTTATATGATGTACACATTATCCCAACCGTATTGTACCAAACACAAGCTGAATATGGCCGAAAATCGTATCCATAATAAAAAAAAAAACATTAAAACAATTGTTGACGAATTTACACGATCATGTTTTATTTGGCTTATTGATGGAGATTATCGTTACATCCTCAAATGAATGACAGAATGTGTTTAATGAAAGCAAGACCGGGAGTTTTTTTTTTAAATTCATTAAATTGGTAACATTATTCAGCCGCAATTGTAGTAAATAAAAAAGAAATTGTCAAGTATCAAGACATGATTTTCCTACTATGTTATTAACACAACATTCAAAATTTTTGGAATTAACTTCTTTTTCTCAAGTCATGCTTTTATTCGACGGACGATGTGTTACGAATGTGATGATTTTTTTCTTAATCTAATTAGTGGCTCATACCTATCTAATGATTTACCTGAAAAAAAAAACAAAAAAAGCACGGTCGGTATAATCGATATTGCACGTATCTCGGTATCACAGACCACACAGAGGCTCTCGGTATCGTGTGATCTCTGACCAGTGATGAAATTGCCTGTTTATTTATTTAACCAATCACGAAAGCAAACGGTTAAACAATGGGTTATCTACTTCAATTTTGCAAAAAAAAAAGAATCGTTTAAAGAACATCGAACGTCGTAAGACATACATTTAAAAACGAAGTCTAGGCTGATGTTGATAAGACGCAAAGTATAACTGTTGAGTATCTTATTACTCGTTACCGCATCCCAACTTATCACTTTGTTACTCTACTTTTCAACTTTCTGCATCGTGAATATTGCTTTAGTAGTTTTTGAAATTATTTCCTGGTATTACTATTTTGACATTAGACAACTTGGCGACGGCCGACGACGGGAAGGCACTGACATATAAATAATATGGACTTGGCATACCTACAAGAAAAACGTGTATACCTACACTTTACTGAGAGGATAAAATGGCGGCTAATAGAGTAGCCCCTAACTATCGATATTTCTATAAAATAAACTTTTTGTTTTGTAACTTCACTCTTTCATAAATAAATTGTTTGTTGGTTCGTCCTGCTTTCACGGCTAAACCGTGGACCCTTTTTAGGGTTCCGTAGCCAAACGGCAAAAACGGAACCCTTATAGTTTCGCCATGTCTGTCCGACCGTCCGTCCGTTCTCGCTTAATCTCTTTGACCGTTAGCAGTTTAGCACTATACTCCGTTGGTTTAGGTAGTTAACTAAAGGTAAACAATCTTGGTATGTCTTTTTATATTAAAGAGGTCGTATATAATATACACGAAGATTATTTAAATTTAGTTTATTAGCTAACATCGATTTAGGTAAATACCTATGTGCAAAGATTTTTACATACAATTTTTAGACAACTTTTATATAAAAAGACATACCAAGACTGTTTACCTTTAGTTAACTACCTAAACCGACGGAGTATAGAAGCTGAAATTTGGTACCAATAGGTATATCAATCACGCCTACAAAGTAGTAAAATAAAAATAGGAAAAATATGTTTTAATAAAACATATTTTTCCTATTTTTATTTTAGCACCTACATGTAAAGTGAAAAGTGTTTTTTTTTTATTTCAACCCTAACGTGTGATATATTGTTGGATAGGTATTAAAAAACGAATAGGGGTTTACAAAAATATTTTTTTGATAATATCAATAATTTCGAAATAATCGCTCCAAAAGTAAAACACAATGTGTCCCCCCCTCTAACTTTTGAACCATAAGTTTAGGAAATATGAAAAAAATCTAGAAAGAACAGCTTTACAAAGACTTTTTAGGAAAATTATTTTGAACTTGATGGCACGACCAGTTTTTGAAAAGTTGGGGACACTTATTGGGACGAGAAACTACGGAACCCTACACTGAGCGTGGCCCGACACGCTCTTGGCCGGTTTTTCTTGTTTACCCTTGGTTGTACTGTAACCTTGATGTTACGTACAGTATTTATTTTGTATATACTTAAAATAAGTAGGTCTTACAGGACTTACATTTTAAAAATTATAAGATTTTGCTTATTGACACCCTGTTTATTTAATTTGATAGTGTTTCACGGCCAAGGGTACAGCAGCGGTTCAAAATTGATCTTTCACTGTAAAAGCAGAGTGTGCACAGGAAAAAAAGGGACCGTAAAGGTGTTTCCGTCAATTGGTCGCTGATGGTAATTAAAATATAATATTTTTACTTATAATTTTTTTTATTGATATGGTAGTCGAAAATCTCTGAATTTTTTTGGCAAGCATGAAATTGGAAGAAAAATCGATTTGACACTGGTTGGTGTTAACTAAATGAATAAAACCGGGTAAGTGCAAGTCGGACTCGCGCACTAAGGGTTCCGTACCAACTTAATTGCGGTTTACGATTTAAGACGTATTAAAAAAAACTACTTACTAGATCAGGTTCAAACCAATTTTCGGTGGAAGTTTGCATAGCAATGTACATCATACATTTTTTCACTTGTATCGTTCTCTAATTTTAGAAGTTACGGGGGGGGGGGACACATTTTACTACTTTGGAAGTCCCTCGCGCAAACTATTTAGTTTAAAAAAAATGGTTTAGAAACTTCAATATCATTTTTGAAGACCTATCCATAGATACCCCACACGTACGGATTTGATGACACCCAAAATTTATTGCTTTTTTTCTAATTTTGTATAAAAATGTGGTTCACAGAATACATCTACTTACCAAGTTTCAATACTATAGCTCTTTTAGTTTCAGAAAAAAGTGACTGTGACATACGGAAGCACAGACAGACAGACAGACATGACGAATCTATCAAGGGTTCCGTTTTTTGCCATTTGGCAACGGAACCCTAAAAAGCTTCTTGTCTTACCTGTTAATTAAATTGTTGTCGCGTATCACATTATGATCAACAAAAGACAGAGCTGGAATTTGCAAAAAAAACCTATGAAAACTTGAATTTCTCGGGCTATATGTATTTGATGGGTACCAACATGATTCATATTTTTGATGTTAAGTTTCCAACACTTACTTTTTCTAACATGTAGATGATAATGGGCTTTAATTAAAAGTCAACAATAGTAAATAATAATATATATATTAAAAAAAAAGTATATATATAAAAACAAATCAAATTGACACAATCAAATAAACAAAGTGAGATTTCATTAATTTCTGAACAATACAATTTTGTTCAAGTAATTTCTATGTGAAATTCTCTCAGTAGATTTCTTCCCATAATATCTGTACCTCAAATTCATGTACACCTCAATTACACTTTTAATTAACAAGTATTTATGATTCGTATCATGTTCATAAGCCTCTGTAGTGGTAAACCTTTTGATTTAGCAACTTGTCGTTTTAAGAAGTCTTGGGGTCCTGCACATTCGGCAAGCAAAGCTTGGGATTCTGAATTTAATAAATTTCTTTCCTTTAAATCTTTGATTATGTTACTAAAATGAGCGATTTTTTTCGTCTGTCTTCTAACTTTCTCATTAAGTCTCTTTATCTTCTTAGACTGTTTTTGACAATTGTCCTTTAATTTCTTTATCACTTTAGATGTGTGTATCTGAAATAAAATAAAATAAAAGTAAGCTTTGATAGATATTGAAGACAAGCGAGAGTTATCTCCCACGCAGTCTCAATTCAGTTGATGAGATGACTTTTATCACTGAGATAAAATTCGCAAATAATGATAACAAGAAAAACCAAGCTAATCATACCGATAAATCTGCCGTAGCGGAGGTGGTAGTGGAGGTATTAGCGGCAAAACCTGGCGCAAAGGAGGTGCTAGCGGCTAAATCTGGCGCAGCGGAGGTGCTAGCACCTGAATCTGGCACATCAGAGGCTCTAACGGCCAGATATGGCGCAGCGGAGGTGCTGGTGACTAAATCTAGCATAGGGGTTGTGCTAGATGCTAAATCTATGCCACTCCTCTTTAAAATCTCTCCAGGTTGATTTCGAATGGTAGGCACACAAACAGCTTCAACCTGAAAACCGTTCTTTATTAGTAACATAAATATTAATAAAAATAGAAAAACAAATACTCAAAAATTTTATGACTTCAAAAACAGTAGATGATCTTAATGTTTTTATTACAAAAAAAAAATACCTTATTAGGAGCACCACATCCAGATAATGATTGTGAGTTTGTTACATTTGTATCATTTTCAAGTAAAATGCCAAACATGTTGGATTGAACGGCAGGCTGTAAACAAGAAATAAAATGATTAGTATTTTTAATGTTTCTCGGTTTTATTAAAAATATTTTTAACCTATCACATACCCGCAAAAAGATTATTGTTTTACTATTGTGTCAGTAAAACAATAACAGCATGGTCTCACTGGACCGGTCGGGGATTCATGAATTAATAAATCTAAAGATCACACTCGAACACATTCTTTACATCACTCTTTGTGTCTATTAGAGAAGTGTTGCAATAATGAGGACATCATCATAATATGTATAACAACCACTACGCAATCATGTTGGATAAATTTATAACATACAATGCTGCCGTCCAGGCCCTAAAGCGCGGTAAAACATGGATTTTTTACACTTTTTTACTGCGCTTTAGGGGCTGGACGGCAGAATGTTACTTACCAATAAAGTTCGTGTAGGTAAAGCATCGTCACGCAATGTTACTTTATTCAGTGTTCGGTTGAAACATGATTCTTCAAAGTGAAGAGAACAAAATTAAATATTAATGGTTTTTGTTGACATCTTTAAATTTTCAACACCAATTGCTTCCAGCCTAATTTTCTTTTTTTCTTTATTAGTCGGCAGCCTTAAAGTAAAATAAAACAAATAAAAAACCATAATATGGCATTATCGATAAATATAAAAATGTCTAATGTACTACTCTATCCCTTCAATAACAAGAAAATAATTTCATGAAATACATGTTGAAAATACAAGCAAAAGGGAAATTATGAATGTTTTACTGTTGAAACTCTTCAACGAATGCAGAATCTTTTGTTTGTTAACTAAATCTTAAGATATTTCAAATAAAATTAGGTACGTACTGATGCAAAGTTATGTTCGGGCGATTTCTGCTTCTTTTGATGCCACATCCGATTATATTGCAATTGGGCATCTTGCTATAGACGATTTCCACTATAGGACCGAGTTCAAACACAATAACACAGCAAATTCCTTCAAAATTCACAATTTTTATCCAGAGCTCAAGAGCATTTGACAGTTGACGTACCCAACTTTGGTACTAAAAAGCGAGAAATCGTAATGGCGACCGGCCGCAAACAGGTATTTCAATGACGTTAGGAACTAAGAGTTGCCATCATAGTAACTCTCAAAAACACTATTATCCCTTTTTGCTTATGCAAAATTAAGAGAGTTAAAAAGAGATGGCAGTATTTTTATGATTTTGGCGTCGATAAGCCATATATTTGTATAACTGTTTTTTCTATAGTCAAACATTTCAAGTCCATATTATTTATACGTCAGTGCGGGAAGGCGACATTTACGTCAGTGTCAACCGAACGTGTGTTTCGTTGATTATTGTCGTGACGTACATTTTTTTATAATTTCTCGTGCATTTTTCCTTTTCGTAGTCGAAATTCGGGAGTGTGCCTGTGCTTTCCGTTAGTGTGCAAAAAAGTTATCCTTAAACATGGCGGGTAAGCAAAACTTTTAATATTTTTCACAAAAACTTTACTTTTGAAATCTTTAGCAACTTTATAGATGCCTAAAAAATACTTAAGATGTACTTGATAAGCGTTTTTATGATACTTTGTTTATGTAATATAAAACTAAAGTATCATTAAAGTTGTTAGCCGCAAGCAATTCTAAAAACCGGTCCAAATTATGTGCTAATTGTCGAAATAATGATTTATCTGATGAAATAACGGTTTATCAGAACTGGTATTGACGAAATGCCTACTACATAATAGTATCTAACGTCACAAAACTATAAAAAACATGTTTACAAAGTATATAAGTTGTTTAGGTTACCCAAAGTGCAATCTGATAAATTTTTCGTGGCATTGAACGAATCAAAGCATAATGAATAATGAAATATGTACATAATCTCATTAGAAGTCACATAGTAATTGTCTAAAACTGCTTGGTCACATGTGTACTTGAAAATTTAAATATTTTGTCAATTTATTTTTCCTGTAAGATTCTTGTTGGAATAAAAAACTATAATTTTTAGCAGAAATCTCTTATTTTGCTGTTTTAAGATTCTTGTTGGGACTTGAGAATATAAAAAAATATATCATTTTTAATAGAAAATTTATATTTTGTTCATATTTGTATCCCTGGAAATGTAGATTAATTCATGAATCCCCGACCGGTCCTATGAGACCGCCCTGATATTGTTTTACTATTGTGTCTCGTTTTGTGGGTATGTGATAGGTTAAAAAAAAAACTTGTTTTAACCTATCACATACCCGCGAAACGAGACACAATAGTAAGACAATGACAGCGCGGTCTCATGAGACCGGTCGGGGATTCAAACGTTAAAGAGGTTTACTCTATTCTGCAGATATATTTCTATAGGTTATCTATTGTGAGCACAGCAATCAAGAAAGATAACAAATATATTTTTCATTCATATTCCCTATTCATAATTCTAGAATCCAGCCAGCTATTTCCAAAATATTTTTTGGAAATAGCTGGCTGCTCATATTTAAATATGTGCTGAGATTTTCTCTGGTGGGTTTTTCTCTTTGAAAGCTACAAATCACCCTGTTTCATAGTTATACTCATAATGTAATGAGAAATTGCAAGAATATTAGTGAAAAAAAACTTTATAATAAAGTTTAACACTAACAGGAAGTGTTAATCTTTATTACATAGAGATCACAGAAGTAAAACTGTAAAAAATTAAATAACATACTTTAGATTGTTTTTTTCCTAGCACAAAAACTGCTAATCTTTAGTCCATTAGCACATTTTTGGGTTTACTTACCTTGTATTTACTTTACTTGTATTTTTCCAGTGGGGAATCATGCCTTCTCAATATTATTTTTAACTTTACACTACTTAGCAAAGTCTCAAATGTGGTGTGCTAGCTTCTGACGTTTTATAAGTGCCCAATTAGGCCTATGTGTAATAAAAGAATTTGAGTGGAGTTGGTGGTATTTTAGTTTTGACTCTTTTGTGTCACTCGGTCTTTAAAAATAGGATAAAAGCTTTTATTTGGGACAGACAACAGAATGGTTAAATATACAAAGTAAAAAGAGTAGAAGTACAGAATACGCAGAGCGTACCCGTATCAAAATGGTGACCACTTCAGCAGTGTTCTATTTCTTCTTTTATGGTTCCATGAAAAAAAAAATATAGCTCAGAGGCTCAACTTTGACCGGGTCAGGAACCCCGTTTTATATAGATTTGTATGGCAATGGTCGCATGCGGTTACCTGATTTGTTTAATACTCCATAACAATCCATACTAAGCAGCGGGGACTCAAACTGTAACCGTATTGTTCTTATATCTTATCTTATCTTTGTACTTGGTTTCCGCACTTAGTCCCGTTGGACCATTGTGCGTGGGCCATCCGGCCTTTACTCCAGCCAGCCCACCTCGTTCCAAAAACAAACAAGTTTCTTGGGTTTGCTCAGAGTTTCTGTTATTGTCTTCGGTGTTCCCAGGATTTGGGTTCTTATTTTGCTGACGGCTGTGCACTCCAGGAGTACATGCGCGACAGTTTCCTCTGCCTTCATACATCCTCTACACAGAGGACTGTCCGTGATACCCAGTGTGAAAAAGTGTTTGTTCAGTGAGCAGTGTCCGGTGATAGTCCCTGCCACCAGACGCAGGCTGCCTCTATCCAGTCGCAGAAGGCTACTGGATAGAGCTTTGTCCACGAGTGGCATGGCCTCTTTGGCCTGCCTGCAGCCCGGTGCCAGGGACCACCACCTTCCCGCCTGTGTGTTAGTGTGCTCCCTTAGCCAACCACCCAGCTGACCAAAGGGGATCGGCACGATAGGTTCGGGCCCGAAGACTACCGCTCCAGATCCTCGTCTCGCCAGTTCATCAGCCGCGTCATTGCCTAGTGAGCCACTGTGTCCCTTTATCCATTGCAGCGTTATGGTGTTGTTATATGGCATCGTTGCACGTTCCAGTGCAAGATGACACTCTTGTATGAGTTTCGAGATTTTTTCGGTTTTTTCTAAAGATTGTAGTACTGAGGCACTGTCGGAGTTACAGTATTGTTTCTAACACTGTTTTTTAAAACAGCTTTATCAGAAAAACACTTTTAAATGTAACAGATACAATAATGTTACCGAAACAGAAATAGTCAGTTGCATAGTAAGTATGGCTGCATTTACCTGTTACACTTATTAACAATGTTAACACTTTTATAAGTGTTTTGGGTTAACACATTGAAAACACATTTATAAATGTTACAGATTTGATTCTGTTACAGATTTAAAATGTAACACTTATAATTCTGTAACTTTTATGAAGGTGTTTTTAAGTCCCTGCTAAGCAGTAGGTTGCGTACCAATTTTCAAATCAGGAAGTAAGAGTGATCCCTCTAATTATAGACCGATACCTGTGCTTCCAGCATTGAGTAAAATCTATGAAAAAATCATGCTTGACCAGATGTTGTGTCATTTTAATTCTAATAGGATCTTGCATAGTCATCAGTTTGGTTTCACGAAAGGAAGGTCAACGACAGATGCAGGAGTGAAGCTCATCAGTCACATTTTGGAATCCTGGGAGAAGTCCCAGGATGCTATTGGCATATTCTGTGACCTGTCAAAAGCATTTGACTGTGTTGATCATAATACTCTGATCTGTAAATTACATCATTACGGAATTCGTGGACGAGCTGCTGATCTTGTTTTTTCCTATTTATCTTACAGGCAGCAAAAAGTAACCATTAGTGGGGCGACGTCCTCGGGGTCTTTAGTAAAGATGGGCGTGCCCCAGGGTTCAATTCTTGGCCCTTTCCTTTTCCTGGTTTATATTAATGACCTTCCTTACATGATGGCTAGTTTATCTGATATAATTTTATTTGCTGATGACACTTCTCTTATTTTTAAAGTAGACAGAAAAGATGTGGATGTCTTGCATGTAAACGAAAGTCTGGCTGTTCTTTCGAAATGGTTCGCAGCTAATAACCTCTTACTAAATGCGAACAAAACTAAATGTATAAAGTTTTCGCTACCAAATGTTCCTCAAGTGGGCCTTAATTTAATGCTTGACGGCAAAAAACTTGATACTATTACGGACACTGTGTTCTTAGGTTTAACTATTGATTCTAAACTTCAGTGGGGCACTCATATTAGAACTCTTTCAGGTAGATTAAGCTCAGCTGCGTATGCAGTAAGAAAAATAAGGCAATTGACAGATGTAGCTACAGCTAGATTGGTGTACTATGCCTATTTCCACAGTATTATGTCGTACGGCGTCTTATTGTGGGGGTCTGCCGCTGATGTGGAATCAGTCTTCATACTGCAAAAGAGAGCAATTCGGGCTATTTATAAAATGGGTCCCCGTGAGTCCCTTAGAAATACATTCGGAGAAATTGACATAATAACTCTGCCCTCGCTTTATATTCTGCAAAGTATATTGTATGTACGCAACAACCTAGGACTTTTTAAAATTAGAAGCGATTTACATGACAAAAATACGCGTAGCAAACACCAAATCGTATTACCTAAATGGAGACTAGCTAAGACCAGCAAGTCATTCCTGGTCAATAGTATACGCTTTTATAATAAGTTGCCCAAGTCGGTTATTGAACTTAGCGAGGGAAAGTTCAAAACCCATATTAAGCGTGTCCTGACCAAAAAAGCATATTACAAGGTTAGAGACTATATCGAAGACGCGCTTGTTTGGAAATAACTGCTTCTGCACATGTGGCCCCCTGGTAACATTATTGTGTAAATTTATCTATTAACTGCTCCATGTTTGTTTCATTTCATAAAAAATATTATTACTCATAAATTTATTTTTCATTCAAAACGTTGCTTTTGCAATATTTTTATATTATTTGGATATCACCTTAATTTCATTAAGTCGTGGTTTCATTTTGATAAAAACTAATTTGTTGATAGCTTTGATTTTTTTTTCTCTCATATTTATTATAGCCTCTCTCTTAAAGTGTGAATGAGAGAACACTGTAGACTACGAATTTTAATTACTACTTAATTCAACCCAGTTTTTGATTGAATCTATTTTTATTTGGGTTACATTTTTGATTGGTCTACACTGTCCTCGCATATGTGTCTGTTTTGTAATATGAAAGTATTGTAAACCCAATCATTTTTTTTGAAAAGAGTAACCATGGAGTTTCTTGCCGGTTCTTCTCCATAGGAAACGACCAATTTGGAACCGTGCACTAGCTTCGACTTTTTATAAGTGCCCATGTAGGCCTATGTAAAATAAAAACATTTTTTATTATTTTATTTTATTTATTTTATTTACCTGGTCCCGGTCGGTAAGAACCGAATGCTATCTTTGCCATTTTTCTAAACTTATCATTAAACAAAAACACTCCGCTGTGCGTTGTTTGTCCCCAATGCTGAGGGTTGTGACCTCTACAAATAACTTTGTTGTAGATAGTATTTTGCAGAATTTAGTCTTTAGTAAAAAAATATAAATCATGTTTGAATCACATATTTTACGGTACTTTAATTTTTACTATCTACATAACCATAAACATTGAAGGCAACTCTTAAGCATACCTTCTATGTTTTATGTATAAAGTATGTAAATGAACTAAGTTGAAATGGACTTTTGAACTGTATAATGTGGTGTGTAACTAAGTCAGTATTACGTTATAGCATGTAGTTTACACTTAAACGTAAAGACACACCTCCCAATACACGATGCGGCGATACAAGACACGGAGGCGGTGCGCCCCTCTTGAGCGGAGCATCACCGTCTCCTCGTGGGGGCGTTCGGCGGCAAAGACCTCTCGCGCCGGGATCTTGTCACTTTGATACCGATTTCCAGCCACCATAGGTTTTTTTTTTTTTCTAGTAGGGGAATCATCAGAATGACTTCTCCCGCTCTTGGGCGGAGCGGGAGGGCGTGTCAGACTCTTACTGACTAAACCCCTACCCTGTTCCTTCGTTGCCTTCGATCTGGGGGGGTCTCGATGTCAACCTTTAGGAATACCACATGTTCCCCCCAGAGGCTTCGGCCCTACCGGGCCCCTACAGTTTGCTGACATCTCTTTGAGGCGCGCGTGGAACAGAACGTGCCGTTGACGACTGGGCTCGGTCCAGATTATTTCCAGACTGCCGGACGGCGAGCTCCCCAATGCCGCGAACCCGCGCCTACGGTGGTCGGAAATCGGGATCGGGATCTCGGCGGCAGCGCGCAGCGGTGTGAGGACCGTTCGCTCACGCGCTCGCGGTCAGCAGCCTCCTTCACGAGCATTACTGCTTCGCAGAAGGAGGCGACCGCATGCCAAACCTTCTCGCTCCGGACCATGGCCTGAACCAGGGCCCGGAGCCACCGTAGGTGGACTAGACTAGAGGACGTCGCGCAATAGTTAGTTCGCCGTTCGGCCCTTTGGTATCCATCCGGACCTAACCCAAGTCATCGACGGCGCGTAACATTCCACGCGCACCTCAAAGAGATGGCCGCAAAATCGTAGGGCCCTAACAGGGCCTACTGGAGCAAAGGGTAGTCTGAAAGGGAATCTCTGCCTCCTTTAACGATAATTAAAGGCATATTTATGTAGGTGTGGTATTAGTCAGTAAAAGTCTGACACCGTCCCTCCGTCTTGTCCCGTTCCGTCTTGAGCGGGAGAAATCAGACTATTACTAACATAAAAAAAACTACAATAAAGGCGAATTTCAAGGTGTACATTGTGATTTTAATACTTAAAACTTATGAGACCAACTAACATTAGTTCAATGTATAATTATGGTAATAAGTTAACTTAAAATTGGACTTTTGAACCCAGTGAAGTTATATTTGCCTAAGTCATCATGACTTAGGTGTTAAGTAACACACTTATGTGAAGACACACCTCTTGGTAATGATGACACAACAATGAATATTCGGCGTTCAGAGGCCTTGCTATGACGTATTCATTCATGAATCCCCGACCGGTCCTATGAGACCGCGCTGTTATTGTTTTACTATTGTGTCTCGTTTTGCGGGTATGAATGTCAGTCGTTCGAGTGAGAAAGGGATGGAGCTGGAGATGGATAACAGCGCGGTCTCATAGGACCGGTCGGGGATTCATGAACTAACACATCATAGTACCTCCCCTGGTGATGCCACTATCAAATCTAGGTGTACTAATTTCTAGATCAAGCCCTTGATTCAACCGCCCAACGAGAGCCTCCTCAGACATTGATCAAGGCCCTTAGTTACTAAACCTTTGGCTGTCACGTCATGTGAGAAGTGGACACAACGGTCATTGTGGAAACACAATGACTGCTGTATCCATTTCCCACATAACGACAACATCGAGAGGGTTCTCGTCATGCAAGATCGTGGGAATATGCTTAAAAATATATTTGTTATATGACCAGTTTATCAATAACAACACAGAACATATAAAGACTGTTCTGTGAATAACAACATCAGAATCTACTGATTGAGATATAGATACAGAGAAGCAAACAAGACATCAATTTTAAACAAATATGTATTTATATATTTTTTAAAAACGTGTTGCTCCGACCCCAATTAATCACTACATAGTATAAAACAAAGTCGCTTTCTCTGTCCCTATATCTAGGGATATGTATTTTTAAAACTACGCAACGGATTTTGATGCGGTTTTTTTTAAATAAATAGAGTGATTCCAGAGGAAGGTTTATATATAATACCTACATGTAAAATCTCTCTAAGTCTTTCTAGGAAAATTATTTTGAACTTGATGGGACGAACAGTTTTAGAAAAGTTGGGGACACTTATTGTGACGGACGGGAAACTACGGAACCCTACACTGAGCGTGGCCCGACACGCTCTTGGTCGGTTTTAGTATTACATACGTTTGTCACTAACATATTATTTATCTTTTGTTTCAGCCACCAACAACCCGTACAGCCACCTCCTGAAGTCCATCAACATCGATGGAAAGGAATACAAGTATTATGACGTCACCGGACTCGGAGACAAATATGGTGAGTTCATTATAAAGTATACCTACAGACCCCTGGGCATTCTTCTTCTACTTTTCGAATCAATGGTAAACTCCAAAAACCGGGCAAGTGCGAGTCGGACTCGCGCACTGAGGGTTTCGTACCAACCTACCTATAAAAACAGTTTAATTCTCGAATCGAGTCTTGAAGATTTTTAATTTTTTTTTTCTTGTGACGTAACTAAAAATTTTCAGTTTTCAGACTTTTCCCGATATTAGTGCTATAATACCTTGCTTCGTGCCAAATTTCAAGATTCTAGGTCAACGGGTGCTATGAGTTTTGATTCCTTTGACAGTGTCGAAATGTACGTTTTTTGCAACATAAACGGGCGTATCTTTTTTTCCCGTCAACTTACAAGTTTGATTTTTGCACAACTTCAAGGGACCGCGGATTTCAATATATGGTTTTAATTTCAACTTGATACCTTCACGCGTTCCTGAGAAAAAGGGTCTTGACAGACGGACGGACAGACGGACAACAAAGTGATCCTATAAGGGTTCCGTTTTTTCCTTTTGAGGTACGGAACCCTAAAAAGGTGCTCGTGGCTAAATAATAACAGCCGCACGGGTCGATCTTCAAGATTAAGCAACGCTTGCCAAGTTTGGCCTGTGGATGGGTGACCATCTTAACATACCGAGTTTCCTCCTTGCCTCGGAAAGCACGTTAAGCCGTAGGAGCCGGCTGTCATTTGTAGACGTTGTCAGGCGTTACGGATACTCAGAAGCCAGTAAATCTGACTCCAGTCTTGCCATGAAGTACCGTGTTACCCCAGTTAATGGGTTGTGGAGGTCTGCTAGGCAGCCGCTCCTCGTAAAATACTGGTATTCAGCTAAATCCAGCTTGACTGGAAGCCGACCCCAATATAGTTGGGAAAAAGGCGAGGTAGGTAGATGATGATAAAACAAAAGTTGTTTATGATGATGGCCC
Source organism: Mythimna separata (assembly GCA_030763345.1). Lineage (NCBI taxonomy): Eukaryota > Metazoa > Arthropoda > Insecta > Lepidoptera > Noctuidae > Mythimna > Mythimna separata. The sequence goes on from CM061193.1 coordinate 3,846,429, forward strand.
TGAAACACTGGCAACCAGTGTTTTACAAATAACCCTATAGACTAACGTGATGTTATATTACACAACTTATTTACAAACACTGCAATTATTTTTTTTATCGTTTTATTTTTATTTAAATATTCACCAACAGTTCAAGGCAACACCGAGATAAGTAAATATTTACTCAGAGATTTTGATAAGAGTGAATGACACTAGTTATCAGTGTCGATAAGGGATTCAGATGCCTCTTAGAATCCGTTCACAAAGACCGGCGCGGAGAGGAGAGCAGATCTTAAGCACATTGAAAACAGAGCTTTAAATATTTGTAGTTAAGGTTTATTCTTGCATGTGCACTGCTTTTGTCAAAAAGAATGCTTGAACGCGCAGTGCACATGCAAAAATAAACCTTACTACAAATAGTTAAAGCTCTGTTTTCAATGTGATAAAGATGTGTTCTCCTCTTCGAGCCGGTCTGTGTGAACGGACCCTTACGGAGACGAGATGTGACTGAGAACGTCTTGATTGCTTTCTAGAAAACTGTCAGTGTGATCTGTTGAAGATTTCGGATATTTTTATTTGGAACACAAAATTACGAGTGCTGATAAGTATATCTAAATAAGAAAGTTTTTATGTATGGTTATATAGATTGTAGCTAAGAGTGATCTCTACTACTATTACATTTTGCGTATTGTTCCACGCGCGCTCCAAGATGTCAGCAAACTGTAGGGGCCCTACAGAGTTCGACCCTTTCGACAACCCCGGGGACCCCGGAAATAGGGCAAAGAAGGGACAGGAGTGGGTTTTAGTCAGTACAAGTCTGACACGCCCTCCAGCTCCACCTAGAGCGGGAAAAGTAATTTTGATGCTTTCCATCTCTCTTCAGAGCCATGGCGACCCTTCTCGACACCACTTTATGATTCCCCACCTTAAAAAAAACGACTATTTCGTTTAATTGTGTTAATTTCTAAAAACAATACAAATAACCTTGTGTTTGTGTTTGTCTTACCTTCGTGCTTCCAAAAATATGCTTCTTCATATTCCTTCTCATCGTACTGGCTTTATGTCCAATTCTTTCGTTGTCTCCACCATTAAACTCTGGAATTTGCTTCCCCTTGACATCAAAAAAAGCTGAAAGTAAATTATCCTTCAAGCGCAAAATTCGGAACTTCTACTTGCAGTCCTCTCAACCTTAGTTTGGTCTTCGTCATAGTTACATTTAAAGTTCTCTTTATGATTAATATTTATTATAGTATATTTTATTAGTTTATAATTTTTAACATAATTATATGTGTATTTTATTACTATAAGCTACTCACTCTAGTTGTTTTTTGTTTATTATGCAAACCTACCATATGTTGTTTTTTTTAACCCAAAGGTTGACTGGTAGAGAATGCCTTGTTGCATTAAATCCGCCTATGTACCACCACTGTACATGAAGCTTAAATAAATAAATAAATAACACTGGATAATAATGGATTAGACAGACTAATCGTCTCCAAACTATATGAAACACACCAGCTAGTGTCTTACGAAATAATTAGGAATTAAAAAGACCATCTTAACATACCGAGTTTCCTCCGTGCCTCGGAAAGCACGTTAAGCCGTAGGTCCCGGCTGTCATTTGTAGATCTTTCGCAGTCGTTACGGATAGTCAGAAGCCAGGAAATCTGACTCCAGTCTTGCCATGAAGTTACCGTGTTACCCCAGTTAATGGGTTGTGGAGGTCTGGTGGGCAGCTGCTCCTCGTGAAATACTGGTATTCAGCTAAATCCGGCTTGACTGGAAGCCGACCCCAATATAGTTGGGAAAAGGCTAGGTAGATGATGATACTCATTTTTCATTTAGAAACCTTAACAGTATTACATTTTAAACATACTATCAGCCATTACATAAAACACACGCCCAATATTATTCTCTCTATATACAGTCGAACGTCACATGCGATAGCAAATAAAGGAATTTTAATTTTAGTTGACTCCTGACCCGCCACCCGAATCGACGATACACGACGAAAGTTATCAAGGTTATTGTATAGTGAATCTGAATTAGATTCGTGAACTGAAAAGATGAATAAATAAGTTTTTTTGGTTAGGAAAAAAAAACCGGGCTTGTGCGTGGCGGACTCGCGCTTTGAGGGTTCCGTACCAAAATACCTATCTATGAAGACAGTTCAATTTACAAATCGAGTCTCGAAGTTTTTCCCGAATAGCTTTTTTTTTCTTGCGACATAACTACAAATTTTCAGTTTTCAGACTTTCCTACATTTGTGCCATGAAACCTTGCTTTATGCAAAATATCAAGGTTTTAGGTCAAGGGGAAGTACCCTATTTAATTTTGATTCCTTTGACAGTGTCAAAATGTATCTTATTTTTCGTTAACTTACAAGTTTGGTTTTTGTACAGCTTTTTTTTTTGCGATTCTGAAAAAAAATCTTAATGAATTCCTAATGTAAATAATGCACCTGGCTCTGATAGCATCACGCTACGACCCACTAGAGCGGAGTAAGCTGTGGGCAGAATAGTCTGGTTACTAAGTCTAAACATCTGTTAGTAATCCATGCCCACAATAAAGTCATTCTGATTCTGAAAATTAATTTGTCAACTCATTAGATCGACTAATTATTTGTACCAGGTACCACTGTATCTGAGCTAACCGCTGAAACCAAGAGTCAAATTTCGGCATTCGTATCCGCTTCTTAACCTTGTAGGAAAATGCCAAATCTAGCCAGTACGCGACTGAAGTCACGTATGCAAAACGCTTGCATTGAAGAAAATGTATTGGCCACGAATTGACTTTAACCCTGAGGCCGTCTGTCCATCGCCGCCGTCACCAGGAAGTCACCGAGAACGAGATTATTTCGGGTTTTTTTTTGCATCAGCGGCCGGGATGACGGCGTGCGGTGGACACATTGCCATAAAAATGTATGTTGTGTCGCTAAATCGGCGCCGTCGTCTCGTTCTCGGTGACGACGTCCCGGTGACGGCGGCGGTGGACAGACGGCCTGAGCCCTCTTATACACGAGACGGTTTTTGCGCCGGACGGCGAATGCGCCGGGCGGCCGGACGGAGTAAAAAACGTACCGTGTACAAACGGCCATAGACTGCGGAACAACACTGATGATACACGGCGGCGGCGCCGTTCCGTAGCGTCGCCGTTTGTGTCTACAAGCTCTCTCAGTGATTCATACAACACTGCGCGCCTGGCTTACGGACGGCGAATTGACTGTGGCTACGTACGAAGTAAAATCGTGCCGTGTATAAGAGGCCTGAGGCCTGAACGGCTAACACCCATAGCGTTGTTGCTCTGCACTTTACGTTTTATAAGTGCCCATGTAGGCCTATGCGAAATAAAAATATTTCGACTTTGACTTGACTTGACTTGACTTTTAAAACACAGCATCAAGCTTCAAAGGAAATTGAATTTATTTGCACTGTTAAATTTTTCTAGAGCAGCAGTGGTTTAAATCGCGGGTTCGAACCGAGCCAAACACATTATATTGTGTAATTTATTTCATCACATCACAAACCGGTGGAGGAAAACATCGTCAGAAAACCGGCATCATGTCCTAGAACCAAAAAAAAATTGTATTTCAAAGACATGTGATATCTACAATTTCGAAACAGGCTTGAAATACAGGAACAAAATAAAACTTAATTAAAAATGTTAGCATATTAATTCAAATTAGCAGTTCTCAGTCCATGACTAAGTCTTCAATGACATTGGATGTTTGCTGCCCAGTGATGTGTGTCTGCTCACTTTCGTGTTATTTTAGAACATCAACATCATTCTCTTAAAAAAACCTATAAAAAATACTACTGAAGATTGTATTTTAATCTTTGAGACGTAATTGACACAGGTAAATGTCAAACTTACAATAATAATTATGCCAGTTCTTTTGTGTTTTGACAAGTGTGACAACCCTCGTAATGTCATTTTAGTCTCAAAGATTAAAAAACAGACTCTAACTATAAATATACTGCTGACGTAATCACCATCTAGACCTCCCATCTTCCATGTATTTAAAAAATAAGCAAAGCAAAGGTCTCACCAGTGCCCTGTAGTTCATCAGTATGACTTCTCCCGCTCTTGGGCGGAACGGGCGGGCGTGTCAGACTTTTACTGACTAAATCCCACCCCGTTCCTTCTTTGTCTTTCGTTCCACACTCCCGAGTTTTCCTTTTGGAAACCAATCTATGGCCTCAACCAGCCCCCTGTAGTGTTTAAAGTCATATTTTAATCGCCCCTAAGAGACCATCTTGGGTTCTTTTTGGTTGGGCGTAGATATCCGTCGATTCTAGACAATTTTATGGCTAGACGACCGGTGAACCTGGTACGCGACGGGAGACCACTTATAATCTCCTGCCTCACCTTACCATAACTTAACTATATTAGTACTAGCAGCCCGTCCCGGCTTCGCACGGGGTAGACAATTATTTATTTTTGGAATTTTTCCCGTCAAATGACTACCCTACATATCCTACGCTACCCTACCCTACCTTCCCTACCTACCCTACACTACCCTACACTACCCTACACTACCCTACAGTACCCTACACTACACTACACTACCCTACACTACCCTACACTACACTACACTACCCTACCCTACACTACTCTACACTACCCTACACTACCCTACACTACCCTACACTACCCTACACTACACTACCCTACTTTACCCAACTTTTTTTTTTTTTTTTTTAGATTTAAACTATCCTATCTCTCAAGTTGGATCGAACTGCACATGGTGTGCGAATTTTATTATAATCGGCTAAGTGGTTTAGGAGTCCATTGAGGACAAACATTGGGACACGAGATTTATATATATTAAGATTAAGATGTGCAATAGGAATCTCGCTGTCTGGTAAACGTCCGAACTGAGCTCAAGTCATCGACGGCGCGTAGTATTTCACACGTACTTCAAAGAGTAGTCAACAAAATATCGGCCCACCAGGGTCGATGCCCGAAGGTAATTACCGAAAAGGAAGCCCATGGTCCTAGAACGCATAGGAGAAATTAAGGGATACAAATGTGGTTTAGTCTGTAAAAGTCTGACACTGACACGCCTATCTGCTCCGCTCTAGAGCGGGAGATATCATTAGGTGATATGCCAGATACAAAAAAGAACTACGTTAGTATCGTCTTCCAATCTTTGTAAGATAATACATTATCATAAACATAATACAGATCATAATGTAAGATACAATTGAAATACCAGTATTTTACATGGAGTCTATATGTATTCTACAAAAACATCTACAATACAATATTGTAAACTATTGCCTTTGTGAAATGTATAAAGATATTTACGAGGACCTTGTGGTATGCGCCGCAATCATGATACTCAATAAAAAGCCCATTATGGCTCGCATTTACAATATAGATCTTGTTAGCCCAATGGCTATCAAAATCTATTATAAACGGCTCTCAATCTATCATATAGATAGACACAATATACACTAGCTTCAGTCAGAGGCTGCGTGAAAACAGAAAATTATTCCAAAGGAACTACATACTTAAAAAAAAACCACTACTTTTACTAAACGCCGACATCGGAGCTTATGGAATGGGTCTATGTGACTGATAAGCATAATTATATATTTCTAAATACACACATATAGGTAAATTACAACCAAACACAGAACAAAATGATCGTGCTCATCTCACTAACATTTGTCCTGGGTGTGAATCGAACCCACGATTTTTGGTTTAGCAGTCAGGGCCACTAACCATTAGACCAACCGGCCAGTCAAATTATATAAACTAGTGCTTGACTGCGATCCCACCTGATGGTACATACGAGATGCTCATTTTACGAAGCAGTAATGCTAACAAAGGCGTGAGGGACAGCGACAGGAGACGGCATCAGGAGTATGACTACCGACCTTAGGTTTTTTTTCCGGTAGGGGAATCATCAGAATGACTCCCACTTTTGGGCGGAGCGGGAGGGCGTGTCAGACTCTTACTGACTAAACCCCTACCCCGTTCCTTCGTTGCCTTCGATCTGGGGGGGATTCGGTGACAACCTTTCGGATTTTCTGTGTTTCCCAGAGGCTTCGGCACTACCGGGCCCCTACAGTTTGCTGACATCTCATTGAGGCGCGCGTGGGACAGAATGCGCCGTTGACGACTGGGCTCTGTCCAGATTATTACCAGACTGCCGGACGGCGAGCTCTCCAGTGCTCGCCGTCCGCAAGCCCCCGCTCCTACGGTGGTACCGACTTTAGGTGTGGACTTGTGAACGATGAGCATTAAGTAGATCGCCGTCTAGCTGTCCGGTAAGGATTCCCAGTGAGAGCGGGAGGGCGTGTGAAAAAATTTAACAATATATCTTTTTCAGCCTTTCCCATGGCTACTTAGCTTCGCACCAGAAATGTTGGTAAACAATGAAGTACGAAGTAAAATACTTGAGACTACTCAGTGGTTAGCATTTCGAGGAATGTGCGTCGGAATTGTATTCCTGGATTCCGCCAAGTCCGTTCCATCATCGAACTACCAGACTTACGATGATGCGCTACCGGTACATGGTTAAAATCCCACGCACAAATAATGTGTTCCCAAAATTGTTTGTGCATATGTAGCGTTGCCAGGCGTCCGGATAAAGCCGGACACGGTCAGGCTTTATGGTTGTGTGTCCGGCCAGATTAGGTGGAGTACGGACTGTCCGGCTTATGTTAGGTTTTTTTTTAAATTTGATCATATTTATAGATTTGTCATGTGTTCTTGCGATTGAAAGCGTTTGCAGATCGGCAATGACTCGTTATTTCATTACAATGTAAAAAGCGAAATATTAGGAATGGCATTAAAAAAAGTCGGCTTTTTTACTCAAATGTCCGGCTAAACTGTTTGGTTTGTCCGGCTTTTCGTTTTGAAGATCTGGCAACCCTATGCCTATGGATGCACAAAACGTTTTGGGAACACATTCATTGAGTATACCAGCTAAGGAGTAAAATACTAGCTAGAACTTAGAGGGCTTAAAGTTAATCACTATCACTAAGGGCCTATTTCACCACCTATGATTAAGTTTCGAGTATCTTACTTGACAGATAATTTCATACAAATTCTGTCAAATTTTTGAATTTATTCAGTGAGTAGTGCCTACTCGGAGATGGTGAACGAGGCCCTAAGTATATAAGTAGTATAGTATAACTGTATAAGACAAAGTCGATCTCTCTGTCCCTATGTATGCTTGAATCTTTAAAATCACGCAACGGAGTTTGATGCGGTTTTTTTTGAATAGATAGAGTGATTCAAGAGGGTTTATGTGTATATTACATGCATCATTAGTATTTTTTTTTTTTCCTTTTAAATCATTTCTTTTTGTCTTTTCACTAAATTTTAATTGTCACTTTTAGTTTGTAAGTTCTTACTATTATGGGGCATGCGGTGCTAACCTGTAAGAAATTGTTACACTAACCCACTTAAAAAAAATATTATTCTATCATGTATGTATAAGTGTAAACAATTGTTGGTTGGCCAAAAAAATAAATAAATAAAAAATAAATAAAAATAAATAAAATCATATAGTAGAGAAATAATAACAATTTGGAACCTGTGCGAAGCCGGGGCGGGTCGGTAATAGAGAATAGGTTACTTTTCGGCACCACTAACTAGCAGCCTCTGTACTTCTATGTGCATAAAGTATTAAATAAATAAATGAATGCGAATATGGATTTTTCACTCTCCCAGATCGCGATTATCTCCTACTAGTTTCAATAACAACAGATCCAAATCTCTTATCAATCGTCGCTGATAACACCATTCTAAGACCGTTTTCACATTATCCGATCCGATATCGGTATCGGACGCCGATCCGATATCGGGGTAAGTAAAATGTATGAAATATGTACCTGTCTTTCATATTGTCCGGCCCGATATCGGATATCGGACCACGGCATGTCATACATTTTACTTACCCCGATATCGGATCGGAGTCCGATACCGATATCGGATCGGATAATGTGAAAACGGTCTTATGATTATAGACTATCAACAACACGTGAGATAACCGACTAAATATCATGTGCTTTTGTTATGACAAACGAATTTATACGTATTGCTATGGTAATAAGATTCAAAATCAAACGTTGGAAAGTGCTAATTGTAATCTTTTTTATTTTTTACCGTACCGTCCGTAGCAAAAAACGAAAATAAAATCGCGTTTGTTGTATTAATACAATTCGTCCGTTATAAGTTGGCGAATGTGAAGTTAGGCTCTGCGAATTTTGGCGCTTGAAATATCGTACAAAAATAAAGGTTTTTAAAAATTAAATGCAATTTGCAGTTGTTAGAGCGTTTTCACATTATCCGATCCGATATCGGTGTCGGACGCCGATACGATATCGGGGTAAGTAAACTGTATGAAATGCCTTGCTCCGATATCCGATATCGGGCTAGACAATATGAAAGACAGGTACATATTTCATACCTTTTACTTACCCCGATATCCAATCGGCGTCCGACACCGATATCGGATCGGATAATTTGAAAAGGCTCTTATTGCTGTTAAAAACAGTTATTGGCCGAACTGTATTTATTTTATTTTGTTTTTAGTATTTGTGGTCATAGCGGCAACAGAAATACATCATTTGTGTAAATTGGAACGGTTCAGGATATACGGTCTGGTGACAGACAAACGGAGAGTGGAATAGAAAGAAAGAAAATACATTTATTTGGCGCACCATGATTCATGAATAATGTAGGTACATAAAACCAATAAAAAAACCAAAAAAAACCAATGGAATCTTAGCAATACGGTCCCGTATATACCCTTTCAGTACGAAAACCTAAAAAGCGTCAAAAATCCAGATTCGTTTTTTATTAGGCTCGCACTTGACCACTATCTTACCTGATGGTAAGCGATGATGTGGCCGACGATGGAGCATGCTTGCCTAGAAGTAACCTATGCACTTTTGACTTAAAGACCCCTAGGCACTACTACTAGACTACCACTAGACTACTACTAGACTACTACTAGACTACTACTAGACTACTAATAGACTACTACTAGACTACTAGATAGAGAGATCGACCCGTGCGGCTGTTATTATGTAGCCACGAGCTCCTCTTTGCTTACTTACATAATTACCAAAATACATGGCTATTCTCCCTCTTCCCCAGACCGCCTGCCGTACTCAGTCCGCGTCCTCCTGGAGTCGTGCGTGCGCAACTGCGACAACTTCCAAGTGCTGCAGAAGGATGTCCAGAACGTCCTGGACTGGGAGACGAACCAGGCCGGAGAGCCTGTGGAGATCGCCTTCAAACCCGCCCGCGTTATACTGCAGGTGAGGAACTGCGACAACTTGCAGGTGTTACAGGTGTTACAACAGCACGTGCTGGACTGGGGGACGGAGAGCCTGTAGAGATCGCCTTCAAACCCGCCCGCGTTACACTGCAGGTGAGCTGGTCATGTAGCATAGCATAGCATCAGCCTTATAAAGTTTAGAGCGGTGCTGGCCCAGTGGTAACTGCCCCGACTTGCAAGTTGTAGGTCGCGGGTTCAAACCCGGTCAGGCGCATTACTTTGTGTAATTTATTTCGTCATCACTGCTCTCAAAACGGCGGAGGAAACCGGCATGTCCTAGAACCAAAAATTCGAAGACATGTGACATCCAACAATTATGGCCCATTCCCTCTCCTAGAGAGGAGGCCTGAGTCCCGGCAGAGGGAACATTATAAGGCCGATAAGGCTAAAAAAAAAGTTTCTGCTGCTGGGACTCAGGCCCCCATCAGCCTTGATTGTTTCTTACCAGCTCCAATCCAATCACAGTGCGTTGGAGGATGTCACATAGCTTTGAAGTTTTGATTGACAAATGACCTCTCTTCTACTCTTAGTGGAGCGTGAGGGAGGTTCGCAGCCCTGGTAGGCATCGCGTCGTCAATAGACATCACTTGGAGACGTGCGTCGTCAGGGGTTTGGTTTTTAGAGTACATCCGAATGGCGAGCTACCCATTAGTAGCTGGGAATCGCTCTGCCCGGGGCCAGCACTATACATCTCCAACGTTTACATTTGAATACCAGTGAAACCACAAAACACCAGTTTCCATTAGCAATATTTAGACCATTCATCATCTTCCTAGCCTTTTTCCCCAACTATATTGGGGTTGGCTTCCAGTCAAGCCGGATTTAGCTGAATACCAGTATTCTACGAGGAGTGGCTGCCTACCAGACTTCCACAACCCAATAACTGGGGTAACACGGTACTTCATGGCAAGACTGAAGTCAGATTTACTGGCTTCTGACTATCCGTAACGACTAAAACGTAGCAATATTTCTTCCATTAACCACCAAAATTCTTCAACAGGATCTAACCGGAGTGCCAGCGGTGGTAGACTTCGCAGCCATGAGAGACGCCGTCAAGAACCTGGGTGGAGACCCTCAGAAGATCAACCCCATCTGCCCGGCTGACCTGGTCATTGATCACTCTGTGCAGGTCGACTTTGCTAGAAGGTAAGTCTGATATAATGCGTCTATCTTGTCCGATATGATTCCGAGATATTTTGAGAATCGAAAGAATCGGAGTCGTTAAGGTGACAGCGTCAGGGTAGCCCGCGAAATTCAAATTTTCTCACGTTTTTTGCAATTTGCAGGCCAGTGGTAGGTTGTATGAAGTTAAAAATATCTTTTGCGACTGTAAAACGTAATCAATATACAATGTGTGTATGACAATACGACTTTAAATGAAAACACTGGCAATACTCATCATTATGAATAACTTTTAGTATGGGAGTAACTCTGAAATCGCGAAAAAAAAATCAGCTGTCCCGTACATTTTGTCGACTTGTGCAAACGTAAATGTATGGGACACCTGATTTTTTTTTGTGATTTCAGGGTTGGTCCCGAACTAAAAGTTATTCGTAATGATGAGTATTGTTACTGTTTTCATTTAAAGTCGTATTGTCATATCCACATTGTATATATGTTTCTCTCACAACTTTTCACACAACGCCATCTTGTCCCAAGCCAAGCAGAGCAACAACAACTACTAAAAAAAACACATCCCTCTTACTTCTTATTTCATATAGGTCGCGGAACGATTTTTTCAAGGTCAATAACGTTCCTAGACTTAAGTGACCTTGGAGGCTTGTTCTGTCAGCGGCTTCGCCCGCTCAAAAGCAGATTTGTTCATACACATTTTGCTCTCCTTTTTCACCCCTTTAGGGGTAGAATATAGTAAAATCCTTTCTTATTAGAGGCCTGCCTTATACAAAGAACATACTCCTAAACTTACTAACCCGTCGCGTAGTTCTAAGATTTAAGGGGGATGTTCCAGGTTAGCCCGCGAAATTCAAATTTTCTTATGTTTTTTTGCAATTTGAAAGCCAGTGGTAAGTTGTATGAAGTTAAAAATACTTACGCGGCTGTAAAACGTAACTAGTTACATAGTTGTAGACATAAAAATCATCAATACAAGCCTTCAAGCTCACCTAAGTGTAGGAACGATTTTTTCGAGGTCAAAAACGTTCCTGCAATTAAGTGAGCTTGGAGGCTTGTATTGATGATTTTTATGGTTATAATTATGTAACTAGGTACGTTTTACAGTCGCTAAAGTATTTTTAACTTCACACAACCTACTACTGGCTTGCAAATTGCAAAAAACGTAAGCAAATTTGAATTTCGCGGGCTACCTGAAGCATTCACCTTAAGCATACATAGTATAGGGCTATATCCCTACAGAACAGAGAAAGCATCTTTTTATACTATTTAGTAATTTAACTTAGCGCAAGTTTTTGCCTAACGTATCCCTCGCGTAAAGCAGGGTATTACATAAATCATGACTTTTTTCCTAAAACTCTGTTGTCTTTACCTTCCAGCCCAGACGCCCTAAACAAGAACCAAGAACTAGAATTCGAGAGGAACAAGGAGCGGTTCCAGTTCCTCAAGTGGGGCGCGCAGGCCTTCGACAACATGCTCATCGTGCCGCCCGGCTCCGGCATCGTGCACCAGGTATGCTGCACAGCATAGCATCAGCAGCCTTCTTCAAGAGCTGCAGCTCGAGAGGTTCCAGTTCCTCAAGTGGGGCGCGCAGGCCTTCGACAACATGCTCATCGTGCCGCCCGGCTCCGGCATCGTGCACCAGGTATGCTGCACAGCATAGCATAGCATCAGCAGCCTTCTTCAAGAGCTGCAGCTCGAGAGGTTCCAGTTCCTCAAGTGGGGCGCGCAGGCCTTCGACAACATGCTCATCGTGCCGCCCGGCTCCGGCATCGTGCACCAGGTATGCTGCACAGCATAGCATAGCATCAGCAGCCTTCTTCAAGAGCTGCAGCTCGAGAGGTTCCAGTTCCTCAAGTGGGGCGCGCAGGCCTTCGACAACATGCTCATCGTGCCGCCCGGCTCCGGCATCGTGCACCAGGTATGCTGCACAGCATAGCATAGCATCAGCAGCCTTCTTCAAGAGCTGCAGCTCGAGAGGTTCCAGTTCCTCAAGTGGGGCGCGCAGGCCTTCGACAACATGCTCATCGTGCCGCCCGGCTCCGGCATCGTGCACCAGGTATGCTGCACAGCATAGCATAGCATCAGCAGCCTTCTTCAAGAGCTGCAGCTCGAGAGGTTCCAGTTCCTCAAGTGGGGCGCGCAGGCCTTCGACAACATGCTCATCGTGCCGCCCGGCTCCGGCATCGTGCACCAGGTATGCTGCACAGCATAGCATAGCATCAGCAGCCTTCTTCAAGAGCTGCAGCTCGAGAGGTTCCAGTTCCTCAAGTGGGGCGCGCAGGCCTTCGACAACATGCTCATCACCTTCTCATCATCTGCCTAGCCTTTTCCCAACTATATTGGCGTCGGCTTCCAGTCAAGCCGGAATTACCTGAATACCAGTATTTTACGAGGAGCGGCTGCCTACCAGACTTCCACAACCCATTAACTGGGGTAACACGGTACTTCATGGCAAGACTGAAGTCAGATTTACTGGCTTCTGACTATCCGTAACGATTGCTAAAGATACAAAAATGACAGCCGGGACCTACGGCTTAACGTGCTTTCCGAGGCACGAAGGAAACTCGGTATGTTAAGATAGTCACACATCCACAGACCACTTGGCAAGTGTTGCTTAACCTTGAAGATCTACCCGTGCGGCTGTTATTATTTAGCCACGAGCTCCTCATCTTCTTTTACTACTTAGCGTTAATCCCGGCCATTGCCAGGGTCATCCTTCCGACTGAGCTTTCTCCACTTTGCCCGATCGTCAACATCCTTTCCAGTAAGGCTATTGGCTCTCATGCCGGACTTAACGACGTCCAGCCAGCGCTTGCGAGGGCGCTTATGGGATCGAGTCATCATCTCATCATCATTTCAGCTGAAAGACGTCCACCGCTGGACATAAGCCTCGCCCAAGCGTCGCCATAATGACCAGTCTTATGCGTCTCGCATCCATCGGATTCCCGCGACTCTCATTAGGTCATCAATCCACCTTGTGGGAGGCCTTCCAAAACTGCGTCTTCCTATACAGCATAGCATAGCATCAACAGCCTTATAATGTTCCCACTGCTGGGACAATAGCTATAGACGGGGGTTCTCGGACGGTTCTGATCTTCAGTGTTTCTTCGACGTCTCTCGTCTCGTAGACCACGGCCAACCTTTCATCCTGCATCACGTGATCTGTTACCAGTTCCCTTAAGGACCTAATGACAGCATCAGTGGACGGCATTGCCTTGGCGGAATACTGGGCCAAGCAAGGTATTTAACTTGTACCGTCATCAACACGCTAAGAAGAAGAAGACTACTGGGACTCAGGCCTCCTCTCTTGGAGAAGGAATGGGCCGTAATCCACCACGTGGGCTCAGTATGGATTGGTAGATGTCACACGTCTTCGACTTTTTGGTTCTAGGACGTACCGGTTTCTTCGCGATGTTTTATTATTTTTATTATGCATAGGCTAGCATCGGGCCATTATTTCATCTGATGGTAAGTGATGATGGGGCCGACTATGGAGCACGCTTGCCCAGAACCCCTGGTTATAGCTATCAGGAAACAGACTCCGGCAGGGAATTCCACTCTTTAGCTGTACACACAATGAATGTGTTCTCGAAACGCTTTGTACGTATGGGTGGAATTTCCACTTTGTACCTGACTCGATTCGACGAGTACTAATGATCTTCTAGATCGATTCTAGTGCGCCAAGCTGGTATCTGGCAGATTCATCCCAAAGATGACAGCAGTATTTCATACACGATGGAACCTGCGCGTAAACTGTAAACATATCGCCTGTAAAAAGACTCTTAACGAAAACTAAAACCCCATATTTTACTCATCACTGGGATAGTTTTTTTTTTCTTCTAGAACATAGAGAATTCACTGGTTCTGGAGATATTGAAGGACACACACACAAGCGTGCGATCGGTTCAACGACCAAGCGCGAGCTGCCGAACGCGCAGCTGATCGGAATTATTATAAATTAATTATTTCTTAAAGATGAAAAAAAAAAGTTGTTTCTCAGCAATATTTTTTAGTCTAAGTTACTTAATTATATGTACAGAAGGTGTAGTTATCGGCTTTGTGATCGGTCTTTTTACACCCTGTATAATATTTCTGTAATTCTTTCCCAGGTGAACCTGGAGTACTTGGCCCGCGTGGTGTTCAGCGGAGACCTGCTACACCCTGACTCCGTGGTGGGAACAGACAGCCATACTACCATGATCAACGGGCTTGGCGTCGTCGGGTGGGGCGTTGGCGGTAAGTCTTCACCATCATCTTTCAAGGTCCTATACAAAGTGTCTGGCCCGCGTGGTGTTCAGCGGGGACCTGCTGCGCCCTGACGCCGTGGTGAGGACAGACAGCCATACGACAATGATCAACGGGCTTGGCGTCGTCGGGTGGGGCGTTGGCGGTAAGTCTTCACCATCATCTTTCAAGGTCCTATAGTGTTTGGCCCGTGTGGTGTTCAACGGGGACCTGCTACATCCTGACTCCGTGGTGAGGACAGACAGCCTTACGACCATGATCAACGGGCTTGGCGTCGTCGGGTGGGGCGTTGGCGGTAAGTCTTCACCATCATCTTTCAAGGTCCTATACCATGTACTTGGCCGGCGTGGTGTTCAGCGGCGACCTGCTACACCCTGACGCCGTGGTGAGGACAGACAGCCATACGACCATGATCAACGGTCTTGGAGTCGTCGGGTGGGGCGTTGGCGGTAAGTCTACCATCATCTTTCAAGGTCCTATACAATGTACTTGGCCGGCGTGGTGTTCAGCGGCGACCTGCTGCGCCCTGACTCCGTGGTGAGGACAGACAGCCATACGACCATGATCAACGGGCTTGGCGTCGTCGGGTGGGGCGTTGGCGGTAAGTCATAATCATCAAAATTTTTATGTTGTAAACTTTATTATATGTACCTCTTTCTGCTATTATTGTGAATGTACGCTCTTAATAAACTAGTGCGCCTCACCATCAACGATTGCATCACTGCTTACCATCAAGTGGGATCGCAGTCAAGCACTAGTTTATAAATTAAATAAAAAAACGGATTGTGATGGCACAAAGATGCAGGCAAGCCAAGGAGGCCATGCAACAACTCAAAAAAGCCATAAATCTCTTGCGATTGGACAGAGGCAGTCAGCGCCTCGAGGCCATCGCTGCTCGCTGAATAAGAACTTCCACACAATGGGCATCACAGACCCTGTGCTGAGCATGCTTGGAGGGGAGGAGACAATTGCGCATGCACTCCTTAATTGTACACGTGTTATAGAAATATTTACTACTAGCTACCCCCTGCGGTTTCACCCGTATTTTCCGTTACTGCTCCGCTCCCGTGAATTTTCCAAATCGGACCAGTAGTTCCAGAGATTACCCCCTACATACAAACTTACAAACATACAAACTTACAAACTTACAAATTTTACCTCTTTATAGTAGTATAGATACTTCGTCGGTTTAGGTACAGTACGCGTCAAATAACTATGCCGCTCTGAAGCTAGGCTTTCCTAACAACGGCGCAGGTACTATCGCGTAAAAAGTGTTCACTGACGTGAAATTTTTTAAATTGTTTTATTTTATAATGAAAATAAATAGAGTATTTTTTTATTCACCTGATTTTATATATCTAAGAAAAGGAGAAAGAAAGAAAATACGTTCGTTCGTAATTATAAGAATAAATAACAAAAAACAGCAAACTTAAAACAGGTAGGTAATAATTATACGCGTAGTACTTTTCGCATCGACGATCGTTCGGTACTGTGCGAGCGAAACAAAAGCTGGTATCGGACGTATACGAGCGACTGAGATAGAAACATAACACTGAGGTTCGTCTATTGCATCGTTAGCCACGCATGCGCAGTGCTGTTTTTTTTTCGTAAAATTGATTACTGCGCAGTAATTTGTAGCCAACTTCAGAGCGGCAAAGTTAGTTGAAGCGAACTGTAGTTAACTAAATGTAAACAATCTTGGCATGTCTTTTTATCTAAAAGTGGTCTATAAATTGTATATAAATATCTTTGCGGCTAAGTATTTACCTAAATCGATGTTAGCTAATAAACTAAATTTAAATAATCTTTGTGTATATTATATATGACCTCTTTAATATAAAAAGACATACCAAGATTGTTTACCTTTAGTTAACTACCTAAGCCGATAGACCATAGTAACTTAGGATTCCCTGATTCATATACTGACGCCCTCAAAATCTAAAAGGACTAATCAGTTTTCGGAGAGAGTTGGGCTGGTTGGAATAAGCCCACCTAAGGTTTTTGCGGCCATAGCCCAGGAAGAATGGACCGCATGGAACTAAGCGCAGAAACCATACTCGAACTGAATTGATATGAATTGTTTTTATTTCCTTTTTCAGTATTTTTTACAAAGGAGGTCTGGTCTCTCTGGGGATTGAGTATTTTCTGCGGCCTACCAAAATGAATAGGTATATCCTATTCATTTTGGTAGGCCATTTAATTAGGCGTATGCTATTTAATTTAAATAAATGTTTTCGCATATTCACAAGGCTGAAGCTAACGCACATAATATCTGTGTGTGTGTTTTCTTAAATCTCCAAATTAGAACTCTCTTCCCGAATAGACCACAGTGACTCACGAGGCATACATAGACAACATAAACTCTGAACTATTATACGCAACCTCCAAAAATTCAAAATATATAATTTTGTCCTCCCCCAGGAATCGAAGCTGAAGCCGTGATGCTGGGTCAAGCCATCAGCATGTTGCTACCCAAGGTTGTCGGGTACAAGCTGGTAGGGGAATTGAACCCGCTCGTCACCTCTACCGACTTGGTCCTCACTATCACCAAGGTAAGATATTCGTAGCTATCACTCTAAATTATTATCATCTTAGCCTATAGAATAGAATAATATAAATTTTATTGTACACCAAAAAAAGTAACAATTTTATAGCTATAACAACATCATCATCATCATCATCTCAGCCGAAAGACGTCCACTGCTGGACATAGGCCTCCACCAAGCGTCGCCGCAACTACACACACACACACACACACACACACACACACACACACACACACACACACACACACACACACACACACACACATACACACACACACAACATAACAACAACAACAACAACACAATACACACCAGCAGCTACAGCTATTACATTATTGAATAAATATTTTTAGGGATCAGAAGTGAAACAGATAAAAAATAAATAAACAATCTTTAATCACACTTTCACAAAATTATAAGAATATGAAGTAGGTATTAATGAAATAAAATCACACGATAACGGTCAAGTAGCAAGTCCGTCCTCAACGCCGACCAAACGAAAAAAGGGGCGGTTGCCGCACCGCGCGCCTCTACTACTACGCGACTACCGTCGGCCACCACCTGATGGTGTGACGTCACGACGTCGCCTCGCCTCCAGTTGCCAACACGGCCTCTCCTTCAGTTGCTAACAATATAATAATTAAGTCTCACTCCCCAAGACGCCGTTTTCTATAGCAGCTGTAAAGGTAAAGGTGCTGTGGTCTTTCACGTTACAGACCATGATGATGGTGAACTTCTCTTTCTATATAACAGCTTTGAAATTTTGAGTTTAGATTTTATTTTACGTAAGTGTTTGGAAAAACGTCGTTTAATAGACATAGAAATTTGTCACTGGAGAGGGAGAGGGAGGCCAAAGAAAAGATGGATGGATTGTGTGAGAAGTGATATGGAAGAAAAGGGAGTGAGTGATAGCGTGACGAGTGACAGGACAGAATGGAAGAAAAAGACGTGTAGCGCCTACCTCAATTAAAACGGGACAAGGGCAGGAAGCTATCAGATCTATAACACCCTCACCTGCGGCTCGGGCGAATTTCACCTCGGTTGCAATAACAAAGTTTCTTCACATGTATTAAAATAAAGACATTGTCCTCAGCACCTCCGCTCCCTCGGCGTGGTGGGCAAGTTCGTGGAGTTCTACGGGCCCGGCGTGTCGGCGCTCAGCATCGCAGACAGAGCCACAGTCGCTAACATGTGTCCCGAGTTCGGAGCCACGGTCGCGCACTTCCCCGTCGACGAGCGCTCCCTGCATTATCTCACGCAAACCAGTAAGTTTATTAAACTACTTAAGTAAATCAAAAAATAATGAGGAGCTCGTGGCTAGATAATAACAGCCGCACAGGTCGATCTTCAAGGTTAAGCAACGCTTGCCAAGGTTGGCCTGCGGATGGGTGACTATCTTAACATACCGAGTTTCCTCCGTGCCTCGGAAAGCACGTTAAGCCATAGGTCCCGGCTGTCATTTGTAGATCTTTGGCAGTCGTTACGGATAGTCAGAGGCCAGTAAATCTGACTCCAGTCTTGCCATGAAGTACCGTGCTACCCCAGTTAATGGGTTGTGGAGGTCTGGTAGGCCGCCGCTCCTCGTAAAATACTGGTATTCAGCTAAATCCGGCTTGACTGGAAGCCGACCCCAATATAGTTGGGAAAAGACTAGGCAGATGATGATGATTATTATACCTAGCCTATACTGTGCAACTGCTGAACAAAGGCCTCTTTTCATTCCTTCCACTCTTTCCAGCACTGGCTCTATCTTGGCAGTTCCTTGATGAATATTAATAATATTATTCTCTGTGTCCACCAGACCGCTCGCAGGAGAAGATCGCCGTCATTGAAGCGTACCTGCGCGCTACCAAGCAGTTCCGAGACTATAATGACGCTGCACAGGATCCCATCTTCTCTGAGGTACGTTTACATTCATATTTATTACTCATGGGATAGGGCGAAAATAAATAAGGATTGAATATAATATAGTAACAGTTTATATTTAGTAAAAATAAAAATAATAAAATTCGTGTACAATTTGACAATCAGGAATTAAGGAGAGTGACATATAATATGACTATGTATGTTCAAAATTTGGCTTTATAAATTGTTTGAGTTATGAGTTTGCATGTGGATAGATGGAGAGGGAGAGGGAGGTCAAAGAAAAGATGGATGGGTTGTGTGAGAAGTGATATGGAAGAAAAGGAAGTTAGTGATAGCGTGACGAGTGACAGGATAGAATGGAAGAAAAAAACATGTTGCGCCGACCCCAAATAGAACGGGACAAGGGCAAGAAGATGATGATGGTTTATATTCCAACAATTGCAAAGAAAGAAGAACTTACTATTGATATGCTTGCGCTTGACCATTATCTCACCTGATGGTAAGCGATAATGTGGTCGATGTTGGAGGACTCACGACTTCAAGTCTTTTGCGACAGGTACATACAACTAGAGATAAGCGGTGGGTCCTAACCTATCACCTCCACCTCACCAGGTCATCGGTCCACCTTGTGGGAGCCTGCGCCAACTTCTATATCTATATATATAAAAATGAAACCCGTTTTCCGTTGTCACGACATAACATGAAAACGGCTTGACCGATTTGGCTGTTTTTTTTTTTTAAATGTTCCTTGAAGTTCAATGATGGTTCTTAAGAAGAGAAAAATTCTAAAAAAAAATAGGTTAGGTAAAGCCAACAAAAAAAAAACAGCCAAATCGGTCAAGACGTTTGGGTAGGGTAGGTAAGGGTAGTGTAGGGTAGTGTAGGGTAGTGTAGCGTAGTGTAGTGTAGGGTAGTGTAGTGTAGGGTAGGTAGGGTAGTGTAGGGAAGGTAGGGTAGGGTAGCGTAGGATATATGTAGGGTAGTTATTTGACGGGAGCGAAGCCGCGGGTAAAAGCTAGTATGTTATAATTATATAGGGTTTTTTATGGTAGGGGAATCATCAGAATGACTTCTCCGACTCTTGGGCGGAGCGGGATGGTGTGTCAGACTCTTACTGACTAAACCCCTACCCCGTTCCTTCGTTGCCTTCGGTCTGGGGGACACGGTAGACACCTTTCGGATTTCCCATATTCCCCTGAGGCATAATTATATAGAGTGACTGATAATTAGTGGTAGTGAGTGAAACATTTCAGCAGTGCAGTACATAAATGCACTGGATTGCTTATTTTAATTCGTTTGTCGTTGTCAGCCCACTGCCACTTAAGTTTGGCGATTTTTTGGGCTATGTCAGCGACTTAGTTTCTCCTGCGACTCCGAACATAACTCTTTCCATTGCTCTTCAGGTGGCTTTAAGCCTTCTGATGAGGCGCATTGTAACTAAACAAACTGTAGCTTATTACATTGTAAACTATAACTATTTCCTAGCAGTGCATTGGTGGCTTAGTCTGTTTTCTAATCTCTGAGACTAAAATAATTTTACGTGGGTAGTCATAACATAAAATAATTGCCGTCATTATTATTGTAAGTTTGATCTTTGCCTGTGTCAATTTAGTCTCAGAGATTAAAAACCAGACTTTAGTGGTAACTGAGTAATGGTGGTCCAGTGGTAAGTGCTCCGACTTGCAAGTTTTAGGACGCGGGTTCTAACCCAGCTAAGCACATTACTTTGTGTTATTTCATCATCTACGGTACTCTGAAAACGGTGAAGTTAAACATCGTGAGGAAACCAGCAAGTCCTAGAATCAAAAATTCGAAGTTTTTTGACATCCACCAATCCGCACTGGGTCCGGATGGTAGATTACAGCCCATTCTCTCTCCGAGACCAGACCCCAACAGTGGGAACACACTTCTTCTTCTTCCTGCCCTTATCCCATATTACTTGGGGTCGGTGCAACACGTTTTATTCTTCAACAGTGGGAACATTTAAAGGCCGATAATGCTAATAAAATTATAAAAACTGTTTCCAGGTAGTAGAACTGGACCTCTCAACAGTGGTGACGTCAGTGAGTGGGCCCAAGAGGCCTCAGGACAGAGTCTCCGTGTCGGTCATGAAGAAGGACTTCCAGGAATGCTTGACTAATAAGGTAAGTCTGATAATTACTTTTATACACATTCTTCGTGTTTCGTTCTCATTTATCCTTCTGTTTTAGCAAATAGATGCCAGAAGATGATTTTTTTGTTCAAAATCAGTTCATAGTTGACCGAGAAATCGGTGAAAAAAAAAATACATACAGCCGAACACATAACTTCTTCCTTTTTGAAGTCGGTTAAAAATGTTGCACCTATGCAAGGAATTTCTACATTTAAAAAAACGAAATTCATCTGTATAAACACAAAAAGTGCAACAAATAAGAATATTTATTGAAAGTAAAATATAAAATTTGAATTCTTAATAAAATATAAATACAACAGTATAAACTTTATTGTACACCAAAATAGTAACATAAACTTAAATCTATGCGTACAATAGCGGTGTTATCGCTGACAGTGATATCTACCAGACAACCTTTGGATCGACTATAAGAACTTAAATTGATTTAAGTTAAATAATGATAGGCTGCGATGTTCTGCTAGTAAATAAATGAAACATTAATCAGTTACTAGACTATACAGGGATATTTGAAAAACACTTGCAACCTCTCAGGACTATGTTACTATTATCATAAATAAAAACTTTTGTTCTATGACTTAAAATATCATATATTCATACAACAAAAAACAAACGTCCTCAATGTTACGAAGTCTTGCAAAGCAAGCGATGATACAATAGCGGGAGGAGCGGGGGGCAAGAACGCTGCGCGGGAGGCGTTGGTAGGTACAGCGAAATACAGAAATGAAATGTGTTTTAGATAGAACAACAACACAACAAACAACAATAGCTACAAACAACGACAATAACAACAAACAAATACAATAAAATAAAAAATAAAAACAATAATGGTTGTTGATTGTGATGTCACTAATACAGTGAGGCAAGGTTGTTAGTGTTTGACTAATACCCTGTAGAAACCCAAATCCTAGAAATAAATTTACCCTATACTATTTAATCTTGAAGAAATCACAGTATTTCTTGAAACATCCCGTTGCTTTGAAGATCACATAATCAATAAAAAATAGTGATCACTCCACCCAGTGACAGAATTATAAACATGTCTACTGAGTGAGTGACTACTACTGCTTAAAGATTTATTACAATTTATTCAATGATGATTTATCTTCTTTATTTAGTCATTTTTGAGAGCACCAATAGCTATAACAAGAGGATTACAACAGCACAAGAGACATTGACCTTAATACAGATTCTCACAGATACAAACATATAAAGTAATAGAAAACTTAACAATCACTAAATAGCACGATAAAAAAAGAACACAACAGAAACATCATTTAAGTACAATGAGCAAAACGCACAGTCCGTATTGTGGGCGTGGTGATATTGTCACTCAGCAATAGTCGTCATTACGCCCAGTGACAGAATTATAAACATGTCTACTGAGTGAGTGACTACTACTGCTCAAAGATTTATTACAATATTATACTCCGTGATGATAACTCTTCTTAGCGCGATGATAACTGATGATTGTGTCACACAGCAATAGTCGTCACTACACCCAGTGACAGAATTATAAACATGTCTACTGAGAGAATGACTACTACTGCTCAAAGATTTATTATAACATACTTTCCGATGATGTCTCTTCTTGTGATGATAGTGTCACTCAGCAATAGTCGTCATTGCACCCAGTGACAGAATTATAAACATGTCTCCTGAGTGAGTGACTACTACTGCTCAAAGATTTATTACAATAAATTCTCTGATGATAACTCTTCTTAGCGCGATGGTAACTGATGATAGTGTCACTCAGCAATAGTCGTCATCACGCCCAGTGACAGAATTATAAACATGTCTACTGAGTGAATGACTACTACTGCTTAAATATTTATTATAATATATACTCTCTGATGATAACTCTTCGCAGCCTGATGATAACTGATGATTCTGTCACTCAGCAATAGTCGTCACTACGCCCAGTGACAGAATTATAAACATGTCTACTGAGTGAGTGACTACTACTGCTTAAATATTTATTATAATATACTCCCTGATGATAACTCTTCGCAGCCTGATGATAACTGATGATTCTGTCACTCAGCAATAGTCGTCATTACACCCAGTGACAGAATTATAAACATGTCTACTGAGTGAATGACAACTACTGCTCAAAGATTTATTATAACATACTCTCTGATGATGACTCCTCTAGATGTGATGGTTGGCAAACAAGATCTACAGAATATAACAAAAATTAAACTAAGAGATTAGGTTTACAATATTTAAGTTCTTCTATGTATTGTATTTTTTTTCATGAAATTGTAATATGGATCTGAACAAAAGGCTATATTATTATTGTTACTCTCTGGTTACGATTCTTCTTAGCACGATGATCTCTCAGAAATAGTGTTCACTACACCCAGTGACAGAATTATAAACATGTCTACTGAGTGAGTAACTACTACTGCTCAAAGACTTATTATGACGTATTCTCTGGTGATGATTCTTCTTGACGCGATAGTACTTGATGATAGTGTCACTCAGAGAATAGTCGTCATTACGCCCAGTGACAGAATTATAAACATGTCTACTGAGTGCGTGACTACTACTGCTCATAGATTTATTATAACACACTCGCTGATGATAACTCTTCTTGTGATGATAGTGTCACTCAGCAATAGTCGTCACTACACCCAGTGACAGAATTATAAACATGTCTACTGAGTGAATGACTACTACTGCTCAAAGATTTATTATAACGTACTCTCTGATGATAACTCTTCTTTACGTAGTTATTCTTGAGAGAACCAATAGCTATAACAAGAAGATTACAACAGTATAAGAGACATTGAGCTTAATACAGATTCTCACGGATACAAACATATAAAGTAATAGAAAACTTAACGATCACTAATAAGCACAATAAAAAAAGAACATAATTAAACATCATTTAAGTGCAATGAGCAAAACGCACTTTTAAAAAAGTCCGCATTGTTGGCGTGGTGATAGTGTCACTCAGCAATAGTCGTCATTACACCCAGTGACAGAATTATAAACATGTCTACTGAGTGAGTGACTACTATTGCTTAAAGATTTCCTGATGATAACTCTTCGCAGCCTGATGATAAATGATGATAGTGTCACTCAGCAACAGTCGTCACTACACCCAGTGACAGAATTATAAACATGTCTACTGAGTGCGTGACTACTACTGCTCAAAGATTTATTACAATATACTCTCTAGTGATGATTCTTCTCAGCATGATGATAGTGTCACTCAGCAATAGTCATCACTACACCCAGTGACAGAATTATAAACATGTCTACTGAGTGAATGACAACTACTGCTCAAAGATTTATTACAATATACTCCCTGATGATAACTCTTCTTTACGTAGTTATTCTTAAGAGAACCAATAGTTATAACAAGAGGATTACAACAGTATAAGAGACATTGAGTTTAATACAGATTCTCATGGATACAAACATGTCAAAATCAATCAAAAATGTTTATTTCGTGCACGTTTATAGTATACTAGCTTTTGCCCGCGACTTCGTCCGCGTGAAATAATAGTTCCCGTTCCCGGGGGATTTCCGGGATGAAAACTACCCTATGTCCTTTCTCGGGTTTCAGGCTATACCTGTACCAAATTTCATTCAAATCGGACCAGTAGTTCCAGAGATTACCCCCTACATACAAACTTACAAACCTACAAACTTACAAACTTACAAATTTTACCTCTTTATAATATTAGTATAGATGAAGTAATAGAAACATATAAAGTAATAGAAAACTTAACTATCACTAGTAAGCACGATATAAAAAGGACATAATTAAACATCATTTAAGTACAATGAGAAAAACGTATTTTTAAAAAGGTCCGCATTTTTGGCGTGGTGATAGTGTCACTCAGCAATAGTCGTCATTCGCCCAGTGACAGAATTATAAACATGTCTACTGAGTGAGTAACTACTACTGCTCAAAGATTTATTACAATTTACTCTCTAGTGATGATTCTTCTCAGCCTGATGACAAATGATGATAGGGTCACTAAACAATAGTCGTCATCACGCCCAGTGACAGAATTAAAAACATGTCTACTGAGTGAGTGACTACTACTGCTTTCTGATTTATTCTAACACACTCGCTGATGATGGTTATCCTTTTTCGAAGATTTTCTCCTGTTATTGTTGTGAACTTCAGGAGCACACTAAACCTTGGTGCATCGTTAAATAGGCTCTTAAGAAACTAGTGCGCCTAACCATCAACTATTTTATCACTACTTACCATCAGGAGGGATCGCAGTCAAGCACTAGTTTTTGTCTTATAAAAATAAAAGTTAAATGATTAGAGCTTCCTTGTCGGTGCACCATAACAAAAAGAAACCAAAGTTCAATTAAATCAGTCACACAAGTTATTGATGCAAGTTCCGATTAGGTACTAACGCAACATCGGACGCACCGTAACTATTTATTTCTGGATCACTAATGTTATGTACCCATTGCTAATGAGTTGACACAAAATGATTAGGAAATGCAATTAAAATATCACTTTCAATAATTGAGCGTCGTTAGATAGGTATACTGCCATTATCATCGTATGATAAGTAATTTAGTTATAACAATAAATCACTTTACAGTAGGTTGACTTTAAAACAAAAAATCTACAAAGTTACATAAATATCGTGTAATAGTGTATTCAGTATAATGCTATATGCACATAACAATAACAATATCAATTTATTTCGTTTTGAAATCCATATGAGTTTGAGTAACAATATTCTTAAGAGCTATGTTAGTAGGTACATAATGTAATATGTAGTGGTGAAATAGAGTTTTAACACTAAATCAAATAAAAAGCATCCGATGCAGTGATGAACAGTGTCTCTCAACGTTAGTTGTTAATTGACCCAGTGACAGAATAATAAACATGTCTACTGAGTGAGTAACAACTGCTACAGAGAGACTGAATTAAGGTTTTAACAAACTAAAATGTACCCGATTCAGCGATGATCAGTGTCACTCAAAGGTTGTTGTTACTTGACCCAGTGACAGAATAATAAACATGTCTACTGAGCAAGTGACAACTACTATTGAGAGTAAGGAAGTGGCTGGAAATAGGCAAACAAGAACACAAAAGCTTGTTAAATTCATAAGACCGCCATTGTACTCATAGATTTAAGTTTCTGTACAATTTATAACTTCTTTTGGTGTACAATAAAGTTTATTCTATTTATTCTTGTTAAATTCAGCAATTAAAATTTTAAACATGTCAGTTTCGGTTATTGATGATGACGTGTGTAACTCAGCAACAGTAGTTAAAATCCCAGTGACAGAATTATAAGCTTGTCTACTGAAATAATAACAACTACTACCAAGAGACTGAAATAGCGTTTTTAAACAAACTAGAATGTACCCGATGCAGTGATGATCAGTGTTACTCAACGGTAGTTATCACTACATCCAGTGACAGAATTTTAAACATGTCTACTGAGCAAGTGACAACTACTATTGTGAGTAAGGAAACTGCTGGAAATAACTAGGCTAGGCTAACTACAACACAAAAACTTGTAAGAAAAGCAAATAAAATTGTAATCATTTTTCACTTGTTGATAATGACGTATGTCACTCAGCAGTGGTCATCACAATCCCAGTGACAGAATTATGAACATGTCTACTGAGAGAGTGACAACTACTATCAAGAGACTGAAATAGCTATAAAAACAAAATCAAATAATAAACACCCTTTGCAGTGATGGTCAGAGTCACTCAACGGTAGTTATCACTGCATCCAGTGACAGAATTTTAAACATGTCTACTGATTGAGTGATCACTACTACTGAGAGCAAGCAAGTTGCTGGAAAAAGGCACACAACAACACAATATCTTGTAAAAATCAGCAAATTAAATACTGGAAGCAAAGAATTCAACCTGACAGTTTCAGTATGTAGTTAATGATGACGTATGTCATTTGGCAAAAGTTGTTATAATCCCAGTGACAGAATTGTAAACTTGTCTACTGAGTGTATAACAACTACTTCCAAATTACAAAAAACTAATAATATATGTAATGATAAATTTGATACAGTGATGATGACGATGTACCAATCAGCGATAGTCATCTCTACACTCAGTGACAGAAACATAAACATGTCTTCTGAGTAAGTGATCACTACTACTAAAAGGCAAAGGATGATGCTACAATGATAATGACACTGATATATAAAGATTCTCTCTCGCACCAGACCGTGGCCTAAACAAGGACCCGGCGCAAGAGGTTGCGGCCACCGAACGCCTTCACGAAGACACGGCTATGATCCACCCAAGCGGAGCATACCTCCACCGTGTCCTCCGGTCTATCTGCGTTGTGTTGGCTCCCGGGCGTTTCTTCCGTTTGAACCCGAAACAACGCAATCCTATTTCAAAATACACATGCCAAATGATTGTCCCTTGTTGAAGAGTAAATAATAAAATGTCATTGAAATAGTTCCCATAATTTACTTACCAAAGTTTTCAAGTAAGCCTCAAAAAAAGCTTACTAATGCAATAAATATTTACAGGATACCACTCACCTAAAATATTATTTTTCTTAGCAACACTAGTTAAAAATTCAAGCCTCAAATATGAACTGTAGAAAATTCGGACGACATAGCTATTTAAATATGAAACATAAATGAGATTACCTGTTGCTAAATAGTTAACAAGAAATGATTAGTAAATAAAGTTTAATTATCCCATTAGTCGTCATTAGTGACGTGGCAAAAAATTATTATGCAATAAGTGGTTACTAATAATAATTATTAAGAAAGTCTAAAATCACACTGTGTTATGACACATAATTATTATAAATGAAATTCTCCCAAATATTCGTGTCCTACAAAACTATAACGTAACAAGTTTCAATTATGACAATATTATGTTAAAAAAGAGATTTTAGTAATGCTTATGAGACCACCCCGTGATAGTTGTAACCTCCCCAGTGTCAGAATGATTGTCATGTCTACTGGGTGAGTAACAGATATCCCAAACTAACTAAACACAAAATAAAAAGAACTGTGGGGTAAATGGAAAATATAGAGTTATGACAACAAGAACCAGTGAGAGAACTATTCACATGTACACTATGCGAGTGAAACTGAAAATTTAAAAAAAAATACAAGAGTCATCACTAAGCGATTCTCATCAACTACTACTAAAAATCTTAATATGTAATGTACTAAAAAAAAATGAAGATACGACGCTTTACATCATTGAGCGATTGTCATCAATCTCCCAGTGACAGAATTATCAACATGTCTACTGAGTGAGTGACAACTATCTCGCAATGATAATGTAGCCAGTTTGTATCTCCTCATATTGATGAAGAAATATTGCGGTGATGATTGCATCTCTTTGTAGTAGTCATCACGGCATCCAGTGACAGAATTATAAAAATGTATACTGAGTGTGTGATCACTGCTACTGAGAGAATGATGAGGTTGTAATAAATTTTGAGGGTCACGTTGGAACTAAAAAAAAATACGAAAGTATTATTCTCAGTGTCACATTCATTGCACTCTGCACTAGAATAACATATATCAATACCTCTTCGGTCGTTATAGCAACACTAATTCGATGGTTCATATCATTTAACGACAGTCGTCAAAATCCCAGTGACAGAATTATAAACATGTATACTGAGTGATTGACAACTGTCTCTAAATGACAAACTGTTTGCTCAGTTGAAGATAGTCGCATAGTAGAAATTTTTAATGCACGCAGTGACAAAATTATGCACATGTCTACTAATTGAGTGGAAACATATGCTAAGCGATTCTGTAATAAATGATTTAAACCCACTGGTATTCAAGCGATTAACTTATATGCAGCGGACGGCCTTGTCGTAGTAATTTTATGATTCATCTTTCAATATTATGTCACTACACCCTCGGCAGAAGTACACACATGCCTTCTGAGTGAGTGACAACTGCTACTGAGCGACAAATTATCCTAAAACAAGCAATACGAAAAATAATTTCTACTGCTGATATACAAAAATGAAAAGTTCAATCATGAGCACACTGTTTCATCAATAAAACTTTTTATGTATTTGCTGATCATTATCATTCAGCGGCAGAAGTCTCTGCGCCAAGGTACAGAATCAAAAACATGTCTCCTGGGCGAGTGACCACTACTGCTGAGAGACAAAAAATAAATAAAGTAATAACTAATGAAGAAATGAGAAGATCAGTGGCATTCAGCGGCAGTGCCCACGGCACCCAGTGACAGAATTATAAACATGTCTACTGAATGCGTGATAACTACTTCTGAATGACATTTACAGCATAAAGTCAGTAAAACCTTGAGATGCGTTGATTCGTATCATTTAGTGATAGTTATTAAAAACCCAGTGACAGAATGATAAACTTGTCTACTGAGCTAGTAATAACAGTCTCGAAATGACTTCATAAGGTGATAATCGTCGCCCGGCAGAAATAATCACTACACCCAGTGACAGAATTATAGACATGTCTCCTGAGTGAGTGACTACTACTGCTAATAGACGCTAGATGCAAAAAAAACCGGGCAAGTGCGAGTCGGACTCGCGCACTGAGGGTTCCGTAGTAACTTACCTATAAAAACAGTTCAATCGAACAATTCGACAGTCTCGAAATGTACGTTTTTTGCAGTATAAACGGACAAATCTTTTTTTCCCGTCACTTTACCAATTGAATTGAAAATTGATTTTTGCACAGCTTCAAGGGACCACGGACCCAATTATATGGTGTTAATTTCAAATTTTCAACTCAATACCTCTAACTTACCTATGAATAAAGTTCAATTCTCGAATCGAGCGTTGAAGATTTTTTTAAAAAATAATTCTTGTGACGTAACAACAAATTTTCAGTTTTCAAACTTTTCCCTATATGAGTGCTATAAAACGTTGCTTCATGCCAAATTTCAAGATTCTAGGTCGACTGGAAGTATCCTTTAGGTTTTGATTCCCTTGCGAGTACTTGCGAGTTTCAAAATATGCAGCTTAAATTGCTGTTTCTTTTGATTGCGTTGACATAGAAGTTTGATTTTGTTACAGCTTAAAGGTATTATAGACCTGAGTATTTGGTATGAATTTCAATTTAATACCTTTACGCGTTTATGACGAAATGGGTAGTAAGTTTAAAATTATTAAAAAAAAATATATTATGTGATGTAACTAAAAATTTATGGTTTTCGTAATTTTTCCTTTATCTATGCTATAAGACGTTGCTTCGTACCAAATTTCAAGATTCTAAGTTCACGGGAAGCACCCTGTAGGTTTTGATTCCCTTGCAAGTGTCGAAAATTTGCGGCATAAACGGCTGTATCTTTTGATTGCGTTGGCTTAGAAGTTTGATTTTTTCACAGCTTCAAGGGACAGTAGACCTGAGTAATTGATATAAATTTCAGCTTCATACCTCTACGCGTTCCTGAGAAAAAGGGTCTTGACAGACGGACGGACAGACAGACGGACAACAAAGTGATCCTATAAGGGTTCCGTTTTTTCCTTTTGAGGTACGGAACCCTAAAAAGACTATGTGTAATGAAGAAATGAGAAGAGCACAGTCGTTCAGCGTTTATACTGACTGTACCCAGTGTCAGATTTACATACATGTCTATTGAGTGCGTGAGTACTACAGCTGGATGACTAACAATGAAAACAAGAAAGAAGTAAAAAATTGGAAGAGCGGTGTCATTCAGCGGCAGCGATCATTATCCCCAGAGACAGAATTATAAACATGTTTCCTGAGTTAGTGATTACTACTGCTGAGATGCATAATTTTAATTGAAGTAGTAGAAGAAAAATCTTACCCTTACCATTTCAGATACTAAACCACACCACACCACTAAAGGTTTTGGACTTATTCGTATCTCACTTTTATCCCAAACACACACAAACTAGATTATACTGGTTTGAAAACCAAATGAATACTGATTTGAATTTGGAAATACTGTGCTATTTATATTAAAATCACTAATGAGATGTACCTTTACTTAATTAGCTAACGATTACTATTAAACTAATGGTGAGAGTATTATCATTAGTAATTATTGACACCTAATAGTTTTGGACGTATTTACCTGGAATAATAGTCTGGAAACAAACGTTGTTGTTAATTAATTCGTAAGAAACTGTGATTTACAAAAATATGTTTTGAACTTTTAGGCTGAATAAATTCGTGTAGAGTGCGTGATTATTACTGATGATAGAATATAAATAAACAACAATGAAGAAATAAGAAAATCAGTGTCAATTAGCTGCAGTAGTTTCTGCACCAAGGTACAGATTTATATACATGTCTCCTGGGTGAGTGACTACTGCTGCTGAATTACAAACCGTGAAATTAAATAAATAATAATGAAGAAATGAGAAGATCAGTGTCATTCATCGGCAGTGATCACCGCCTCCAGTGACAGAATTATAAACATGTCTACTGAGTGCGTGACAACTACTTCTGAGTGACATTTACAACATGAAGCCAGCAAAACGTTGAGATGCGTAGATTCGTATCATTTAGTGATTGTCATTAAAAACCCAGTGACAGAATGATAAACTTGTCTACTGAGTTAGTAATAACAGTCTCAAAATGAAAATTTGATCCTCTGCGTATATGATTATAATCGTCGCCCGGCAGAAATAATCACTTCATCCAATGACAGAATTATAAACATATCTCCTGAGTGAGTGACTACTACTGCTGAGAGACAATGAATTTAAAAAAAAAAACAAATTATAATAAAGAAATGAGAAGAGCTCAGTCGTTCAGCGTTTATACTCACTGTGCCCAGTGACAGATTTATATACATGTCTACTGAGTGCGTGAGTACTACAGCTGGATGATAAACAATGAAAACATAAAACAAGGAATAAGTAAAAAATTAGAAGAGCGGTGTCATTTAGCGGCAGCGATCATTATCCCCAGAGACAGAATTATAAACATGTTTCCTGAGTTAGTGATCACTACTGCTGAGATGCATAATCATAATTGAAATAATAAAAAATTAAAACTTACAATTTCATTTATCGAATACACAAAAACCGTATTGATGTACCTTAAAACCAAAGTCACTGTTAGTGATCACTAATGCTGAGATGCATAATGAGAAGTTCAGTGAAATCCTGGGTTAGTTGTTACTACTTCACCCAGTGATAGAATTATCAAAATATCTCCTGCGGCTGTGATCACCGCACCCAGTGACTGAATTTTAAACAGGTCTACTGAGTGCATAACAACTACTACTGATTAACATTCTAACAAAAGAAGTCAGTCAAACATTAAGATGCGTTGATTAGTATCATTTAGTGATTGTCATTAAAAACCCAGTGACAGAATGATAATCTTGTCTACTGAGTTAGTGATAACTGTCTCGAAATGAAAATTTCATCTTCTCCATAAGGTGATAATCGTCGCCCGGCAGAAATAATCACTACGCCCAGTGACAGAATTATAAACATGTCTACTGAGCGAGTGAGTACTAGTGCTGAGAGACGATAAATAAAAAAAGCAATGAAGAAATGAGAAGAACACAGTCACTCAGCGTTTATACTCACTGTACCCAGTGACAGATTTAAATACATGTCTACTGAGTGCGTGAGTACTACAGCTGGATGACAAACAATGAAAACAAAAAACAAGAAATAAGTAAAAAATTAGAAGAGCAGTGTCATTCAGCGGCAGTGATCAATATCCCCAGAGACAGAATTATAAACATGTTTCCTGAGTTAGTGATCACTCTTGCTGAGATGGGTAATTTTAATTGAAGTAGTAGAAGAAAAATTTTACCATTACCATTTCAGATACTAAACCATAAAATCAAAGTCACTACTAATGCTTTTGGACTTACTATTATTTCACTTTTATCGCAAACCCGCACTTACTAAGTAAATAAAAATTTATTTGGTTACTAGATGATACTAGTTCGAAAACCAAGTGAACACTGATTTGAATTTGGAATTACTATAGTATTTATATTAAAGTCACTAATGAGATGTACTTACCTAATTATTGACACCAGTTTTGGACGTATTTACCTGGAATAATCGTAGTGGGCTGGGAACAAAAGATGTAATCTCCTGAATGCGTGACTACTACTTCTTCTGTGATAATCGTCGTCCGGCAGAAATAATCACTACACCCAGTGACAGAATTATAAACATGTCTACTGAGTTAGTAATAACTGTCTCAAAATGAAAATTTGATCTTCTCCATAAGGTGATAGTCGTCGCCCGGCAGAAATAATCACTACATCCAGTGACAGAATTATAAACATGCCTCCTGAGTGAGTGACTACTACTGCTGAGAGACAGTGAATAAAAAAAAATAAAGCAATGAAGAAATGAGAAGAGCACAGTCATTCAGCATTTGTACTCACTGTACCCAGTGACAGAGTTATAAACATGTCTCCTGAGTACGTGAGTACTACTGCTAATGGACACAAAATTTAAGAAATATGATGATCAGTCCAATTCAGCTTCAGCGATCATTATCCCCAGATACAGAATTATAAACATGAAGTTGTAGAAAAAAATTCTTACCATTACCGTTTTAGTCACCAAAACACACAAAATATCTTAAAAACAAAGTCACTAATAAAACTTTTTGACTTACTCGTATTTCACTTTTATCACTCACTTACTAGATCAGACTTGTTTGAAAACCATCTGAATACTGATTTGAATTTGGAAATACTGTGCTATTTATATTTAAATCACTAATGAGATGTACTTACCTGTATATAATTAGGTAACGATTACTATTAGACTGATGGTGAGAGTGCTCCCACTCTTCGTCTCTTCGTCTCATCGTTAGTAATTATTATATTTTGATAGTTCGAACGTATTTACCTGGAATAATGGACTGGTAACAAAAGTTGTTATTAATTAATGATGAGAACCTGCGATTTACAAAAATATGTTTTTAACTTTAGACTAAATAAAAAAGTTGATCAGTGTCATTCAGCAGTAGTACTCACTGTATCCAGTGACAGAATTATAAACATGTCTCCTGAATGCGTGACTACTACTGCTAATAGACAAAAGATAAAATAAAAATCAAAGAATAATGAACGAAATGAGAAGTTCAGTGGAATTCAGCAGTAGTTGTTACTACTTCACCCAGTAATAGAATTATCAACATATCTCCTAGGTAAGTGACACCTAAATGACATACAATATGAAGTCAGTAAATTGTTGAGATGCGTTGATTCGTATCATTTAGTGATTATTATTAAAAACCCAGTGACAGAATGATAAACTGGTCTACTGAGTTAGTAATAACTGTCGCAAAATGAAACTTATTACTTCTCAATAAGATGATAATCGTCGCCCGGCAGAAATAATCACTACACCCAGTGACAGAATTAAAAACATGTCTCCTGAGTGAGTGACTACTACTGTTGAGAGACACAAAATGAAAAAAAAAAGTATAATGAAGAAATGAGAAGAGCACAGTCGTTCAGCGTTTATACTCACTGTACTCAGTGACAGATTTATATACATGTCTACTGAGTGCGTGAGTACTACAGCTGGATGACAAACTATGAAAACAAAAAAACAAGGAATAAGTAAAAAATTCATCACCAGAATGGTAAACTTGTCTACTGAGTTAGTAATAACAAACTCGAAATGAAAATTTGATCTTCTTCATAAGGTGATATTCGTCTCTCGGCAGAACTAATCACTACACCCAGTGACAGAATAACAAACATGTCTCCTGAGTGAGTGACTACTACTGCTGATAGACAATGAATTAAAAAAAGAAACAGAACAATGAAGAAATCAGATGATCAGTGTCACTTAGCGGCAGTGATCACAGCAATCAGTGACAGCTATAAACATGTCTCCTGAGTGCGTGACTACTACTGCTAATAGAGACTAAATAAAAAAAAAAACAATAATGAATAAATGAAAAGAGCACTGTCATTTAGCGTTTATACTCACTGTACCCAGTGACAGACTTATAAACATGTCTACTGAGTGCGTGAGTACTACTGCTGAATGACATTTACAATATGAAGCCAGTAAAACGTTGAGATGCGTTGATTCGTATCATTTAGTGATTGTTATTAAAAACCCAGTGACAGAATGATAAACTTGTCTACTGAGTTAGTAATAACTGTCTCGAAATGAAAATTTGATCTTCTCCGTAAGGTAATCATCGCCCGGCAGAAATAATCACTACACCCAGTGACAGAATTATAAGTGTCTCCTGAGTGCGTGACTACTACTGCTACTAGACGCAAAATGAAAAAAAAAAAGTATAATGTAGAAATGAGAAGAGCACAGTCATTCAGCGTTTGTACTCACTGTACCCAGTGACAGATTTATATACATGTCTACTGAGTGCGTGAGTACTACAGCTGGATGACAAACAATGAAAACAATAAACAAGAAAGAAGTAAAAAATTAGAAGAGCGGGGTCGTTCAGCGGCAGCGATCATTATCCACAGAGACAGAATTATAAACATATTTCCTGAGTTAGTGATCACTACTGCTGAGATGCATAATTTTAATTGTAGTAGTAAAAAAAAATCTTACCATTACCATCTCAGATACTAAACCACAAAATTGAAGTCACTACTGAAGCTGAAAAATAAATAAATAAAATAAATAAATAGATGATGCTAGTTTGAAAACCAAGTGAATACTGATTTAAATTTGGAAATTTTATAGTATTTATATTAAAATCACTAATGAGATGCACTTACCTAATTATTAACATCATAGTTTGGACGTAATACCCTGGAATACTCGTAGTGGTCTGGGAATAAAAGTTGTTATTAACTAATGATAAAAACCTGAGTGACAAAAATATGTTTTAAAACCTTTTAGACTAAAAAAATGAGGTGACCAGTGTCATTCAGCGGAAGTACTCACTGTATCCAGTGACAAAATTATGAACATGTCTCTTGAATGCATGACTACTACTGCTAATAGACAAAATATAAATTAAAAATCAAAGAATAATGACGAAATGAGAAGTTCAGTGGAATTCAGCAGTAGTTGTTACTACTTCACCCAGTGATAGAATTATCAACATATCTCCTGGGTAAGTGACAACTAAATGACACACAATATGAAGCCGGTAAAACTTTGAGATGCGTTGTTTCGTATCATTTAGTGATTATTATTAAAAACCCAGTGACAGAATGATAAACGTGTCTACTGAGTTAGTAATAACTGTCTCGAAATGAAAATCTGGTCCTCTCAATAAGATGATAATCGTCGCCCAGCGGAAGTTATCACTGCATCCATAGACAGAATTATAAACATGTCTTCTGAGTGAGTGACCACTACTGCTAATAGACTAACAATGAAAAATACAAAAAATATTGAAAACATTTGCTGATCATTATCATACAGTGGCAGTAGTTTCTGCAGCAAGTTACAGAATTATAAACACGTCTCCTGGGTGAGTGACTACTGTTACTGAGAGGCAAACCTTGAAACAAAATAAATAATAGTTAAGAAAGGAGAAGATCGGTGTCATTCAGCGGCAGTGATCACTGCGCCCAGTGACAGAATTATAAACATATTTACTGAGTGCGTGACAACTACTTCTGAATGACATTAACAAAATGAAGTCAGTAAAACGTTGAGATGCGTTGATTCGTATCATTTAGTGATCGTTATTAAAAACCCAGTGACAGAATGATAAACTTGTCTACTGAGTTAGTAATAACCATCTCGAAATGAAAATTTTAGCCTCTCAGTAATGAGAAATGAGATGATAGTCGCCGCCTAGCAAAAATAATCAGTACATTCACTGAAAAAAATCATAAATAGTAGACACAAATTGAAAAAGAACAAACAATAATGAAGAAATGAAAAGAGCGCTGAATACATAAAAGAATGGTTTGTATTGTGAAATATCATACATATTTATATTAAAATCATTAATGAGTACTCACCTATGTTTAATTGGGTAACAATTACTAGTTGACTGATGGAAAATAATTATTGACACCTAATAGTTTTGGGCGTATTTACCTGGAATAGTCGTAGTGGTCTGGGAACAAAAGTTGTTATTAACTAATGATAAAAACCTGAGTGACAAAAATATGTTTTAAAACCTTTTAGACTAAAAAAATGAAGTGACCAGTGTCATTCAGCGGAAGTACTCACTGTATTCAATGACAGAATTATGAACATGTCTCGTGAATACGTGACTACTACTGCTAAATGACGTACAATATAATGACAGCAAAACCTTGAGATGCGTAGATTTGTATCATTTAGTGATTGTTATTAAAAACCCAGTGACAGAATGATAAACTTGTCTACTGAGTTAGTAATAACTGTCTCAAAATGAAAATCTGGTCCTCTCCATAAGATGATAATCGTCGCCCAGCGGAAGTTATCACTACATCCATAGACAGAATTATAAACATGTCTCCTGGGTGAGTGACTACTGCTGCTGAGAGACAAACCATGAAACAAAATAAATAATAATGAAGAAACAAATAAAGATACGACAATTTATATCATTGAGCGATTGCCATCAATCTCCCAGTGACAGAATTATCAACATGTCTACTGAGTACTGACAACAATCTCGTAATGATAATGTAGGCGGTTTATATCTCTTCATATTGATGATCAAATACTGCGGTGATGATTGTATCTCTTTGTAGTAGTCATCACGGCATCCAGTGACAGAATTATAATCATGTTTACTGAGTGCGTTATCACTACTACTGAGAGAATGATAAAGTTGTAATAAATGTTGGGGGTGACGTTGGAACTAAACAATACACGAAAGTATTCCTCAGTATACATTCACTGCACTCTGCACTAGAAGAACATATATCAATACTTCTTCGGTCGTTACAGTAACACAAATTCGATGGTTCATATCATTTAACGACAGTCGTCAAAATCCCAGTGACAGAATTATAAACATGTCTACTGAGTGATTGACAACTGTCTCTAAATGACAAACTGTTCTACTCAGTTGAAGATAGTCGCTCAGTAGAAATTTTCAATGCACTCAGTGACAAAATTGTCTACTAAGTGAGTGGAAACATAAGCTAAGCGATTCTGTAATAAATGCTTTAAACCCACTGGTATTTAAGCGATTAACTTGGATGCAGTGGACGGCCTTGTCGTAGTAATCTTGTGATTCATCGTTCAATATTAGTTGTCACTACACCCTCGGCAGAAGTACACACATGCCTTCTGAGTGAGTGACAACTGCTACTGAGCGACAAATGATCCTAAAACAAGCAATACGAAATAAACTCATATTCACCTCTTGGTATGATAATAATCGTCGCTCACCAAAATTATTTCTACTGCTGATGTACAAAAGAGAAGCGTTCAATCATGAGCACACTGTTTCACCAATAAAACTTTTAATGTATTTGCTGATCATTATCATTCAGCGGCAGAAGTCTCTGCGCCAAGGTACAGAATCATAAACATGTCTCCTGGGCGAGTGACCACTACCGCTGAGCGAAAAAAACAAGAATTAAACGAAATGAATAAAATAAATAATGAAGGAATCAGATGATTAGTGTCCTTTAGCGGTAGTTATCACCGCATCCAGTGACAGAATTATAAACATGTCTCCGGAGTGCATGACAACTACTTCTGAGTGACATTTACAACATGAAGTCAGCAAAACCCTGAGATGCGTTGATTCGTATCATTTAGCGATTGTTATTAAAAACCCAGTGACAGAATGATAAACTTGTCTACTGAGTTAGTAATAACTGTCTCGAAATGAAAATTTGATCTTCTCCATAAGGTGATAATCATTGCCCGGCAGAAATAATCACAACACTCAGTGACAGAATTATAAACATGCCTCCTGAGTGAGAGACAATGAATAAAAAAAATTAAGAGCAATGAAGAAATGAGAAGAGCACAATCATTCAGCGTTTGTACTCCAGTGAGTACAAACGCTGAATGATTGATTTGATTTTTTGATATTTTTTTTGATGATTTTTTTGATTTTTTTTTGATTTTTTTTGATTTTTTTTTTATGATTTTTTTTTTTTGATTTTGATGATTTTTGGGTACAGTTACCCAGTGACAGATTTATATACATGTCTACTGTGTGCGTGAGTACTACAGCTGGATGACAAACAATGAAAACAAAAAACAAGGAATAAGTAAAAAGTTAGAAGAGCGGTGTCATTCAGCGACAGCGATCATTATCCCCAGAGACAGAATTATAAACATGTTTCCTGAGTTAGTGATCACTACAGCTGAGATGCATAATTTTAATTGAAGTAGTAGAAGAAAAATCTTACCATTTCCATTTCAGATACTAAACCACAAAATCGAAGTCACTAATAAAACTTTTAGACTTAATCGTATTTCACTTTTATCACAAACACACTAGATTATACTTGTACGAAAACCAAGTGAATACTGATTTGAATTTGGGAATACTGTAGTATTTATATAAAAATCCCTAATGAGATGTACTTACCTGTATTTCATTAGGTATCGATTACTATTAGACTGATGGTGAGAGTATTATCTTTAGTAATTATTGACACCTAATAGTTTTGGACGTATTTTCCTCGAATAATAGTCTGGGAACAAACGGTGTTGTTAATTATTAATCATAAGGAACTGTGAGTTACAAAAATATGTTTCGAACTATTTTTTTTTTTTTTTTTTTTTTTTTTGGTCTGGTCTTTGAACTATTGAACTATTGGATAAAAAAATACCAAGAATAACAAAAACATTTGCTGATCATTATCATATAGCGGCAGTAGTTCCTACACCATGGTACAAAATTATAATCTCTCCTGGGTGCGAGATTACTGCTGCTGAGAGATAAACCATAAAATAAAATTAATAATAATGAACAAATGAAAAGACCGGTGTCATACAGCGGCAGTGAACACTGCACTCAGTGACAGAATAATAAACATATCTCCTGAGTGAGTGACCACTACTGCTAATAGACTAACAATGTAAAACACAGAAAATATAGAAAACATTTGCTGATCATTATCATTCAGCGGCAGTAATCTCTGCAGCAAGTTACAGAATTATAAACATGTCTCCTGGCTGAGTGACTACTGCTGCTGAGAGACAAACTATGAAACAAAACAAATAATAATAAAGAAATGAGAAGATCAGTGTCATTTAGCGGCAGTTATCACCGCATCCAGTGACAGAATTATAAACATGTCTACCGAGTGCGTGACAACTACTTCTGATTGACATTTACGACATGAAGTCAGTAAAACGTTGAGATGCGTTGATTCTTATTATTTAGTGATCGTTATTAAAAACCCAGTGACAGAATGATAAACTGGTCTACTGAGTTAGTAATAACTATCTCAGAATGAAATTAAGTTCTTCTCAATAAGAAGATAATTTTCGCCCGGCAGAAATAATCACTACACTCAGTGACATAATTATAAACATGAGTTAGTGACTACTACTGCTAATAGACGCAAAATGAAAAAAAAAAGACAATGTATAATGATGAAATGAGAAGAGCACAGTCGTTCAGCGTTTATACTCAGTGTACCCAGTGACAGAGTTATATACATGTCTACTGAGTGCGCGAGTACTACAGCTGGGTGACAAACAATGAAAACAAAAAACAAGAAATAAGTAAAAAATTTGAAGAGTGGTTTCATTCAGCGGCAGCGATCATTATCCCCAGAGACAAAATTATAAACATGTTTCCTGAGTTAGTGACCACTACTGCTGAGATGCATATAAATTGAAATACTAGAAGAAAAATCTTACCATTACCATTTCAGATACTAAACCACAAAATTAAAGTCACCACTAAAGCTTTTGGATTTACTATTATTTCACTTTTATCACAAACCCGCACTTACTAAGTAATTAAAAATAATTATTTGGTTACTAGATGATACTAGTTCGAAAACCAAGTGAATACTGATTTGATTTTGGTATTACTATAGTATTTATATTAAAATGACTAATGAGATGTAATTACTTAATTATTGACACCTAATAGTTTTGGGCGTATTTACCTGGAATACTCGTAGTGGTCTGGGAACAAAAGTTGTTATTAACTAATGATAAAAATCTGAGTAACAAAAATATGTTTTAAAACTTTTAGACTAAAAAAATGAGGTGACCAGTGTCATTCAGCGGAAGTAAAAAAAGTACTCACTGTATTCAATGACAAAATTATGAACATGTCTACTGAATGCGTGACTACTACTGCTAATAGACAAAATATAAAATAAAAGTCAATGAATAATGACGAAATGAGAAGTTCATTTAAATCCTGCAGTAGTTGTTACTACTTCACCCAGTGATAGAATTATCAACATATCTCCTGTGTAAGTGACAACTAAATGACATATAATATGAAGCCAGTAAAACTTTGAGATGCGTTGTTTCGTATCATTTAGTGATTATTATTAAAAACCCAGTGACAGAATGATAAACTTGTCTACTGAGTTAGTAATAACTATCTCGAAATGAAACTTTATTTTTCTCAATAAGATGATAGTCGTCGCCCAGCGGAAGTTATCACTGCATCCATAGACAGAATTATAAACATGTCTTCTGAGTGAGTGACCACTACTGCTAATAGACTAACCATGAAAAATACCAAGAATAATGAAAACATTCGCTGATCATTATCATTTAACTTGAATGCAGTGGACGGCCTTGTCGTAGTAATTGTGATTCATCTGTGAATATTAGTTGTCACTACACCCTCGGCAGAAGTAAAACTACTACTGAGCGACAAATGATCCTAAAACAAGCAATAGGAAATAATTAAACTCTTGGTATGATAATAATCGTCGCTCAGCAAATGTAATTTCTACTGCTGATATACAAAAAAAGAAAAGTTCAACCATGAGCACACTGTTTCACCAATAAAACTATTTATGTATTTGCTGATCATTATCATTCAGCGGCAGAGGTCTCTGCGCCAAGGTACAGAATCGTAAACATGTCTCCTGGGCGAGTGACCACTACCGCTGAGTAAAGAAAATGAATAAAAAAATAATAACCAATGAAGAAATAAGAAGATCTATATCATTCAGCGGCAGTGATCACCGCATCCAGTGACAGAATTATAAACATGTCTACTGAGTGCGTGACAACTACTTCTGAGTGACATTTACAACATGAAGTCAGTAAAAAAAAAAAAAAGATGCGTTGATTCGTATCATTTAGTGATTGTCATTAAAAAATCGTCGCCCGGCAGAAATAATCACTACACCCAGTGACAGAATTATAAACATGTCTCCCGAGTGAGTGACTACTACTGCTGAGAGACAATGAATTAATAAAATTATAGAGAAATGAAGAAATGAGAAGAGCACAGTCATTCAGCGTTTGTACTCACTGTGCCCAGTGACAGATTTATATACATGTCTACTGAGTGCGTGAGTACTACAGCTGGATGACAAAGAATAAAAACAAAAAACAAGATACAAGTAAAAAATTAGAAGAGCAGTGTCATTCAGCGGCAACGATCAATATCCCCAGAGACAGAATTATAAACATGTTTCCTGAGTTAGTGATCACTACTGCTGGGATGCATAGTTTTAATTAAAGTAGTATAAAAAAATCTTACCATTATTATTTATCTATAATATGTATGTATTTAGAAATATATAAGTATGTTTATCAGTTGTCTAGTACCCATAATACAAGCTCTGCTTAGCTTGGGACTAGATGATGTTGTGTGAAAGTTGTGGAATATTATTATTTTTATTATTTCTGATAGTAAACCACAAAATCGAAGTCACCACTAAAGCTTTTGGATTTACTATTATTTGACTTTTATCGCAAACCCGCACTTACTAAGTAAATAAAAATTTATTTGGTTACTAGATGATACTAGTTCGAAAACCAAGTGAATACTGATTTGAATTTGGAATTACTATAGTATTTATATTAAAATCACTAATGAGATGTAATTACCTAATTATTGACACCTAATAGTTTTGGACGTATTTACCTGGAATAATGGCCTGGGAACAAAAGTTGTAATTAATTGATGATGTGACGAAGAGCCCTTGAGTGACAAAAATATGTTTTTAACTTTAGACAAATGAATAAGATGGCCAGTGTCATTCAGTGGTAGTACTCACTGTATCCAGTGACAGAATTATAAACATGTCTCCTGAATGCGTGACTACTACTACTAATAGACAGAACATAAAATAAAAAGCAACGAAAAATAAAGAAATTAGAAGTTCAGTGTAATGCGGCAGTAGTGATCACTTTACCCAGTGATAGAATTATCAACATATCTCCTGAGTAAGTGACAACTAAATGACATACAATATGAAGCCAGTAGAATATTGAGCTGTGTTGATTCGTATCATTTAGCGATTGTTATTAAAAACCCAGTGACAGAATGATAAACGTGTCTACTGAGTTAGTAATAACAGCCTCGAAATGAAATTTAATTCTTCTCAATTAGATGTCAATCCTCGCCCGGCAGAAATAATCACAACACTCAGTGACAGAATTATAAACATGTCTCCTGAGTGAGTGACTGCTACTGCTGAGAGACAATGAATACAAAAAATAGAACAATCAAGAAATTCGAAGAGCACTGTCATTCAGCATTTGTACTCACTGTACCCAGTGACAGAGTTATAAACATGTCTCCTGAGTGCGTGAGTACTACTGCTAATAGACACAAAATGAAAAAATAAATAAACAAAATATAATGATAAATATGACTATCAGTCCCATTCAGCGGCAGCGATCATTATCCCCAGAGACAGAATTATAAACATGTTTCCTGAGCTAGTGACCACTATTGCTGAGATGCATAATATTAATTGAAGTTATAGAAAAAAATTCTTACGATTACTGTTTTGGTCACCAAATCACTCAAAATATCTTAAAAACAAAGTCACAAAAAAAACTTTTTGAGTAACTTGTATTTCGCTTTTATCATGAACACTCACTAGATCATTCTCATTCGAAAACCAAGTTACTATTATAGTATTTATATTAAAATCACTAATGAGATGTACTTACCTGTATTTAATTAGGTAACGATTACTATTAGACTGATGACATCATACACACACTCTCCCCGTGAGAGAGATCATTAGTTATTATATTTTAGTGGTTTTGAACGTATTTGCAACAATGCATAATAAAGAAATTAGAAGAGCTCTGTCTTTGTAAATAATAACGAAGAAATCAGATGATCAGCGTCATTTAGCGGTAGTTATCACCGCATCCAGTGACAGAATTATAAACATGTCTCCTGAGTGAGTGACTACTACTTCTGAGTGACATTTACAACACGAAGCCAGTAAAACGTTGAGATGCATTGATTCGTATCATTAAGTGATTGTCATTAAAAACCCAGTGACAGAATGATAAACTTGTCTACTGAGTTAGTAATAACTATCTCAAAATGAAATTTAATTCTTCTCAATAAGAAGTTAATTGTCGCCCGGCA
The DNA here is from genome assembly GCA_030763345.1 of Mythimna separata. Classification (NCBI taxonomy): domain Eukaryota; kingdom Metazoa; phylum Arthropoda; class Insecta; order Lepidoptera; family Noctuidae; genus Mythimna; species Mythimna separata. The sequence goes on from CM061193.1 coordinate 3,891,033, forward strand.
GAAATAATCACAACACTCAGTGACAGAATTATAAACATGTCTCCTGAGTGCGTGACTACTACTGCTGAGAGACAATGAATTTAAAAAAAAAACAAATTATAATAAAGAAATGATAAGAGCACAGTCGTTCAGCGTTTATACTCACTGTGCCCAGTGACAGATTTATATACATGTCTACTGAGTGCGTGAGTACTACAGCTGGATGACAAACAATGAAAACAAAACACAGGGAATAAGTAAAAAATTGGAAGAATGGTGTCATTCAGCGGCAGCGATCATTATCCCCAGAGACAGAATTATAAACACATGCCTTCTGAGTGAGTCACAACTACTACTGAGCGACAAATGATCCTAAAACAAGCAATACGAAATGATTAAACTCTCATATTCACCCCTCGGTATGATACTGCTGATATACAAAAAAAGAAAAGTTCAGTCATGAGCACACTGTTTCACCAATAAAACTTGAATGTATTTGCTGATCATTATCATTCAGCGGCAGAAGTCTCTGCGCCAAGGTACAGAATCATAAACATGTCTCCTGGGCGAGTGACCACTACCGCTGAGAGACAAAAAATAAATAAAAAAATAATAACCAATGAAGAAATTAGAAGATCAATATCATTCAGCGGCAGTGATCACCGCATCCAGTGACAGAATTATAAACATGACTACTGAGTGCGTGACAACTACTTCTGAGTGACATTTACAACATGAAGTCAGTAAAACCTTAAGATGCGTTGATTCGTATCATTTAGTGATTTTTATTAAAAACCCAGTGACAGAATGATAAACTTGTCTACTGAGGTAGTAATAACAGTCTCAAAATGAAATTTATTACTTTTGAATAAGATGATTGTCGTCGCCCGGCAGAAATAATCACTACACCCAGTGACAGAATTATAGACATGTCTCCTGAGTGAGTGACTACTACTGCTGAGAGACAATGAATAAAAAAAAACATATATCAATGAAGAAATGAGAAGAGCACAGTCATTCAGCGTTTATACTCACTGTACCCAGTGACAGATTTATATACATGTCTACTGAGTGCGTGAGTACTACAGCTGGATGACAAACAATGAAAACGTAAAACAAGGAATAAGTCAAAAATTGGAAGAGCGGTCTAATTCAGCGGCGGCGATCATTATCCCCAGAGACAGAATTATAAACATGTTGAGTGTTTGAGTTAATGATCACTATTGCTGAGATGCTTAATTTTAATTGAAGTAGTAAAAGAAAAATCTTACCATTACCATTTCAGATACTAAACCACAACATCAAAGTCACTTATAAAACTTTAAGACTTAATCGTATTTCACTTTACATCACAAACACGATTATACTTGTTCGAAAACCAATTGAATACTGATTTGAATTTGGAATTACTATACTATTTATATTAAAATCACTAATGAGATGTACTTACCTGTATTTAATTAGGTAACGATTACTATTAGACTGATGGTGTGAGTGAGAGAGATCATTAGTAATAACTACACTATTTTCATAGTTTTGAACGTATTTACCTGAAATAATGGGCTGGGAACAAAAGTTGTTATTGAGTATACCTGTGAGTAACAAAATATGTTTTAAACTTTAAGACTAAAATAATGAGATGGCCAGTATCATTCAGCGTTAGTACTCACTGGATCCAGTGACAGAATTATAAACATGTCTACTGAATGCGTGACTACTACTGCTAATAGACAAAATATATAATAAAAATCAAAGAATAATGACGAAATGAGAAGTTCATTTAAATCCTGCAGTAGTTGTTACTACTTCGCCCAGTGATAGAATTATCAACATGTCTCATGGGTAAGTGACAACTAAATGACTTACAATATGAATCCAGTAAAACGTTGTGATGTGTTGATTCTTATCATTTAGTGATTGTTATTAAAAACCCAGTGACAGAATGGTAAACTTGTCTACTGAGTTAGTAATAACTGTCTCAAAATGAAGATTTGATCCTCTCCATAAGGTGATAATCGTCGCCCGGCAGAAATAATCACTATACCCAGTGATGAAGAAATGAGAAGAGCACTGTCATTCAGCGTTTGTACGCACTGTACCCAGTGACAGAGTTATATACATGTCTACTGAGTGCGTGAGTACTACAGCTGGATGACAAACAATGAAAACAAAAAACAAGGAATAAGTAAAAAATTAGACGAGCAGTGTCATTCAGCGGCAGCGATCATTATCCCCAGAGACAGAATTATAAACATGTTTCCTGAGTTAGTGATCACTACTGCTGAGATACATAATTTTAATTAAAGTAGTTAAGAAAAATCTTACCATTACCATTTCAGATACTAAACCACAAAATCAAAGTCACTTTTGAATTTACTATTATTTCACTTTTATTGCAAACCTGCACTTACTAAGTAAATAAAAATTTATTTGGTTACTAGATGATACTAGTTCGAAAACCAAGTGAATACTGATTTGAATTTGGAATGACTATAGTATTTATATTAAAATCACTAATGAGATGTTATTACCTAATTATTAATACTTAATAGTTTTCGAGGTATTTACCTGGAATGATCGTAATGATCTGGGAACAAAAGTTGTTATTAATTAATGATAAAAACCTGAGTGACAAAAATATGTTTTGAACTTTTAGAATAAATAAAAAAGATGACCAGTGTCATTCAGCTGTAGTATTCACTGTATCCAGTGACAGAATTATGAACATGTCTCCTGAATGCGTGACTACTACTGCTAATAGACGCAAAATGAAAAAATAAGTATAATGAATAAATGAGAAGAGCACTGTCATTTAGCGTTTATACTCACTGTACCCAGTGACAGACTTATAAACATGTCTACTGAGTGCGTGAGTACTACTGCTGAATGACATTTACAATATGAAGCCAGTAAAACGTTGAGATGCGTTGATTCGTATCATTTAGTGATTGTCATTAAAAACCCAGTGACAGAATGATAAACTTGTCTACTGAGTTAGTAATAACTGTCTCGAAATGAAAATCTGGTCCTCTCAATAAGATGATAATCGTCGCCCAGCGGAAGTTATCACTGCGTCCATAGACATAATTATAACCATGTCTTCTGAGTGAGTGACCACTACTGCTAATAGACACAAAATTATTACAAAAAAATGTACAATAAAGAAATTAGAAGAGCACTGTCATTGAAAATAATAATGCAGAAATGAGAAGATCAGTGTCATTCATCGGCAGTGATCACCGCATCCAGTGACAGAATTATAAACATGACTACTGAGTGCGTGACAACTACTTCTGAGTGACTTTTACAACATGAAGTCAGCAAAACCTTGAGATGCGTTGATTCGTATCATTTAGTGATTGTCATTAAAAACCCAGTGACAGAATGATAAACTTGTCTGCTGAGTTAGTAATAACTATCTCAAAATGAAATTTAATTCTTCTCAATAAGAAGTTAATTGTCGCCCGGCAGAAATAATCACAACACTCAGTGACAGAATTATAAACATGTCTCCTGAGTGCGTGACTACTACTGCTGAGAGACAATGAATTAAAAAAAAAAACAAATTATAATAAAGAAATGAGAAGAGCACAGTCGTTCAGCGTTTATACTCACTGTGCCCAGTGACAGATTTATATACATGTCTCCTGAGTGCGTGAGTACTACAGCTGGATGACAAACAATGAAAACGTAAAACAAGAAATAAGTAAAAAAATAGAAGAGCGGTGTCTTTCAGCGGCAGCGATCATTATCCCCAGAGACAGAATTATAAACATGTTTCCTGAGTTAGTGATCACTACTGCTGAGACGCATAATTTTAATTGAAGTAGTAGAAAAAAAATCTTACCTTTACCATTTCAGATACTAAACTACATAATCAAAGTCACTAATAAAACTTTTAGACTAGATCGTATTTCACTTTTATCACAAACACACACTAGGTTATACTTGTACGAAAACTTAATGAATACTGATTTCAATTTATTACTATACTATTTATATTTAAATCACTAATGAGATGTACTTACCTGTATTTAATTAGTTAACGATTACTATTAGACTGATGATGAGAGTGGGAGAGATTATTAGTAATTATTATATTTTGATAGTTTTGAACATATTTACCTGGAATCAATTAGTCTGGGAATAGAAGTTGTTTTTGAACATATGAACTTTTGAGTAACAAAATATGTTTAAAACTTTTAGACTGGATAAAAAAGATGATCAGTGTCATTCAGCGGTAGTACTCACTGTATCCAGTGACAGAATTATAAATATGTCTCCTGAATGCGTGACTACTACTGCTAATAGACAAAATATATAATAAAAATCAAACAATAATGACGAAATGACAAGTTCAGTGAAATCCAGCAGTAGTTGTTACTACTTCACCCAGTGACAGAATTATAAACATGGCTCCTGAGTGAGTGACTACTACTGCTAATAAACGCTAAATGAAAAAAAAAAACAATGTGTAATGAAGAAATGAGAAGAGCACAGTCGTTCAGCGTTTATACTCACTGTACCCAGTGACAGAATTGTAAACATGTCTACTGAGTGCGTGAGTACTACAGCTGGATGACAAACAATGAAAAAAAATAACAAGGAAAAAGTAAAAATTAGAAGAGCGGTGCCATTCAGCGGCAGCGATCATTATCCCCAGAGACAGAATTATAAACATGTTTCCTGAGTTAGTGATCACTACTGCTGAGATGCATGATTTAAATTGAAGTACTTAAGAATAATCTTACCTTTACCATTTCAGATACTAAATCACAAAATCGAAGTCACCAGTAAAGTTTTTGGATTTACTATTATTTCACTTTTATCACAAACCCGCACTTACTAAGTAAATAAAAAAATATTTGTCTACTAGATGATACTAGTTCGAAAACCAAGTGAATACTGATTTGCATTTGGAATTACTATAGTATTTATATTAAAATCACTAATGAGATGTACTTACCTAATTATTGACACCTAATAGTTTTGGACTCGTTTACCTGGAATAAAGGGCTGGGAACAAAAGTTGTTATTAACTAATGATAAGAAAAATATGTTTTGAACTATTGGTCAAAATAAAATGTTAATAGCTTAAATGAATATTCCAGAAATATGGGTTATTTTATTTTTTCCGTATCTCAATTGAATGTGCAAAGTTTCTATAGTTATGTTTATTTTTATTTTGTGATGAAAGGCCAAAGTCTAAGCAAAATTAGATTTTCAGAGAGGGCTAAAGTTCACACAAAATGCAGATTTTTGGTATTTACTGGATCAGTAAAATTATGATTTGACTTTTATTCATGAATCCCCGACCGGTCTCATAGGACCGCGCTGTAAATGTCTTACTATTGTGTCTCGTATCGCGGGTATTGATAGGTTAATAGAAAGCTAAATCCATAATAATTCTGTGTTTCCGAAATATGTGGGACAGATGTGTAACAACGTCATAATCAGGTAAAAGCGGTTGTAAATATCCAATGTATTTCGGGTTGACCGCTCCTAAGGGTTACATTTCGAAAAAAAAATATTATTATTCATCGTCATCATCATCTTCTTCCTGGCGTTGTCCCGAGTTATTAGTTAGTCACGCTATCTCTAACTCCATTTTCTATCATATCATTTCTCACACAATCCAAACAGGGATAGGGCCAAAGAAAGAGATTTCTTTGGCCATCATCATTTTAGTAGTGTCGGGCCAAATGTCCTTTGTATCTCGCAACCGTCGGACTCCCGCGACCCTTCGGCTAAGAACTCACGGAGCGATTTTCGCCCACGTCCGCCGCGGTTGCGGGCCCGCAGCTTCTGTAGAATGCAGATACATATGTAAAAAATTAAAGCACAACTCACGACGCATTTTACGCCCGCGGTGTACGCGGTTGTATGCGACTCCCGCTGTACCGGCGGGCAACTAGTAGAATCGCGCGGGCCGCGGTTACCCGCAGCCTCGGCGGGTGGCGCCCGCGCGCTCTGCGGTCGGTTGGCGGGCGACCGCGGGAGCCGGCGGGTGGCGGGAAGTACAGAAATCCAACACTATTTTGCTACCGCCCGTCTTGCGGTCATCGCCCGCCCCGTCTGCGGGCGATGATCGCAACCGCGGCGGCTGCGTTACCACGCAAATAACCGTTCTCGTGAGTTTTGAAATAAAACCGCAGTTCCACGAATCAAAAAATCGCTCCGTGAGTTCTTAGCCTTAGAGATCATCGGTCCATCTTGAAGGCCATCCACATGTATGCTCATAACTCTTTATTTACTACTAGCTACCGCCAACAGCTTCGCTCGCGTAAAAGTAGGTTTCTCCAATAGAATCGGGATAAAAGGTAGCCTATGTTCTTTTCCATGTCAAAGGCCATATGCATGCCAAATTTCATCCAAATCCGTTCAGCCGTTTTTGCGTGGTTAAGTAACAAACATCCACACTTTCACATTTATAATATTAATATATTAAGTTCGGAATTTTCGTGTTTTTCCTCAACCTTCTATGTCCAAGGGTTTAGGGTAAGAGTTGATGAGTAAACTACAGATCTTATGTTTTTTCAAGTTTTGCTACTTGTAATGCAACTTGCAATGTATACCAGCTTTCTGCATACAAACTTATGACCCTCGTTTTATCCCTTTAAGGTGAATGCTTCAGGTAGCCCGCGAAATTCAATTTTTTTTTCGTTTTTTGCAATTTGCAAGCCAGTGGTAGGTTGTTTGAAGTTAAAAATACTTAAGCGGTTGTAAAACGTAACTAGTTACATAATTATAAAAATAAAAATCATCAATACAAGCCTCCAAGCTCACTTAGTTGCAAGAACGTTTTTGACCTCGAAAAAATCGTTCCTGCACTTAGGTGAGCTTGGAGGCTTGTATTAAAGATTTTTATGTTTATAATTATGTATCTAGTTATGTTTTACAGCCGCTTAAGTATTTTTAACTTTATACAACTTATCACTGGCTTTCAAATTGCAAAAAACGTAAGAAAATTTGAATTTCGCGGGCTAAGCTGGAACATCCCCCTTAAGGGGTGAATTTTCGCAAACTATTTTTATCCATCATTTCAACATTCTAGGTCCAAGGGTTTTGACTGGGCGTTGATGACTCAGTGGATTAGGACTGTGCCCTTTATACTATACCTACAGATTTATATGTTTGCATTTTCCCAGTGACTACTGGAAATATAAACGTGAAATTTTTCACAAGTCTTTCTTTTTTGTAATGTAAACGAGCGCGAACAAGGCCCCCTGTTTGGGAAATTCAACTTTAAAGGAAACCTATAAGGTTGAATTTTGTATGTATGCAAAATCTCATATCTTGTGCCAATATGCTTGAAAGATAGCCCAAATAGTAGGTAACCTAAATAAATTATAAGGAATACTTATTGTCTTTATTAGTTTTTTAAAACTAGTCTCTAAATATGAGTGGATAGATAGATATATCTAGATATGAGTGAGGAGTGTTAAAGTTTTAGAACACTAGCTTCTGGCAGCGGCTTCACCCATATGAAAGTAGACAAAAAAAACCGGCCAAGTGCGAGTCGGGCTCGCGCACAAAGGGTTCCGTAGCAGCAAATAAAACTTATAAGGTTCAGCCATCGTTTTCAGTGTAAGCACAATAACTTAACCAAAATTACAGTTAAATCAACCTATCTCAAAAACTATAAGAGATACTTTGATCAAACCAAAAATCGTTGAAAGAGTTAATTAGCATGCATCACCTCTATTTTTTTTAGAATTTTATACCCCGTAGTTATAAAAATAGAGGGGGGGGGGACATACTTTTTACGACTTTGAGAGCTGATATCTCAAAAACCGTTCACTTTAAGAAAAATGTTTTTTAGAAAACTTTATATCATTTTAAAAGACCTTTCCATTGATACCCCACACGGGTATGTACATCGAAAAAAAAAATTTCATCCCTCAGTTACATGTATGGGGGGCCCCACCCCCAATTCTTTTTTTTACTATTTAGTGTCATAATTTTGTAGCGGTTCATACAACACATATTCCCATCAAATTTCATCACTGTAGTACTTATAGTTTCCGAGTAAATCGGCTGTGACAGACGGACAGACGGACAGACGGACAGACGGACATGACGAAACTATAAGGGTTCCGTTTTTGCCATTTTGGCTACGGAACCCTAAAAATAGCCATGTTACTCAGTAAAAACGTAGCTTTCAAATGGTGAAATATTTTTTGAAGGCGCTTGGAAAAGTGCGACGAAACTACATAAAAATAATAAATCCGAATAGTTGTCATTGTTATATTTAGTAATTAAAAGAAAATAAAATATTTCACAGACACACACATACAATAAAACTAATTAACTAATATTCAAATCAATTAGTTAATACAAGTACTCATTTATAATACATTTTCATAGTACAGTTATCGATCTTAATGATTTTTTATTTCTATTATTAAACTCCTTTGTCCCTTGCCAGTAATTTCTTGTCATTTCTAGATCTTTGGCAGTCGTTACGCATAGTCAGAAGCCAGTAAATCTGACTCCAGTCTTGCCATGAAGTACCGTGTTACCCCAGTTAATGGGTTGTGGAGTTCTGGTAGGCAGCCGCTCCTCGTAAAAAACTGGTATTCAGCTAAATCCGGCTTGACTGTTAGCCGACCCCAATATAGTAGGGAAAAGGCTAGGTAGATGATGATGATGATGTTTCTTGCCAGTAGTCGGTGAATCAGTAGAACGTCCCCAGCAGTACTATTTAGTGAAATAGCTTTATGATTATTACTGTTACTTCATAAGCTAAATCACCAAATTGTACGACTGAGTAGATTTCCGCATCTCGATTTGATGAAAACCCTAGAAAAAATAAATGTAATATTATATTACGTCCATCTTAACTGATATTGTATGAAGAAAACACATAGTTTTTTCCTTTTGATACCATATAGGATCACTTTGTTGTCTGTCTTTCTGTTAAGATCTTTTATCTTTGGTAAGTTTGAAAATATCGAGTTGATATTAAAATTATATAGGTACTCAGATTTGCGATCCCTTGAAGCTGTGAAAAAATCAAAGTCATAAGTTAACGAGAAAAGAGAATAGGACTTTTATGTCGCAAAAAACGTATATCTAAAAAAAAAACGTAACGTATATATAGGCTTTTTATCTATGAACCAGCTGACCCGGCAGACTTCGTACTGCTGTTTTTATTTATTTTTTTGGATTGTTTCTTACCTTTTAAACCCTCCCTAGACCTCCACGAACATTTCAAGACCAAGATAAGATAAATCCGTTCAGCCGTTCTCGAGTTTTAGCGAGACTAACGAACAGCAATTGATTTTTATATTGTATAGATTTAGATTAAGTAATTAAATAGTAATAAATAATACTTAGATACATTCGTTACCAACGTTGCTTTAGTCGATCCCGTCAACCATATGTTCTGCATGCAGTATAATACCCTGTCCACTGCCACTTAAGTTTGGTGATTCTTCGGGCTATGTCGGTAACCTTGATTTTCCTGCGGTGAAGAATTTCGAAATTCTTGATTCGATCACGCAAGGATACTTTGAACATAGCACTTTCTCGTTGATTTTTAGATGATTTTAAACTTTCTGATCAGGCCCTTTTGCTTGTGGAGCTTGTGGCTAGATAATAACAGCCGCACAGGTCGATCTTCAAGGTTAAGCAACGCTTGCCTAGGTTGGTCTGTGGATGGGTGACCATCTTAACATAACGAGTTTCCTCCGTGCCTCGGAAAGCACGTTAAGCCGTTGGTCCCGGCTGTCATTTGAAGATCTTTGGCAGTCGTTACGGATAGTCAGAAGCCAGTAAATCTGATTCCAGTCTTGCCATGAAGTACCGTGTTACCCCAGTTAATGGGTTGTGGAGGTCTGGTAGGCAGCCGCTCGTCGTAAAATACTGGTATTCAGCTGAATCCGGCTTGACTGGAAGCCGACCCCAATATAGTTGGGAAAAGGCTAGGCAGATGATGATCAGGCCCTTTTGAATATACACCGCGCTATAAAATCTTGCTATAAAGCACGAGCAGTGGTGGCCCAGTGGTAACTGCCCCGACTTGCAAGTTGTAGGTCGCGGGCTCAAACCCTGTCAGGCGCATTACTTTGTGTAATTTATTTCAACACCACTGCTCTCAAAACGGTGAAGGAAAACATCGTGAGGAAACCGGCATGTCCTAGAACCAAAAATTCGAAGACATGTGACATCCAAATGTGATAAAGATATTTTCATTGAAAACTTGTTTCTTTTTTTGAATTGGTATTAAACGAGTGCTTGACCGCGATCCCACCTGATGGTAAGCAGTGATGCAATCGTTGATGGTGAGGCGCACTAGTTTACGCCCGTTTTCAATAACCTACTGCAGTTCATAGATAGATAGCTATCCCCGATAAACTTCTATCTATCCATCCACAACTTTGGTAGGAAATGCTATCTGTCGGTAAGTTATAGGAAAGCAAGTAAGGGCAAAAGGATAGATTTGTTTATCTTTAGTAGCTGCAACTGTAGATAGATAGCTTATTGAAAACGGGCGTTATTTTATAATGTGTAACAGATTGAGATAATAAAACGAACATTCTTGAAAACACGAGAGTTATTGTTCTTTACCTGACTGATCTGTTGGTCTAGTGGTTAGTGACCCTGACTGCTATGCCGGAGATCGTGGGTTCTATTCCCACCCAGGACAAATGTTTGTGTGATGAGCACGATCATTTGTTCTGTGTCTGGGTGTAATTTATCTATAATATGTATGTATTTAGAAATATATAAGTATGTTTATCAGTTGTCTAGTACCCATAACACAAGCTCTGCTTAGCTTGGGACTAGATGACGTTGTGTGAAAGCTGTGAAATATATTATATTATTCTTAAAAATACGAGAATTATTGTTCTTTATATGACAATCTAATATATTATTTACTCACCAATGCAATCGTATTTGTGACAATAACAGTATTTGCGGTTATAACATAATATATAGTCATGATATGTACCTTATCGTTTTGTGGTTTTCTTAATTGTTACTAGTTTGTATAGGATGATTAGATTTTTTTTTAATTATTATTGTATACACACCGGTTTCTAAAAACTTAATGCTTATTTGTTTGGACTCAGGTCTCCTCTCTAGGAGTGGAAATGAGTCGTAATACAATTATGCAATTTGCCTGTCGCAGTATTCCCGTCCGATTATAATTAAGGGTCTCATGAAGGCTAGAGTGAGCAGGCTCTTAATAAACTAGTGCGCCTCACCATCAACGATTGCATCACTGCTTACCGTCAGGTGGGTCGCGGTCAAGCATTTGTTTAAACCAATCTAAAAAAATGTTATTTATTAAATACTTCATGCACACAAAAGTTCAGAGACGGACTTTATGCCTTAGGCACTTTCTACCAGTCAACCTTTGGGCAGATTTTTATCAGCTTTGATGCAAGAAAACTAGTGGTAGGTACGTCGACCACTGCTTTCAGAGGAGTGGTCTCTCTCTTTGAGAGAGATATAGATAATATTTTTTTTTAAATATATTTGGAAGACGCAGCGTCGGAAGGCCTCCCACAAGGTGGACCGACGACCTGGCGAGGGTCGCGGGAATCCGATGGATGCGAGACGCACAGGACCGGTCGCTGTGACGACGCTTGCAGGAGGCCTATGTCCAGCCGTGGACGTCTTTCGGCTGAGATAATGATAATGAAATATATTTACAAAAAACATACATCCTGTATAGAAATACCTCAAAATACCCAGTATCTTTAATGATACCTAGTTAAATCAATTTTAATGATAACCTATTTTGGTTGTGGTCGAATTGATATCAATCATTATTTCGTGGTGGTCAACACGTTTTTAATAGTGAACAAGGAATGTTAAGAAACTACTTGTCTCATATTTTCACGTACACATACTATTAAAAGTTTTCATTCGCTTGGAAAGCTTTTAACGTTTGAATCCCCAACCGGTCCTATGAGACCGCGCTGTTATTGTTTTACTATTGTGTCTCGTTTCGCGGGTATCTGAGTAACTACCTTAACAAATAATTCAACGCCTTTTAAACAACGCCATCAAGTCCCAAACTAAACCGAACTTGTGCTATAAGTACTAGATAACTGATAATTTTACTTATATAATTCTAAATACATACATATCATAGGTAAATTACACTCAGACAGATCACACAAACATTTTGGGTGGGAATCGAACCCACGACCTCTCTTGCGGCAGATAAGGTCGCTGTCCACTAGATGAACAAACCAGTCAAAATATTTTATGACTATGCTATATAAACTGTTTAAAAACGTTCCATTTGAACTACAAAAAAGTAACACTATTTTTCGACACACTTGCTCATAAAGTGGCTGTTATTGCACTGCACTTAGGTATATAAAGGGGCTCGTTACCAAACTGTGACATTTTGATTACTATTATGCACATGTGCGGTAATGTAGTTAGAACCTTTTTGTTTAACCTCTTTTTTGGCAAAAAGAGTTTTAAGACAAAAAAAAAATAACATTTGGTATTGCGTTCTATAGCATAAATTAGTGTTTTTCTTACTTATTTCATGCAATTTCGTGTTTAAATAAACTGTTTAAAATTTACCATATTTAAATCTTTCATCAAACTTGTATTTTCTGTTTATAAGCAACCTCATTCTTATTTTTTCTAATCCAAGAGCTAGAGTAGCTAGTCTATGGCCGCCATTTTTTGCGCATGCGCGAGTCAATTTTTTAGTCAATTTTTTAACCGCCATATTTAAAAATAAAATACAAATTTTACAATAACAACTATTTATGAAGAAAATGATTTGTGCTGTACGCCTTCAATTAGAAAATCTATGTCATGGGACCGCTATACCGTCAAAAATAGTTAATTATAACTTTACTGACTGCACATTTACGAACTGTTTCTCTAAATAAACTTTTCATATACCTACTAAATAAGCTAATTTTTATTTTTTTTTATTCACAAGTGTGTCGAAAAACGTCGTATGACACACGTGTGTAATTAGTCATTATCGTTCTTGGTTCTCTTAAGACCCTCGCCATGGCTCGGGTCTTAATACCACCGCGACGATAATGACTCACATTACACATTTGTATTATAATGTACTAATAAAGTATCAAAATTATTATGTTCCCACGGCTGGGAATCAGACCTCCTCTCTAGGAGAGCGAATGGGCCGTAATTCACCACGCGGACCCATTACGGATTGGTTTAAGTCACATATGTTCTTGATTTTTTTTATTCTAGTTAGTACATGCTAGTTTCCTACGTACCATTTAAGGAAAAATATCGTTTTTATATAAAAAAGGGCTTTGTAGTTTTATAACTGCGGTTGTTGACAAAGATGTTTCAAAATTCGGCCTAAACAAATCATTTAATTTAGCAAATAAAAAATGCCTGCATATTCCCTGTTAGTTTCTTATGATCAGAATTTCTCATCAAGAGACACTAATCATCCGAATCACGTGACAAAGAAAGTAGTAATAACTGATTATAATATTACCACCATTTACATTATGATATGCATTCCTCATTAGTGGCCTGAGTAGATGGCAACAGTCTAGGATGACTCATTCTTTTATTAGGAAGTTAGGAATATTGTAGGAACCCCTAATTAAGCAGTAGTGTTCTAAACATTATTGTCTAATTAGGGGTTAGTGTGAAATATTATAATGGACTATAATAATAATTGAATGTGAAAAAAAAATAGTAAAAAACATTGTTTTTAAAATTCTTTTTTTAATAAAATTGACAAAATAACTATTTCATAAAGTTTAACTAAATAAATAATAACAGCCGCACGGGTCGATATTAAAAGGTTAAGCGACGCTTGCTAAGGTTGGTTTGTGGATGGGTGACCATCTTAACATACCGAGTTTCCTCCGTGCCTCGGATAGCACGTTAAGCCGAAGGTCCCAGTTGTCATTTATAGATCTTTGGCATCATTACGGATAGTCAGAAGCCAGTGAATCTGACTCCAGTCTTGCCATTAAGTGCCGTGTTACCCCAGTTAATGGGTTGTGGAGGTCTGGTAGGCAGCCGCTCCTAGTAAAATACTGGTATTCAGCTAAATCCGGCTTGACTGGAACCCGACCCCGATATAGTTGGGAAAAGGCTAGGTAGATGATGATGTGACACACCGAAGACCAAACCGCCTTCTTGAAAAACATACATAATATATTCAGCTTTATAATGTTCCCACCGCTGGGGCTCAAGTCTCCTCTGTAGGAAAGGGAATAGGCTGTAATACACCACGGGCCCAGTGCGGATTGGTGGATGTCATCTGTCTACGATTTTTTGATTATCTTCTTCGCTTCCTCACGATGTTTTCGTTCACCGTTTTGAGAGCAGTGGTGATGAAATATATTACACAAAGTAATGCGCCTGACTGAGTTTGAACGCGCGACCTTACGAATCTTAAGTCGCGGGCTTTACCACTGAATCAGACACTAATCTTCATGGTTCTCATATGATTTGATAATTACATGTTACTGTATTAACTTCAAAAGAGGCTTTGACCTCTGAGTTTGTTTCGGTGTTTCTTCTCAGGGTAGTCAGCTAAGAAACACTGGCCTCATCTAGTTTAAAATGTCAAAAAAAATTACATGTGTTTTTTAAAAACTTGAATAAATATCATTTACTCGTGAAAAACATATATTTATAGTTATCGTAGTTTTATTTTTACCAAAAGTTCAAAACATATTTTTGTTGTGAATTTCAAGTTGCTCTCATTAACTAATGACAACTATTGTTTCTAGACCCTTACGGTAAATACCGCCGACTCTAACATTAGGTGTCAATAATATTATTAAATAATGATGTAATATTCCTCTCCATTAGTCTATTTTTATTTTTATAACTTTTCTAGAATTTGCCAGTTCAAAATTTGCAACTTCGTTTTTATATAGACTTTAGACCATAGTTTTCCAACCTTTAATGAACAACTGCTCCCTTTACAAGAAAACAAAAATCCAACGGCCCTTTTTACATTATAGTTAATTTAAGACTTTTTATTTAAAAAATTATACCAATTTTTTAAATAAAAAGTCATTTTATTATCTACTAATAATTAAAAATCAAAAATTATTTTTCTCTCTCTCTCTTTTATTGTGCTACTCGTGGTCGTGGTGATTAATTATTTAAAATACAAAAACATATTGATGAAGATGATTGATATTACGCCCTCCATTTGCCTTTGGACCTGCTACTACCAAACCTTCAACGCCTACTACGGAAATAGGGGACGTTACCCCCCTTGGGAATCTATGCTTTAGACCATATTTTTAAAAGGTTTTAAAAACCAATAAAAATACTATCATCTTTATAATTATTTTTGATTTAAATTTATGCCAAGTTTTCACCCTTCGAGTACGGAACCCTAAAGCAGTTATACTGCAACATTTCAGAAGTTTCTTCTTTTGGGATAATTTTTGACTTGCACACGATTCAAACCGCAGTTATTAGCTTGTAAAAAGCATGACACGCCCTCCTGCTCCGCCTATGACCGAAAGAAGTCATTCTGATGATTCCCCGCCTTAAAAATAGGTATAGTTCGTTCGCGTTAAGAATGCAGTAAAGTCATCAACATCATTGTCCGTCGGCCTAGCCCGGCCTCCTAACCAATCAAAGCTGTTTAAGTGTATTTTTATAAATTCATTAAACTTAATCTTTTAAAATATAATTTGTTTGGATTTAACACCACTGTAAATACACCTTTATCTTGCAGTTGCACTGATAAATCACTGCATTCTTAACGTGAACGAACTATGGTAA
Organism: Mythimna separata; assembly: GCA_030763345.1. Lineage (NCBI taxonomy): Eukaryota > Metazoa > Arthropoda > Insecta > Lepidoptera > Noctuidae > Mythimna > Mythimna separata. Next base: position 3,906,744 of record CM061193.1, read on the forward strand.
AAAAACGTATGTGCAAAACTTACTTGTAAAACTAAATCACTCCGAACACTTATTCACAATTTAAGCCTAACGTAACGAAAATACACCAAGATCTTTAAAAATATCACCACAATCAAATAGTGGCCTTAAATCAAAAGGATTGGTTACTAAATGCCTAAACGAAAGTACTGTAATATGTTATATTACCAAAAAGGTTGCAACTCAGCATTTTCTTTTACTCTTCCATGTTTTCATTATATATAAGTATGTTATTTTATACTGTCTGTCCGTCACAATACTTTTATTTTTGCACTAGCTGCTTCGCCCGCTTGAATGTAGTTTTTTCCATACAAACTTTGGGTTTCACTTTAGGTAAGGATCTCTCAAAACGGTGAAGGAAAACATCGTGAGGAAACCGGCATGTCTTAGAACAAAACATTCGAAGACATGACATCCGCCAATCTGCACTGAGCCCGCGCGGTGGATTATGGCCCATTCCTTTTCCTAGAGAAGTGGCCTGAGTCCCAGCAGTGGGAACATTATAACGCCGATAATGCTAATGCTAAAAAAACTACAAATTTTCAGTTTTCAGACTTTTTCCTATATTTGTGCTACTTATGAGCTTTACGCCAAACAGGATTCTAGGTCAACGGGAAGTACCCTATCAATTTTTATTCCTTTACTGTGTCGAAATGTACCTACGTTTTTTGCGACATAAATAGCCGTATCGTTATTTCGTTAATTTATAAGTTTGATTTTCTGAGTATATGGTTTTAATTTCAACTTGATAACTCCATGTATTCTCGACGTATCGTATCGTGTCATGACAGACAGACAGACAATAAAGTGATCCTATTAGAGTTCCGTTTTTTCCTTTTGAGGTACGGAAAAAGAAACAATTCAATTTTCAATATAATTTAAAAAGCAGACAAACCCGCGCAAATCACATAGTGTGACACAGCGCTTACTAATCAAGGTCGCTACTAAGAAGTGACGCTCAAATAGCTGACCGCGCGGAAGTGTGCACCGTCCTTATTAATATTGAGCACGTGATGGCAGCGAAATTATACGAATGTGTGACCTTGTCATACATATTTTATCATAATGTTAACTATATTTTTTTAATCATTATATAATATACTAGCAGCCCGTCCCGGCTTCGCACGGGGTAGACAATTATTTATTTTTGGATTTATATAAAACACTTTTCGGCAGCGCATTCGACGAAAGACATTTTAAGACTCATTTTTCTACACCTTCCGTTACATTGTTCAAATTTTACCAAGGATCCCTAATTTTTTTCAAAATGAAATGTAGCCTATGTCAAATTGGAAGAATGTAGCATTCTATTGGTGAAAGAATTTTTTAAATCGGCCCAGTACTTTTTGAGCCTATTCATTACAAACATACAAAAATAGGTACAAATCTTTCCTCTTTATAATATTAGTATAGATTCCTATACTTATTGCATAGAAGATAAAACGATTACTGTCGTCTACGACATTCTTAACCCCCGACGCAAAATCGATGGGGTGTTATAAACCCGATGGCGCAACGCTTTACGTCTAGTACTCCAATAATGAAACGGATTTGGCAGAGTACTTACATACATACATACATTAGCGGCCTTTTAATGTTCCTACTGTTGGGACTCAGGCCTCGTCGCTAGGACAGGGGTTGGGCCGTAATCCACCACGCGGGCCCAGTGCAAATTGGTAGATGTCACATGTCTTTGAATTTATGGTTCTAGGACATGCCTGTTTCCTCCCGACAGCGTAGTTTGGCAGAGTAAATAGAAGCTATTACACACTAATCCCATATTCCCTTCCACCACAGGTCGGCTTCAAGGGCTACGGCATATCTCCCGCGAACCTGTCGACCAGTGCGAGCTTCAGCTACAGCGACGGCAAGACGTACTCTATCACCCACGGGTCCGTCATCATCGCGGCCATCACCTCCTGCACCAACACGTCCAACCCGAGCGTGATGCTGGGCGCTGGTGAGTCTTACCTAGTGTCGTGTAGTACACGGCTCCGTCATCATCACCTCCTGCACCAACACGTCCAACCCGAGCGTGATGCTGGGCGCTGGTGAGTCTTACCTAGTGTCGTGTAGTACACGGCTCCGTCATCATCACCTCCTGCACCAACACGTCCAACCCGAGCGTGATGCTGGGCGCTGGTGAGTCTTACCTAGTGTCGTGTAGTACACGGCTCCGTCATCATCACCTCCTGCACCAACACGTCCAACCCGAGCGTGATGCTGGGCGCTGGTGAGTCTTACCTAGTGTCGTGTAGTACACGGCTCCGTCATCATCACCTCCTGCACCAACACGTCCAACCCGAGCGTCATGCTGGGCGCTGGTGAGTCTTACCTAGTGTCGTGTAGTACACGGCTCCGTCATCATCACCTCCTGCACCAACACGTCCAACCCGAGCGTCATGCTGGGCGCTGGTGAGTCTTACCTAGTGTCGTGTATAGGGATTGCAATTGCTGGATCCAGCATACAGCAATCCAGCTGGACCCAGCGCCTTTTCAAATATGCTGGATCCAGCATACAGTGCTGTGTTTCGAATTGCGTCTGTAATGGTCATGTATATGTGATGACAACTGTGTAATGGCAACTGCCCGATAAATGATTTCGGGCTGTTGTACCTATTCAAATCGCGCGAAGAACTTTGCTTGCGCGATGCAGGATTCTGTGACGTCAGATGTCGCTAATAAGGGTATATGTTATTTAATTTTAAGTTGTTTCTTTTGATCTCAAATAGTTACAAAGCAAATTAGTGATAGGTTTCATAGATTATCGTAAAAAGTTATTATACAAATTGCTTAATAAAAAAAGTCTTAAAATATCGTCTTTATATACGTTCCACATTTTGCTGGATCCGCGCTGGATCCAGCTGGATTCAGGTCAATCCAGCAAGAATCCAGCTGGATTGAAAACACCGCTGGATTGCAATCCCTAGTCGTGTAGTACACGGCTCCGTCATCATCACCTCCTGCACCAACACGTCCAACCCGAGTGTGATGCTCGGCGCTGGTGAGGAATTTAATCTTATCTATCGGACGGCGAGCAATTGGTAGCTCGCTGTCCAGTAATCATCCACACCAACCAACAACAACCAACCAACCTATGTAACTCACGTGTTTAATCTGTGGATAATGCTGATAATGCAGTTGGCTGCAACATTACCACTTATAGTATTATTTATATGCAAAAGCTTTATGTTGTAGCTGTTAGTTATCCCTTCAATAAATAAAATAAAATAAATATAAACACTGAGCCCAAGTCGTCGGTAGCGTCTAGTGTTTCACGCGCGCCTCAAGGAGATGTCAACAAAACCATAGGGTCCCAGCAGGGCCGAAGCCTACTGTAGCCATAAATTGTGCGAAAAAGAGTCCTGGGTCCATAGAACAAAGGCAAAATAGAGAGTGAGAGTGGGTTTTAGTCAGGGAGTAGGGAGGAGCTCGTGGCTAAATAATAACAGCCGCACAGGTCGATCTTCAAGGTTAAGCAACGCTTGCCTAGGTTGGTCTGTGGATGGGTGACCATCTTAACATAACGAGTTTCCTCCGTGCCTCGGAAAGCACGTTAAGCCGTAGGTCCCGGCTGTCATTTGTAGATCTTTGGCAGTCGTTACGGATAGTCAGAAGCCAGTAAATCTGACTCCAGTCTTGCCATGAAATGCCGTGTTACCCAGGTTAATGGGTTGTGGAGGTCTGGTAGGCAGCCGCTCCTCGTAAAAAACTGGTATTCAGGTAAATCCGGCTTGACTGGAAGCCGACCCCAATATAGTTGGGAAAAGGCTAGGCAGATGATGATGATGATGAGTGGGTTTTAGTCAGTAAAATTCTGACTCATTCTCCCATTCCACCCAAGAACGTGTGAAGTCATTGGAGAATTTCTGACCTAAAAGTACCTTATTAGGCATTAGCCTTAATTGGCCTCATCAATTTTGCTGACATCTCTTTAAAGCGCGTTTGGACCACAACGCTCCGTCGAATCGAGGACCTTACCGAACTTTGAGCAATGGGTAGCTTGCCGTACGCAAGCCCCTGCTTTAAACTCCCGACCCTCGGGGCCTCTTCAGCGGTTTCTAATGAATCCTGTGTCTATTTTCAGGTCTCCTCGCTAAGAAAGCTGTGGAAAATGGTCTGAGTGTCCTCCCTTACATCAAGACGTCACTGTCTCCCGGTTCTGGCGTCGTCACCTACTATCTTAGGGTAAGTTCAACTGTTCATAATCCTCCCCTCCGAACTGCGAACATGATTGCCAGTCTAAACTGTGATGGCATATGTGTGTCTGCAAACACAGGTGCATTCTCAGTAGCCTGTTTCACGTAATCAAAACCGTAACAACGAGGATAATTTTTTTTTTTTTAATCAGCTATTTTTTCCATAAGCGAACATAAATAGGGTACATAGTAGGGAACAGCTGATTATTATTTCTCGATTTCAGGTTTGGTCTCGTAGTAAAAGTTGTTCATAATGACGGGTACAATGACCCCCAAGAGGATGTGCGTTAATTATGTTACATGTGGTATATATAAATAAATAATAAGGTGCGGATTTGCCAATACCAAAGAGATAGAAAATCATCAACAACTGACTAGCGGTCCCCCGCGGTGTTACTTTAATTTTATTTTCTTCCAACTATGCTTTAATATCATCACAATCACACTAAAAACTCAGTACAAAGCGAGTCTTTATTGCTCTAGAGCAATAAAAATTTATGAAATTTCATTATTGCACAGTTTTTTTTTAATCGCACCAAAAGAAAATAAAAAAAATGCAAAAAAAAAATGCTGTACATAGAAGCTGTTGGTTTTACCTTAATAAATAAATAAATAAATAAAAGGCGCCAATCTCAATGGATTAGCTCTATTCAGCCAGCCGATATCAATACTTTTTTTTTCCGTACGAAATATTCGTATCTAGGATAGATACGAATATTTCGTAACAGCACTTGTTCCTTTAAAAAATGATTGCTGCTAACTCTGATTTAAAATGAAAGAAATTTAAAAAAAGTGATTTGGCGGGAACTTTGTTAATTTTGTTTTGACAATATTTTTAGAAACGATAAAGTGTGATACTATTTGATTTTGAGTGCTTCGGCTTCGAATTAAAATGGAATCATCTAGCGACAAATTAACTCCGGAAAACATTCTAAATGAAGCCGACAGTGTTATAGAAACTTCTATTTTAACTGTTTGATATGAGTTTCTTTTATCTACTATTCCTATAGGTATTAGTTGAAAGCAGCAGAAAGCTCGCCTTAAGTAATTTATATTGCCCTCGTGCCTGTTAGATTAGAGCCCTCGCTAATGCTCGGGCTCTAAATTAGACACTCGGTGCAATAATAAATTACTTTGTGCTCGATGCAATAATCTACTATTTTACTTACCTTGTAATCGTAATGAAAAGCACGGTGCTAAACGACTTACCTATTTAGCACTGCGAAGGTGTTTGGCGTCCGATCGTAAAGAGGTCGCTAATAGTTCGAGAGACTTAATTATGTAATATCGATAATGTTTTTTTTTTTAATTTGTTGTTTCCAGGAATCCGGAGTAGTACCCTACCTAGAGAAGCTAGGCTTCGACATCGTGGGCTACGGCTGTATGACGTGCATTGGCAACTCGGGGCCCATCGACGATAATATTGCCAACACTATCGAGAAGGTAACAGCACTATTAACAAAATAAAATCATCTCTCACAAAACAGTGACTTTTAAACAATTAAAACGTATTGCTGAGCGAAAGTTCCGTGCGAATCGAAGTACGTATCAAGGTAGAGCAAATTCTAGAAAAGTCTGTCATAAGTGCATCTATTATTATTATAGTCCGTCTAATGAAAGCGCGACCTGAGAAAAAGAGGTTCAATCCAAAAATTTTGTATGTGGTATTACTAACTAGTAGGAGAATCTTGTCTTGACACTTCACAATTTTTTTTATTTCCTACAATTGCGGCTGAATAATGTTGCCAATTAAATTTTAAAAAAAACTCCAGTTCGCGCTTTCATTAGACGCACTCTAGCTGACAATAGTTGATAAGGGAATCTGATTCTTCCGTCTTAAAAAATAGAGTCGAAACTTGCACGAATGAGACAATTACTTCTAAATTCTCCTCTTCTCCCCACAGAACGAGCTGGTCTGCTGCGGGGTCCTCTCCGGCAACAGGAACTTCGAGGGGCGCATCCACCCCAACACTCGCGCCAACTACCTGGCCTCACCCCTACTGGTCATCGCCTATGCTCTGGCTGGAACCGTCGATATCGACTTCGAAACGCAGCCGTTGGGTAAGAACCTTTAGTTAGTAAGTTTACGTCATCATTCATTCGTTAGTAAACGTGAAAACAAAAGAATTTCAATCATTCATTCTTCATTCATTCGTTCGTCACTCATTCATCATTCATTCGTTCATAATATACATCATTCATTCGTTCATCACTCATTCAATCACGCATTTTGAATTCAGTAAGTCAAGAATAGTGTAAAGGTTCGAATATGTGTTGCCAACTACCTGGCCTCACCCCTACTGGTCATCGCCTACGCTCTCGCCGGCACCGTCGATATCGACTTTGAGACGCAGCCTCTAGGTAAGTTTTTCAAAAAATGAAAAGAACATAAAAGAATGAAATTTATATATAACAAATTATTACTCATTAGTTCATTACTCATTCGTTCATAACTCATTCATCATTCATTCATTCGTGTTCCATCCAACGCCGGCCACAATATTACTTACCATCAGATGAGATAGTGGTCAAACGCGAGCCTATTCAAAGTAAAAAAAAAAACAATTTCCAAAATTCAACCCCTATATTGAGAATGCGAGGTCTAAAGTTTGAACCGCTGGCAGGAGCCAGTCTTTCATATATAGTGTAAAGGTTCGAACACGCGCGCCAACTACCTGGCCTCACCCCTACTGGTCATCGCGTACGCGCTCGCCGGCACCGTCGATATCGACTTTGAGACGCAGCCCTTGGGTAAGAACCTTTAGTAAAACGTAGAAACAGAAGATTTTTAATCAATAATTCATGAACGAATTCATCATTCATTTGTTCATATTCATTCGTTCATAACTCATTTATCATTCATTCGTTTATCACTCATTCATAACTCATTCATTCGTTCATAACTAGTTTATCATTCATTCGTTCATCGCTCATTCATCGTTCATTCGTACATTGTTCATTCATCATTCATTATTTCATCACTCATTCATCATTCATTCGTTCATCTTTCATTCATTAATCAATCATCCATCATTCATTCATTAATCACTAATTCATCATTCTTATATCATTCATTCGTTCATCACTCATTCATCATTCATTCATTCGTGTTCCAACGCTGGCCACAATATCGCTTACCATCAGGTGAGATAGTTGTCAAACGCGAGCCTAAGCATAGTAAAAAAAACAAATTTCCAAAATTCAACTCATCTGACAATGGCCCGAGAGATGATTTCGGGCTCCTGTATAATGAATAGGTTACGTCTACAGTGTATTCACCGGAGCATGAGCCACAAGGTAAACAAAGAAATCAGTTTTTCAACATGGCGGGTATAACCCGACCGATGACAAAACGTCTCATTTTAATGTAAAATGTTCGCAGTATCTGTGGTCTACAACTTAGTAGTATTAAAATGTCATTTTAGGTTCTTTTACATGTGAACTATTTAATGCATCTATATATATAAAAATGAAACCCGTTTTTCGTTGTCACGACATCACATGAAAACGGCTTGACCGATTTGGCTGATTCTTTTTTTTAAATGTTCCTTGAAGTTCAATGATGGTTCTTACGGAGAGAAAAATTCTAAAAAAAAAAAGTTAGGTAGTGTAGGGTAGTGTAGCGTAGGATATGTAGGGTAGTCATTTGACGGGAGCGAAGCCGCGGGTAAAAGCTAGTAATTAATAAAAATTAAGAAAATAATTAAAGGCATTTATAATGTTTGATTTCAAATAAATCTGAAAGGATAACATAAGTTCCACAGACATCATTCTAAAATATAATTTCTAATGTTGTCAGTGTAGTTATTAATTCCATACTTATTTTTATATGTTCATTACATCAATCGTGACATATAAAGAACCCTTTTTATGGTTTACCTTTTGGCTCAACCCTCGGCGAATAGCCTATAGGCAAGTGTGATCCACCGTCGACCATATAATGTCGGCAAGTTGAGATAGTGGTTAATCGTGAGCCTATCAATAACGTACACTTAACTAATCCAGTTTTTACTTAACTAATCCAGTAATAATCTCTGAAAATTTGCTATTTTACGTGAATATTCAAATTACCAGACATGCATTAAAATTACTAAAAATCGAGAACAAAAAATTCACATCATCATAATAAAAGGTAATACACAGTTAATAGTACATTACGATATTAGTGCGTAATGATGGTTGTAATACGCACGTATATCGTACGACGTTTTTTAAGACATTTGCGAGGAAACAGAAAAAAATAGTAGATTGTATCATAAGGGAGCAAAGTAATATTTTTACGAAGTGAAGGATTCTTGTGTAGAATCCTGAACGTAACGAGGGATTCTTTAGTAGAATCCTGAACGTAGCGAGGGATTCACGTTACGTCGCCCAAACCAAAAATATATTTGCGCCCGAGTCATACACTCTACTTTTCATCACCCTCTATGAGGAAATAAAAGGCGCCTCATCATTTCATCATTTGTCAATATTTGTAATTTTTTGTCAGTCATTTTTGGTCATTTTAGTCGTTTTTTGTCATTTTAGCCATGTTTTTAGTCATTTTAATCTATTTTTAGTCATTTTTGTAAAAATATATTTGCGCCCGAGTCATACACTCTACTTTTCATCACCCTCTATGAGGAAATAAAAGGCGCCTCATCATTTCATCATTTGTCAATATTTGTCATTTTTTGTCAGTCATTTTTGGTCATTTTAGTCGTTTTTTGTCATTTTAGTCATGTTTTTAGTCATTTTAATCTATTTTTAGTCATTTTTGTAATTTTTAGTCATTTTTTCTCGTTTTAGTCAGTCATTTTTTGTCATTTTAGTAGTTTTTTGACAATTTTAGTCATTTTTGTCGTTTTAGTCATGTTTTGTCATTTTTATTCATTTTTTGTCATTTTATTCTATTTTTTGTCGTTTAGTCATTTTTGTGTTTTTTAGACATTTTTGCCATTTTAGTCATGTTTATTCATTTTTTGTCATTTTAATCTATTTTTAGTCATTTTTGTCATTTTTAGTCATTTTTTGTCATTTTAGTCGTTCTTTGACATTTTTAGTAATTTCTGCCATTTTAGTCATGTTTTGTCATTTTTATTCATTTTTGTCATTTCAATCTATTTTTTGTCGTTTTAGTCAGTCATTTTTTGTCATTTTTGCCATTTTAGTCATGTTTTGTCATTTTTATTAATTTTTTGTCATTTTAATCTATTTTTAGTCATTTTTGTAATTTTTAGTCATTTTTGTAATTTTTAGTCATTTTTTGTCATTTTAATCTCACTTATTTCAGAAAACGGGGAATAAAAATATTTAACGGCGCGAAATGGCAAATAATACTGTTATGGAATTTGTATGGACTATAACTTAACGTTTGAATCCCCAACCGGTCCTATGAGACCGCGCTGTTATTGTTTTACTATTGTGTCTCGTTTCGCGGGTATCTGAGTAATTAACTATTTACTTTGGTAACACACGCGTTTTTTATGACCCGCTTTACATATTTAAAACCGGTGGAATTACACCAGCTTTACGAGCAACGGTGTTAAAAATAATTATAAATTTAACTACGCCACGCCAATTTACATAAAATTAATGTTTTCATTTCAATAAAAACCTAGTTAATATCCTTTGTGGGTATATCTGTGTCTCCAAAATATCTCAAGAAAGATGAGTAATAACATCACAGTCACCTAACACCCGTTTTCAATAAGCTATCTATCATATATCGGAGATAGAAAAACAAATGAAACAACAGAAACATGTCAAATTTTTGTATTGAATCTTTTGTTTTACTGTATCCAGTATGCCAAAACCGGAGGTAGATAGCTTATTGAAAACGGGCGTAAGAGCGGTGGTATAGAAACCTACCTCAAGTCATCCACTCTTAACCCACCAACCATATGATTGCAGGTACTCGCGCGGACGGCACTCCGGTGTTCCTGCGCGAAATCTGGCCGACGCGCGCCGAGATACAGGAGGTGGAGAACAAGCACGTCATACCCGGCATGTTCAAGGAGGTAGGTTGTACATGGAAACTACCATAGTCGAGTCGTGGATGGGAAGAAAGAAAACTTCTTACAAAAAATAGAACTAATTTCAATCTTAAAAAAAATAACACCCAAAAAGTACAATATAACTTTAATTTCGGAAATAATTAGTGTTTCTATAGAGTGCGTCTAATGAAAGCGCGATCTGGAGTTTTTTTTTATTTAATTGGCAATATTATTCAGCCGCAATTGTAGGAAATAAAAAAATTGTGAAGTGTCAAGACATGTTTTCCTACTAGTTAGTAATACCACATACAAATTTTTGGATTTAACCTCTTTTTCCCAGTTCGCGCTTTCATTAGACGGACTATATCTTCAATCTTAAAAAAAATACGTACGTGTAGTCTTTTTACAAAAGAAATACAACCGACTTCAATGTTGAAAAAAACCCATTAAAAAGTACAAAACAATTTTAATTTCGGAAATAAATTCTATAATAGTTTTATCTCTTCGTTATTTAACACCGACTTCCAAAATTAAAGTTATTTTGTACTTTTTAATAGGTTTTTTTCAACATTGAAGTCGATTGTATTTCTTTTGTAAAAAGACTACACGTATAAATAAAGCAAATTAGATTTTTACATTTCTGATATGATTCTATGAAGAGTTTCGTTCCATTACTTCCAAGTTCATCATCAAATCATAACAAAATTTCAACGGGACCCAATTGGGAAGCTAAGAAAATTTATTCATCATCATCTCAGCCGAAAGACGTCCACTGCTGGACATAGGCCTCCCCAAGCATCGCCACATCGACCGGTCCTGTGCGTCTCGCATCCATCGGATTCCCGCGACCCTCGCCAGGTCGACGGTCATAAGAAAATTAAAAAAAAATTAAATTAATTAAAATATGTTGAAAAGATTTAAAAAAATACTACGTCTCAATAAATCCCAAATGGGCTAACTTTTTTTAATTATTTTTTTAAAATAATGTCTTGTTTTTTAGTCAAGATTATCATTACTTTACTGTAATCATTAGGTGAGTGAAAGTCATGTGAATCTGATGGACGCAAGACGCGCAGACATATGTCCAGCTGTGGACGTCCTTCAACTGAAATGATGACCAAAATACTGGGTTTAAGGGACAGCCCTCCACGAAATTTAAGTGCTTACTCAGTAGACGAATCTGAACATCTTCCCACAAAAAAATATTTTAGGAAACGAAATAAAAAAATCGACCTCCCCATACAAATTGTCCGACAAAGTTTTTTTTATGGGAGTACCTATGTTCAGATTCGTCTACCGAGCAAGCAAAATTAAAATTTGTGGAGGGCTGCCCCTTACATCCAGTATAGGTAGTTACTGCAACAAATTACTAAATAGTTCCAGAAATTTATTTTACAACTAAAATGAATACCAATTACTGCCAACATCAGAATGCTTGACAGAAGAGAAGAGTTAATAAGGGATATATTATATACATTTTTGAATCGAAACTTTTTTGAGTCTGTTTATCATCTGGATAGCCTTTTCCCAACTATATTGGGGTCGGCTTCCAGTCAAGCCGGATTTAGATGAATACCAGTATTTTACGAGGAGCGGCTGCCTACTAGACCTCCACAACCCATTAACTATACTTCATGGCTGACTATCCGTAACGACTGCCAAAAATCTACAAATGACAGCCGGGACCAACGGCTTAACGTGCTTTACGAGGCACGGAGGAAACTCGGTATGTTGAGATGGTCACCCATCCACAGACCAATCTTAGCAAGCGTTGCTTAACCTTAAAGATCGACCTGTGCGGCTGTAAAAAACTTTAAACTAAAATAGCTATGTAAATTTTCCAGGTGTACGCTAAAATCGAGCAAGGCTCCCCATCATGGCAGGCGCTCTCTGTGCCTCAAGGCAAGCTGTACGGCTGGGACCTCAGCTCCACCTACATCAAGAGACCGCCTTTCTTCGACGGCATGACCAGGGTGAGTGACACGTGAGGTAGACCCGACGGGCCCTGGTACAGGCCATGGTCCGGAGTGAGGAGTGGCAGGCGTCCCTCAGGGCTAGCTGTACGGCTGGGACCTCAGCTCCACCTACATCAAGAGACCGCCTTTCTTCGACGGCATGACCAGGGTGAGTGACACGTGAGGTAGACCCGACGGGCCCTGGTACAGGCCATGGTCCGGAGTGAGGAGTGGCAGGCGTCCCTCAGGGCTAGCTGTACGGCTGGGACCTCAGCTCCACCTACATCAAGCGACCGCCTTTCTTCGACGGCATGACCAGGGTAAGTGAAGGTACACTGACGGGCCCTGGTACAGGCCATGGTCCGGAGTGAGGAGTGGCAGGCGTCCCTCAGGGCTAGCTGTACGGCTGGGACCTCAGCTCCACCTACATCAAGAGACCGCCTTTCTTCGACGGCATGACCAGGGTGAGTGACACGTGAGGTACTGGTACAGGCCATGGTCCGGAGTGAGGAGTGGCAGGCGTCCCTCAGGGCTAGCTGTACGGCTGGGACCTCAGCTCCACCTACATCAAGCGACCACCTTTCTTCGACGGCATGACCAGGGTAAGTGACACGTGAGGTAGACTCTACGGGCCCTGGTACAGGCCATGGTCCGGAGTGAGGAGTGGCAGGCGTCCCTCAGGGCTAGCTGTACGGCTGGGACCTCAGCTCCACCTACATCAAGAGACCACCTTTCTTCGACGGCATGACCAGGGTAAGTGACACGTGAGGTAGACTCTACGGGCCCTGGTACAGGCCATGGTCCGGAGTGAGGAGTGGCAGGCGTCCCTCAGGGCTAGCTGTACGGCTGGGACCTCAGCTCCACCTACATCAAGCGACCACCTTTCTTCGACGGCATGACCAGGGTAAGTGACACGTGAGGTAGACTCTACGGGCCCTGGTACAGGCCATGGTCCGGAGTGAGGAGTGGCAGGCGTCCCTCAGGGCTAGCTGTACGGCTGGGACCTCAGCTCCACCTACATCAAGCGACCACCTTTCTTCGACGGCATGACCAGGGTGAGTAAGGTAGACTCGACGGGCCCTGGTACAGGCCATGGTCCGGAGTGACGAGGAATGGCAGGCAGACGCCTCCGCGTAGCAGCAGTAGGAAAGGGCCGCTTTGCCGAGATAATGGCCTTCACACCCCAGCCACTTGACGCGTACGGCAAACCTAAATTTTCGAGGGCGCGTAGTGTTCCAAGCTCGTTTTAAACAGATGTCAGTAAACCCAGCAGGGGGGTGTATGGGGTCCATTAACATCTGAAGGACCCAAGCCAACCTTACCTGCTAGCGGTGCACCCTGCTGTTCAACGGACAAGGCTCTGGCAAACCTGGTTTCCCTCTCGTAGGGTTGTGGGGGTCAGACGGCTGGTCGCCTCACGTAAAACCAACCTCAGTCAAATATTTATGGATAGGAATACATATTTGGGTACTCGTGCTAGGGCGTCGCCGCATAACGACGCGCAGGCACATCGCCCTAAACCTGTGACAAGTGGGTTAGGGCTACCGTGTCAAGTACGGGCACGGTTAAAGAGGTTAGTACCCAAAAGGAAGTTCCGCTTTGCCACCTGGAACATTGGCTCTCTAACCGGACGTTGCAGGGAACTCGCGGACGTACTTGCGAAGCGTCGGGTCCAGTGCGCCTTCCTTCAGGAGACGCGCTGGAAGGGGAATAAGTCCCGTGACATCGGGCAGGGGTACCGGCTAGTGTACGCCGGATCACCATCGGGACGGAACGGAGTGGCCGTAGTGCTGTCTAAGGACCTTCAGGATGGCCTTCTTGAAGTAGACCGATACAGCGACCGGTTGATGCGAGTTAGGGTGCTGATCGAAGGATCAGTTACGAACCTAATCAGTGCCTACGCTCCTCAAACTGGTTGCTGTGAGTCTGAAAAGGAGGCATTCTGGAATGAGTTCGAAGACGTATTGCGCGCTATTCCGAATTCCGAAGATGTTTTGGTTGGGGGGGACCTCAACGGTCACGTAGGTCAGTTTGCTGGAGAGCACGGACGTGTTCACGGTGGTTTTGGATACGGCCAACTAAATGCAGAGGGAGTCAGTATACTCAGGACCTGCGCCGTATCGGACCTTGCCATCGCGAATACGTTCTTTCAGAAGAAGCCCCACCATCTTATTACGTACCGTAGTGGTGCCTACTCAACCCAGATAGATTACCTGTTGGTGCGACGGTGCCACATTGGCAAGGTTACCAACTGCAAAGTCATCCCTGGCGAAAGCCTAACGGCTCAACACCGCCTCCTTGTCCTGGACTTTGCGGTCGTGCCAAGGAAGAAAGTTGTTGAGAAACGCGAACCCCGCACTAAGTGGTGGTTGCTTAATGGCTCTAAACAGTCGGACTTTATTGCGGAGGTCGAGCATCTTGAGGTGAGTGCTCCGCATGAGTCCGTTCAAGAGATCTGGAGTAGGATCCATTCAGCAATCACCACTGCGGGTAAGCGCGTCCTTGGCACTTCTCGTGGTGGCCGCGTCATGGACAAGGAGACGTGGTGGTGGGATGACGGGGTTCAGGAGGCGACTCGGAAGAAGAGGGGTTTATTTAAACAGTGGCAAGGGACCAACTCTCCGGAAGACAGGGAGGCATATGGAGCGGCTAAGCGCGCTTGTAAAAAAGCTGTAGCCAGAGCCCGCAGCAAAAGTCTGTCGCCCTTGTACGACAAGCTGGAAACTGCGGAGGGGCAGAAGCTTATTTTTAAGCTGGCGCGTGCCCGGGAAAAAGCTACACGGGACATTAGCAAATGTCTTTGTGTAAGGGACGCCCAGGGTAAGCTGCTCTATGATGCTCCTTCTGTTAAGGAGAGATGGTGTGCATACTTCTCGGAGCTGTCTAATAAACAGCATCCCCACAACCTCCCTCCCGAACCGCCTCCTAACTTCGGACTTATTTCCCCTATTTCCCCCGACGAAACCCGCATTGCTCTTCGCCACATGAAGAACCGGAAATCGATTGGGCCTGACAATGTGCCAATTGAGGTGTGGAAGGCGATGGGCTCACATGGTGTGGACCTTCTGACTGATCTTTATAACCGCATCCTGACCACCAAGGAAATGCCAAACCAGTGGCGACTAAGCCTGATTATCCCGGTCCACAAAGGCAAAGGTAGCGTACAGGATTGCAGTAACTACCGCGGTATCAAGATCATGTGCCACACCATGAAGCTCTTCGAGCGCATCATTGACACAAGGCTCCGTAGCGAGTGCACTGTCTCTGAGTGTCAATATGGCTTCCGGGCGGGTAACAGCACCATGGATGCAGTGTTCGCCTTACGGACTCTGTCTGAGGCTTACAGAGAGAGAAGGAGAGCTCTGCATATGGCCTTTTTAGACCTGCAGAAGGCCTTCGACTGTATACCTCGGCAGGCTATCTGGTGGGCGCTCCGCTTCAAGGGTGTTCCCGAGGCCTATATTGACATTATCAGAGATATGTACCGCGATTCCGTGTCCTTTGTCCGGACCGCTGTTGGCGAATCCAATGTCTTTCCAATATCTGTTGGCGTTCACCAAGGTTCGGCTCTAAGCCCGTTCTTGTTTAACGTTGTGCTTGATGTAGTTACGGCAAACATCCAGGATCAGCCTCCATGGCTAATGATGTATGCCGATGACATCGCCCTCGTTAACCAGAACAAAGCCCATCTTGAGCGCAGGGTCAACATTTGGAAAGACACGCTGGAAAACGGCGGTCTGAGACTAAATGTGGCGAAGACTGAGTTCATGTCCTGTGGTGGCACGGATTCAAGTACTATCCGGATAGGGTCGGATTTGATCGCTAAGTCTGATAAGTTCCGGTACCTTGGATCCGTGCTGCACGAGTCTGGCAGCGTGGATGACGATGTCCAAGCACGTATAGGCGCGGCATGGGCAAAATGGCGCGAGGTAACGGGCGTTTTATGTGACCGTAAAATGCCTCCGAGGCTCAAAGGGCAGATATATAAATGCATCATACGGCCTGTCCTCCTGTACGGTGGCGAATGTTGGCCAGCACTAAGCAGACACACCCAGGAGCTTCGCGTCACGGAGATGAAGATGCTGAGGTGGATGAGCGGCGTAACGCGATCCGATCGCATACGCAACTCATTCATCCGAGGTAGTCTTGGTGTCCGTGACGTGGGGGAAAAACTGCAAGAGTGTCGTCTGCGATGGTATGGCCACATCATGCGCCGCCCTGGGGAGTACGTTGGTCGGAGATGCATGGATATGGCTGTCCTTGGGGCTAGGTCCCGTGGTCGCCCTCGCAAGCGCTGGCTGGACGTCGTCAAGTCCGACATGAGAGCCAATGGCCTCACTGAGAAGGATGTTAAAGATCGGGCAAAGTGGAGAAAACATAGTCGGAAGGCGGACCCTGGCAATGGCCGGGATTAACGCCAGGCAGAAGAAGAAGAAGAGTAAACCCAGCAGGGTCAAAGCCTACTTGGGGTCCTGGAACGCAACACAAAAATTCTTCAAAAAATCTGGAAAGCAGAGCTTTATAAAGACTTTCTAGGAAAATTATTTTGAACTTGATGGGACGAATATTTTTTTAAAAATTGGAGACACTTATTAACGGACGGGAAACTACGGAATCCTACACTGAGCGTGGCCCGACACGCTCTTGGCCACACTTGGTACAAAAAGGAATATACGTGTGGTCTCCCTTCCTTTTTCCACTTTTGTCAGTCTTTAGCTCCTATAATCATAGATATTCAATTCATTTCAATTCAATGCATTTAATTCCATAAAATAATTACAGAGTTAATTAGGTAATTATGATAATGAACATAACTTACTAATATTACGCCGACATTATTTAATGACCTAATAATAATGTAATAATAACCTAAATTGACTCCATAATGTCCTTAAGTAAGCAGAAATCTTAATTATTTTTATGACGTCATAGTAGTTATTTCTACATATCATCTTTACATAGACCAGGTCTGGTTTCGGCCAATCTACAAAGCCTGGAGTACAGGCGTAGGGTAGCCAGCCTTTCGGTATTGTGTAGGATGTATTTCGGAGAGTGTGCGCAGGAATTACATGAGTAGATTCCGCCTTCACCTTTCTACCATAGGACAACCCGTCGTCCTCCATACCTTCAAAATCCTTTACTTTTTACGAGAAATAATGGCTTATTTACGAAACGATTTGAAGTAATACAGCATTAATCCTTATCCAATTAAGTACATACTTTAAATACATCGTACATTTAATATACGTCAATATAGCCCCTTACAGCATGTAATTTAAATTAATGTTTTCGAAGATGATCATCATCATCTACTTAGTCTTTTCCCACTATATTGGGGTCGGCTTCCAGTCAAGCCGGATTTAACTGAATACCAGTATTTTACGAGGAGCGGCTGCCTACCAGACCTCCACAACCCATTAACTGGGGTAACACGGTACTTCATGGCAAGACTGGAGTCAGATTTACTGGCTTCTGACTATCCGTAACGACTGCCAAAGATCTACAAATGACAGCCGGGACCTACATATTTAATATCAGCATTACACCCGTGCGAAGCCGGGGCTGGTCGCTAGTGAAAAATAAAGACTGTCATTAGAATAGAATAGAATAAACTTTATTATACACCAAAAGAAGTAACAACTGTGCAATTATCATGTATATAATTTCTTTTTATAATATGTAAGTTATACTTAAGGTTTGCTGTAAGAAAACCCAATTGTAGGTTAAGCTCGCCTGTGTACATCACCTGTCCTATTTTTTTTTATTAATGTTAATGTTTGTGTAATAAAGAATAAGAATAACAAATTTTGTAGAAACTTATAATTTGGGTATCTTCAATACTAGAGTGAATAGGTTCTTAACAAACTAGTGCGCCTCACCATCCACGATTGCATCACTGCATACTATCAGGTGGGATTGCAGTCAAGCATTAGTTTATGGTGTATATATAAAAAATAAAAACTTAAATCTATTAGTTTTTCAAAACTACCCTCGAAAAACGAGGATGTTTTGATGAAAACATTCTCGCGAACGGAGTCGCTGGTAAAGTGCTAGTCTTAACGTAAATCCTATTGGTTCCAGGAGCTGAAACCCATCCAGGGTCTGAAGAACGCTCGCTGTCTCCTCCTCCTAGGAGACTCCGTGACCACCGACCACATCTCACCAGCAGGCTCCATCGCGAGGAACTCGCCAGCCGCCAGGTTCCTCGCCGACCGCGGGTACGTCATCATCATCATCTACATCTACCTGCTTCCTATTACTACTGCTAGGTGACCACCGACCACATCTCTCCGGCGGGCTCCATTGATGATCGAGACTGAGTCATCATTGTCTGCTTGTCTTCTAGTTAGAGTCGACTTTCAGTCTACCAAGATGCACTACACCAGTATGTAACATGACCAGGGTACCTATTGCATATCTCTGTTAACAGCTCAAATACTGATCACTCGTTATACCCAGCGTACCGAATTGCGATAAAAATGATTATATCGCAAATCCGACCAAATGTAATAGTCACAAAATATAAGGGCTATTGAATAATAAATTATTGTGACATTGCGCTTTGGTCAGATTCGCGACATTATTTAATTTACCGCAAATCGGAACGCTGGTTATAACGAGTGATCATCATTTAAGCTGTCAACCGAGATAGGCAATAGTCTCGTAGATCTCCACAACCCAGTCAACTCAGTAGTACTTTCTTTGGCATAGGTATAAGGTACAGCTAGTTTTTAAGAGCGTCAAAAAACGTGTCTTGAACCTCTTGGATTTCGGCCCTGGTCAGATAAATCTCACGGAGACACCGACAGACAACATCAGCTGTGGTGTCTGCAATGAAATGCTTATAATTTTTTACAACACAGTCACAGGGCTTCGCCTATGAACGTGCGTAGAACACTTCCGTGTCGACGAATCGGGACAGCGACTTACTTACCTATTACTCGTTATTCGCAAATATTGGGGCACTGGAGTCTGGGCAACTGCCCCATAGTTAATTTCGGGGAGTTGTGTATGTTCTAGGAGAACTTTAACATTGTGTTGCAGTATTTTGAATTTTAGCACCTATGTTTCATTACACTTAATAAAAATAAAACTTCTCTGTTACAGGCTAACTCCCCGCGAGTTCAACTCGTACGGCTCCCGACGTGGCAACGACGACGTGATGTCTCGCGGAACCTTCGCGAACATCCGCCTCGTCAACAAAATGGCGTCCACGGCCGGACCCAAGACCACGCACCATCCCAGCGGCGATAGCATGGACATCTTCGACGCGGCCGACAGGTAACAGTGTAACACTGTATACAACATGTAACATGTAGTGTAACATACTGCCTCGTCACAAGACCACGCACCATCCCAGCGGCGATAGCATGGACATCTTCGACGCGGCCGACAGGTAATACTGTATACAACATGTAACATGTAGTGTAACATACTGCCTCGTCACAAGACCACGCACCATCCCAGCGGCGATAGCATGGACATCTTCGACGCGGCCGACAGGTAATACTGTATACAACATGTAACATGTAGTGTAACATACTGCCTCGTCACAAGACCACGCACCATCCCAGCGGCGATAGCATGGACATCTTCGACGCGGCCGACAGGTAACAGTGTAACACTATACAACATGTAACATGTAGTGTAACATACTGCCTCGTCACAAGACCACGCACCATCCCAGCGGCGATAGCATGGACATCTTCGACGCGGCCGACAGGTAACAGTGTAACACTGTATACAACATGTAACATGTAGTGTAACATACTGCCTCGTCACAAGACCACGCACCATCCCAGCGGCGATAGCATGGACATCTTCGACGCGGCCGACAGGTAACAGTGTAACACTATACAACATGTAACATGTAGTGTAACATACTGCCTCGTCACAAGACCACGCACCATCCCAGCGGCGATAGCATGGACATCTTCGACGCGGCCGACAGGTAACAGTGTAACACTGTATACAACATGTAACATGTAGTGTAACATACTGCCTCGTCACAAGACCACGCACCATCCCAGCGGCGATAGCATGGACATCTTCGACGCGGCCGACAGGTAACAGTGTAACACTGTATACAACATGTAACATGTAGTGTAACATACTGCCTCGTCACAAGACCACGCACCATCCCAGCGGCGATAGCATGGACATCTTCGACGCGGCCGACAGGTAACAGTGTAACACTATACAACATGTAACATGTAGTGTAACATACTGCCTCGTCACAAGACCACGCACCATCCCAGCGGCGATAGCATGGACATCTTCGACGCGGCCGACAGGTAATACTGTATACAACATGTAACATGTAGTGTAACATACTGCCTCGTCACAAGACCACGCACCATCCCAGCGGCGATAGCATGGACATCTTCGACGCGGCCGACAGGTAATACTGTATACAACATGTAACATGTAGTGTAACATACTGCCTCGTCACAAGACCACGCACCATCCCAGCGGCGATAGCATGGACATCTTCGACGCGGCCGACAGGTAACAGTGTAACACTATACAACATGTAACATGTAGTGTAACATACTGCCTCGTCACAAGACCACGCACCATCCCAGCGGCGATAGCATGGACATCTTCGACGCGGCCGACAGGTAATACTGTATACAACATGTAACATGTAGTGTAACATACTGCCTCGTCACAAGACCACGCACCATCCCAGCGGCGATAGCATGGACATCTTCGACGCGGCCGACAGGTAATACTGTATACAACATGTAACATGTAGTGTAACATACTGCCTCGTCACAAGACCACGCACCATCCCAGCGGCGATAGCATGGACATCTTCGACGCGGCCGACAGGTAACAGTGTAACACTGTATACAACATGTAACATGTAGTGTAACATACTGCCTCGTCACAAGACCACGCACCATCCCAGCGGCGATAGCATGGACATCTTCGACGCGGCCGACAGGTAACAGTGTAACACTGTATACAACATGTAACATGTAGTGTAACATACTGCCTCGTCACAAGACTACACACCATCCCAGCGGCGATAGCATGGACATCTTCGACGCGGCCGACAGGTAACAGTCTAACACTGTATACAACATGTAACATGTAGTGTAACATACTGCCTCGCCACAAGACCACGCGCCATCCCAGCGGCGATAGCATGGACATCTTCGACGCGGCCGACAGGTAATACTGTATACAACATGTAACATGTAGTGTAACATACTGCCTCGTCACAAGACCACGCACCATCCCAGCGGCGATAGCATGGACATCTTCGACGCGGCCGACAGGTAATACTGTATACAACATGTAACATGTAGTGTAACATACTGCCTCGTCACAAGACCACGCACCATCCCAGCGGCGATAGCATGGACATCTTCGACGCGGCCGACAGGTAATACTGTATACAACATGTAACATGTAGTGTAACATACTGCCTCGTCACAAGACCACGCACCATCCCAGCGGCGATAGCATGGACATCTTCGACGCGGCCGACAGGTAACAGTGTAACACTGTATACAACATGTAACATGTAGTGTAACATACTGCCTCGTCACAAGACCACGCACCATCCCAGCGGCGATAGCATGGACATCTTCGACGCGGCCGACAGGTAACAGTGTAACACTGTATACAACATGTAACATGTAGTGTAACATACTGCCTCGTCACAAGACCACGCACCATCCCAGCGGCGATAGCATGGACATCTTCGACGCGGCCGACAGGTAACAGTGTAACACTATACAACATGTAACATGTAGTGTAACATACTGCCTCGTCACAAGACCACGCACCATCCCAGCGGCGATAGCATGGACATCTTCGACGCGGCCGACAGGTAATACTGTATACAACATGTAACATGTAGTGTAACATACTGCCTCGTCACAAGACCACGCACCATCCCAGCGGCGATAGCATGGACATCTTCGACGCGGCCGACAGGTAATACTGTATACAACATGTAACATGTAGTGTAACATACTGCCTCGTCACAAGACCACGCACCATCCCAGCGGCGATAGCATGGACATCTTCGACGCGGCCGACAGGTAATACTGTATACAACATGTAACATGTAGTGTAACATACTGCCTCGTCACAAGACCACGCACCATCCCAGCGGCGATAGCATGGACATCTTCGACGCGGCCGACAGGTAATACTGTATACAACATGTAACATGTAGTGTAACATACTGCCTCGTCACAAGACCACGCACCATCCCAGCGGCGATAGCATGGACATCTTCGACGCGGCCGACAGGTAACAGTGTAACACTGTATACAACATGTAACATGTAGTGTAACATACTGCCTCGTCACAAGACCACGCACCATCCCAGCGGCGATAGCATGGACATCTTCGACGCGGCCGACAGGTAACAGTGTAACACTGTATACAACATGTAACATGTAGTGTAACATACTGCCTCGTCACAAGACTACACACCATCCCAGCGGCGATAGCATGGACATCTTCGACGCGGCCGACAGGTAACAGTGTAACACTGTATACAACATGTAACATGTAGTGTAACATACTGCCTCGCCACAAGACCACGCGCCATCCCAGCGGCGATAGCATGGACATCTTCGACGCGGCCGACAGGTAACAGTGTAACACTGTATACAACATGTAACATGTAGTGTAACATACTGCCTCGTCACAAGACCACGCACCATCCCAGCGGCGATAGCATGGACATCTTCGACGCGGCCGACAGGTAACAGTGTAACACTGTATACAACATGTAACATGTAGTGTAACATACTGCCTCGTCACAAGACTACACACCATCCCAGCGGCGATAGCATGGACATCTTCGACGCGGCCGACAGGTAACAGTGTAACACTGTATACAACATGTAACATGTAGTGTAACATACTGCCTCGCCACAAGACCACGCGCCATCCCAGCGGCGATAGCATGGACATCTTCGACGCGGCCGACAGGTAACAGTGTAACACTGTATACAACATGTAACATGTAGTGTAACATACTGCCTCGCCACAAGACCACGCGCCATCCCAGCGGCGATAGCATGGACATCTTCGACGCGGCCGACAGGTAAGGCAACAGCATCATCATCATCGTCTCAGCTCCCAGTCGTCAACGGCGCGTTCTGTTCCACGCGCGCCTCAAGGAGATGTCAGCAACTGTAGGGGCCCGGCAGGGCCGAAGCCTCTGGGGAACATGGGAAATCCGAGAGGTGTCCACCGTGTCCCCCAGATCAAAGGCAACGAAGGAACGGGGTAGAGGTTTAGTCAGTAAGAGTCTAACACACCCTCCCGCTCCTCCCAAGAGTGGGAGAAGTCATTCTGATGATTCCCCTACCATAAAAAAAAATCGTCTCAGCTGAAAGTCGTCCACTGCTGGACATAGGCCTACCCGCGCGCATAGTCACAGCGACCGGTCCTGTGCGTCTCGCATCCATCGGATTCCCGCGACCCTCGCCAGGTCGTCAGTCCACCTTGTGGGAGGCTTTCCAACGCTGCGTCTTCCGGTACGTGGCCGCCACTCCAGAACCTTCCGTCCCCATCGACCATCTGTTCTACGAGCAATGTGCCCTGCCCACTGCCACTTAGTTTGGCAATTCTTCGGGCTATGTCAGTAACATTGGTTCATAATAATAGTAGGATACGTCGTACGGCGAGTATCCACCCTTACGTTGTCGAAACCTCTACGGTCCGGACTAAGCGTTACGTTTCGTCGTTTATACCGCGTACATCTAAGGACTGGTACAATTTGCCTGCTGCGGTTTTCCCGTCCGATTATAATTTAGGTGTCTTCAAGGCTAGAGTGAATAGGCTCTTAATAAACTACTACGCCTCACCATCGACGATTGCATCACTGTTTACCATCAGGTGGGATCGCAGTCAAGGAATAGTTTATAACAATTTAAAAAAAAAGAACCAAGGTTACCCACATTGCCCGAAAAACCGCTAAATTTATGTGGCAGTGGACAGGGCAAATTGCTCGCAAAACAGATGGTTCTAGAGTGGCGACCGCGTACACACGGTGGCGGAGATTGGGTAGCAGGTCATAAATGTGTGCGTAAACGCTACCGCGTGAAACACAACAGGTATTATCGTTGTGTGCTACAAAGTAACTCGTCGTTTCTACACTCACACTCTTGCAAAAAGCAATTAGTAGCCGTACACAACTATGAAAGTACCTACAGCAAAAATTGGGTACTGCTGTTATCGGCCCCGTGGCGCAATGCGTATGATACGTGACTGACGAGTAAGAGGTCCTAAGTTCGATTCCAATCGTCTGGTGTAACAGAAAGTTTGCTTGTTTTTATTTTCTATTTGACCCTTTTTTTTTAATAGTAATGTTATAGTTACTCTCATAATAATTAAAATATTTTGAAAATATTGTGACAAAGAAAACTGCGATAACGATCCAACTATGTTTATTACAACTTATTAATTACATACATTAAACGGAATGGTCACAATTAACGAATCTGTTCATGATTAATACAATATATAAAGTGAAAATATTCTAAGTCAGACACGGATGGACGTCACTTTTTTTTTTAAGTTTTTTATTAGTGACATAAATCAACATGTTATCAAGAATGAATTATGATAGATATCGCAACTCTTGATCTCAATAACAATAACATCATGTCACATAATACAACAACAGTATAATTACCTACAGCTTACTTCTTAGTCTTTTTTTTTACTTATCAAAGTTATCAATCAACATGTTTTAAAAAATGAAGTATGATAGGTATCGTAACTCTTGATGTCCAAGTAACCTTGACTGGTATTGCGACCCCCTACCTCCACTAACTCACCGGGACCCATCGATGACATCCAGCCCCAATAACCTAACGTAATGCGACCACTAGACCTGCATGGGAGAATATTTTTGTGATGGTAACGTTCGCCATCTTTTCTCCATAATATTTTACGCCCATCCTTATCTGACTTAAACACTTTTCATCATTAAATATAACTATGTTATTGCACCAATCAAAATCTATAAATTTTCTTGCAAACCGCATCCTTTCTTCCTTATGCAACGCCGTCAGTAAAATTTTTTTCGCGGGCTTGCGACATTTTTGGTGCTCGTAAGTGGCGTCGAACAATTGTCATAGACACGTCGTGCATAATTGCAGTGTTTCTTGTTGTAGCAAAGCCGTCAGCGCTATACGTAGCAACAATATTTCGATGCAGTGGGTTGGCATCCGTATATGCAATTGCTTTTGGAACCGGACGTTTGGCATCGATTGTCCCTTCAGCTGCATATCTATGCACCCAAAACTGCACAGTTTTCCTCTGTAAACAATCACAAAATTACGTTAAAACCTAACAAATATCAACAATGTTAAATTATTTTGCATTACCTATATTAAGTTTGGATTTGTTACTTACCGGTAGCATTAATCTCCTCGAAATTTCACTTATGGATACATTTTGTTTATGTAATACTATTATCTCAGCCCTCAAAAGTGTAGACAAAATAATGAGACATGTTGTTTATTATTTGTAAAAAGTATCACTTTCCACAACGATTAATTATTTTTTGTCTCGGAGTAAGTTGTAGAACACACGATCGTGATAGGCAAAAGCATTATGCCAGGTTAACTTATTATCCGACTCATTTCTTAGTAAATAACTAATAAAGTGGGTAGATGATAATATTCATACACTTAGTTTTTAATTACTCAGATACCCGCGAAACGAGACACGATAGTATAACAATAACAGCGCGGTCTCATAGGACCGGTTGGGGATTCAAACGCTAAAGCAAATATTCTAAGTTTTAGTTTTATTAAACTTCGTTATCATTATACTACAATAAAGTAGAAAAAAAATGTTTTGTCAATGGCAAGGATCGAACTCGATACACCTTTAACGGCAAGCAAGCACTTAATAATCAGTGCTAAATTACCATCTAATGAATGAAGCGAATTTGTTTATCTGATTCGTAGCAAACACATATACAAATATGTGTGTGTGTATATCGAGTAGTAAACGAGTTTTATTTTGTTTAAGAGTTGAGCTGGAGACATAATATTACTTGAATAGGTTTTTTTTTTTTCTGGTAGGGGAATCATCAGAATGACTTCCCCCGCTCTTGGGCGGAGCGGGAGGGCGTGTCAGACTCTTACTGACTAAACCCCTACCCCGTTCCTTCGTTGCCTTCGTTCTGGGGGGGACTCGGTATCAACCGTTAGGAATACCACATGTTCCCCCCAGAGGCTTCGGCCCTACCGGGCCCCTACAGTTTGCTGACATCTCCTTGAGGCGCTCGTGGAACAGAACGCGCCGTTGACGACTGGGCTCGGTCCAGATTATTTCCAGATTGCCGGACGGCGAGCTACCCAGTGCTCGCCGTCCGCGAACCCGCGCCTACGGTGGTCGGAAATCGGGATCGGGATCTCGGCGGCGGCGGCGTGAGGACCGTTCCCTCACGCGCTCGCGGTCAGCAGCCTCCTTCACGAGCATCACTGCTTCGCAGAAGGAGGCGACCGCATGCCAACCCTCCTCGCTCCGGACCATGGCCTGAACCAGGGCCCGTCGCGAGAGGTCGCCGCTCCCGATAGTCTCCACGAGGACACGGCGGTGCTCCGCCCAAGCGGGGCACACTTCTACCGTGTGCTCCACCGTGTCCTCCGGGCGGTCCACACAGTGGCGACACCCGGGCGTCCTCTCCTGCTTGATTCGATGCAGGAACCTCCCGAACTTACCGTGTCCGGTGAGGACCTGCGTCACACGGAAAGAGAGGACGCCGTGACCTCTTTCCAACCACTCCTCAAAGAGGGGCCTAACCGCCTCAATGACGGCGTGCCCAGCACTGGGTTGCGACAGTCGCAGTCGCCATGCCACCCTAAGATCCCGCCGGAACTCTGTCCGCCATGCCGCGACTTGTCGCGGCAGCGGAGTTTCGCCCCGGCGTTGCATCTCCACGCGCAAATCATGCATGCGTGCAAGGACTGTTGCCTCCAGATCCCACGGTGGCAGGCCAGCGAGGAGGCTCGCCGCTTCGCGGGAGATCGTGCGGTATCCCCGCACCATCCGGATGGCCATGACCCTCTGGCAAGCGTTCAGCTTGGCCGCCGGTCGCTTACCTAGCGACGGCGCCCGAACCGGCGCCCCGTAAAGGGCCATGGACCGAACGATCCCCACGTAGAGCCTCCGGCAGGGGGCGTCTGGACCCCCTAGGTTGGGCAGGAGCCGCTTCAGAGCGGCCCCAGACCTGTCCAGTTTGGGGGCATTACTTGAATAGGCGAATTGGTTGGTGGTATGGTTTTACTTTATTTTTGATTTATACCCACAGCTACTTGATTATTGTGAACATTATTACTGATTACCTACCCATATCATAAAAATATACTTTCCAAAGATTAAGTGTAAGTGTTTGATGTTATTTTAAATAACTATAATAATTTCATAAGTGAATGTTTGCGAAAATAAAAAAAAAGTTGACAATGAAAGTATTGTCAACTAACAATAATTATAATAATAACGTATCTATTATTATATTACGTAAATAATATATGTATTATATATATATTATAAAATTATTTATATTACAAGTTATATACAAAAATTTTGTTAATTAATTTCGTAAATATACATAGTTTATATGTATAAAATTACAAAATTATATTTATCAGACGATAGGAATCGAACTTGGGACCTCTTACTCGTCAGACATGTATCATACGCATTGCGCCACGACGCCGTTAACAACAGGGGCCAATTTCGTCTACTGTTTTGGAGATGAATAAAATACTTCTTCGATAGAATTTAGGCGTATAATCATGAGAATATAGTTTTTACAAAATTGCGTGTGCGTTTCGTTTACCGGTATAATGGCGGAATGACAGTGGCGGCGCGCGCGTAAGAAAACGGAACTAAGCCCCGCACTTCCCCTCTGGGCCGTCCAATCGTAGCGGCTTGCTGGGATGACGATGCGCAGACGAGTTAATTTGTAGCACACAACGATAATACCTGTTGTGTTTCACGCGCTTGCGTTTGACACACACATTTATCACATTAGTGTGGGGGTGCTACGCGAATTAAGTAAGAGAGTGTACAAAGGATGCGGCGTTCGCGCGGCCTACTACAAGGTAGACCGACGACCTGGCGAGCGTCGCGGGAATCCGATGGATGCGAGACGCACAGGACCGATCGCTGTGGCGACGCGCGCGGGGAGGCCTATGTCCAGCAGTGGACGTCTCTCGACTGAGATGACGATGATGAGTTTCGGCTGTGCATTGATATGGCTGTCAGACAGTTAATTTTTTTAGAAATACAGGTATTTAGTTGTAATTTTATGCAAAAGCGTTAATTTTTCATGATTACAATTTTTCATTGGGTTCTTAGTACGACTTTGCCTTACTTATAGACTGGACCTCAAATTTGCTATTTGAATTGTATCAGAATTGTCAACAACTTACAAGTTTAGTACTACCAAACCGTCAAAATCAACAATTATGAAGCCAATGATCGACAATTCTGATATAATTCTAATAGCAGACTAGAGAACCTGTTTGAGTCAGCTCACACCAAGACGCAACGAGACGCTGCATGCATATTTTAGAGTGACTCAAAATAGAACTCATACTACTACTACTCTCGTTTATTTACTACACGAAAAGATACACATTTCATTGTGAGAATTTAGAATACGTTGCTTCATGAAGCGCTGTGCCTCGTGACGCCGCGCGGCGCCTCGCTGCGCAGCGGAACGTTTTCACATCCATGACGTCGTGTTGCCAACGATTTTACTATGCGCCTCGCAACGTTGCGATGCGAGGCGAAGTCACTGGCCTCTTCCTGCATCGTCGCGTGGCGTCGCGTCTCGGTGTGAACTGACCCTTTGTCTGAAATAAACGTCTTTTTTCTGAGCTAATAATTTATGGATAATATTCTAATAATAACTAACATAATAATAATAATAATAATAATTTATTTCATCATATAATAATAATAATAATAATTTATATCATAATATCTCCTGTTCACAGATACGCGTCTGAGAAGGTGCCTCTGATCGCCATCGTGGGCAAAGACTACGGCTCCGGCTCCAGCCGCGACTGGGCCGCCAAGGGACCTTATCTACTGGTAAGTACATATATATTTATTTATTAAAATTATTTACTTATTAAAATAAAATACAGTTACAGACTACAGATTAAGAAAATCAGAACATCCGCTAGAGCCCCGGTCACCGGTGGCACGAAAACGTGCCAGTAAACAAGTATTACCTTTTACCGTTGAGTTCCGCTGGCATAAATTTGTGCCACCGGTACCCGACTGATTTAAAACTGTATTCTAGTAGTATAGTAATAGAAGCTACAGAAACGGAGCAATAACCGTTTTTGTGACCGGAATCAGATTACGCTTACGATAAGAGCCCGCCCGCGGTGTTGACGTAAATAATGGCGGTCTTCTAACAATATTAAGGTTTATATGTATAATACTTGCATAATATAATAGAGTAACACTGATAAATTTGCACCCGTGTGAAGCCGGGGCGGGTCGCTAGTAAACAAAATAAAAAATACTAAACACTCCTATCTCTTCTTCCACAGGGTATCCGCGCAGTGATAGCCGAATCCTTCGAGCGCATCCACCGCTCCAACCTGGTCGGCATGGGCATCATTCCCCTGCAGTTCCTGGAGGGGGAGAACGCAGACACCTTCGCTCTGAACGGCAGCGAGACCTACGATATTGACATCGCTGACACCGTCGCGCCGGGAGATATCATTACTGTCAAGGTAAGCAGTCTGGTAATGTTCCCACTAGTGAAGGAAGGAAGGAAGAAAAATAGCGAGGAGCTCGTGGCTAGATAATAACAGCCGCACGGGTCGATCTTCAAGGTTAAGCAACGCTTGCCAAGGTTGGCCTGGATGGGTGACCATCTTAACATATCGAGTTTCCTTCGTGCCGGCCGTAGGTCTCGGCTGTCATTTGTAGATCTTTGGCAGTCGTTACGGATTGTTAGAAGCCAGTAAATCTGACTCCAGTCTTGCCATGAAGTACCGTGTTACCCCAGTTAATGGGTTGTGGAGGTCTGGTAGGCAGCCGCTCCTCGTAAAATACTGGTATTCAGGTAAATCCTTGCTTGACTGGAAGCCGACCCCAATATAGTTGGGAAAAGGCTAGACAGATGATGATAAGCTGAGACTTTCTCCAACCTGGTCGGTATGGGCATCATTCCACTGCATTTCTTGGACGACTAGAGACTCCTTCGCTCTGGACGGGAGCGAGACCTACGACATTGACATCGCTGAGACCGTCGCGCCGGGAGATATCATTACTGTCAAGGTGAGCAAAAGCAGCCCACTGCTGGGACTCAGGCCTCCTCTCTAGAAGAGGGAATACAATACAAATGGTTATTTTCAAAACCAAATATTTTCTAACAATATATTGTGATTGGAACCTCCTTAGGAAAATATTACCTGTGTTAGGAGACCCCGCTCTTCCATAACTTAATAATAAACTTAAAAAAAATACAACCGACATCAAAATGTTAAAAAAAAAACTCTAAAAAGTTGTTAACCTTAATTTCGGAAGTCGGTGTGTTTTGCCTCTTCGTTATTTAACACTGACTTCAAACGTCGGTAACAGTCCAGGCCAAGCCCATAACTTCTGCGGCGTGTATCGAGGTCGAAGCCTACTGGGGCCTGGGTTGACGAAAGAGAACTCCGGGACCAGATTAAGTCCTGTACCTTCTTTGCCTCAATTTCAGATTAAGACAAAGAGTGGGTTTTAGTCAGTAGAAGTCTGACACGCCCTTCCGCTCCGCCCAGAGTTCCTCCGAACTCCAGGACCCTGAAATTAAAGCAACGAAGGAACAGGATGAGGTTTTAGTAGAAGTCTGAGACAAAATGAGTTCTCCCGCTCAACCTAGAGCGGGAGAAGTCATTTTGATGAACTCCCACCTTAAAAAAAAACAGTTTGGTTCCTATTTCGACTGAACGCTACAATTACTAATCAAATCTAATTTCTCCCCACAGGTGAGCACCGGCAAGTCATTCCAGGTGAAAGTTCGTTTCGACACGGAAGTCGACCTCACGTACTTCAAGAACGGCGGCATTCTCAACTACATGATCAGGAAGATGTTGTAACATACATGTGTAACTATATGTTAGACTATATGTTCCGGAAGTTGTTGTAACATACATGTGTAACTATATGTTAGACTATATGTTCCGCAAGTTGCAGTAACATACCTTTGATCCAATACGGTCACTCAACGATATTTTAAAAAAAAATTGTTTTTACGCCATCTGCATCGCATCTCATATTTTAATGACATAAAAAAAACAATTATTAATCCTGTAAAGTTAATATAACTTTATTCATATCACTTAACTAGCTTTTGCCCGCGGCTTCGCCCGCTTGAAAACGGGAACTAAGTAACTACTAACTAAGTAATAACTTTTTTTACATAAAATATAGCCTATAGCACTCAGGAAGAAAGCAGCTTTCTATCAATATACGAGTATACATTTATGTAATCGAACCAGGATCTTCAAAGATTATCCCATACAAAAAAAAAAAAAACTTTACCTCTTTATTATATTAGTATAGATTACTGGCTACTCGGACATTGTTAAACAGGCCTATAATGTTTCCCATAATTCTGGCCTGTTGGTCTAGTGGTTAGTGGCCCTGACTGCTATGCCGGAGGTCGTGGGTTCGATTCTCACCCAGGACAAATGTTTGTGTGATGAGCACGATCGTTTGTTCTGTGTCTGGGTGTAATGTATCTATAATATGTATGTATTTAGAAATATATAAGTATGTTTATCAGTTATCTAGTACCCATAACACAAGCTCTGCTTAGCTTGGGAGGCTTAGCTAGATGGCGTTGTGTGATGGTTGTGTAATATTATATTATTATTATATTATAATCTTAAAATAGCTATCCTGCAAAATTTGCTTATTTATGACAGTGACGGTATTGGATTAAATGTGCGTACATGTATGTTAGACTATATGTTAGCGTGATGGTTGTTATAACTTGTAGTGTTGTGGTGCGCTAGAGATATCTGTTGCGAATTATATCAACATATGTAGGTATATGTTACTGGAAGATTGTATACTCCGTATGGATGTAAAGGTCATCAATTTACTTTTAAATTACTTATTCCCACATTTATACCTCCTACGCATGAAGTCGTAATATATTTATGTGTGTTAAATAACATAATATGATGGCACCGCCATAAGGTTACTCAAAGTAAATAGCGAGGCAGATAGAACCCACTATGCCCCCACCCTTTCTCAAAACAATTTTTGGAATGCCAATTGCTACCAACTACCAATTTTGATACTGTTTTCAGAAAAAAAGTATTTTTATTGTTATTTGTATAAAATAAACACGGGCAAATATCCAATTAAAAATGGCTCTCCTAAAAAATATCACTTTTTGCCTTACGGTCTTATGCGTAGGAGATATCGAAATTTATGTAAGCAACAGATATTGTGAAGTTTTCTGCTACTTAGCATTTCGGTGTAAGGGTATTTTATTTATTAAAATGTAATTTTGTTGATTGGAAACAGTTGTGGAACATTTTGGAATACTTTTGTCCAATCAAAGATAAAAAATGAAATATATATTTTTTTTGTTTGAGACTAGTATTACTCCACAAAAAAAATAATAAGAACTCAAAAATTTTACATGTTCCACTACTGTTTATAATTGACGGTATTTTAGGTTGTAAAAGGGAACATTTTTAAATCTGTACTGTTATCTAAAAAGTAAAATCGTATCAATTGTAATGTCTTTCTATGTCTGTTCAATCAGTTTATTATTTCCTTATGGTTTGTCAAAAACCTTTCGCCAAACATTCGCATATTTAATAATATTGATAGTGTATAAATAATATTTCCCTAGCATTATATATTTTGTGTCTGAAAATCTGGCAATAATTCATTGGACCAGTAATACTTTAAGGGAATATGATGCTCAACGCTTTGACAATAAGGACGAGATTTCTTTAACAACTATTTATGTATTCACTATTCAGCTGTTCATCATCATCATCTCGGCTGAAATACGTCCACTGCTGGACATAGGCCTCCCCGCACGCATAGTCACAGCGACCGGTCCTGTGCGTCTCGCATCCATCGGACTCCCGCGACCCTCGCCAGGTCGTCGGTTCACCTTGTGGGAGGCTTTCCAACGCTGCGTCTTCCGGTACGTGACCGCCAGTCTAGAATCTTACGTCCCCATCGACCATCTGTTCACTGGAACCCGATGGATGCGAGACGCACAGGACCGGTCGTTGTGGTGACGCTTGCCGAAAGCCGTCCACTGCTGGACATGGGCCTTCCCGCCTATGTCCAGCAGTGAAAGTCTTTCGGCTGAAGTGATCATGATGCTTCATGCAAATTCATGGATTGAACAGTTTCTAGATGCCAGATAAAAATGTGTACTATTGTAAGGTATAGTCCGTCTAATGAAAGCGCGACCTGAGAAAAACAGGTTAAATCCAAAAATGTTGTATGGGGACTAACTATGGTCTATCGGTTTAGGTAGTTAACTAAAGGTAAACAATCTTGGTATGTCTTTTTATATTAAAGAGGTCGTATATATATAATATACACAAAGATTATTTAAATTTAGTTTATTAGCTAACATCGATTTAGGTAAATACCTATTTGCAAAGATTTTTACATACAATTTATAGACAACTTTTAGATAAAAAGACATGCCAAGATTGTTTACCTTTAGTTAACTACCTAAACCGATAGACCATAGTAGGAGAATCATGTCTTGACACTTCACAATTTCGGCTGAATAATGTTGCCAATTAAATTTTAAAAATAAACTCCAGGTCGCGCTTTCATTAGACGCACTATAGTGTAAAACTCCGAATTGTATTGTCTCCTGAATACATGTTTCCGAATTTACTTTTGTCTTGAAATAAATAGATTTATGTGTAAACAATCAGTGTAATCATGTCTAGATATAAGACTACAATTTACTAAAATATATTTGTTATATTTTGTTAGTTTTGTCGTTTTATTTATTATAATACCTAATTGGAATGTTTTTGCCTTTTGCCCAGCAATGGGAGATATTAGGCTATTTTACATAGTTGATGGAGTCACAAGGACTTCAATTATTCGAAATATTATACCGCGGCAATGAAACGCGAAAGGCAAATGAAAAATACAAGTATGGGGAAGAAACGACCAGATATTACTATTATGCGGACCGCCCGGAGTACACGGTGGAGGTGTACACCGCTTGGGCAAAGTAACGGCGTGTCCTCGCGGAGGCGGCGACGCACAGAGCCCTGGTTCAGCCTAGGCAGTCGCCTCCTGCGAAGCAGTAAGTAATGCTAGTAAAAGAGGCGGCTGCACAAACACCCTCAAGCGCGGCCCAGGTTTGCGGACGACGTAGCTTAGTTGTTGCTCGCCGTCTGATAGTCCGGTGACTGCCTGGACTGAGCCCGAGTCGCCGACGGCGCGTAGTGTTCCACGCACTCCTCAAGGGGATGTGAGCAAAACGTAGGGGCTTAGGCTCTACAAATTTAATCAACAACTAAGTTACCTCTACAGTAACATAAGGCATGGAAATTCCGTAACAAAACCGATATAAATCCTAACTATGAAGTAACCGCTAGTAAAT
Organism: Mythimna separata; assembly: GCA_030763345.1. Taxonomy (NCBI): domain Eukaryota; kingdom Metazoa; phylum Arthropoda; class Insecta; order Lepidoptera; family Noctuidae; genus Mythimna; species Mythimna separata. Next base: position 3,941,518 of record CM061193.1, read on the forward strand.
CTCATGAGGAGGTAATTTTTACTAAATAGCGGTTTTCATCGATCGGATCAGATGAAGATATCTATAAATTTCCGAAACGACTTAGATGCTATATTTTCAAAGTTTTGGTTTTACAAAAATAATAGGTACAAATCGAGGGAAACTAGAATCGAATAAACTTTATTGTACACCAAAAAGTAACAATACAGTTTATTCAATAACAACAGTTTATAAATTAAGTAACAAGACAATTTGGACAATCTCAATATCAAATGAAAAGATGCTACCAGTTCTGAAATATTTATAACTAGCTATCCCCTGCGGTTTCACCCACATTTTTCGTTACTGCTCCGCTCCCGTGGGTCGTAGCGTGATGGTATAGCCTATAGCATTCCTCGATAAATGGGCTATCTAACACTGAAATAATTTTTCAAATCGGACCAGTAGTTCCAGAGATTACCTCCTACATACAAACTTACAAACCTACAAACTTCAAATTTTATCTCTTTACTAGCTTTTACCAGCGGCTTCGCTCCCGTCAAATGACTACCCTACATATCCTACGCTACCCTACCCTACCTTCCCTACACTACCCTACCTATCCTACCTACCCTACACTACCCTACACTACACTACCCTACACTACACTGCACTACCCTACACTACCCTACACTACCCTACTCTACCCTACCTAACCTACTTTTCGACACACTTGCTCATAAAGTGGCTGTTATTGCACTATAATTAGGTATATAAAGGGGCTCATTACCAAACTGTGACATTTTGATTACTATTATGCACATGTGCGGTAATGTAGTTAGAACCTTTTTGTTTAACCTCTTTTTTGTCAAAAAGAGTTTTAAGACAAAAAATAATAAAATTTGTTACTGCGTTCAATAGCATAAATTAGTGTTTTACTTACTTATTTGATGCAATTATGTGTTTAAATAAACTATTTAAAATTTTACATATTTAATTAATTAAATCTTTTATCAAGTTTTTATTTTCTATTCATATGCAACCTCATTCTTATTTTTTCTAAACCAACAGCTAGAGTAGCTAGTCTATGGCCGCCATATTTCGCGCATGCGCGCGTTTAAGAAAAGTCAATTTTTAGCCGCCATATTTAAATATAAAATACAGATTTTATAAATATGTCTACCACTATTTATGAGGAAAATGATTTGTGCTGTATGCAAGAAAATCTATGTCATGAGACCACTATACAGTCAAAATAGTTAATTATATCTTTACTGACTGCACATTTACGAACTGTTTCTTTAGATAAACTTTTCATATACCTACTAAGTAAAGTTGATTTTTAATTTATTTTCTTCACAAGTGTGTCGAAAAACGTCGTATGATACACGTGAGTAATTGGTCATTATCGTTCTTGGTTCTCTTAAGACCCTCGCCATGGCTCGGGTCTTAATACCACCGCGACGATAATGACGCACATTACACACTTGTATCATAATGTACTATTACCTACTTTACCTAACTTTTTTTTTTTGAATTTTTCTCTCCGTAAGAACCATCATTGAACTTCAAGAAACATTTAAAAAAAAAATCAGCCAAATCGGTCAAGCCGTTTTCATGTTATGTCGTGACAACGGAAAACGGGTTTCATTTTTATATATATAGATAATATTAGTTTAGATGATCATTAATTCAGGAGAATTTTCTTTTATTCTATTATTTTATTCAAGCGCCCATTAGTTATATCTAGACCAATCACCACCACCATCCACCACCCACCCACTCATGTTTCTTCTTTGCCTTCATTTTAGGGTCCCAGGGTTCTCTTTCGTTCAACCCTGGCCCGTAGGCTTCGACCCTGCCGGGTCTCTACAATTTGTTGACACCTCTTTAAAACGCCCGTGGAACAACACGCATCGTTGACGACATGGGCTAGGTCCGGACTGTTACCGGGCGTCCGCAAGCTACCCATTGCTCGCCGTTCGCAAGCCTGCGTCTACGGTGGCTGGAAATCGGAGTCAGGATCCTGGCAATTGAGGCGGGAGGGCCACCTCCTTCGCTAGCATTACTGCTTCGTAGAAGAAGGCGACCGCCTGCCACTCCTCCGACCCGGCGCGAGAGGTTGCTGCCGTTGATTACCCCCAAGAGGACAAGGTAGTGCTTCGCCCAAACGGACACACCTTGACTGTATAAAGTAAATAACTATAGCAATAATATCTCTGACATATTTAAGATGAATAAACAATAGCAGATCATGTGAACGAAAAATATAAACAATACTTTAAACAAAAACAATTGCAGCGCAAACAGAACTTGGATTACATTATACAATGGTTTCAAGCGCGTCGTCTGACAAAACAAACATATTTTATTGTGTAGTATATTAAGGAGTGTGTGACCTACCTTTGGGACAGTTCAATTTGATTCATTGAAGTGTGAAAAGGTAGTTGAAGTGCGTGTGATTTTTCGCAGAAGTGTTTTTGCAGTGTTTCAGTTGCCACGGATTTTTTTCTGTTAATGTAAGTTGTAGTTTGAAGTATACAGGGTATGTAAGACTTTAACGCACAAACGAAAAACATCGATCCAGGGGCCCAATAGGGCCGAAACCTCTGGAGCTAGGGTTGCCAGATTTTCTAACCGAAAAGTCGGACAAACCATCCAGTTTAGCCGGACATTTGATTAAAAAGGCAGACATTTTTTTTCACGTTTTTCAAATCATACTTTTTACATTCTAACGAAATAATAAGTAATTGCTGATCTGCAAACGCTTGCCATTGCAAGAACGCATGAAAATCTATAAAAATGATAAAATTTAAAAAGCCTAACATAAGCCGGATAGACCTTACTCTGGCTAATTTGGCCGGACAAACATCCAAAAAGCCTGACCGTGTCCGGCTTTATCTATCTATCTATCTATCTGGGGTCATGGATCGCGCATTCCTAAAGGGAAACTCGATGACCTCAGATCGAAGTTAACGTAAGAACGGGGTGGGTTTTGTCAGTAAAAGTCTGAAAATAGTTACCCGCTCAAGAGCGGGAGAAGTCATTCTGATGATTCCCCACTGCAAATAAACTACATGATTCTGGACCCTCCAGTTGTGGAATTTTTCGTCGTATAGAACTGAAACTTGGAGGGCATATTCTTTGTATAACGTAGGCATCCAATAAAAAAGGATTTTTCGAAATTCTACCCCTAAAGTGGTAAAAAGGGGCAACGTTTGTATAGGACAACGTGATTACTTGGTCCAATCTACTTTTGAAACTTAGGGTCAGCTAACATCGAGACGCGATGCGATGCGACGCTGCATGCACATTTTAATACAGTGACTCAAAATAGAACTTTATTTACTACACGAAAAAACACACATTTCATTGTGAGAATTTAGAATACGTTGCTTCATACAGCGCTGCGCCTCGGGACGCCGCGCGGCATCTCGCTGCGGAGCGAAGCATTTTTACATTGACGACGTCGTGTCGCCGACGATTTTACTATGCGCCTCGCAACGTTGCGATGCGTCTCGCGGCGGCGCGCGGTGCAGCGCGAAATCACTGGCCTCTTCCTGCATCGTCGCGTTGCGTCGCGTCTCGGTGTGAACTGACCCTTAGCATAAATAACACAAAAATTTAAATTAAAAAGGTTAATATTATTTGTTATCAAAAACTAGCCCTACAAAACGATATAGGGAGTGTTAAAGTTTGTTCGAAAAATGTTGTTCCTTGAGTTATTTCACTTTATCGGTCTATCATTACTGACCGGACTATTGTAGCCAATAAGCCGGATATAGTGGTGATAGACTGATTAGCGCGCCGCACAATGATAGTCGATGTCACTATTCCACATGACGAAAATCTCGTGAAAGCTGAGAAAGAGAAACATGAAATATCTCGACTTAGCACACGAGGTTGTCGACATGTGGAATGGGGATTCGGCTGTCATTGTTCTCTAGGTTGACTGGTAGAGAATGCCTAAGGCATTAAGTCCGCCTTCGTACTTTTTGTTGCCGAAAGAATAAATAAATTGTGCCGATTGTCGTGACCACCAACGGCCTGATGGCCAAAAGTTTCGACGACCACCTGTCGAAGCGGTCGTTGCGTGGGCCTGATACAGAAGGCAGTACTTCTTGATACGGCTCGTAATGTGAGGAGGTTCCTGTCTCTGAAGCCCTAACTAAACTATCCGTTGAAATTAATAATAAAGACCACTTTCGGGGTATGAATGTGAACAGAGTGTAAATTTCCGCAAAACTCCATTAAAGACAGAGGATCTTCCGACCATACGAGTATTATGTCTGGTATTCGGCAATTGCCCGTTGATGAGAACCCGAAATTATCTATATATTTGGGGCTCTCATATCGCGCGTAGAACTTTAATTGCGCGATACAGGATTCACGAGTATAGTCTGTTTTTTAATCTCTGAGCCTAAAATGACGTGGGTTGTCACACTTGTCACAACACAAAAGAACCGGCATCATTATTATTGTGATATTTGCCTGTGTCAATATAGTCTTAGGGATTAAGAAACATATTTGTTAGGTGACGTGACGCCATAGAAGTCACTACACTGTCATTTACTTTTTCGAAACTACCTTCAAAATGATTGTGTTTATGTGCAGCGTGAAGAACAATGCTTGCCTTCTCAACATTACTCCAACTCCTGTGGTTGACCCCGGTGCTGACGATGACCCCCGTCACCAAGGACCTGCTCACCCCCATCACGGAGTACGGCGAGGGATGCGGATATATGGTGAGTACCACTTCATCATCATCAAGGCATGTGAAGAGATGTAGGAGGGTGATCCAGATTTGGTTAAGTTCAATCTACAAATAATAATAATATTCCACAACTTTCACACAACGCCATCTAGTCCCAAACTAAGCAGGGCTTGTGCTATGAGTACTATACTCCGTTTGTTTAGGTAGTTAACTAAAGGTAAACAGTCTTGGTATGTCTTTTAATATTAAAGAGGTCGTATATAATATACACAAGTTTATTTAAATTTAGTTTATTAGCTAACATCGATTTAGGTAAATACCTATTTGCAAAGATTTTTACATACAATTTATAGACAACTTTTAGATAAAAAGATATGCCAAGATTGTTTACCTTTAGTTAACTACCTAAACCGACGGAGTATATACTACTGATATACATACTTAAATAGTTATGTATTTGTTTCGAACGTGATCCTTTATTTTAACACCTATTGTAATGCGCTCCATAGCACGTTGGCAAACTAAAGGCTGATAATTCTATTTATGCAAGCTGCCTGATAATACATCCCCATAACCAAGAGTCAATTGTCAATGTTTGAATCCCCGGCCGGTCCTATGAGACCGCGCTGATATTGTTTTACTATTGTGTCTCGTTTCGCGGGTATTGATAGTTAAGAGATAGTTAACCTCTTTTCAATCAAACTAGAGTAGATCCTGGCAACTTCTTGACAAAATTGTTGTAAGATGCCATTAAGTTTTACTTTTTCTTTTTTTTTTTGACGGACTTTAGAGCGTTTGTATTATTTTTTTGGTAGAATGTGGACAGTATTTTAAGTTTTTTTTTTTATAAGTAGGTGAAAACTTTTTCGATCGCCTATTAATTTAATTGACAATAGAATAAAATTAAGCCGAGCTGTAACTCCAGACACGGTACACATGTTTAAATTTTTGTTTGTTTTCATTATTGAGTGAAATTCAGTGACCCTTTCAATATTTACAAATTTATTCCCAATGAATATTCTGGTGTGAAATTTGTGTAGTTTTGTAAATCGATCTACCTAACTGGACAATATGTGGAATTGTTAAAACAGGCGCGATATCGGTATTTAGAGGAGCTGAAAACTTTATTGTATCGGTAACTTTAGAAAAGCTTGCCGAAAAGACTAATTTGATACCTTTGCTACCAAATACAGTTATGGATGTATTGGGAACGAATAGAGTGTAAAGTCCCGCAAACCTCTGTTGATAAGGGAAGTTCTTTCGACCAGACGGATGTTTTGTCTGATTTGGGCTACTGCCCTGAGATGATTTCGGGCGGTTGTTTAAGTTTAATTACTCAGATACCGGCGAAACGAGACACAATAGTAAAACAATAACAGCGCGGTCTCATAGGACCGGTTGGGGATTCAAACGTTAATAACATGCAATTTATTACTTCTTCCGACCAATTAGCTGGTCTACAGTGCTTCCAACAGATGATCTAACCACAGACATTTCTTCCAGAGCTGCCCCATCATGGGTCAGAACGTGCTCAACGTGCACATAGTGCCCGCCACGCACGCCGAGCTGGGCTACACGAGCACGTTCTACGAACACTTCACTGGATGTGAGTATACACTACGTGCTCAACGTGCACAACGTGCGCAACGTGCACATAGTGCCCGCCACGCACGCCGAGCTGGGCTACACGAGCACGTTCTACGAACACTTCACTGGATGTGAGTATACACTACGTGCTCTACGTGCTCTACGTGCTCAACGTGCGCAACGTGCACATAGTGCCCGCCACGCACGCCGAGCTGGGCTACACGAGCACGTTCTACGAGCACTTCACTGGATGTGAGTATACACTACGTGCTCAACGTGCGCAACGTGCACATAGTGCCCGCCACGCACGCCGAGCTGGGCTACACGAGCACGTTCTACGAACACTTCACTGGATGTGAGTATACACTACGTGCTCAACGTGCGCAACGTGCACATAGTGCCCGCCACGCGCGCCGAGCTGGGCTACACGAGCACATTCTACGAACACTTCACTGGATGTGAGTATACACTACGTGCTCAACGTGCTTAACGTGCGCAACGTGAACATAGTGCCCGCCACGCACGCCGAGCTGGGCTACACGAGCACGTTCTACGAGCACTTCACTGGATGTGAGTATACACTACGTGCTCAACGTGCGCAACGTGCACATAGTGCCCGCCACGCACGCCGAGCTGGGCTACACGAGCACGTTCTACGAACACTTCACTGGATGTGAGTATACACTACGTGCTCAACGTGCGCAACGTGCGCAACGTGCACATAGAGCCCGCCACGCACGCCGAGCTGGGCTACACGAGCACGTTCTACGAACACTTCACTGGATGTGAGTATACACTACGTGCTCAACGTGCGCAACGTGCGCAACGTGCACATAGTGCCCGCCACGCACGCCGAGCTGGGCTACACGAGCACGTTCTACGAACACTTCACTGGATGTGAGTATACACTACGTGCTCAACGTGCGCAACGTGCACATAGTGCCCGCCACGCGCGCCGAGCTGGGCTACACGAGCACATTCTACGAACACTTCACTGGATGTGAGTATACACTACGTGCTCAACGTGCTTAACGTGCGCAACGTGAACATAGTGCCCGCCACGCACGCCGAGCTGGGCTACACGAGCACGTTCTACGAGCACTTCACTGGATGTGAGTATACACTACGTGCTCAACGTGCGCAACGTGCACATAGTGCCCGCCACGCACGCCGAGCTGGGCTACACGAGCACGTTCTACGAACACTTCACTGGATGTGAGTATACACTACGTGCTCAACGTGCGCAACGTGCGCAACGTGCACATAGAGCCCGCCACGCACGCCGAGCTGGGCTACACGAGCACGTTCTACGAACACTTCACTGGATGTGAGTATACACTACGTGCTCAACGTGCGCAACGTGCGCAACGTGCACATAGTGCCCGCCACGCACGCCGAGCTGGGCTACACGAGCACGTTCTACGAACACTTCACTGGATGTGAGTATACACTACGTGCGCAACGTGCGCAACGTGCACATAGTGCCCGCCACGCACGCCGAGCTGGGATACACGAGCACGTTGTATAAACAAACGCTTTACTGGTTGTGAATATAAAGTCTCAGATACACTAGGGGACAAATTGTATTAATTTATTTAATTACAACGGTTAGTCAACCAATTACAGTAATTAACAAAGACACAGAGACAATTAAAAGACAATTAAAATTATAAACATCACAGTATACATTAAATCCTCTCGCAGTACAGCTGACATACCGATAATAGTAGATTATGATACAAGTGTGTAATGTAGGTGATTACCGTCGCGGTTGTATCCGAGCCGTAGCGAGTGTCTTAAGAGAACCAAGAACGGTAATCACCGATTACTCACGTATATCATACAACGTTTTTCGACACACTTGTGAAGAAAATAAATGAAAAATCAGCTTTATTTAATAGGTATATGAAAAGTTTATTTAGAGAAACAGTTCGTAAATGTGCAGTCAGCAAAGTTATAATTAACTATTTTTGACGGCATAGCGGTCCCATGGCATAGATCTTCTACTTGAAGGCGTACAGCACAAATCATTTTCCTCATAAATAGTTGTTGTAGACATTTTTGTTAAAACTGTATTTTATTTTTAAATATGGCGGCTAAAAAAATTACTTTTCTTAGACGCACTCATGCGCGAAAAATGGCGGCCATAGTCTAGCTACTCTAGCTCTTGGTTTAGAAAAAATAAGAATGAGGTTGCTTATAAACAGAAAATACAAATTTGATGAAAGATTTAATTAATTAAATATTTAAAATTTTAAACAGTTTATTTAAACACGAAATTGCATGAAATAAGTAAGTAAAACACTAATTTATGCTATTGAACGCAATAACAAATGTTTTTTTTTGTCTTAAAACTCTTTTTGACAAAAAATGAGGTTAAACTAAAAGGTTCTAACTACGTTACCGCACTAGTGCATAATAGTACCTAATCAAAATGTCAAAGTCTGGTAACGAGCCCCTTTATATACCTAAGTGCAGTGCAATAACAGCCACTTTATGAGCAAGTATGTCGAAATAGTATATTTCATTACGAGTGCGGAAAGCCTGTCATTGCAAAGAGTTCCGACAAATGTTAACCCGAGCCGAGGCGCAGCCGAAGGTGAGGGTTGACAGTCGGAACAAGTTGCAATGACGGTTCCGCACGTGTACTGAACGACTATTTTTAATACAGTTGCGAAAAAATGAAGCAATTTAATGAAATAATAAAAACACAATAAAATTAACTAACTAGTCAAAATGGCGCCAACCGTAAAATAATATAAGCAGAGATGTTTTTTTCACCCATTCTGGGTAAGCAAAGGGAACTAAGCCCATACAGCCAAGTCTTCAGTAGAATTTTTTTATTGATATGAAATGAAATTTAATGAGATGAAATGAAATGAAACCTAACCTAATTCATTGAATCAAATCATTAAATTTGATATTGAAACAAATTAGTAGCTTATTTTTAGAAATATTTGCACTAAAAACTTTTTTAGTAAAAACTTCGTGGTTGATTTTTTCTTTTTAATAGACATTATTTTGACAGTTGGGAAAGAAAACGCACGAGTCCGGGAATGGTAAAGAAAAAGCACGAGTGTGTAATAGCCCACTTTCCGAACGCTATACGTCCCTGCAATATGCCACTTTTTGAGCAACTGTATTAAAAAGAAATGTACGATCTTTCCAGTGAGACCTTATAGAGCGGAAATTGAACGGAAACAAATAAAATTGCAGCCATTCGCAAAAAAAAGTTGGCAGAACCTACTTAATTAATTAAGTATCGTAAATCCTGGAAGAGCTTTCACGATTTATACATTTAATCAATACATGTCAAAGTCAATACACTCTTAAGAGATAGTGAACCTCTTTTCAATCAAACTATAGTAGATCCTGGCAACTTCTTGACAAAATTATTGTAAGGTGCCATTAAGTTTTACTTTTTCTTTTTTTTTCTTTGACGGACTTTAGAGCGTTTGTATTATTTTTTTGGTTAAATGTGGACAGTATTTTAAGTTTTTTTTTTATAAGTAGGTGAAAACTTTTTTCGATCGCTTATTAATGGGATTGAAAATAGAATAAAATTATGCTGAGCTGTAACTCCAGACATTATACACATGTTTAGATTTTTATTTGTGTTTATTATTGAGTGAAGTTCAGTGACCGTTTCAATATTTACAAAGGTCATTGGGCGTATCTGACCCGCTTTGCAAAGAGTGGCAGACATTAATCAAAATAGTTTTAAACTAAGGGGAATAAAATGACCTTTCATTGTATTATATAGTTATTTATTTATAAATCGATTAACAAAAATGTACAGGATCGTTTAAAAAAATTAATTCTAACGGTTTCAGAGGATTTTATATCAAAGGCATAATTTTTTTTTAATAGCATACAGCATGGTGCACTGATGTGCCGATATTATAGAGGCATGTATACGCTTTCTCTTTCGCACATTAGTTAGTCCAAACTAGTTTTGTTGCGCTCGCGGACTGACTCGCCGCCCCTCTGCGCAGTCCTTCGTTAGCTATCAGGAAGCAACAGCCGCACCTGTTGCCTTCTTAAATGATCTTATGCTTGATTTGGATCAAATAAAATAAAGATATTTTAATGAGCTAGCATTTTATTCATATTCCTCATATCAGTTTATAGCACTTGAATTATTCTAGATTCCCATGGCTCACATTAATGCGACTAATGCCATAGTAAATCAGAGCGTTATATCATTACACTCTACTAATTTCATTTGTGTCCGCCATGGGTATGGTTTCCATGCTAAGACCGTTTTCACATTATCCGATCCGATATCGGTACCGGACGCCGATCCGATATCGGGGTAAGTAAAATGTATGAAATGCCGTGCTCCGATATCCGATATCGGGTCGGACAATATGAAAGATAGGCACATATTTTATACATTTTTACTTACTTACCCCGATATCGGATCGGCGTCCGATACCGATATCGGATCGGATAATGTGAAAACGGTCTAAGGTGCCGCAATTACCTTTATTCCCAATGAATATTCTGGTGCGAAATTTGTATAGTTTTCTGTATCGATTAATCCGTGGTAATCCAATCAATGGTAATCCGTAACGAAATGTAACTTCAATCCAATCCATACATGGTAGTCCATTTCGTAGTCCAATGGTCCAATCGTAGGCCAGTAAGTTGCCCCCTATCATCAAGATGATAATCATCAGAATGACTTCTCCCGCTCTTGGGCGGAGCAGGAGGGCGTGTCAGACTCTTACTGACCTAACCCCTACCCCGTTCCTTCGTTGCCTTCGTTCTGGGGGGGGCTCGGTGTCAACCTTTAGGAATACCACGTGTTCCCCCCAGAGGCTTCGGCCCTGCCGGGTCCCTTGCCCCCTAGTGTAACTGGGGTAACACGGTACTTCATGGCAAGGCTGGAGTCAGATTTACTGGCAGGGACTGTGCGGCTGTAATTATCTAGCGACGGGTTCCTCAACCATTACATTTTGTATGGACTTCAAAAGAGACTGTGACCCCTGAGTTTGTTTCGGTGTTTCTTCTCAGGGCAGTCAGTGAGGAAACACCGGCATCATTCAGGTCAGTCGAGTTTTTTTTTAAATTATATAAACTAGTTCTTGACTGCGATCCCACCTGATGGTAAGCAGTGATGCAATCTTAGATGGTGAGGCGCACTAATTTATTAAGAGCCTATTCACTCTAGCCTTGAAGACACCCAAATTATAATTGGACGGAAAGACCGCAGCAGGCAAATTATTCCAGTCCTTCGATGCATACGGTATAAACGACGAAGCGAAGCGCTTTAGTCAGGTTTCAACAACTTAAGGATGGATATTTGCCGTACGACGGTTTGTCCGATGGTAAAAAGTCAGAGGGAAAAGAAAAGAGGGTAATGTCTAACCTTTATTCCAGATGAACCGGGATACGACCACACCGTGGTGAATATGAAGAACATATTGGATGCAGTTATCACTGCTCTTTGGACGGACGAGAAAAGAAAGTAAGTTTTAATCCTGGCCTGTTGGTCTAGTGGTTAGTGGCCCTGATTGCTATGCCGGAGGTCGTGGGTTCGATTCCCGCCCAGGACAAATGTTTGTGTGATGAGCACGATCGTTTGTTTTGTGTCTGGGTGTAATTTATCTATACTTTCTTTGCTAATATTATAAAGAGGAAAACTTTGTTTGGTTGTAATGAATTGGCTTAAAAAGTACTGGACCGTTTGAAAAATTATTTCACCATTCGAAAGCTACATTATCCACGAGTAACATAGGCTAAATTTTTTTTGACAAAAAAAATTAATATATTTTTCGGACACAAGGTCTAAAAAAATCATGTTACATATAATTTATATGGCAGAACACCGTTTGCCGAGTCAGCTAGTCCATAATATGTATGTATTTAGAAGTATATAAGTATGTTTATCATTTGTCTAGTACCCATAACACAAGCTCTGCTTAGCTTCGGACTGGATGGCGTTGTGTGATGGTTGTAAAAAAAATACGCTTAAAATTACACAGTATGAAAGCGAAAGCTAGGCGAAGGCTTGTATCATCATCATCATCTGCCTAGCCTTTTCCCAACTATATTGGGGTCGGCTTCCAGTCAAGCCGGACTTAGCTGAATACCAGTATTTTAAGAGGAGGCAAGTAATATAATAATAATAATAATTTTCCACTACCGGGACTTAAACCTCTTTTCTAGAAGAGCGAATGGGCCGTAATCCACCACCCGAGCCCAGTGCGGGTTGGTGGATGTCACATGTCTTCGAACTTTTGATTCTAAGACATACCAGGTTCCTCACGATGTTTTCCTTCACCGTTTTAAGAGCTGTGGTGATTTATTAATGTTACTAAGTAAAGCGCCTAGGGAGCAGTGGTGGCCCAGTGGTAACTGCCCCGACTTGCAAGTTGTAGGTCGCGGGTTCAAACCCAGTCAGGCGCATTACTCTGTGTAATTTATTTTATCGCCACTGCTCTCAAAACATTGAAGGAAAATGTCCAACCAAAAATTCGAAGACATGTGACATCCGCCAATCCGTTCTGGGCCCGCGTGATGGATTATGGCCCATTCCCTCTCCTAGAGAGGAGGCCTGAGTCTCAGCAGTGGGAACATTATAAGGCCGATAATGCAAAAAATGCAAAGTACCTAAAGCGCCTGGCTGGGTTTTATACCGCAACCTATATGTAAGTCCGGGACGTTACCACTCTCTCAACTGCATCTGCCTAGCCATTTTCCCAACTATATTGGGGTCGGCTTCCAGTCGAGCCGGATTTAGCTGAATACCAGTATTTTACGAGGAGCGGCTGCCTACGAGACCTCCACAACCCATCAACTGGGGTAACACGGTACTTCATGGCAAGACTGGAGTCAGATTTACTGGCTTCTGACTATCCGTAACGACTGCCAAAGATCTCCAAATGACAGCCGGGACCAACGGCTTAACGTGGTTTCCGAGGCACGGAGGAAACTCGTTATGTTAAGATGGTCACCCATCCACAGACCAACCTAGGCAAGCGTTGCTTAACCTTGAAGATCGACCTGTGCGGCTGTTATTATTTAGCCACGAGCTCCTCCCTCTCTCAACTCTCGTTAAAAAAAGAAGAACTGTACTTTATTATATTTTATTTTATTTTATTTTTAAGGTTCACTTTCTCGGACATGCCGTATTTATTTCACTGGTGGAAGAGCAGGGATCTAACAGGTAAATAAAATAATAAATAAATTTCTTGGTTAAATAATTACTATACTCCGTCGGTTTAGGTAGTTAACTAAATGTAAACAATCTTGGCATGTCTTTTTATCTAAAAGTTGTCTATAAATTGTATTTAAAAATCTTTGCGACAAGGTATTTACCTGAATCGATGTTAGCTAATAAACTAAATTTAAATAATCTTTGTGTATATTATATATGACCTCTTTAATATAAAAAGACATACCTAGATTGTTTACCTTTAGTTAACCACCTAAACCGATAGACCATAGTCATAAAATTAAAAGTCATAAAAGTTTAAATTCGCCTACGTCGTAGCTTGCCCTGAGCTACGGCGTAGTAGAATTGCTACGTAGAGTTTTGTGCTACGGCGTAGCTTGGATTATTCGATTGTTCGAACATAGCGATAGTTCTTGATTGTTTTAACGTTGACTTGATTTCAACTCGGTCTGTTATTGCAACTTTTGGTTTACAGTTTCGAATGAGAGTGACTGATTCCAAATCGATTTCTTTGACTCGAAACAATCGAAAAAAATCTCGATTATTTTGTAGAAGGCGAGTCAATGGTTGACTCGATGGTTTATTTTAACGACTCCGATTCTTTTGATTTTTTTTAAAGTTATTATATTGATTAATTTATTTAAAATTAAGTCCTTAACTAAAAACTACATAAAGACTTACTCTTACCTAAACTATGGCGTCAAAAAATTCTTTCGATTGTGAACACATCTCGGAATCGAATCATAGCAATGATATCATCTCGTTGCAGTGAAGCGCATGGTCTACCAGCTGCTCCGGCAGGGGAGGCTGTTCTTCGTGGGAGGCGGGTGGAGCATGAGCGACGAGGCCACCACCAGCTACCACGCCATCATCGACCACTTCACCTACAACTTGAGGTGAGAGCTCCTTTGTTACTACTCCCTGATGACCCCACATGGGGTTACACCCCACGGGTTGTATGAAAAAAAAGAGTTTTTTTTTTGTAAGGGGAATCATCAGAATGACTTTTTGACTCTTGGGCGGAACGGGAGGGTGTGTCAAACTCTTACTGACTAAACGCCTACCCCGTTCCTTCGTTGCCTATGATCTGGGGGGGACTCGGTGTCAACCTTTAGGAATACCACGTGTTCCCCAGAGGCTTCGGCCCTGCCGGTCCCCTACCGTTGACGACTGGGCTCGGTCCAGATTATTACCAGACTGCCAGACGGCGAGCTACGACCCTGGGACCCAGGAATTAGGGCAAAAAAGGAACAGGAGTGGGTTTTAGTCAGGAAAAGTCTGAAAAGCCATCCCACTCTACCCAGAAAGGGACAAGTCATTATGATGATTTCCCAGATTTATTCCCAGTAGTCTAAAAAAGATTCGGTCCTCCCCAGTGGTGACGATTATAACTTTTTATTTCCCACTCGTTCCGCTATAGACCGAGAGTCAAAATGCAGTAATGTTGATTTGAATAAGAGATATCACGGAATTTTTTAATGTTTTAGTTTGAATTTCTTAGCAATGATGATACTCAAAAATACTCTTGCTCAGAAAATCGGATGGGAATCAAACCCACAGCCTCCGATATAGCAGTCAGACCAACAGACCAGTTAAAAGTATTTTGCAAGTTGGTTTTTACAAACTCTTTTACATGTAAATTTTTTTCGTCAATTTGTATTTACTAGATGAGACCGATATTTCCTAGCGGACTACCCTGAGATTAAACACCGAAACAAACTCAAGGGTCACAGTCTCTTTTAAAGGTCATTCAAAATGTCAAATCAAAGGTCAAATCATATGCGAACCATGCAGATTAGTGTCTGAGGCGGCCTTTTATTTATTTATTTATTTATTTAAACTGTATGTACAGTGGTGGTACATAGGCGGACTTAATGCATCAGGGCATTCTCTACCAGTCAACCTTAGGGTTAAAAAGAAAACACTGTGGTAGGTCTGCACAATAAATAAATAAGTGATTATTAAAATAGAGGTTTTGACGATAAAATTTGATTATAATTTATTATAAAATACGTATATATGCTAATAAAATAAACTAATAAATAGTGTAATATATACTAAATCAATATAAATAAGAGAACTTAAATTAGATAGAACAATTATGATGACGACCAAACTAAGTTTGAGAGGACTTCAAGTAGTAGTTCCGGATTTTCCTTTTGAGGAAAGAACCATGCAGATTAGTGTCTGAGATGACCTTTTGAGGAAAGAACCATGCAGATTAGTGTCTGAGATGACCTTTTGAGGAAAGAACCATGCAGATTAGTGTCTGAGGCGACTTTTTGAGGAAAGAACCATGCAGATTAGTGTCTGAGATGGCCTTTTGAGGAAAGAACCATGCAGATTAGTGTCTAAGGTGGCCTTTTGAGGAAAGAACCATGCAGATTAGTGTCTGAGGCGGCGGCTATTTGATGAAAGAACCGTGCAGATTAGTGTCTAAGGTGGCCTTTGAGGAAAGAACCATGCAGATTAGTGTCTAAGGTGGCCTTTGAGGAAAGAACCATGCAGATTAGTGTCTGAGGCGGCGGCTATTTGATGAAAGAACCATGCAGGTTAGTGTCTGAGGTGGCCTTTTAAAGAAAGAACCATGCAGATTAGTGTCTAAGGTGGCCTTTTGAGCAAAGAACCATGCAGATTAGTGTCTGAGGTTGCCTATTGAGGAAAGAACCATGCAGATTAGTGCCTGAGATGGCCTTTTGAGGAAAGAACCATGCAGATTAGTGTCTGAGATGACCTTTTGAGGAAAGAACCATGCAGATTAGTGTCTGAGATGACCTTTTGAGGAAAGAACCATGCAGATTAGTGTCTGAGGTTGCCTATTGAGGAAAGAACCATGCAGATTAGTGTCTGAGATGACCTTTTGAGGAAAGAACCATGCAGATTAGTGTCTGAGGCGAGTTTTTGAGGAAAGAATCATGCAGATTAGTGTCTAAGGTGGCCTTTTGAGGAAAGAACCATGCAGATTAGTGTCTGAGGCGGCGGCTATTTGATGAAAGAACCGTGCAGATTAGTGTCTAAGGTGGCCTTTGAGGAAAGAACCATGCAGATTAGTGTCTAAGGTGGCCTTTGAGGAAAGAACCATGCAGATTAGTGTCTAAGGTGGCCTTTGAGGAAAGAACCATGCAGATTAGTGTCTAAGGTGGCCTTTGAGGAAAGAACCATGCAGATTAGTGTCTGAGGCGGCGGCTATTTGATGAAAGAACCATGCAGATTAGTGTCTGAGGTTGCCTATTGAGGAAAGAACCATGCAGATTAGTGTCTGAGATGACCTTTTGAGGAAAGAACCATGCAGATTAGTGTCTGAGGTGGCCTTTGAGGAAAGAACCATGCAGATTAGTGTCTGAGGTGGCCTTTGAGGAAAGAATCATGCAGATTAGTGTCTGAGGCGCCTTTTTGAGGAAAGAACCATGCAGGTTAGTGTCTGAGGTGGCCTTTTAAAGAAAGAACCATGCAGATTAGTGTCTAAGGTGGCCTTTTGAGCAAAGAACCATGCAGATTAGTGTCTGAGGTTGCCTATTGAGGAAAGAACCATGCAGATTAGTGCCTGAGATGGCCTTTTGAGGAAAGAACCATGCAGATTAGTGTCTGAGATGACCTTTTGAGGAAAGAACCATGCAGATTAGTGTCTGAGATGACCTTTTGAGGAAAGAACCATGCAGATTAGTGTCTGAGGTTGCCTATTGAGGAAAGAACCATGCAGATTAGTGTCTGAGATGACCTTTTGAGGAAAGAACCATGCAGATTAGTGTCTGAGGCGAGTTTTTGAGGAAAGAATCATGCAGATTAGTGTCTAAGGTGGCCTTTTGAGGAAAGAACCATGCAGATTAGTGTCTGAGGCGGCGGCTATTTGATGAAAGAACCGTGCAGATTAGTGTCTAAGGTGGCCTTTGAGGAAAGAACCATGCAGATTAGTGTCTAAGGTGGCCTTTGAGGAAAGAACCATGCAGATTAGTGTCTAAGGTGGCCTTTGAGGAAAGAACCATGCAGATTAGTGTCTAAGGTGGCCTTTGAGGAAAGAACCATGCAGATTAGTGTCTGAGGCGGCGGCTATTTGATGAAAGAACCATGCAGATTAGTGTCTGAGGTTGCCTATTGAGGAAAGAACCATGCAGATTAGTGTCTGAGATGACCTTTTGAGGAAAGAACCATGCAGATTAGTGTCTGAGGTGGCCTTTGAGGAAAGAACCATGCAGATTAGTGTCTGAGGTGGCCTTTGAGGAAAGAATCATGCAGATTAGTGTCTGAGGCGCCTTTTTGAGGAAAGAACCATGCAGATTAGTGTCTGAGGCGCCTTTTTGAGGAAAGAACCATGCAGATTAGTGTCTGAGGCGCCTTTTTGAGGAAAGAACCATGCAGATTAGTGTCTGAGGCGCCTTTTTGAGGAAAGTACCATGCAGATTAGTGTCTGAGGCGCCTTTTTGAGGAAAGAACCATGCAGATTAGTGTCTGAGGCGCCTTTTTGAGGAAAGAACCATGCAGATTAGTGTCTGAGGCGCCTTTTTGAGGAAAGAACCATGCAGATTAGTGTCTGAGGCGCCTTTTTGAGGAAAGAACCATGCAGATTAGTGTCTGAGGCGCCTTTTTGAGGAAAGAACCATGCAGATTAGTGTCTAAGGTGACCTTTTGAGGAAAGAACCATGCAGATTAGTGTCTGAGATGACCTTTTGAGGAAAGAACCACGCAGATTTGAGTGAACCTGTTCAGTCAGTGAAGCATTTTTCGTTGATATGTTAGTCAGTTAGTTTCTCCTTTTATTTAACAAATCAAGACACAATGCAAAATAATGGGTAAAATGCACCCATTTTCTGTTGAGTTTTGGGTTCGGTTTCGGCCGAAACCGAAACCGAATATTCGGCCGGAAAACCAGTTTTGGTCGGACTCTAATTTTTATACAAAAACTAATGGAAACTGTTAGTTAGTTTCTCCTATTGTACAGACAAAATGTATCAAACTTTGAATCTTCAATTTATTTTTGCAGAAAGATCAACGCGACGTTCCTGGAGTGCGGTCGTCCGCTGGTCTCGTGGCAGGCAGACGTGTTCGGGCACTCGCGCGAGTTCGCGGCGCTGCTGGCCATGATGGGCTTCGACGGCCACTTCGTCAGCCCCATCAGCTTCGAGGATGAGCTCGCCAGGATGAAGAGCAGGAGCCTGGAGTTCGTGTGGAGGGGGAGTGATGATTTGGGTGAGTTTGGTGTCATGGGACGCTCGCCGTCCGGCAGTCCGATAACCACCCGGTGAAGGAGTGATGATTTGGGTAAGTTAGATACGAGCATCATACATGACGGCGAGCAATGTCACGCTCGCCGTCTGGCAGTCCGATAAATCATCCTGCGAGGTCACTCCCTCACCGGATGACGGAGGCCAAGACTCTGGAGTTCGTGTGGTGGGGGAGTGATGATTTGTGTGAGTTAGATATCATATGACGGCGAGCAATGGGTAGCTCGCCGTCCAGCTGTCTGGTATCTATTCGGACTGACCCCAAGTAAGTTAGATACGTGTATCACATGCTATATAATATAAGTACCGTGTTACTCCAGTTAATAGGTTGTGGAGGTCTGGTAGGCAGCCGCTCCTCGTAAAATACTGGTATTCAGCTAAATCCGGCTTGACTGGAAGCCGACCCCAATATAGTTGGAAAAGGCTAGCTAGATGATGAGATACGAGTATCACACACTCTTGGACGGCTAGCAATGGGGTGCTTGCTGTTCGACAATCCGGTAATCATCAGAACCAAAGTTATCGACGACGAGTAGTGTTCTATGCGCGCTTCAAGAGATCCAGCAGAGTCGAAGCCTACTGGGGCTGTGCAGGAGCTCAGGGAGATGTTGAAATAAGTGGACTGTATTTTAGTTTAAAATGAAGTATAAAAACGAAAGAAAGTAGCGGTACAGAGAGGTTGGAAAAAGACTAGTGTTGGTCAAGCCGTCTGCTGATGAAGTGGCCCCAACCAGTGCTGCAAGGAAGATAAACTCGAGACTCCGGAACGAAAGACAAAGAAGCAACGTCCGAAAGAAAGCTCGTGGCCTCAGATCGAAGGCAACGTGGTAACAGGGTGGGGGTTAGTCAGTAAAAGTCTGACACCCTCCTGTTCCGCCTAAGCGCGGGAGAAGTCATTCTAATAATTCTCCACTTGAAAAAAAAAAACGTCTAAACAGGGGTCCTATTTTTTTTAGTGAAACGCATGTTACTAAAAGAGTTATGAGTTTACACAATCCATCTATCTTTTCCTCTCCATCCATCCACATGGATAGAGAGAAAAAGATAGATGGATTGTGTGAGAAGTGATATGGAAGAAAAGGGAGTTAGTGATAGCGTGACGAGTGACAGGACAGAATGGAAGAAAAAAACATGTTGCGCCGACCCCGAATAAAACGGTACAAGGGAAGGAAGATGATAATGGCCATAGGTCACCTAGCTACGCCAGTACACGGAACACGTTGCAAATGTCTGGAATGTTCCAGGTTCTAGCACGGACATCTACACTCACAAACTGTTCGACGTGTACCGGTCTCCTCCGGGGTACTGCTCGGAGTAGTGACCTAGTGACCTACACGGAACACACTGCTGATGTCTCGCATGTTCCAGGTTCTAGCACGGACATCTACACTCACAAACTGTTCGACGGCTACTGGTCTCCTCCAGGGTACTGCTTCGGAGGGTTCTGCAACGATCCTCTCATCGTCACCTCGGATTCCGTCTTCAGTAACGTGGAAGAGAGGGTATGTGTTCATTTATTTTATTTATCAACTAGCTTCTGCCAGCAGCTTCGCCCGCGTGTAGAGTTAGTTTAGTCTTAGCGTGATGATATATAGCCTTCCGGGATAAATGAGATAGATGATATCTTACACTTAAAGAATTTTTCAAATCGTACCAGTGGTTCCTGAGATCAGCGTGTTCAAACAAACAAAGTCTTCAGCTTAATAATATTAATATAGATTTATGTAACGTTAAGCCGTAGGTCCCGGCTGCGGCTGTCATTTGTAGATCTTTGGCAGTCGTTACGGATAGTCAGAAGCCAGTAAATCTGACACCATGAAGTACCGTGTTACCCCAGTTAATCGGTTGTAGAGGTCTGGTAGGCAGCCACGCCTCGTAAAATAAAAATCGTTAATAAAATAAATCCGGCTTGACTGGAAGCCGACCCCAATATAGTTAGGAAAAGGCTAGGTAGATGATGATGATGAACCGTTTCTGCCCAATTTGATGAGTAAAAGATAAATTAATTTTAATATCTCTCTAATTTTCTCTTTTTTTCTAAAATAGATAAAATTAGAGAGATAGAAAAAAGTACCTGGTTTTGTCGGTCTACTGTACACTATAGCCGTTGGGATCGTGGGTTGACTTCCAAAAGGGTAACCTGTGGTCCTGGAACGCAAAAGGGCAAGAAAGCAAAATTATTCCGCGTACATTTGTGTGACACGTTTACCTAGTTTTAATATTAATATGTACAGGAATACCTTAATTGTTTTATGTTCCAATTAAGAAAAAAAATTAAAAGTAACATCATAGTGTGGTTTTAGTAAGTAAAAGTCCTAGGGAGAAGCCATTAGAAGATTACCTATCTTAAAAAAAACGCTATTGCGGTGGATGGTCGATTTATACCAATATAGGGAGTACACGGGGAGGCTTAACGAAGGTTTTCGTTTTCGAATCCAGTAACAAACTTCTCTTTTTGTCGTTCCTTTAAGTTCATTTTATATTTTTGTTTCTGTTCCAGTTTTTTAGCAAAATACTTTAGTTCGTTTTTAGTTAATTGAAATTAGTTTAGAGCTTTTTATTATTATTTTGTAATACTGTAAATATAATTTGATTAAACTATCAATAAATAAAAGTTTTTTAGTCATTTATTGAAACTGTTTGACATTTCCATTTTTAAATTGGTAGCCTATTTTCATAAAATAGTTGGTTTTAATTTTCAAGACGTCGATTGTTTTTATCATAAAGGCTGAAACAGTCGCATCGCCATCGTACTATGCCATCAAACCATGACCTAAAAGTTGACGATAGATGGCGACACAAAGTAACTAACCCTAAAACACGCAAGTAAAAGTTACTTAATTTTCTTTTAAAAGATCTCTCTCTCCAGTTGTAAGAACTGGTAAAGACAAAAATGCCAGCTAATATAAGATGTTATTGACTAAAATTTAAGTTCGAAAGCTCTTTAAAAATACGTAAATTCATGACGCTTCGCAGTACTAGTTTAAATATGGTTCCAAACATAGGATTCCAAAATTACTATCTACTACGCATGCGCAAATCTGGCGTTTGACATTTAATGGGCAAAGGTAATATGATTCCTCATACGTTCAGCCTATTTTATAAGCATAAATAAATCATTTTTAGTAAATATAAATCATTTATTGTTTTATTAACTCTATATTTATGAATTAAAATCATGAAAACTCCAAAAAAAAGCTCCTGAAAAGCTTTTAAGTGGCAAGAGTTGACAAAATATATCTATCCCTTTTTAGTGTTCGCAAAATCCTATTCCTGGCTTTGTCTTTTAATCGTTAAATGGGTATTACTATAGACCTGTCACTTTGACAGATGAATAGAGTACCCAATGAGAACGGTCTAAACTAGCGTTGAGGGAAATCTCTGCACCCTATCTCTCCTGCAGGAAAACTCGTAAATGAAGTTCCAGAATTTGACCTTTGAATAAAAAAATAACTAAACGCTTTATGATAAAACAAAAAATACGTAATTAAAGCTAATTAAAATAGCTTTTATTTAAACTAAATATGTTAGAACAAAAGTATAGCGGTTTCAGAGAAAAAAAATCCTAAAGTTGAAATCCTGCATCTCGCAAGCGAAGTTTTCACGTCCAGTTTCAACTGAAGGAATTTTCGAGGTTCTAAGTCGGGAGGTCCGTGGCTTCATCGTAAATCGGTGCGCCAGGAGCCGATCTAAGTCCTGGCTTCATGATATGATCAAGCTGAGAAAAGCCAGCTGTCTATATAATGCAATAATACGAGTAATACTATGATTTCCAGTCGAAAGTAATGAACAAAGAGGGAACGACCCTCAACACAACGACTGAAGCCCCTTTGACCTCCTTTTTGTGTTTTAAAACCGCTTTTTGTTTTGTCTATTTCGATATTTTTCGCTTTTATGTCTTTGGGAATGGGTATTCTTTGAGAATTTAAGGCAATAGTGGAGTAAACTTTTAGTTAAAACGTTTTTTAAGACAATTTTAAAGCGAGTAAATGGGGTAGGTTTCAATGTGAATTTTTCAATTGATATGTATTTTTCTAATTAAAAAAAAAAATAATTATGTAAGTCTAACTCAAAGTAGAAGTCAAAAGTCAAAGCCATTTATTTGCATTAACTGCGGTACTCATGTACTGCATTTAATCTATACTAATATTATAAAGAGGTAAAATTGGTAAGTTTGTATGTAGGGGGTAATCTCTGGAACTACTGGTCCGATTTGAAAAATTCTTTCAGTGTTAGATAACCCATTTATCGAGGAATGCTATAGGCTTATATACCATCACGCTCCCACGGGAGCGGAGCAGTAACGAAAAATGCGGGTGAAACCGCAAGGGACAGCTAGTGCAATATATGGTTACGATACGATGGTAACACATAATATATTGGCGCAATGATACATTTGGCATGCAAATATTCAAAAATAATATGAACATATTAAACAAATCTCTACAAAACACTATTTTTAAGAAAAATATAACCTTTTGAACTCGAAAAATCAAATATTATTTTTTAGAATAGTGTTACTGACACAAACAAAATAAAATCTGTAGATAAGTACACAATTTAACAATCTATATTCTATATTAATTTTATAAAGCAGAACAGTTTGTTTATTTGAACGCGCTAATCTCAGGTACTACTGGTCCGATTTGAAAAAATATTTCAGTGTTAGATAGCCCATTTATATCATCATGCTAAGACCAATAGGAGTGTAGCACCTCACCTATAGAAACGAAGTCGCAGGTTAAAGTTAGCGTTAACAATTGCACGCAGACGAAGTCGCGGGCGGAAGCTCGTAAGTAATATAACTAAGTTCACATGCTAGTGTTAATAATAATAATAATAATAATATCCTTTATTGTCAGGCATCTAAGGCCCATAGAAAAAATACACAAATAATCTTATAAAAATTATAAACTAATACATAATAAAATAAAGTAAACTATTGACCACTATTGCACACGAATTGACGGCGTCGTGTTACACTGTGATGTCGGTATCGTTCCGCGAAATCGTCGAAACAAAACACCCTTCGGCCAAAACTCTCCTTTGAGGAAGGTCTCCAAAAGGTGAGTCGGCACCCGCACCACAAACGACTTAAAATTAGTGTTATGGCGCGACTCCAACTGCACCACTCTCAAAGACCGGTTCGTCTTCACTCGTACATATTCCACGATCTCCTCAACCTTCGTGGTATAATGTAGTCTCGACACATACAGCAGCGTCGTGGGTATTGCTGGACGCAGCAGCATGTTGGGTCCTGCCAGCGCGGTACCGCACTGGTTCTGACAAGTAGGCTTCTTTCTCTTCTTCTTCTCTACCTTTACGAAGCCATCCTCGTCGCTCTGCTTACCCCCATTCCTTTTACCTGCTGGTTGCGTTGTCTGCGACACAGCAGGTTTCTTCGCGGCAACAATAGCGGAGTAGGCACGTTTAGGGGTCGACGTACCTACACGCGTCACCACTTCGACCGGTGACGAAACAGCGACGGCAGCGGCGGGGCTAGATGCACCGCAAGCATTTTCAGCAGCGGGTGACGCACCGCAACTCGCCGACTCCAAACTGCGGATGGATGCATTTTGCGCCCCGCGACGAATATTCGAGCTGGTGTTGTTAGGCGCCCTACTTTCCGACATAGCGTTGCGCAACAACTCTACTTCGGCACGCAGCGCACCTACGGTGGTATTTGATACCTCCAGCTTCGATTGTACCTCGATCAAGCTTGCTTTCAGGGATGTAATGTCCTTAAGCAACCTGGTGACATCAACGTGTTCGAACGTGACGGGAGGCAGTTTATGCAGATCCTTCGCCACGAAAGCGGGCACGTCGTCCGGGTCGGTGCTCTTCATCATTGTAATGATGTCCTGAACACTTTTCTGGCCGCCATCCCTCCGTCGGGATTGCATCTGGTCAACTTTCCCCAGCGCTTGGAATAGTAGCAGCTTGGCGCTGCTTATCTCCTCCTCGTTGTAGCTGGACTTGCAGATCTGCAGGATGCTGACCTCGTCCATATAGTCGATGGCATGTTTGATGAATGCCAACACCTCGTTGGCTATGAGTGGTTGACTCATAGCGATGAGATACAGGCAACGGCTACAGCCGCGCAACACGCGAATATAAAATTCGTTACGAGCAGCGCAAACACGTCCGTACTTGACCGCGCATTGCGCTGCTATGAAACGTATATGTTAAGTATAGGTTCAGTTACTAAGTCTAATTCACGTCTGATTAAATAACTAGCTTACAGAGAACAGATTCATCTTGTTTCCTGTACTTGTATAAACTGTAATACGGTGAAACGGTACCTATAGGTCAGACATTAGACTAGTAGCAATTAGAGTGCGTCTAATGAAAGCGCGACCTGGAGTTTTTTTTTAAATATAATTGGCAACATTATTCGGCCGCAATTGTAGGAAAAAAAGTTGTGATGTGTCAAGACATGATTCTCTTACTAGTTAGCAATATATAGCACATACTAAATTTTTGGATTCAACCTCTTTTTCTCAGGTCGCGCTTTCATTAGACGGACTATAACGTTAAATATAGCGAGTCCCCGATTGTTATTCACGTAGATTTTTGACAGTCGTTATTACAGGTAGTCATCATCTGCCTAGCCTTTTCCCAACTATATTGGGGTCGGCTTCCAGTCAAGCCGGATTCAGCTGAATACCAGTATTTTACGAGGAGCGAATGCCTACCAGACCTCCACAACCCATTAACTTGGGTAACACGGTACTTCATGGCAAGACTGTAATCAGATTTACTGGCTTCTGACTAACCGTAACGACTGCCAAAGATCTTCAAATGACAGCCGGGATCAACGGTTTAACGTGCTTTCCGAGGCACGGAGGAAACTCGTTATGTTAAGATGGTCACCCATCCACAGACCAACCTAGGCAAGCGTTGCTTAACCTTGAAGATCGACCCGTGCGGCTGTTATTATCTAGCCACGAGCTCCTCCTATTACAGGTAGTTAGACACTAAAAAGTCTGACCATCATTTCATCCAAGGAGTTTTGTGTTGCCCCGTAACTGGTTTGTAAAGTTCTGATAGTAGCAGTACTTCTATGTCAAATATGGCTATACAGCCGCATCCGATTAAACTAAAATCCGACCCGAAGCTAGTTGGGAAAATTTTATGAAGAATTATAAAGCAAACAATTAAAATAGAGAAAAAATAAGAAACAAAAGCTAGGTAATTGAATCTATGAACAAATAAATCGGCAGCATAATAATACAACTAAAAACATAGTTAAAAACTGAACATTGATAAGTACGGAATCGACAAAAAGAGACGCTTGTAGGCGAGATTCGAACTTACGTTCACATTTTCAATCGTATTGAATGGAATGTTTTCAGAATTAGTCCTACAGGAAAGGCTTTTCATATAGTCCGTCTAATGAAAGCGCGACCTGCGAAAAAGAGGTTAAATCCAAAAATGTTGTATGTGGTACTAGCTATCCCCTGCGGTTTCACCCGCATTTTCCGTTACTGCTCCGCTCCCGTGGGTCGTAGCGTGATGGTATATGGCCTATAGCATTCCTTAATAAATGGGCTATCTAACACTGAAAGAATTTTTCAAATCGGACTAGCAGTTCCAGAGATTACCCCCTACATACAAACTTACAAATTTTATCTCCTTATAATATTAGTATAGATTACTAACTAGTAGGAGAATCATGTCTTGACACTTTAAAATTTTTTTTTATTTTCTAATATTGCGGCTGAATAATGTTACCAATTAAATTAAAAAAAATACTCCAGGTCGCGCTTTCATTAGACGCATTCTATCTCAGTTTTTTTTTCAGATCTCATACTTAAATAAAAATGAATATTTATATGTGTTGAGCCCCGTTGGCATCTTTCTAGTACGGAACCTTTAAACAAAAGACGATCGTATTCGAAAATGCAAAGGTCAAAGGTGCTTAGGAGCCTCGCCCACGGCGACTTTTTGCAGCGCGGCTGACGAGCAGGTGACGCGTGTTGGTAGCGCTACAGCCGCGATGCAGTCGCTAGCGACTTACCCACGTCACGATTCTCAGTCGCGATGCAAACGCGCGTCAGCAGCGCTACTGCATCGCAACTGCATTGCGGCTAAAGCCTCGTATTCATGGTAAACATTTCTTTAACAACAGTTGATCAACGTTGTTGATCTTCTTCTGCCTGGCGTTAATCCCGGCCATTGCCAGGGTCCGCCTTCCGACTATGTTTTCTCCACTTTGCCCGATCTTTAACATCCTCCTCAGTGAGGCCATTGGCTCTCATGTCGGACTTGACGACGTCCAGCCAGCGCTTGCGAGGGCGACCACGGGACCTAGCCCCAAGGACAGCCATATCCATGCATCTCCGACCAACGTACTCCCTAGGGCGGCGCATGATGTGGCCATACCATCGCAGACGACACTCTTGCAGTTTTTCCCCCACGTCACGGACACCAAGACTACCTCGGATGAATGAGTTGCGTATGCGATCGGATCGCGTTACGCCGCTCATCCACCTCAGCATCTTCATCTCCGTGACGCGAAGCTCCTGGGTGTGTCTGCTTAGTGCTGGCCAGCATTCGCCACCGTACAGGAGGACAGGCCGTATGATGCATTTATATATCTGCCCTTTGAGCCTCGGAGGCATTTTACGGTCACATAAAACGCCCGTTACCTCGCGCCATTTTGCCCATGCCGCGCCTATACGTGCTTGGACATCGTCATCCACGCTGCCAGACTCGTGCAGCACGGATCCAAGGTACCGGAACTTATCAGACTTAGCGATCAAATCCGACCCTATCCGGATAGTACTTGAATCCGTGCCACCACAGGACATGTACTCAGTCTTCGCCACATTTAGTCTCAGACCGCCGTTTTCCAGCGTGTCTTTCCAAATGTTGACCCTGCGCTCAAGATGGGCTTTGTTCTGGTTAACGAGGGCGATGTCATCGGCATACATCATTAGCCATGGAGGCTGATCCTGGATGTTTGCCGTAACTACATCAAGCACAACGTTAAACAAGAACGGGCTTAGAGCCGAACCTTGGTGAACGCCAACAGATATTGGAAAGACATTGGATTCGCCAACAGCGGTCCGGACAAAGGACACAGAATCGCGGTACATATCTCTGATAATGTCAATATAGGCCTCGGGAACACCCTTGAAGCGAAGCGCCCACCAGATAGCCTGCCGAGGTATACAGTCGAAGGCCTTCTGCAGGTCTAAAAAGGCCATATGCAGAGCTCTCCTTCTCTCTCTGTAAGCCTCAGACAGAGTCCGTAAGGCGAACACTGCATCCATGGTGCTGTTACCCGCCCGGAAGCCACATTGACACTCAGAGATAGTGCACTCGCTACGGAGCCTTGTGTCAATGATGCGCTCGAAGAGCTTCATGGTGTGGCACATGATTTTGATACCGCGGTAGTTACTGCAATCCTGTACGCTACCTTTGCCTTTGTGGACCGGGATAATCAGGCTTAGTCGCCACTGGTCTGGCATTTCCTTGGTGGTCAGGATGCGGTTATAAAGATCAGTCAGAAGGTCCACACCATGTGAGCCCATCGCCTTCCACACCTCAATTGGCACATTGTCAGGCCCAATCGATTTCCGGTTCTTCATGTGGCGAAGAGCAATGCGGGTTTCGTCGGGGGAAATAGGGGAAATAAGTCCGAGGTTAGGAGGCGGTTCGGGAGGGAGGTTGTGGGGATGCTGTTTATTAGACAGCTCCGAGAAGTATGTACACCATCTCTCCTTAACAGAAGGAGCATCATAGAGCAGCCTACCCTGGGCGTCCCTTACACAAAGACATTTGCTAATGTCCCGTGTAGCTTTTTCCCGGGCACGCGCCAGCTTAAAAATAAGCTTCTGCCCCTCCGCAGTTTCCAGCTTGTCGTACAAGGGCGACAAACTTTTGCTGCGGGCTCTGGCTACAGCTTTTTTACAAGCGCGCTTAGCCGCTCCATATGCCTCCCTGTCTTCCGGAGAGTTGGTTGATGAACGGCAAGAATGTTGCTGGAAACTTTGTTTAAATCAGTATGGGTTGTCCACACGGCAGTCCGCTCATCGAGCGAGAGCTTGTCAACATGCTGTTGTCAACTCTGCAACACACAGTGTTGCCAGCAACATGTTGACAGCAACTCCGCAACACGTTGATTCAACTTTGTTGCTAAACAAATGTTTAGCATGAATACGGGGCTTTACGCGCGACCGTGTAATGTAGACTGCTTTTGTTTTCCATTCACGTGTCACCCTCCCTCGGTCCTCTTCCTGCTGTCGTCTGACACGGTCGGCAGCCGCTTTCAAAAGCGACTTTAGCGCGTTAGCAGCCCTGCTGACGCGCGTTTATGAAAGTCGCCGTGGACGAAGGCCCTTACATCTATAGGTAGCTATACTTACAGCTAGAGGTAGCTTAAAAGCACATTACCGAGGCCTTTTCTTTCATAATCATAAATATTATAAAGAGGAAAGATTTGTACCTATTTTTGTATGTTTGTAATGAATAGGCTCAAAAAGTACTGGGCCGATTTAAAAAATTCTTTCACTAATAGAATGCTACATTCTTCCAATTGGACATAGGCTACATTTCATTTTGAAAAAAAAATAGGGATCCTTGGTTAAATTTGAACAATGAAACCGAAGGTGTAGAAAAATTTCCAAAAATAAATAATTGTCTACCCCGTGCGAAGCCAGGACGGACTGCTAGTCTTTCATAAATTCGAAAACGAGACAGCGAATATTGCGTGTTTGACCACATCACCTCTTATCATGAAGTGAAATTAGTGGTCAAACGCGAACCAATCAATTATAAAAATCCTCTCATGCTTAAAGAATCCTCGTTGGTGTGAAAGCCCCTTTGAATGCGAAGGGCCGCTCTACTATTCTTAAGCTAAAATATCGATATCTGACATTTGGCGAGTTTTCGATTTAGATGCTAAAAATTCTATATCGATCTCTCTAAGCAGTATTTCCCTAATATCAATAGTTAAACCGAGTAGGTACTTAATAGTTCATCATCATCTGCCTAGCCTTTTCCCAACTATATTGGGGTCGGCTTCCAGTCAAGCCAGATTTAGCTGAATACCAGTGTTTTACGAGGAGCGGCTGCCTACCAGACCTCCACAACCCATTAACTGGGGTAACACGGTACTTCATGGCAAGACTGGAGTCAGATTTACTGGCTTCTGACTATCCGTAACGACTGCCAAAGATCTCCAAATGACAGCCGGGACCTACGGCTTAACGTGCTTTCCGAGGCACGGAGGAAACTCGTTATGTTAAGATGGTCACCCATCCACAGACCAACCTAGGCAAGCGTTGCTTAACCTTGAAGATCGACCTGTGTGGCTGTTATTATCTAGCCACGAGCTCCTCTTACTTAATAGTTGTACTGAGATAAATTAACAAAATCGCCGTTAAGTTCCCCTGGTTTATTAAATACGTGATTCTAAGCTGTTTTTGTGCGCAACTCAAAAATTATTTTGTCTGATTATATTAGCTTCAGAATGGCAGTGCTTGCGCATGCCCACGCGTTGGCCATAGAATTCACATCAGTCCTAAACCTCAATCGGTCCACCAGGTGGAGACCTTCATGCAGCAGATGCTGAAGCGCCAGAGTCCGTACTACACCACCAAGAACGTGATGGTGATGATGGGGCAGCGCTACGGGTACTTCGACGCGGGCGTCTGGTTCGCCAACATCGACAAGCTCATCATGTGAGTACTACACACGGTACTACACACAGTACTACACACAGTACTACACACAGTACTACACGACGCGGAACGTGACGGTGATGATGGGGCAGCGCTACGGGTACTTCGACGCGGGCGTCTGGTTCGCCAACATCGACAAGCTCATCATGTGAGTACTACACACGGTACTACACACAGTACTACACACAGTACTACACACAGTACTACACACAGTACTACACACGGTACTACACACAGTACTACACACAGTACTACACACAGTACTACACACGGTACTACACACAGTACTACACACAGTACTACACGACGCGGAACGTGATGGTGATGATGGGGCAGCGCTACGGGTACTTCGACGCGGGCGTCTGGTTCGCCAACATCGACAAGCTCATCATGTGAGTACTACACACGGTACTACACACAGTACTACACACAGTACTACACGACGCGGAACGTGATGGTGATGATGGGGCAGCGCTACGGGTACTTCGACGCGGGCGTCTGGTTCGCCAACATCGACAAGCTCATCATGTGAGTACTACACACGGTACTACACACAGTACTACACACAGTACTACACGACGCGGAACGTGATGGTGATGATGGGGCAGCGCTACGGGTACTTCGACGCGGGCGTCTGGTTCGCCAACATCGACAAGCTCATCATGTGAGTACTACACACGGTACTACACACAGTACTACACACAGTACTACACGACGCGGAACGTGATGGTGATGATGGGGCAGCGCTACGGGTACTTCGACGCGGGCGTCTGGTTCGCCAACATCGACAAGCTCATCATGTGAGTACTACACACGGTACTACACACAGTACTACACACAGTACTACACGACGCGGAACGTGATGGTGATGATGGGGCAGCGCTACGGGTACTTCGACGCGGGCGTCTGGTTCGCCAATATCGACAAGCTCATCATGTGAGTACTACACACGGTACTACACACAGTACTACACACAGTACTACACACAGTACTACACGACGCGGAACGTGATGGTGATGATGGGGCAGCGCTACGGGTACTTCGACGCGGGCGTCTGGTTCGCCAACATCGACAAGCTCATTATGTGAGTTAGCGTTAGTTTTTATTATTATTACTAGGGGTGATCCAAAAGTAATGATAATCAATACGAAATAAGAATATTTTAACTATAAAAAAATTATATTTATCTATATAGTCTCTTAGCAAGTCAATACATTTAGTCCATTTTTTTTTTAAATCCACAATTCCCTTTGAAAAAAATCTTTGGCTTGGTCATCCAAAAACGCCTCTATAATAGTCATCATCTCGCTATTATTGTAATTTTTTTTTGCCTCAGAGGTGTTTCTTGGGCCGAAAAAAAAAGATATAAGTCACTGGGTGCCAGGTCTGGCGGATAGGGTGGGTTTTCAAGCCATTCGAATCCCGTTTCTTGAATTGCAGCCATCGCAACGGCGGCTTGTGAGCCGGTGCGTTGTTTTGGTGAAACAACACTCTAACTCGGACTTTGCGACGTTTTTTTTCTTTAATGACCTGCCGCAATCTTCTTTTTTGGTCTGCATAGTAAGAGTCCATAATAGTGGCTCCTTTTTCCAAGTATTCCACTATTATAATTCCTTCAGCATCCCATACAATGGACGCCATAACCTTTCCTACCGAAGTTGACTCATTGAATTTCTTCAGCAACGGGATGAGGCTCGTTTCCAAGTCTTAGACTCTTGTTTGGTTTCTGGATCAAAATGGTGGATCCAGGTCTTGTCCATAGTCACGAAACGAAACAAAAAAAAATCCTGATCCGTCTGGAACTTTTCGAGATTCGCCCTCGAAATGTCGACACGTTTTGATTTGTGCTCGTCGGTTAACATTCTCAGCACCCAACGAGCAGAGACCTTTTTTATATGCATTTTGTTCGCAATGATTCTTTAAAAACTTGTTATATGGCATCCCTATGACCTCAGCTACATGATTTAAGGTCAATTTTTGATCTGCCAATACGACATCTTCGACTTTTTTGACTTTTTCTGCAATGTGGGACGTCGATGGGCGTCCCTCGCCATGTTTATCTTCTGTGGATGTTTTACCCAGCTTGAACTCCTTTGACCAGCGCGCAACTGTGGAATATGATGGAGCAGAGTCCCCTTATGTTTCCACTTTGTCACTTTGTATGTCTTTGGTAGATTTTTTTTTCAAACAGAGGTACTTAATGACGACTCTGATTTAATTTTTCTCCATTTTGATGTTTACTCTCTGACTGTTCGTATTCAAATGAATGTAACTCCCTGTAATCTTACCCTATTTTTATGATTTTTTTATGATGAAGTACTGAATATATGTGAAAACAAAAAAACAATATTTCATATTTTTATGTGCCCTACAAATATCCGATTATCATTACTTTTGGATCACCCCTCGTATATTAGCATCAGTCATGTTCCCTCTGCTGGGACTAAGGCTTCCTCTCTAAGAGAATGAATGGGCCGTAATCCGCCACTCAGGCTTATCACTCGGCCACCACTGCTCTTTTTATTGTTTTAATATAACAATGTTGCACAACTTCCACTCAACGATATTAGAGTAAGAGCCCGTGAACGCCAAACTTACGGTATTTTATAAAAGCTGAAATTTTGTCAGCGCATGCTCCCAACACAGGTAACATCGATGGCCAATTATGACCTAGATGATGAATGAAACTAGTTATGTCAAATTATAAAGATTGATTTTTTGGTATTAGTTACCTTCAGAATATTATTAAAAATCACGTTGTTAATTGCCAAACACGTTACATAGTGACAACCCCTTGCCAGACACCCCTAATGTTCATGAAATTATATAATTGTTAACTTTGGTACCGATAGATGGCGTTGTTAGTAAATTAAAATATTTTAAACCGATACAATTACCAATTGAATACTAATTTAATTCATGTGACAGTTCAGTGGAGGTCATAAAAAGGTTCGCCTTAATTCATGAATCCCCGACCGGTCTCATAGGACCGCGCTGTTATTGTCTTACTATTGTGTCTCGTTTTGCGGGTATTGATAGGTTAAGAGCTCGTGGTAGCATTACTGAACAATATAATTTTCCCGACTGCAGCGGTAAAAAGGAAGGTAATGTTTTTATTTATTATTATTTATTCATGTATACTTTATTGCCCTAACTATATGTTTCAGGAAAGTGAACGCCCAGCAAAGATCGCAGAAAAACAAAGTGTATCTGTTCTATTCTACTCCAGCTTGTTATGTGAGGGCGGTGCATGAAGCCTCGTAAGTAGTCCACTTTCTTCTTCTTCTTCTTCTTGCGTGTTACTTGGTGTTGGCGCAACATGTTTTTTTCTTCCATTCTATAATAATAATAAAGCATTTATTTCACCAAAACAACGCACTTTGCACTGTAAACATAATTTGAAAATTATATCTACTGATATAGCAGCAATATAGTAACTATACTCTATCTTTTAAACTAGAATTAGCCTGTATCTTAAAAGATAGGGTTCAGCCAAATGGATTCCGTTAATGTACATAACCAAAAACAAATGAAGACAGTGTCAATGAGTTGCAATTACAAGAGAAGAAAAAAAATAAAAATAATATTCTGTGTAAAATAAAAAAATAAAAATAATTCTGTCCTGTCTGTTTTATCTTATGTCAGTTCTCACACAGTCCATCCATCGTTTCTTCGGAATCCCTCTTCCCCTCCATTCGTCAACATGTAAACTAATAACTCTTTTAGAAATATATGCTTTTCATCCCTCCTCTTCACATGAACATACCAAGACAAACGATTTCCTTTGAACTTAAGTAGTAATTAGTTATCTTTATTATTTAAATATTAATAATACATTAAAAAAGCTCAAACAAACAATCTACAACATCGGGAACAATGTCCAAAATACCAGGATGACGAATGTTCGTAGGGACATGCAAAAGCTTAGCCTTAACGCTGCCCGCCCACGACCGATAATCGGTATACGATTTTTTGTAGGTGAAAAATAGAACACACTGATAGCTATTGTGCAACGCACACGGCCTACAAAAAGTCGGTCAGAATATACTATAGTATTATCATTTGTGACGATTATCGGACCTACAAAAAGTCTGTCGTGGGCTGGCAGAGTAAATCTGCGAAATTACTGACGTCGCATGAAAAAAGCCGATCTTGCGTAACGGGATAAGGCGAGGGCAAAGAAAGAATGAAAATGCACGAATATAAAAAAGTCTACTAGTATCAGGAAAAGTGTCCAAGAAATTTGGAATGGAAAGGCCGAATAGGAAAGCAGAGGTGATGAAGCAGATTACATCGTCAGCCCGCGCTGCGTATGCGATACAACGCAATCGCGATTACGAAGCAATACGGTGTTTGGTGTTGTGTATGTAGTTTAGAATTTTTTTTTTTGTAAAGACCTCAATATCATTTTTGAAGACGTATCCATAGATACCCCACACGTATGGGTACGACGAATTTTTTTTGAGTTTTAGTTCTATGTATGGGGAACCCCAAAAAATGATTGATTTTTTTGTTTGTGTGAAAATCACCAATGCGGTTCACAGAATACATCTGCTTACCTAGTTTCAGCAGTATAGGTCTTATAGTTTCGGAAAAAAGTGTCTGTGACATACGGACTGACAGTCAGACAGACAGACATGACGAATCTATAAGGGTTCTGTTTTTTGCCATTTGCCTACGGAACCCTAAAAAACTGCAGGTCACGCTTTCATTAGACGCACTCTACATATAAATTTATTTAAAGTTATCTCATCTACTTTTCTATCAATTTTGATCTTCTATTTTTGTTTTGTTAAACTGGTTAGATGACAATTATTTTTTTCATGCATATTCCATATATTCATAATCAATTTAAATATTTAGCAGGCAATCATACTTTCTGGTATTTCTTCTTCTTCTTCCTGCCCTTATCCTATATTATTTGGGGTCGGCGCAACATGTTTTTTTCTTCCATTCTGTCCTATCACCCGTCATGCTATCATCAACTCCCTTTTCTTTCATATCAGTCCTCACACAATCCATCCATCTTTTCTTTGGTATTTATTTTAGAAAAAAATCCTAGTATAATAACACAGTTTAGAAAAGAAATTCGATCGAACTTTTCTATGAAGGTTTTAGGTTTTCAATCAAACTCCCTAAATAATTTTACAGATTTGGGTCTTTAAAAATGACACTCGATGGTTGGGAAGCTTCCTGGCAACTATTGCCAAAAAACTGACAGGTCAGCCCTTTAATTAAATAACAAAAATATATATTTGTCTTTTTTTAAGATCTAATGGTATCGATAATTTTTTGGAGGGTTTCAGCCATGATTAATTGTTTTAGGTCCTGCAAAATATCCGTAAAGGCTACATTAGGTCTTTAAAAATAGAAATTACTGGCTTGTATTACTAAAAATAAATTAGATCAGCCATTTAATTTAAAGAGAAAAAATGTATTTTTATTCTTCGAATTTAATGGCTTATATTATTTTTCTTTGTGGATTTTCAGCCAATCATAATATTGCTTAGATCCTAAAGAATGTAAAATATTTATTTAGGAAAAGAAAATTATCTAAGTGCTAATTATAATATTGTATTGATTAATTAATAATCTGCACTTACATAAAAGATATAAATTATTTTACAAATTGATATAGAGCGTCTAATGAAAGCGCGACCTGGAGATTTTTTTAAAATTTAATTGGCAACATTATTCAGCCGCAATTGTAGAAAAAATAAAATGTGTAGTGTCAACACATGATTCTCCTACTAGTTAGTAATAACACATACAAAACTTTTGGATTTAACCTCTTTTTCTCAGGTCGCGTTTTCATTAGACGGACTATACCTCGGTCGCGGTCTCGGTAAAAATGAAGCTGAGAATATTATTGTACCTAGTGTTGACTATTTCAGCGAAGTTTGCCGAGAAGATTGACTTGATACATACTTTTACATTCTGACAAATACTACAAACGTAATAGAATATGTGCATCCATATGCTAATGGTAAACAAATTATCTGTTCATAAGTAGACATAGCTTAAAGGACTTAGTATCCAAGCTAAAACAAAAACAAAAAAATATAGCATGAATTTGAATTCGTATGCTAGATGAATTTAGGGAATTTTACTAGAAGAAATAGTGCGCTATCTATACTAATATAAAAAAGAGGTAAAGTTTGTTTTTTTGTTTGTAGGGGGTAATCTCTGAAGATTCTGGTCAGACAACAAAAATGTAGAACGCTGCTTTCTTCCTGAGTACTATAGGCTATATTTTATGTAAAAAAAGTTATTTTATATATTTTTTTCTGAATTTACTTGATTATTCGACTTCCACGCGGGTGAAGCCGCGGGCTAAAGCTAGTTAATTCATAAATCCCCGACCGGTCTCATTGGACCGCGCTGTTATTGTCTTCCTATTGTGTCTCGTTTCGCGGGATAAAGATAAAATACCTACCAAACAAATCTGAAGAGCAGTTCTAAGATGCTGGGGACCACGAGATCGTCGGAGGCTGCCAGACATTTTCGCCCCAGCAAGCGGAGCCCTATTTTGAAACAAAAAAACCGGGCAAGTGCGAGTCGGACTCGCGCATTGAGGTTTCCGTACCAACTTACCTATGAAAACAGTTCAATTCGCGAATCGAATTTGAAGATTTTTCGAGTTTTTTTCTTGTGACGTAACTACAGATTTCCGTTTTCAAACATTTCCCTATATTTGTGCTATAATACCATGCTTCGTGCCAAATTTCAAGATTCTAGGTCAACGGAAAGTACCTTATGAATTTTGATTCCTTTGACAGTGTCGAAATTATTATACGTTTTTTGCAACATAAACGGGCGTATTTGTTTTTCCCGTCAATTTACAAGTTTTATTTTCGGACTTGAGTATATAGTTTTAATTTCAACTCTTGGGGTCTTGACAGACATACAGACAGACAGACGGACAACAAACTGATCCTATAAGGGTTCCGTTTTTGCCTTTTGAGGTACGGAACCCTAAAAACAATATTACAAGCACTAATTTCCCTAGTTTTTCTATTAACAAGTTTTGTTTTAAATAAGACACCGCTAATCCTAACTTCCTAACTTATTATTTTATATTATTATTATTTTTTAATATTATAAATGTGAAAGTGTGGATGTTTGTTACTTAATCACGTAAAAACGGCTGAACGGATTTAGATAAAATTTGGCAAACATATGGCCTTTGACATGGAAAAAAACATAGACTACATTTTACCCTGATTCTTTTTTTTTCTGAAGTCCTCGCCGACGAAGTCACGGGTAGAAGCTAGTAAAAAATATAAGCCTGATTTCATGATTTATTTCTAATATTTTCAGACCGAAACTGGCGACGAAGCAGGACGATTTCTACCCGTTCACTTACGACAAGGACACGCACGGCTCCGGCGCGTTCACTTCAAGACCTATCATCAAGTACATTGCCAGGGAAATCCATTTGTTTACTCAGGTTAGTAGACAGAATCAACGGGTACGGGTCGATCTTCAAGGTTAAGCAACGCTTGCCAAGGTTGGTCTGTGGATGGGTGACCATCTTAACATAACGAGTTTCCTTCGTACCTCGGAAAGTACGTTAACGTTCGTTTGGCAGTCGTTACGGATAGTCAGAAGCCAGTAAATCTAACTTCAGTCTTGCCATGAAGTACCGTATTACCCCGGTTAAAGGGTTGTGGAGGTCTGGTAGGTAGATGATGATGTAGAGGATTATCATCATGCCTATTCCATAGACTTGCAGACGACGATTAATGGGTAGCTCGCTGTCCGGCCATCCGGTAATGACCGAGCCATATGGATTTTCTGCAAGGAAAACCGTGGTCTCAGAATGGCAAAGGGCTAACTGAAGAACACAGAACTGATTGTAGTCAGTAAAAATCTGACACACCCTCCCGTTCTACCCTAAAGCGGAAGACGTGAAATGATTACCTACTTCAAAAAAATAACAATGCCTTTTCCAGTTCCAAATTACTTATTATTATTATCAGACGTGAAATCAACAAAACTACGCACGTGACACATTTGTAATGTGCTACGGCGCGGCGTAGCCTATAAGAGCTACGGCGTAGGGAATGAGTGCTACGCACAACTTTTTTGTTTTTTTGGTAATATTGACACAAACTCAGCCTTTGGATCATACATAGAAAAAACTGGCCAAGTGCAAGTCGAACTCACACACAAAGGGGAGTTAGTTAATAATATAAATCCCTTACTGCTTTCGGGCTTAAAACTTAGCAACCTCCATTTCGTTCGGAATTATACATGCCGCCCGCAACTTAAAGTTACAGCTTTACGCCCTAGTCACATAATTTACTATTACTCTAATTGTCACTATTTTTTTTTTAAAGAGCTTTGGTAGGCCTGTGGCAACCTGTGTTAACTGCCCTGACTTGCAACTTGTAGGTCGCGGATTAAAACCCAGCCAGGTGGATTACTTTCCAAAATTCGAAGACATGTGACATTCACCAATCTGCACTGAGCACGCGGGGTTGATTACGGTCTATGCCCTCGATTAGAAAGGAGGCCTGAGTCCCAACAGTGGGAACATTACAAGGCCTTTAATGCTTATCATTTGGTTATGTTTTCAGATAGCGAAGCATTTACAAGTATTTGCTAAGCTTGGGGACAACGATGGGAAGTTTGAAGAGATCATGTGGATCCAAGGTCCGTATACTTTCTGAACTAGTTTAGGGTTCCGTGCCCAAATGATGGCACGGTTAGCGCAGTTGAACAATTTAGCTACTACGCTCTGTGCCTCGGGGCTTTTTTAAAATTGATAGCTACAACCTTGGGGTCTTTAAGTCAAGAGTTAATCTAGGTTAGTTTTAGACATTCTCCTTCATTGGCAACATCGTCGCTTACCATCAGGCGACCTAGTGGTCAAACGCGAGACAAAAAAGATATAATCTAGTGCTTGACTGCGATGATCCCACGTGATGATAAGCAGTGACGTAATCGTTGATGGTGAATAACAGTAGCTTATTAAGAACCTATTCACTCTAACCTTTAAGATACGCGTAGTGTAATAAGGGTAAGAAGTTCTTACTTTTTGGTAGACTCAACGACAGTATACGTAGACCGGTCGTAAAAACGGCTTGTGTAATAGGCCTTTAAGCCATGAGGTCCTCGAAGATAGAACATGCTTGCCTAGAAATAACCTGAAAGACTCTTGACTCTTATCAAGCAGCGGATGATGCCGTGGCGTACTTCCAAATGACCCGGTCTGCGTAGGCCTTTAAAGACCCTCAGGTTGTGGCTATCAGGAAATACAGACCAAGCAGAGGCGCAGCGTGACCTAATTTAAATTTGGGTGAAGGCCCTCACTTGTGTGAGGCCCCTTTGGCTACGAGGTCGCGGGGCGAGGAGCCATTTCGCCTACGCCTAACTACGCTCCTGCTGGCCGATAATTCCGTACTTTTATTTATTTATTGAAGCTTTATGCACAAAAACATTGTACAAAGACGGACTTAATGTTTTCTACCAATCGACCTTAGGGTGGTGCAGAAACACGCCATGTTTCTGCACCTCGCTGTAGGTGCAACTAACAGTTAAACAACAAGAAGAAAAAATCTAATATTAAATAAAATATATAGGTACTTATATAAATACATACATATAACCAAAATTAATAAGAGAAATGAATCCGACAAATCAATGCTGTGATGATTCTACCAACTTCTTGCGAATGTGTTCACGTGCCATTACCTTAAAGGAGAGCCTTTACTTTTGTAATTGAGTTGTTTTGCCCAATCGATTTAATTAAAGAAATTCTAAAAAGAGAGAGAACACTATTAAAGCTGTTGTTCTTTCAGGAGTGCTACAGGACCACACCATCATCACGGGTGCTAGCAGACCACACGTCATCGAGTACTACGCCAAGAAGTTCATACTCGCCAAGCAGCTCTGTCTGCAGATATATAGGCAGGGTTTCAAGTGAGTAACAATTATACTAAGGGCCTATTTCACCACCTATGATTAAGTTTCGAGTATCTTACTTGACAGATAATTTCATACAAATTCTGTCACATTTTTGAATTTATTCAGTGAGTAGTGCCTACTCGGACATTGTGAAACAGGCCCTAAGGGTCAGCTCACACCGAGACGACTTTTAATAGTGACTCAAAATAGAACTTTTATTTACTACAAGAAAAGATACACATTTCAGTATGAGACTTTACAATACGTTGCTTCATGCAGCGCTGCGCTTCGTGACGCCGCGCGGCGTCTCGCTGCGCAGCGGAACGTTTTTACATTCGCGACGTTGTGCTGCCGACGATTTTACTATGCTATCACTGGCCTCTTCCAGCATCGTTGCGTCGCGTCGCGTCTCGGTGTGAACTGACCCTGATATATTCTAATAGTGCATAACTTACCTGAATTTACGGTTGTGGCCATGGATCGGATTTCTGAAAGGGAAGCTCGGTGTCCCCAGATCGAAGGCAACGAAAGAATAGGGAAGGGTTTAGTCAGAAAAGTCTAACAGGCCCTCCAGCTCCGCCCAAGAGCGGAAGAAATCATTCTGATGACTCCCCACTTGAAAAAAACACCTGAATTTTCAGTGAAACTATATCGTCTGTTCTATAAATCCGGAGACTTAATTGACACAAGTAATGTCAAAGTATGTACAACCAAGACAATTTCCACCAATGGTGGGGTTGGGCACGCCATCATTGAGGCGGTAAGTCCACTCTTTGAGGAGTGGTTGGAAAACCTCTTTCCAACCACTCCTCACGGCGTCCTCTCGTTCCGTATGACGCAGGTCCTCACCGGACACGGTAAGTTCGGGAAGTTCCTGCATCGGATCAAGCAGGAGAGGACCCCCGGATGTCGCCACTGTGTGGACCGCCCGGAGGACACGGTGGAGCACACGGTAGAGATGTGCCCCGCTTTTGCGGAGCACCGCCATGTCCTTGTTTAGGCTATCGGCAGCGACCTCTCGCACCGGGCCAGGGCCTGAACCCTGGTTCGGCCCAAAGCGAGGAGGGGTGGCAGGCGGTCGACTCCTTCTGCGAAGCAGTAATGCTAGTGAAAGAGGCTGCTGACCGTGAGCGCGTGAGGGAACGGTCTTCACGCCGCCGCCGCGAGATCTCGATCCTGATTTTCGACCACCGTAGGCGCGGGTTCGCGGACGGCGAGCACTGGGTAGCTCGCCGTCCGGCGGCAGTCTGGAAATAATCTGGACCGAGCCCAGTCGTCAACGGCGCGTTCTGTTCCACGCGCGCCTCAAGGAGATGTCAGCAAACTGTAGGGGCCCGGCAGGGCCGAAGCCTCTGGGGAAATCTGAAAGTTGTCCCCCAGATCGAAGGCAACGAAAGAACGGGGTAGGGGTTTAGTCAGTAAGAGTCTGACACACCCTCCCGCTCAGCCCAAGAGTGGGAGAAGTCATTCTGATGATTCCCCTACCATAAAAATAAAACCAATGGTGGGGCCCATCCAAGGTATTCGTCCAAGTGCGTAACACACGGTGTATAGCTTCATCCCATTCATTTACAGTTCAGTTTAGGTCGTAAAATGGATCGCGTTATGAGCTTGTGGAAGCACTGTTCTTCTCAATTCAGTCCAATACGAAGTAGTGATTGTATTTAACACAAAGATTCTTTTCTTGTTAGCAACCTTCGCGTCTCGTCCAACAAGATGATCTACTACGCGTGCCCGTTCAACATCTCATCCTGCTGGAACATACAGGCTGACCGGTTCTTCGTAAGTAGCTGTTCATTACTCATACTCTGAAAGTAGCTCTGAAATTACCTGAAAAGCGAGTTGAAAGTAACATCTATCATCCCTAGGGAGAATCGTTTTCATGTCAAATTATTAAAAAACTAAATCAATATCTTTTTAACAAATTTTAAATTCTAGTCATTGGTGGTTTTACGATGCAACCGCACTTTGCGTAAATGCACACACATCGTAATTAAATTGTAAATTTTAAACTACACACATGTTACGAGTACATCCACTTCAGTTCACATTTGGAAAACTATTTGGAACACGCTGGCAATGGCAATCGTACCGGCCGGTTGGTCTAGTGGTTATTGGCCTTGACTGCTAAGCCAGAGGTCGTGGGTTCGATTCCCACCCAGGACCAATGTTAGTGTGATGAGCACTACTAACTGCTGACTTGGGACTAGATGGCGTTGTGTGAAAAAGTTGTGGAACATATACCTATTTACTATAACATGAGTCGGAATGACAACTGCATATTTTTAGTCCTTCGAGCCGGATAAGAACAAGCAACCTTTGAATATGTGTCGTGAACCTTTGTCATCGTGCTTGCCGATCCGTGCACGACTTGTCCTATCCTATACCGTGCAGTTGACGAATTTCAATTAGCAATCTTTCTTTAGCAATCAAACAATGAGTAGATGTAAGACCCAACTGCAGTGGGAGTATAGAGTTTATTGTACTTTACCGGTGGCAGTCAGTACATGTATCTCACTATCGATAGAATTTTTCATAAGAAACTAGTTAATACATTGATTCCAGACTGTGATCTACAATCCTCTAGCGTGGCCGGTCACCATCCCAGTGAGGTTACCAGTGGCTCGAGGAATATACACCGTGTATGATCCACAAGGTATGTTAATATATTTTTCACCTCAGCACCTCAAACAAGTATGTTTTGCAGTTTAAAGACAGTGAGCAAAATTCGATTTTGCTGCGAGCGTGAGACAAAGTAACTTTTTAATTATTTTTTTTAAATGCCGAGTCAGTGCTGGGTCTACTCACAACATTCGAAAGATTTGAACTTCACTTTGTTCTGTCACTTTCACTTCGATACGAAAAGAGCGAGAGATAGAAACAAGTCGATTCAAAGTTCGATTTTCAAATTCCATATATAATAGGCTCAAAAAAGAAACCAACAATAAAACGTTCGGAAACACGTCACCTATAAAATTTTAAATCAAGGTTTAAATGTAATTATTATACTTTTCTCTTAATAATCGAATTATATTTTTTTATGATCAAATAAAGAGATGTGGAATTAAAAAATACGAAGTTTATCATGTATCTACATAATTATTTTAAACAATCTTTATTGTGACAGAATAATTTAGTAATAGTGCAATTTCCGAACGCATCTTTAAAAAATAGCGGGCTTTAATTTTTTATTGTTTTCTTCTTCTGTTCGCTAGCTACAAAGTGCGATACACGTTGGATATTATTAAAATAATAATAAATAAATATGAGTGAATCCAGTGATGATGTCTGCGATTTAACACCGGAAGAATTGAAGCAGTATGTAAAAAATGCAGAATTAAGGAAGGAAGCTGAAACCGCAGCGAATACTCAAACGCAAGTCGCTAACACAACAATATCGGTTCCAAATAAAACTGTTACTTTTAATTTGCAAAACTGCAATAATTTTACTTTTAACTTTTAATTTTTACAAATATACATGTGGTTTAAATATTACCAAGTTGTATTTTTTATTAGGTACCTTTACATTATTTGTCCTCGCTGCTGAAGTGAAAAGTTGTATGTGCTACACGAGACCAAAGTTATTTGCATCTCGTGTCTTTGAATCCCTCGCTGCACTCAGGATTCTAACCTAGAATCACTCGCTACGCTCGTGATTCAAATATAGAATCC
The DNA here is from genome assembly GCA_030763345.1 of Mythimna separata. Classification (NCBI taxonomy): domain Eukaryota; kingdom Metazoa; phylum Arthropoda; class Insecta; order Lepidoptera; family Noctuidae; genus Mythimna; species Mythimna separata. The sequence goes on from CM061193.1 coordinate 3,985,453, forward strand.
TTCGCTTACTCGGGATTCAAAATCAACACTCGCGGCAAAAACCAACTTTGCTCTCTTGTTGCACAAATAACTATAGAATACATACAAAGTATTGTAACGCCATCTATGGCTCCAGATAGGAGCCAAAAGTGGTGTGTGTTTGTCAATGTATGTGCTCTAAAAGGCTTTTTGCCTGGTTGTGTGTTGGATGGAAAATGCTTTGACTGCGTTTGAGTAATGGACATCGATGTGGAGAGGTATTCCCCCATATTGTAGATTGTTTTTAGTTCAGATTAGCAAAAAATTAGTGAAAACCTCATAAATTATTTTGTTTTAACACGGTTACTGCCGCTGTAGCGCTGTGGCAGTCGTTTTGTGCATTATTCCTAATCCTGCGGTACCTACAGTATGGTTATGTATGTGACCTGGATTCAAAACGATCACTATGACGATAAGGGACTTATTAGATCCTGTAACGTTGAAGGTACTAAAAGTATTTTTGGCTAAGAGCGGTACGAGGTAAAAGTGACCCCGTATTAAAGTAAATACACCACTGCATTCTATTTTAATATTAGTTATTTATTCACCTCTTTTCTAAACTAAACCAAATTTAAGTTACGCATCGCAAGGAAGAAATGCACGAGGCGTATATTTTGACCTCGTGTGCTAAACGTGTAAATTTTGACATTTAAAGAAATTGCACGCTTCTACTAAGGCAAAGGGATAATAACTATATTGCGAGTATTCTTTTTGCGATTACTCCTGTAGGTCCTCGGTGGCACGAAAACGTGCCACTAAAAATGCACTAAAAATGCATTATCTTTTAACTTTGAGAACCGCTGGAAAAAAATTGTGCCACCAAACCCCGACCGATTTAAAATTGTACTCTAGTAGTATAATTACAGAAGCAACAGAAACAGAGCAATAACAGTTTATATTATTGAAATTATTTATATTAATTTATTAATATTAATTATATTAAAATAAAAATAAATAATGGCGGCCCCCCGGTGCTCGACAGGTTAAAGGAGCATGCAATTTCTTCAAATGTCAGGCGCGACAATCGTCAGATTTGACAATTTTAGAAAGAAAAAGATAACACAATTTCCATCAAATTCTCTCTCTCCAGGAGTAAAACAGAATCACTCAATAGTAACCATATCAGACCTGGTCCAGACCCTCCCCGGTCCCGGGGAGTTCCAGACAGAAGATGAGCTGGTCTTCATCGCGTACAACCTGCCTCACATGGACTATAGGTCTTGACTGGACTTGACTTAATGTCCTATGTCCCCTAGATGGGGCAGAGGGGTCCACAGTAATCCTCCATCGCGAACGGTCTTAAGCTTCACGCTTCACCTCGCTCCACGTCATTCCGTTGCTCGCTTCTGCTATAGGTGCGTGCTAACACGGTGCGACACTAAGCTATAGGTCTTAGCGACCTTATAATGCTCCCAGTGCTGGGACTCAGGCCTCTTCTCTAGGAAAGGGAATGGGCCATAATCCACCGCGCGGGCGCATTGCGGATTGTTGGATGTCACACGTCTTCGAATTTTTGGTTCTAGAACACGCCGGTTTCCTCCCAATGTTTTCCTTCACCGTTTTCAGATCAGTGGTGATGAAATAAATTACACAAAGTAGGCCTGACTGGGTTTAAACCCGTGACCTACAACTTTGCAAGTCGGGGCAGTTACCACTGGGCCACCACAGCTCCAACCGTCTAATTCCGTCAATTTTCTCTCTCTCCAGGTGTAAAACAGAATCACTCAATAGTGACCATCGCAGACCTGGTCCAGACCCTTCCCGGTCGAGGAGAGTTCCAGACAGAAGATGAGCTGGTCTTCATCGCGTACAACCTGCCCCCCATGGGCTTCAGGTCCTACTATGTGGAACGCGTGCAGATCCGGAGCAGGTATAGACGGTCTATCATTAAGAAGATTAATAAAAATTCCAAGAAGAAGAAGTATTTGACGAGGTAAGAACACAGTTTTTAGGAACTCTGTTTTCTGAGGTGTAATAATATCAGATATTTTCCCGCTTTGGCTGGAGCGTAAGGAAGACTGTGTAGCTTTAAACTATGTATTTAAAACCTCTTGCTTGGGCGGTGAGCAATGGGTACCTCACCGTCTGGACCGGACTCAAGGAGATGTCAGTATAAGTAAACTGTAGAGGCCAAGCAGGGTCGAAGCCTGGGGCCATGGGTTCGCTTCTGAAAACAAATCCGGGGCCCTGTAACACAAAGAAAGGACATACAGCAGTGGGTTTTAGTCAGATTTTCAGTCAGTAATAGTCTGAGACGCCCTCTCGCTCCCCCCTAGAGTGACAGAAGACGTTTAATAATTTCCTACATAAAAAAACGAAGTATCTTCAGCTGCCCTTTGCGGTAGGTACTGCCCACGATAACTCTTTCTAAAATTCCCACAGACATTATTTAGTACTTTTTTTTGGAATTTCATAATCATTCAATGACTTCTCTTGCTCTAGGGTGGAGCGAGAGGGTGTGTCAGTTTTTTACTTCCTAAATCCTACCTATGTCTGGCCAACAGAAGGAATCTGTTGGAAGGAAGATACGTGTAGTTGCCGTTCCTGGGCAAAGTGGAGTTTTAGTCAATAAATATCTGATACGCTCTCCCGCTCCACACTTAGAAGAAGTCATGAGATGAATTCCAACCTCCGAAAAAGGAACATAAGTTTTGCTTCTCATCATCTCAGCTGAAAGACGTCCACAGCTGGACATAGGCCTCCCCCAAGCGACCGGTCCTGTCCTGTTTGGCCTTTATTAAAAGCTAATTAATACTATTCCATTTTATTTCATTCCAGACAAACAAATAACCTAAAAATCGACGACAAATCACTCCTAGACGATCTTCCCGAGTACGAATACTTCGAAGACTCATCAGAGAGTCCCAAACTTGTGAACGCGAGCAAAGCAAGAGAACTCGAGTTGTATAGCGACTTCAATGCGGTGCCGCTGACGCCGGTGCGGACCACCACCACGGAAGCTGGGTCTACTAGTTCGACTAGTACTAGTACGACGACTAGTACTACTACTAGTACGACTAGTACTACTACTACTACTAGGTGAGTGTTCTAGTTATGTTTTTTATTGTTTCGTAACCAATTAGTGACATCTGTGGCGTCATAAAGGAACTAAACTACGAAATCCTACATCGCGCAATTAGTTCTACTAGCACTACTACGAGGTGAGTATTTTTATATTATTCAGCCTCACTAGCCTATACTGTCCCACTGCTGGGCAAAGGCTTCCCCCAACTCCCGGTATTCTTATCCCGATCCAACTTGATCCAGTATGCATCCAGGTCATCTCGCCATCTCTTCCCTTGTCGACCTCAGTGGCGTCTTCGATCCTCACTCAGGTGCCAACTTTGTGAAGACTCTTGTCCAGCGGTCGGTGAGTCCCACCAAACTCGTGAACGCGAGCAGAGCGAGGGAGCTTGAGTTGTATAGCGACTTCAATACGGTGCCGCTGACGCCGGTGCGGACCACCACCACGGAAGCTGGCTCTACTAGTTTGACTAGCACTAGTACTACGACTAGTATGACTAGTACTACTACTACTACTAGGTGAGTGTTTTAGAAAAGAAAATTCATCGAAAGAGCTTCAATATTTCAAAATGTGTGCGATACGGAAACCTGGAGGAGCGCTGGCCTGATGGCTGGTGAGCGTACGTGACCCATCGCCACTATCACGGTACACCTAAGGAGGTTGTTGGAAAGTAGCAAATTCAGTCGTGACTTATGCTCCATTGTAATTGCCGCAAGGCGTTTCATGGTGAGGATAAACCAATAAATAAATAGAATAAACTTTATTGTACACCAAAATAGTAATAATTTTACAGAAACTTTCCCTCGGTGTACGAGGTTTACTTAAAACGACGAGGCGAAACGCCTGCTCCGGATCATAGAAGTCAGGTTTAGAACGTCTGGTTGGATCAGATACTCTCCATACATCAAGTTGTCCGACTGTAGATAGGTGATGACGGAATCAAGTCATGCAATTCCCACACACACTCTCCAAAATGCATCCTGTAAAATACCGAAACGCTGGCTACCCTACGCCTGTGCTCCAGGTTTTGTAGATTTACTTAACTTGTTACGTAAAATTTAGAGAAACATCTTTCATTGTTCCAGCACACCCTCCCCGACCCCATCTCGCACCACATCTACGGCCAGCCCAACAGTGGGCACCACTGAGAAGGTGGCACCCAAGAGGAAGCCCACGCCAGCAACATACATAGAGTACTACTATGACGACACGGAACCAGTCAGCACCACACCTTACTTCGACTTCGAGAAGTTCTACCGAAGGATGGAACGGTCTGGATACCATAGCTCGGAGTCCAGTGATAATTTTATTAAGAATGAGGTTGGTTTTTGGAGATATCTAAACCATTTTGATATTTTTTTTACTTTCACACAACGCCATCTAGTCCCAAGCTAAGCAGAGCTTGTGTTATGGGTATTAGAAAACTGATAAACATACGTTTATATTTCTATATATATTACTAGCAGCCCGTCCCGGCTTCGCACGGGGTAGACAATTATTTATTTTTGGAATTTTTCCCGTCAAATGACTACCCTACATATCCTACGCTACCCTACCCTACCTTCCCTACACTACCCTACCTACCCTACACTACCCTACAGTACCCTACACTACACTACCCTACACTACACTACACTACCCTACACTACCCTACACTACACTACGCTACACTACACTACACTACACTACCCTACACTACCCTACACTACCCTACACTACCCTACACTACCCTACACTACCCTACACTACCCTACACTACCCTACACTACCCTACACTACCCTAAACTACCCTTCACTACCCTACACTACCCTACACTACCCTACACTACCCTACTTTACCCATTTTTTTTTTTTTTTAGATTTAAACTATCCTATCTCTCTAGTTGGATCGAACTGCACATGGTGTGCGAATTTTATTATAATCGGTTAAGTGGTTTAGGAGTCCATTGAGGACAAACATTGGGACACGAGATTTATATATATTAAGATAGATAAGATACACCCAGACACAGAACAAATGATCATGCTCATCACACAAACATTTGTCCTGGGTGGGAATCAAACCCACGACCTCCAGCATAGCAGTCAGGGCCACTAACCACAAGACCAACAGGTTAGTGGTCAGTGGGTCGTCTTAGGGGCGGATGAATACCAAACTGTAACCACTATTTTGTTACCTTAAGTTTTTTGTACTACCACACACTATCGAAGCAATTTAAAGACGTATACTTCTAAAAATGAGTACCTAGCACCACTTATCTAACATTTCTATTTGTTTCAGTACATACGAATAAACCTCGACTCCAACCGCAAGTTACAGAACATAGTCCTTTCCAACGGCGTCTCCATAACATTCGACGTTCAGATGTGTTACTACGTTTCAGACGACCCTGAAAAACTAGAAACAGGCAAAAAGAAGCCTGGAGCGTACATCTTCAGACCCATAGACCCCCACCCAGTTTTAATTCTAGACTTTTTCGACGCCAAAGTCCTAAAATCCGACATCGTAGAAGAATTGCACATTCGATTTTCAAATTACGCGGGTATTTCTTTTCGACTCTACAAGGGATTCCCAACCATAGAGGTGGATTGGATCGTGGGTCCGATTCCGGATGCGGATGGGTTGGGGAAGGACGTTTTTGTGAGGTATCTGACGGATCTGCAGAATCAAGGAGTTTTTTTTACTGATAGCAATGGGAGGCAGACTATTAAGAGGATCAGGGACGTGCGGGCCACGTATACTCCGGTGTTGGATACAGGAGAGTCTGGGATTTCTAGTAAGTACTATTATTATTAGCATTAGCATTATCGGCTTTGTAATGTTCCCACTCTAAGGACTCAGGTCTCCTCTCTAGGAGATGGAATGGGCCATAATCCACCAAGCGGGCCCAGAGCGGGTAGGTGGATGTCACCTGTCTTGATTTTTGTCATATACGTTGTCATGGTTCTAAACATACTGGTTTCCTCACGATGCTTTACTTCACCGTTTTGAGAGTAATGGTGATAAAATAAACTACATCACAAAGTAATACGCCTGCCTGGGTTTGAACTAGCGACACTTACGATTTGTAAGTCAGAGCAATTAATGCCACTGGACCACCACTGATAACTGTGTGCAGTACTAATAACTGTGAATGTGTGTGTGTGTGTGTGTGTGTAGTAGATTATGCACCAAGAGGATAAAGCAGTGTGTTATGTAACGCATATATTAAAACGCAAGTGTTACGAAGGATTCTGGGGATTAAACCCCGAGTGCAGCGACGGGAACAATTATTGACTCCCGAGTATAGCGAGGGAGATAAACTAAAAATCCTGAGTGTAGCGAAGGAATCAAGCTAGCCCAGGATGAAGGCACCTTTATTCCCAATTTCGTGTTTATTTGATAGGTAGGAAATAGTTTTAGATAAACCTATTTTTGACCCATATTTTTAATGATATTTTATATGACAGAATAACGTCAGCCGAGTCAGCTAGTATTTAACCACAAAATTGTAATCTAGCCCCCTCCCCCATTATTTTCTTTGATATTTTATATTGCAGAATAACGTTTGCCGACTCAGCCAGTATAATTACATATAGTCCGTCTAATGAAAGCGCGACCTGAGAAAAAGAGGTTAAATCCAAAAATTTTGTTTGTAGTATTACTAACTATGTAGTAGGAGAATCATGTCTTGACACTTCACAATTTTTTTATTTCCTACAATTGCGGCTGAATAATGTCGCCAATTTAATTTAAAAAAAACTCCAGGCACGCGCTTACATTAGGCGCACTCTATCTGTGTGCACAATCCAAAAACACTTATAATCCCCATCATCATTCCAGGCAACATCTACCCAGTAACATCAAAAATCTACATGGAAGATCTTCAGAAGAACATTCGCCTCTCGATCTTCACCGACAGGGCCCAAGGAGGAACCTCTCTACTAGACGGTGCCATAGACATGATGCTCCATAGACGCATCTTCACTGACGACACTGGTATTCGCGCCTGGCTCAATGAAACTGAATACGGGAAAGGGCTTATAGTCCGGGGAAAACATAACTTGTATATTTCAAAAGCGGATTACAGACCAAATAAAGTATTCGAAAAGAAATTTGCAAAAGAATTGGAGTTGGCTCCTACAGTTTTTACGTCATTACATAAATCATATTACAATATTAGTTACGATAAATGGTTTACGCAAAATAATGAGTATTCTGGGTTGAGAATGAAGTTGCCTGTGGGGGTACATATTTTGACTTTAGAAAAATGGCACGATAAATTGTTACTTCGACTAGAAAACTATTTGGAAAAATCTGATGTTGTTAGAAGTGGTTACAAAAGAGTTTTTATCCAAGAACTTTTTAAAGATTTTAGAATTATTGGGGCAAAGGAAACTACTTTAGCTGCCAACATTTGGCTGCAAGATCGTTTGCCTTTGACATGGAGGACAGATAAATTCGTAAAGAATTTTAATGATATCTATGGTAACCATAGTAATATAGAGTTTAGTGCGGACCAAGGAGGGTTTACTAAACCTACGCCTGTGTTTTTCTTTAATGAGGGAATAGAATTAAAGCCGCAAGAAATTAGAACTTTTGTTCTAACTTATGTGAGGAGATAATGATTGTAAAAATAATTTAATTTGTTTTAATATAGTTTTTGGTTTGACTGTTTTCAATTGTTTTATTTCGCTCTTTTAAAATTTAAAATGATTATTCGCAAAGCATACCACAACGCCATCTATGGTAACAGTTTCTTATAAACTAATTGTCTATGCAACAAAAAGAATATAATATAACTCTTGTCTATTGACGTCCACCTGAGTTTTAATTGTAAAAAAAAAATCAGCCCCTTAGGTCAGGGTGTCGCTGACCGCGTGCGGCCAGGTGCGCGCGCTCTATAGCGATTTCATACTAATGTATGTAACTCGATGGCCGCCGCGACCTGGCCGCTCCAGACTGGCCGCTAGTGCGCTGAGATTTTGGGACCAGCACAAGACACTCACATAGGAATAAAGTCGACGGACTCTGATAATTTTTTTTAAACAAGTATTTAGCGACATCTATAGCTCCAGATAGGGACTAAAATAATAATACAACCGACTTCAATGTTTAAAAAAAAACACTTAGGGACTGTTTCACAATGTCCGAGTAGGCACTACTCATTGAATAAATTCAAAAATGTGACAGAATTCGTATGAAATTATCTGTCAAGTAAGATACTCGAAACTTAATCATAGGTGGTGAAATAGGCCCTTTAAAGTACAAAATCGATGTTAAATAACGAAGAGACAAAACTCTTTAGAAACCAAAGACATTAAATATATACGATCAATAGACAGGACATAGCGAGTAAAATCGTCCGCCAAAAGTTATTACAAAGTTGGTCGTCGTTAGTCGTTCAGTCTAGTTTGATGATAACGCCATCTATTAGTCAATAGCTTATAGCTTGTATATCTCTTTGTTAGAAACACAGATTTTTTTAATATTGAACGGTTGTATTATTTTTTAGTTTTTATTTTACACTTTTTATGCCAGTAAATCTGACTCCAGTCTTGCCATGAAATACCGTGTTACCCCAGTTAATGGGTTGTGGAGGTCTGGTAGGCAGCCGCTCCTCGTAAAATACTGGTATTCAGCTAAATCCGGCTTGACTGGAAGCCGACCCCAATATAGTTGGGAAAAGGCTAGGCAGATGATGATGATGACTTTTTATGCTAGATGATGATGAATCCGATTGATGCGAGATACACATTAGCTTCGAGGTCTGTGTCCAACAGTGAAGGTTGTAGCTGGAATGATGATGATGATGTTGAGGTACATAAATAATACAACAAAAGCAATTAAAAATACAAAATTATTTATTTGGTTCATCATTCTTTGATCACGCAAAATACATGAACATTAATATTATCTATAAACTATCTGTAAACATAATATTTATATCAAAAAACAAATATACCTATGTATTATTATTCGAAATTATTTATTTTATGATAATTTTACGATATTATGTCATCGCTTACCACTCAAAACCCTTTTTTAATATTATTATACATAAGCTCGCGTTTGACCACTATCTCACCTGACGGTAAGCGATGATGTGGTCGACGATGTAGCACGCTTGCCTAGAAGTAACCTATTCACTCTTGACTTAAAGACCTTTAAGTCGTAGCTATCAGGAACACAGACTCCGGCAGGGAATGCATAGACTTGCGTTTGACGATGAGGTAGGTTAGGTACTAACGATAAATATCCATAAAATCATCATATAATAAATTACAACTCACCAGTAATTGATATTTATTCTCACCTTTTCTCTACCACATCATATCTTCATGAGGAAGATAATCAGTCTATCTATTGATAAAAACCGCATGAAAATCCGTTCAGTAATTTTTGAGATAATCGCGAACAAACAGACGCGGTGGGGAGCTTTGTTTTATAATAATATATGTAAGTTAAGCATATTACCTTGAAGTAACATTAACAGAATTATTTTTTTGTACTATGAGTAATATTTAAATTTGTATTTACTTTGTTTTTTGGAATGTTTAACTCTTTAACAGTTATATAAATAAATTTAAATGTCATGACAAAAATGCATGGGATATAGTCCGTCTAATGAAAGCGCGACCTGAGGAAAAGAGTTTAAATTCAAAAATGTGGTATGTGGTATTACTAACTAGTAGGAGAATCATGTTTTGACACTTCACAATTTTTTTCTATTCCCTTTAATTGCGGCTGAATAATGTTGCCAAATACCACTTGCCACTCTATCCATCCAATATTTTTAAGAAACATCTTTGAATGACACAGATAGATAAACAGAAAAATCGTGATTTTATCTACACTTAAACCAATATTTATTTCCTCTCAAAACAAGCTAAGAACGTCCTAATCTGTTTCGGCTTGACTTTAATATTCAAATCTTTTTCATCTAACTCAATTTTGTCTTCAACATAGTCATTATCACCTTCCGTCTTCCACTCCCACTGCTTGTATTCTTCTACAAACATATTAGCTGACAACATAGTCTCTTTTAAACATTTAATTTCGATATTTTTGAACAGATCTTTCACATTTACTTCTACAACTCCTTTCTCTAGATAATTCTCAAATCGTATCAACAGTTTAGAATCCCAAGGTTCTAAAGTCAGAAGATGGATTCCATTCGGCAAATCTTTGTCTAACCAACTAAATTCATTATTCATTTTCAACCAGTCATCATATTTAATATTAGTAGCAACAGATATTAAAACTGTAGGACTCAAATGCATGCCTAGTACATTTTTCTTGATGATATTTTTATCTTTACCTATTATAACTCTATGTTTTCCTCTTGCTACTAATCCTTGACCGTTTGCTGTTTCATTTAATGCCTCCCCTACTCCGAAAGCATCATCGCATAGAAGTCTTCTATGTAGCATCAATTCTACTTCTCCTTCAACTAGGGAAGTACCCCCTTCTGATCTATCAGTTAAAACTGTTAATCTTAGGTCTTCATTCTCGATATATATTTCATTGGTTACTGGATAATAGTTACCAGGGATCGGTTCAGCTAAAGTCAAGTTCCATTGTGGTCTGAAATCAAGTTTTCTTTTCAACATCTGCCTTCCATTGGAGTCAGTATAAAATTCCCCGTTATTTATGATATTAGTTTCATATTTTATCACATATTCTTTGCCTAAATCATCTGTTATAGGTATCGGTCCTACAATCCATTCCGTTTCTAGGAAATTTAAATTATCATACAGCTTAACGTTGATAAAACCGGCTGGACTTAAGTTTACACGGAATTCTTTGACTAAATCGCCGTTTATTACGGAAAATTTTTGTTTGGTTAGTTTGATGGGTGTGTTGATGACAGGTCTGAAGATGTAGGCTCCTGAAGCTCTGTGGGACGTGTCATGATTGTCGCCACAGCTTCCGGTGTAGTAGTACATGTTGATGGACAGGTTTAAGTTGGAATTGTCGGGGAATGTGACTTGGTTGATGAGCCCGGTTGCCGTGTTGATGTCGAGTTTGTAGAACTGGAAAAGGAAGATTGTTTGTTTTAGTATTGTGTATAAAAAGTGCTAAGTGCGAGTCGGACTCGCAAATAAAAATATAATATTAAATGTACAGGATTACTGGTAACACAACGTATTCCTTGCTGGACATTAATGTAGGGTTAAAATTGTCTCCAAATGATTAAATCTGGGAGTTGCATAAAAAACTAAAAATCTTACTAATTCACAAAACTAATCGAATACGTCGAGTTACCAGTAACCCTGTATTCGTTTTTTTTTTTTTAATTTAATGATAATCGTCAGATTTATTACCACTTTTATTACAAACATTGGAGGCATTTATTTATAAAATTGCCAAAACCACGTCCGTAAAGTCAGAAGAACTTGCTTCAACTGGTAAGTGTGAACACGGCTTTCTAAATTACTGTGATTTAATTGGTCAAGGGGAGTAGTAAAATTAGTGGCGTCATCGTGGTCACTCACTAATGTTTTAAAATTTAATTTTTGACTCGAATACACTATGCAGCTAGAGCAGCAGAAATTACATATTGAAGCCTTTTGTCGAGTTATGTTAAAGTAAAAAGGTAACAGCGCTTGCGACCGACTACACAAAAATGGCTGTTTAACTTAACATGTTTAAAAAACATACTGTGTTTCAAATAAGAATAGGATCGACTTAGCGCCATGTTCTGTCATCATAGGTCAATTTACATTAATAAATAACGTTTTTCTTCACTTAGAATTAACTAAGAACCTTTACTGATACGCAAATAACTTTTCTTTGTAAACCGTCCTTTCAAGTGAGGTCATTGACATTCCTATTCTTATTTGATATGCAATATTCATCATCTACCTAGCCTTTTCCCAACTATTTTGGGGTCGGCTTCCAGTCAAGCCGGATTTAGCTGAATACCAGTATTTTACGAGGAGCGGCTGCCTACCAGACCTCCACAACCCATTAACTGGGGTAACACGGTACTTCATGGCAAGACTAGAGTCAGATTTACTGGCTTCTGACTATCCGTAACGACTGCCAAAGATCTACAAATGACAGCCGGGACCAACGGCTTAACGTGCTTTCCGAGGCACGGAGGAAACTCGTTATGTTAAGATGGTCACCCATCCACAGACCAACCTAGGCAAGCGTTGCTTAACCTTGAAGATCGACCTGTGCGGCTGTTATTATTTAGCCACGAGCTCCTCGGCCACGATATTGCCACGATTTGATATGCAATATTATCAGCCTTATAATTTTCCCAGAGCTGGGGCCCAAGCTTCCTGTAATGTAAGATTGAAACTCACCTGATTCTCCATCACCAGGTCATCATCAAATTTCTCCACCGTCCTGGGCTCGTCGGACAGCATCCTCAACTCATCCACACTCAGACTAGGATACACCATCATCCTATCCACCTTCTTCTCATTCTTCCTCCTATTCTCCGTCAAGAACTTCTCCAACTCTAGAACCTCATCATCGTTCTTACCATCTTTTAAGATATCTAGATTCGTTTCTCTATATTCGCTTGATATATCTTCAGAGTAAACTGGAGCATAAGGTATAGCTTGTATCTTTTGTAAGATCTCATTCGTATCTTTATCTTTTAATGGGTCATCCAATCGATTAATGATAGGTTCTTTTAATGGATCCCAATAATTATTATTATTGTTGGAATAAAAATCGTAATCGTTTTTGACGTTTCTTTTTGGTCGGTGTGATGTTTTTTTAATGTAGAAATTTTTGTATGAAAGAGGTTTCAGGTGGATGATGAAGAGTATTTCTTGCGTCGCTTTCGAGAATCGAGTCGGTATTGACATGACTTTCTGTGGTAGGGGCACCATTTGGGTCTTGATCGGTTTTCCTGTAAAAAAAGAAGTTATTTAGTAATACATTTTTTTATAAATCATCATCCGCCTAGCCTTTTTCCCAATTATATTGGGGTCGGCTTCCAGTCAAGCCGGATTTAGCTGAATACCAGTATTTTACGAGGAGCGGCTGCCTACCAGACCTCCACAACCCATTAACTGGGGTAACACGGTACTTCATGGCTAGACTGGAGTCAGATTTACTGGCTTCTGACTATCCGTAACGACTGCCAAAGATCTCCAAATGACAGCCGGGACCAACGACTTAACGTGCTTTCCGAGGCACGGAGGAAACTCGTTATGTTACGATGGTCACCCATCCACAGACCAACCTAGGCAAGCGTTGCTTAACCTTGAAGATCGACCTGTGCGGCTGTTATTATCTAGCCACGTCGAGCACCTCACATTTTTTTTTTTTTAAATGATAAATGATATTTTGCAAATAAGTTTTCACAAACACTTTTACACGTCATTTTTTTTTGGACACTTTTTTTACTAGATGAGGCCGGTGTTTCCTAACTGACTACTCTGAGAAGAAACACCGAAACAAACTCAGGGGTCACAGTCTCTTTTAAAGTCCATACACAATGTATTGGTCAAATCATATGCGAACCATGCAGATTAGTGTCTGAGATGGCCTTTTGAAGAAAGAACCATGCAATATGAGGCCATAAGGTGGACCGACGACCTGGCGAAGGTCGCGGGAATCCGATGGATGCGAGACGCACAGGACCGGTTGTTGTAACGACGCTTAGAGGAGGCCTATGTCCAGCAGTGGACGTCTTTCAAAGGAAGAGGGTTGATAAAAGGAATTTTTCGCACATAACACAGTCAATACTTAAGGCGGGCGCGACGTTAGAATTATCCATACAAACGTAATACCAAAATCATTTGCAGTTTAAGTATATTTACACCACAATATGATGTTATTCGGATTCAGACAATAATTATCTAGGTTCCTACGTCGTCTTTTTGTTGAAAAACTTACCCCAAACAAAATTTAAGCGAATTTAAATTTGCACATTTTCACAGCGAAAATGTCATGTTTTTATTTTGTTTTTTCTATATTATAAACAACAATATTTCAAAATATCTCTCCGTAGGAACACAGATATTATTATCAAGTTATAAATACTCGAAACAATATTGGAAATACATTAATTTTTCATTAATCATTTTTGGTATTACGGAACATCTCCCAAATTTCCAATAGTTTGTATTGCTATCACAGCAAGCAACTGTCAGTGTGCGGATGATGATTTTAGTCCAGTCAGTGTGTCCAAGAATTGTTTATACTATGTGGATTGATTCCATCAACCTCAAAAACGTATTTTATTTCGTTTCAACTCGAGATAGCGCGCGGTGTACGCAGACCACTTAAGTTATTATGACTAAAACAGAGCTCCATGAACCATATACACGTTTGCGATCGCAGTACACGCGATGATATGCATGAAGTATTTATGTACAGCATCGACGCGCACAGTATACAATAAATCAGTACTTACAACTCACTACTCAGTTACATTAACTTGACGCTTGGCGTCGATGAAATAATGTCCAAAAACAATATAACAACAACAGAGAACTAGCCAAATTATCGACGCGCGTATCGGTAACAAAGATGCTGAGCATACCTGACACTTGCCGGGTGAGCTAAGGGAATGCGGGGGGAAGCAGGGAGATGCTCGCATTTCAGAGATACGTCAAGTTAATGTGGCCAGATTATACATAAAAGTTTATTAGGAGTATCACTGAGACTGAAAATGAATATGATTTAGGATGAATTTTAAGCAAAACTTACCATCAGAGCCATATACTTCAAACGTGCCATCGCCAACGGGAATCCTGATAGGTTCCGTGACAGACCAACCCAGGGGATTGTATATAGTGACCTGGAATTATAAGAAAATTGTGTTTGAGACGTGCAAGTCTTTCATATTTCATCTATCTTATTGATCTTATTGATTTAATTTTCAATGTCAATATTTAATTTATTTTTTATTTCATTTTTTATTTTAAAGACTATTTGCAAAACACTAATAACCTTGTAGGACTGTATTACTGACATCATAAACAACAAAAACAATTGTTCTATGACTTTTTACAAAACATAAAACATTTACCAAAAACAAACCTTCAAGATTTCGTTCCCTAATCTAACACACGGTACTAACTTTTGTTCTGATTTTTTAAAGTTTATCATATTCTCATACAAAAATAAAATTAATTAATATTAACGAAATAATAATATTTTTTAATTATTATTTTCATACAAAAATAAAAATATTTAAATTGAACGTTCTAAATGTTATAATGTCTATGCAAAGCAAGCGTGGGTAGGTACAGAAAAATACAGAGTTGAAACTATATTTTTTGGTAAACGTATTATGTTTTGTAAAATATAATACAATATGTTCCACAACTATTCACACAACACCATCTAGTCCCAAGCTAAACAGAGCTTGTGTTATGGGTACTAGACAACTGATAAACATACTTATATATATTTCTAAATACATACATACTATAGACAAATTACACCCAGACAGTGCTCATCACACAAACATGTTACCCGGGTGGGAATCGAACCCACGACCTACGGAATAGCAGTCAGGGCCACTAACCACTAGACCAACAGGCCAGTCAATAGTCATAGAACAATTGTTGTTGTTAATGATGTCAGTAATACAGTCCTGCAAGGATGTTAGTGTTTTACAAAAAACCCTGTATATGACATACTAGCAGTCCGTCCCGGCTTCGCAGGGGGTAGACAATTATTTATTTTTGGAAATTTTTCTACACCTTCGGTTACATTGTTCAAATTTTACCAAGGATCCCTAATTTTTTCAAAATGAAATGTAGCCTATGTCAAATTGGAAGAATGTAGCATTCTATTGGTGAAAGAATTTTTTAAATCGGCCCAGTACTTTTTGAGCCTATTCATTACAAACATACAAAAATAGGTACAAATCTTTCCTCTTTATAATATTAGTATAGATAGGAGTTTATACTATGGTCTATCGGTTTAGGTAAGTAATTAACAAAATGTAAACAATTTTGACATGTCTTTTTTATCTAAAAGTTGTCTTTTTATCTAAATCTTTGCAACTAGGTATTTACGAGTACCTAAATCGATGTTAGCTAATAAACTAAATTTAAATAATCTTTGTGTATATTATATACGACCTCTTTAATATAAAAAGACATACCAAGATTGTTTACCTAGTATAGTCCATAGAAGATATACTTACAACAAACTTGGCACTGTTCTCAGATACATAGCAGCGAGATTCGTTCAGGTGACATCTCTGGAAGTCGAAGAGAGGCGGCTTCGTCGCGTCTTTGACCGTCATTTTACTGAAAATAATTACATATTTATTAGTGGTTCATACAACATAAAGTTATAAAGGTGGAGTTAATGCTTAACGCTGCCCGCCCACGACAGACGTTTTGTAGGTCCGATAATCGTCACAAATTATAATCCTATAGTATATTCTGACCGACTTTTTGTAGGCCGTGTGCGTTGCACTATTGCTATCAGTGTGTTCCATTTTTCACCTACAAAAAATCGTTCACCGATTGTCGGTCGTGGGCGGGTATCCTAAAGGTGTAAAGGCGGACCTAATACTTCAGATATAATATATGTGGAACAGAGAGTAAAGTCCCGTATACCTTCGTTGAAAAGGAGGAGGATCCTCCGACCAGACGCACTGATCAACGATTTGGTGGGCAACTGCCCGACAGACGATTTCGGGCTATTGTATCTATTAAAATTGCGCGAAGAACTTTAATTGCGCGATGCAGGATTCGTAGTTCTTCTGTGGCGCCATAGATGACGCTACAATGCCTCAGACATTGCCTTCTGTGCAACTTTGAGTAGTGAAAAGACAACATAGCAGGTACAGTTCCTGGCACGTAAGTTGGCAAGAGTCGTTAGTTGCGCAGAAATCGTTTTTTAGGTCTATTTGGTGGTCAAGCGGGACAAGGGGTATGAGGTAGCGCCGATTCGGCGCGCGATTGGTGTAGTATTATAAGGTAGTCTATGATGGGTGCGTTAGTCGACTTTTGCCTCCGCACTGCGTTACGTCCCGTTCGCTCATTCGCTTTTTGTGCACCATGCGCGAAACTTGCCAACTTATTTACCGGGTATTATACATTACTTTCATATTGACTAGTACTTAACTGCGATCCCACCTGATGGTAAACAATCATGCAATCGTTGATGGTGAGGCGCACTAGTTTATTAAGAGCCTAAGAGACTCCCGATGCAAGGATGAAATACGCCTCCGTCAGAAATTTTTGACCCTGCCTCTTTTCGGATGGCAAACCACCGGTTGCTTGCCGTCCACAAGTGGACTTGTCTTTTTAATCATGACAAGTATTTAGTTTTTCATTTTTGCTTTTAAGTGGGAAATCATCCAATGACTTCTCCCGCACTCGAACAGAGCGAGAGGGCTTGACAGACATTTAAAACCCACTCCTACGAGTACGTTCTAGGTGTTCCCCTTTCACACGACCCATGGCCCTAGGCTTTGACGCTGCTCGTTCTGGACAATTATCTCCCATCATCCCAGATCTAGCCATTGCTCGCCGTCTTCAAGCCCATGTCTACAGTGGCTGGCCGTCCGCTACGGTACTCACTTGACAGCTCGTTTGGCAATGATGAGTGCGTCGTCAATAGCCTGGTTGAGGAGACGCTCGTAGTCGTGGGTGACGTGTTGCTTCTCCGTGCCTGTGATGGCGTCGTGATGCTGCATCACTCCTGGAAGAGAAGGTGGAAATATTACATAAGTTTGCCGTGAAAACCAGTTTCTCATAGACAAGCTTTTACCGCGTGTTGTAGTACTCTTCAATACCATTCTATTAGTAATAGAGTGTGTCTAATGAAAGCGCGACCTGGAGTTTTTTTTTTTAATTTAATGGGAAACATTATTCAGCCCCAATTGCAGGAAATAAAAATAATTGTAAAGTGTCAAGACATGATTCTCCTACTAGTTAGTAATACCACATACAATTTTTTTGGATTTAACATCTTTTTCTCAGGTCGCGCTTTCATTAGACGGACTATAGTTATCTGAACCAATATTACTTTACTTTTAGAAGCCTACTTGTGGCAACACTGTTTATTTCCCGCGTTTTTGAGCTGTCATATTTATTGTCCTGTTTTTCCAATTTCCAACTGTATGCTTGTTAAAATATATGTTTTTAACTAATTCTATCGGAGTATAATCTCTACCCAGTACTGTAGGAACTTCGATAACACATTTTGATACAAGTAGATAATGTAAATGTAAGCGACAAAACTAGCATATAATAGTAGGTTCATTTTTGTCGCAAACGGCTCAGTAAAACTTCAGTTAAATCTTAACAAACAATCAATTCTATCCTCTTTATAATATTAGTTTAGATTATAAGCACAGATGATATTTATTACCCATAGCGCTCTTCAGTTCATCCAGTACAAACTGGTTGTGTTGCTCTAAGTCCGATAGCACTTGCAACTGCTTCACCACCTGCAGATATTGACAACACTTTGTTATCTATATATGTATATGTATACTCGTATGATACATACTGGGTGTAAGGGACAGCCCTCCGCAAATAAGGGCTTGCTCAGTAGAATCTGAACATTCTCCCACAACATTTTTTATCGGGAAACGAAAAAAAATCGACCTCTCCATACAAACGGTCCGTAATTTTGTAGAATGAGGCTGAATTTTTTTTCGTTTAAAAATCAATTGCTGTTCGTAAGTTTCGCTAAAACTCGAGAACGGCTGA
The DNA here is from genome assembly GCA_030763345.1 of Mythimna separata. Lineage (NCBI taxonomy): Eukaryota > Metazoa > Arthropoda > Insecta > Lepidoptera > Noctuidae > Mythimna > Mythimna separata. The sequence continues at coordinate 4,004,135 of CM061193.1, forward strand.
ACGAATTTATCTTATCTTGGTCTTGAAATGTTCGTGGAGGTCTAGGGAGGGTTTAAAAGGTGAGAAAAATTCGGAAAAAAAAACGGCGGTACGAAGTCTGCCGGGTCAGCTAGTTCATGATAAAACTATATTTGTAAGTAATAAAATATCGCTCGCTACGCATCATCATCATCATCATCATCATCTCAGCCGAAAGACGTCCACTGCTGGACATAGGCCTCCCCCAAGCGTCGCCACAGCGACCGGTCCTGCGCGTCTCGCATCCATCGGATTCCCGCGACCCTCGCCAGGTCGTCGGTCCACCTTGTGGGAGGCCTTCCGACGCTGCGTCTTCCGGTACGTGGCCGCCACTCTAGAACCTTCCGTCCCCATCGACCATCTGTTCTACGAGCAATGTGCCCTGCCCACTGCCACTTAAGTTTGGCGATTCTTCGGGCTATGTCGGTAACCTTAGTTCTCTTGCGGATCTCTTCATTCCTGATATGATCGCGCAAGGAAACTCCGAGCATAGCCCTTTCCATTGCTCTTTGGGTGACTTTAAACCTTCTGATGAGGCCCATTGTGAGCGACCACGTTTCCGAGCCATATGTCATCACTGGCAACACACACTGGTCTTAGACTTTTGTCTTGAGACACTGCGGTAGGTTGGACGAGAAGATACCGTGCAGCTTCCTGAACGCTGCCCAGCCGAGTCGGATTCGACGATTGATCTCTTTCTCGAAGTTAGATCTACCCAACTGGACCGTCTGTCCCAGGTAGACGTAGTCGTCCACAACTTCGAGTGTAGAGTCTCCGATCTTGATAGGAGTGGGAGCTACATGGATGTTTACCATGACTTTGGTTTTGTCCATGTTCATTTTGAGTCCCACTCTTTCGGAAGCCCTACTGAGATCACCGAGCATTGTACTGAGCTCCTCCGTAGTCTCAGCCATGACTACTATGTCGTCGGCAAACCGAAGGTGAGTGATGTACTCGCCGTTGATATTGATGCCTCGCCCTCTCCATTCCAGAACCTTGAAGACATCCTCCAATGCGGCCGTGAACAGTTTCGGAGAGATAACGTCTCCCTGCCTCACACCCCGCTGTAAGAGGATAGGTTTCGAGGTCTGATCCTGGAGTCGGACTGACATGGTGGCGTTTTTGTACAAACATTTCAGCACTTCGATGTACCGATAGTCAATTTGGCACCGTTGGAGAGACTGCAGTACAGCCCAAGTCTCGATCGAATCAAAGGCTTTCTCGTAATCCACAAACGCTAAGCAGAGAGGCAGGTTATACTCCTCAGTCTTCTGTATAACCTGCCGTAGCGTATGTATGTGGTCTACGGTGCTAAAGCCTTTTCGGAATCCGGCTTGTTCAGGAGGCTGAAAGTCGTCGAACCTGCGTGCGAGACGATTCGTGATGACTCTGGAAAACAACTTGTAGACATGGCTCAGAAGTGAGATGGGCCTGTAGTTCTTAAGGAGGGCATTGTCGCCCTTCTTAAAGAAAAGTACCACCACACCACTGCCCCATGCCTGTGGCGTTTTGCCCTCGAGTATGACGGAATTAAATAGCTTCTGAAGGGCCTTAAGGACCGGTTTTCCACCCGCCTTCAGAAGTTCGGCCGTAATTCCGTCCTCACCCGGCGCCTTATTGTGTTTAAGTTGTTTCAGAGCCATCCTAATCTCGTACAGGCTGACGTCCGGGATATCTTCGGTATAGTGTCGGGTCAATCTAGCTCTTGGATCGTTCGCTAGATTTGCCGTGGGTTTAGAGATAGACGTGTATAACTGTCCATAGAATGCCTCGATCTCTCCCAGGAGCTCCGGTTTAGCGGATATGACTTCGTGAGTTGGCTCTGCCCAATAGACAGATCCCTCGCAAAAACTTTGGAGCCCTTATTCCGCTCTATCGCGTCCTTAACCCTTTCGGTATTAAAGTGGCGAAGATCGCGTTTTAAGGACTTCGAAATCTGTCTATTGAGCTGACGGTATCTGCACGAATCGTCTGAAGACTGCAGAATCATCTCACGCCTCTTCTTCATGAGCTCGAGAGTCGGATCCGAGAGCTTCTTGTTCTTATTTGTACGGTGGGTCTTGAAAAACTTAGACCCGACCGTATGGACAGTTTCCACGAACCCATCGTTACATTCGTCCACGGAGCTACCTAGGCACTCGAAACGATTGTGGAGTTCGAGCTGAAAGCTCTCGGGGTTTTGGAGTTGGATTTGTGCTGGACGGAGCGTAGACTTCACCAGTCGAGACCTTTCAAGCTTGATGTTGATATTCAATGTGCCTCTCACCATGCGGTGATCACTACCAGTTTTCACTGCATTGATCACAGAGACATCATTGAATATTTGCTTTTTCGTCGACAAGATGAAGTCAATCTCATTTTTAGTTGCACCATCGGGGCTTTGCCAGGTCCACCTCCTATGCTCACGCTTTTTGAAGAAAGAGTTCATCATGTAGAGGCCCTCCTTCTCCATAAAGCTAGCCAGTAGGTGTCCCCGGTGGTTCCGACGTCCAAATCCAAATTGCCCCACTCGCAGCTCATCACCGTCTCGTTTGCCCAGTTTAGCGTTGAAGTCCCCCATGACCACGGTGAAGTGAGTCTTATAACCATGTATGGCTCTGGATATATCCTCATACATGGTCTCTACTTCGTCGTCGGAGTATGTCGAGGTTGGGGCATATACCTGTATGACCTTCAGCGAATATCTTGCCGATATTCTGAGTATAAGGTAAGCCACCCTGGTCGACACACTCTCGATCCTCACCACATTGTTCACAAGGGACCTGTGGACGAAAAACCCGACACCACCCTGGGACTGCCGGTCGCCCTCCCGGAAATAGAGCAGGTTACCGGATTTGAGAATTATCGTGTCCTCCCCCTGTCTTCGGACTTCGGATAATCCCACAATACTCCATCGTACCCTGCTCAACTCTTCTTCAAGTTCGGTGATCCTCTCGTCGGTCCGCAGTGTACGCGTGTTGTATGTTGCCAGGTCGAGTCGTTGGAAGGGGTAGCCTAGCCTCCTCCGGAGATTCTTCGCACCCCTTGCCTCGCCGTAGCCTTGACCGCTACCGTAGTCAAGGTTAGACGGGCTGCCGGGTACTAGGGGCCGTTTTGTTTTGCGTGTCTGCATTGTTGGGGGGTATTTGCCATAATCGCCACGCTTGGCATGCGGGTTGGCGATCGCAGTGTAGATGTTGAAATGCACAGAAAATGCTGCTGCCCATTTTCTGGTGTGTCCCTTAGTCGCCTCTTACGACACCCACGGGAAGAGATGGGATGGTGTAATTCTTCGGTTCCAGACACCATACGGAACACAGTTATGTATTTTCTGACTGTAATAGTGATTTAACGATTATTTATTCTAGAGGAAGGAATCGTAGCAAATGTCACCCCCCCCCCCCCCCGGTGACAACTGAGAAAAAAACTTCCCATTTGTCCCCTCTAGTCAGTTTTCAAAGGAAACACGGACTACTGGGAATAATTCATTGTTCCAGTCCCTCGGTATACGCGGTATAAACGACGAGACGAAACGTTAAGTCCGGACCGTAGAGGTTAGGATTACGTACCGAATTGTACTCACCTGTAAGTAGTTGTTGCCCTCTCTCTCGAAGTACTTGGTGGTAGGCCTGGACGTGAAGTAGCCGGTCCAGTAGGCCGTGGAGTCGCTGGCGTACGGGAAGAAGTCGTCCTGCTTCGTGGGCAGCGTGGGGCTGGAAACAGTTGTAAGGACACATGTACTTATGTAAGGCAGAGTGCGAGGTAAGCAAATTGTATGCACGCGTGATGTATGCTATGGAACAATCAGTTACTGCGCACTGAACTGTCATTGACTCCAGAATCCCGACCTAGAAGGAGCAGCACTCAAAGTAGGGATCACCGTGAACAACCACGCGTGTTGCACGATTCCTAAACAGTATTTAGTTCAAGGTTAGTATCGGAGGTAGTTACGGTGGAATGCCTCGCCAGTGCCAGTAGCATAAGCACAAACTTTACCATCTTTAAAAATATGGAATTTCCCTTTATATATACGAATCTCCTTGATTCATCATCATCTGCCTAGCCTTTTCCCAACTATATTGGGGTCGGCTTCCAGTCAAGCCGGATTTAGCTGAATACCAGTATTTTACGAGGAGCGGCTGCCTACCTGACCTCCACAACCCATTAACTGGGGTAACACGGCTTCATGGCAAGACTGGAGTCCGATTTACTGGCTTCTGACTATCCGTAACGACTGCCAAAGATCTACAAATAACAGCCGGGACCTACGGCTTAACGTGCTTTCCGAGGCACGGAGGAAACTCGTTATGTTAAGATGGTCACCCATCCACAGAGCAACCTAGGCAAGCGTTGCTTAACCTTGAAGATCGACTTGTGCGGCTGTTATTATTTAGCCACGAGCTCCACGAATCTCCTTGATTGCCATCTGTATATAAAATTCAAAGCCCTGACTCACAATCACTGATTCGAATCTTCAACGTGCACAATTTTAAGCCTAGAAAGCTGAAATTTTGAACTGAGGCTACTTTTATGACTGATCACCACCGCAAGGAATTAAAGTTTTTTTTTGTATTATAAACTAGTGCTTGACTGCGATCCCACCTGATGGTAAGCAGTGATGCAATCGTTGATGGTGAGGCGCACTAGTTTATTAAGAGCCTATTCACTCTAGTCTTGAAGATACACAAATTATAATCAGACGGAAAAACCGCAGCAGGCAAGTTGCTCGAATCCTTCGATGTACCTACGCGGTATAAACGACGAGGCAAACCGCTTTGTCCGGACCGTGCAGGTTTCGACAACGTAAGGATGGATACTCGCCGTACGACGGTTTGTCCGGTGGCGAGTATGTAGAAACCCTACTGTGTCGTTGTCGAAGCCATCGGCAGGAGCTAATATTGACGCTAAGCAGTGACGCAATTTGACGGCACGATTAGCGCAGTGGTTGAGTGATTGACAGCAGCGCTGAGGATTGCGGGTTCGATTCCGGCACCGAACAAGTATTTATATGGCCTTGAAAACATATAAATTATAATCGAACGGGAAGACCGCAGCAGGCAAATTGTTTACGTACTAACAACAAAAAAAAAAGTTTAATTTTTTTATGAAGTGTGTAAAAACGATACTTACTTGGCATCTTTAATAGATTTCAGATAACAATTCGGCGTGGAATAGAATAACGTTACATTCAAGCCATCCTTAGCTGCCTTCAAGTTAGCGTATCTGAAAACATTAATACAGTATTAGAAGAAGAACAATAAAAACAAGTGCGAGTAGGACTCGTGCACGAAGGGTTCCGTAGCAAGAAAAACGGCCAAGAAATCATGTTAATTGTAGCCGTCCTTAAATATTTATTTTATTCTGTTTTTACTGATCCAAAGTGCTTCTTACTAAGAAGTACTTTGGACCAGTTGAATTTACTCAAAACTCAAAAATTATTTATTTTGTACTTCATTCGCAATAAAATTAAATATTTAAATAAACCTCTTTTAACTTTTTCAACCGATTTCGACTTTTATTTCTTTGGTGGTATGACAAATGACGGCTGCAGTAAATAGTTGGTATTGTAACCACTTGTTTTGCTTTTAATGTCATCCTTATGTCTATGGAATGGAAGTCAAAATCGGTTGAAAAAAGGTTTGTTTAAAATATACAAATTTAATATTTTTTTCAATAAACCGGAAGGATAAGCTTTGCCACGCTGTATTTTTTCTTTAATTGGTATAAACGCGATCCCACCTGATGGTAAGCAGTGATGCAATCGTCGATGGTAAGGTACACTAGCTTATTAAGGCATGGCAATGCTTATCCTCTGTCTAAGGTAAAAGGCCAGCCCTCAGGTCATGCAATTTGTCAACAATGTGTACAAAATAGGTTTTTATACAAATATCATTCACATAAATGGTTAGTGGTACATGCAAACACGCACATGCAAATTATTTTTTTTAAATAACAGGTTTTAAAAGCAACAAGCAGTAGTTAGTCAGTAAAAGTCTGACACACCCTCTCACACCAGAGCGAGCGAAACCATTGGATGAATAGCCACCTCAAAAAAAAATGTGTCGTTATTTAAGAATACATTTTTTTATTAAAAAGGAGGAAAAGGAGAGACCATCAACCAGACGAAAGGTATACCGTAAACCAGACGAGAGGTATACCGTTAACTAGACGAGAGGTATACCGTTAACCAAGTTAACGATGCGCGATAGCGAGAGTTTTATTCGATTGTTTGAATTTCTCGATACTTCTCGATTGATTCGACTTAGACTCGAGTCCGACTCGGTGTGTTATTGCGACTGGCGTAGCGCGTTCATTCCTCAGTGATTTATAGGTTCGAGTGAAAGCGGGTGATTCTCGAAGAGGAGCTCGTGGCTAGATAATAACAGCCACATAGGTCGATCTTCAAGGTTAAGCAACGCTTGCCTAGGTTGGTCTGTGGATGGGTGACCATCTAAACATAACGAGTTTCCTCCGTGCCTCGGAAAGCACGTTAAGCCGTTGGTCCCGGCTGTCATTTGGAGATCTTTGGCAGTTGTTACGGATAGTCAGAAGCCAGTAAATCTGACTCCAGTCTTGCCATGAAGTATCGTGTTACCCCAGTTAATGGGTTGTGGAGGTCTGGTAGGCAGCCGCTCCTCGTAAAATACTGGTATTCAGCTAAATCCGGCTTGACTGGAAGCCGACCCCAATATAGTTGGGAAAAGGCTAGGCAGATGATGATGATGATGATGAGTGAAAGCGGGTGATTCGATCAATCGCAAACTTACAGTCGATTCCATCGACTCGAAGCAATCGAAAAACATCTCGATTATTTTATAGAATGGCGTTGACTCGATGGTTTATTTTATCGACTACGATTCTTTTGATTGTTAAAACGTCTCGGAATCGTCATCACTAAGTTGAATGACTGAAGTAAACACAATGTGTGCATAAGTAAGTTAGAAAAGTTAAAATATACATGGCATGTATTTAAGTCGTCTTAAAACTAAATCACACTAAGGGCCTGTTTCACCACCTATGATTAAGTTTCGAGTATCTTACTTGACAGATAATTTCATGCGAATTCTGTCACATTTTTGAATTTATTCAGTGAGTAGTGCCTACTCGGACATTGTGAAACAGGCCCTAAGTGTTAGTGGTACATAGGTACATACATGCAAACGAGCACATGCAATTAATTTAAAAATGGAGTTTAAAACCAACAAGCGGTAAGTGCGTCTTTCATACTAATAGCCCTTATTGATATGATAGGGTCACTAGCACCGCAAGAAATTTTGGCAAAGGAGACCCGTAGTCCTAGAACGCAACTGAAGGACATAGGTGTCCCTAGAGCGAATGAAATAATTGGACGATTTTTCGGCTCAAAACAAAAATGTAACGTAATTTAAGAATGACCCTACATAGAAAAGGGGTAATAATTTACCGTAAAGTGCAAGTACCCCAGTTAACGGGTTGTGGAGGTAGGAAACCGCTCCTCGTAAAATACTGGTATTCAGCTAAATCCGGCTTGACTGGAAGCCGACCCTAATATAGTTGGGAAAAAGCTAGGTGGATGGATGGAAAGTAAAAATATACCGTAAACCAAGGTACAGAAAAATACTTACTTAATCAGTTTATCTAGATTGATATACCACATAGCTGCGTCTTGGTAGGTAAAGTCCCCGCCCATAGTGATGATCACGTTATTACTCCTATAGTAACGCGCTTGGTTCTTTACGTAATCGAGAAACACTGCGATCTGGAAAAAACATGGCGAAAACATCATGGGCTATGTTTTTTGAAGAGGTTGAGAGAGGTAAACTGGGCAAGTTTGAGACGGACTCGCGTGTGAAGGGTTCTGTATCATCTTTTTTTTTTAAACTAGTGCTTGACTGCGATCCCACCTGATGGCAAGCAGTGACGCCATTGTTGATGGTGAGGCACACTAGTTTATTAAGAGCCTATTCACTCTAGTCTTGAAGACACCCAAATTGTAATCGGACGGAAAGTGACTTTGAGCTTCATAAGAATAAGGGTGTCAAATATTCTAATGTTTTTGCAGTAGGTATTATTTTGGTAGCAAAAGTGTCGAGTTATCCCTCTCAGCAAGCTTTACTGGCCTAGGGAATACTACTATAACATTCTCAACTCCATTTCGCCGGAATCGCGACTTTTTCAATGATTCTATATTTTGTCCAGGTATGTAGGTACTTAAGATACAAAAGTACACCAATTTTACATAATAATTTCCAGTAAGAATCAATTTGCTAAAACATCACAGTTTATATATACTTTTTGAAGAGGTTGGGAGAGGTAAACTGGGCAAGTGTGAAACGGACTCGTGTGTGAAGGGTTCTGTACTATCTATAATAATAATACTCCCCCTAACGAATTTCGATCACGGTGGCCAATCTCAACAGAGATCAGCCGGAGTAGATATTATAGTGCACAAGTGTGTGCGCAAACACAGGTGTACCCTCTGTTCCTTCACTCTCATAGTCCGATGGGACGGCAATCCGACACGACCGGAGAGAGATCAGGTGCAGGACCAACGGCTTCACGTGCTTTTTGAGGCAAGGGGGTATCCTAGCAGCAATACACGTAGAGCAATTTCTAATAGAAAGTAGGTTTTAGTCAGTAAAAGTCTAACACACCCTATCGCTTCACCCAGAGCCGGAGAAGATTTTTGATGATTTCCCATCTCAATAAAAAAAATGTTTTTTTTTATAAACGCTAGCTTGTGGTATACAAATCTTGATAAACTATAAAAAGGCGACACATGTTTTAATTTATGGTGAACAAATCGCGCGGTTCATCTAATGGACCAGTTTTTTGGAACATGCAATTTTTTGTTAAATGACGCTACCAAACAAAAGCAAGCATATAGCATCTCATGCGTGTGTGCAAAACATAATAAAAAAAAGTAAACATTACTCAAGTTATACTGTTTCAAAATGCAATAAATATTCATCATTAAACTTATGTTTAAAACAACATAAAATCTAATACATAGAAATCTCTACTACCTACAACTTTTCCGAAATAGCCAGACTGATCCTCATAAATCTATTTGTGTAGGTTCTATTTTTACCCTCGTACCCCAATCGTCATTTTTATAGATTCGTCATGTCTGTCTGTTTGTCCGTACGTATGTCACAGCCACTTTTTTCCGAAAGTATTAGAGCTATTGAAACTTGGTAAGTAGATGTATTCTGTGAACCGCATTAAGATTTTTATACAAAATTAGAAAAAAAAGCAATAAATCCATAATTTATTGTTTTTTTTTCTAATTTTGTAAGTATTATTATTTTGGGTCCCCATACTTAGAACTGAAACCGAAAAAACGAAATTTTCATCATATCCATCCGTATGGATAGCTCTTCAAAAATGATGTTAAGGTTCCTACTATCATTTTTTAGGGTTCCGTAGCCAAATGACAAAAACGGAACACTTATAGTTTCGCCATGTCTGTCCGTCCGTCCATTATTTAAATGGAAGTAAAACCATTTGCCGAATCAGCAAGTGTAATTGTTAACGCACTATGTTTTACTTTGCCATAGTTGCCAAAAATTAACAAAAATTTTATCTTGAAATTATCTGGTAGTTGTTTTGCAGTTTACACACCCTGAACATAATTCTTCTGTACGTATGTCTAAATATTATTTTGCCGTTTGTATGTCTATCACCGAAGTCCTCCTAAACATGCATACCCAATCATGCAGACTCACTCGATAAGTTTGTCTAGGTTATGGAACCACATGGCCGCGTCCTGGTAGTGGAAGTCTTCCCCCATTGTGATCAGAATATTGTTAGACCGGTACACCTTGGAGATGTTCGCACTGATCTCCAGGAATGTGGCGATCTTTAACAATAAAAATAAATCTGTTTTAATATAGGTTGTGTCAAACATTGACGCATAAAGGGATACCATGGATTCAGTACTTCTGAACCCCCGGTGATGGAAAAAAGGTGGTGGTGGTGAATTTTTCGACGGCTTTTTCTTTATAATCTATCTATACTTAAAATAAATCAGTAGAAGTGAAAATACTGGACATAGAAAATATAAAAAAAAATAATGGCAAATAATGGGGGTGTTACTAGATCGATACCGAACCCAAAAATGTGATTAATTTTTTTTTTGTCTGTCTGTCTGACTGTTTGTTCAGGCATCACACAAAAACTACAAATTCGATTTCGATGAAACTGGGTACTTTTTATCCCGAAAAAGTATATACAATATAAAACAATCTTTATTTTGCGGTCAGATCCCAAGACCCGATTACTGTAGCAACTGTAAATAATAAGTTTGTCGTATGTTACGTCATCCGCAGTGGAGTTCAGTAAGGGGCGCTGCACACGGCTAAGATACTATAAATTTTATGAATAAAATTCAATTCGTCTTAAGATGAATTTCAATACAGGCACTTTTGAAAAGGAAAAAGGTCCATCTTTCAGAAAAAAATGATGCTGATACTACTTTAATTTCACGCGGGCGAAGCCGCGGGCAAAAGCTACTTGGGAATAAATTTGTAAATATTGAAACGGTCACTGAACTTCACTCAATAATAAACACAAATAAAAATCTAAACATGTGTATAATGTCTGGAGTTACAGCTCAGCTTAATTTTATTCTATTTTCAATTCAACTAGTAGGCGATCAAAAAAAGTTTTCACCTACTTATAAAAAAAAAATAGTACTTAAAATACTGTCCACATTCTACCAAAAAAATAATACAAACGCCTTAAAGTCCGTCAAAGAAAAAAAAAGAAAAAGTAAAACTTAATGGCATCTTACAACAATTTTGTCAAGAAGTTGCCAGGATCTACTCTAGTTTGACTGAAAAGAGGTTAACTATCTCTTAGGAGTGTATTGACTCTTGGTATAAGCCGATGCATTAATTAATAGAGGAATCTTTAATAGCGGCTTGGACTTGCGTTGACAGATAGTACAGTTAGCGGGAGTCTGCCGTTTTGCCGAAAATAATTTGCCAAATTTTCATTACCCAAAGCAATTTTCGAAACCTTTTATTTTACCAATGCAATATTTGGAAAAACTTTAGTTCGAAAATTTTCATTTGGTCAAATTTTTACTTCGGCAGAATATTACCTAGAATAATTTCATTAAAGCATTTGGTCTTAAATCAAATGATTTATTACGGCAAAAAATCTTTAGAAAATGAACATTTTATCCAATTTATTGCTATGAAAAAAAAATAAAGACGGTTACAAACAACGAATGAAAACGAACTGCTACCGGAACTATAGGTTAGGTTAGGTTAGAGTAGCGACCAAACCACGCCTGAAGCATATTTTTGTATGTAAAACCAGAAACAGTAAACTGAAGATACCAAAATTCGGCTAATTTTTATTTTGGGTAAAATATGTTATACCAACTGAAATGTTTGACTACATAAAAATTGGTAAAAGAACTAGTTGGTAAGCAAATTATTGCTGAAACGTTAACTTACCAAACATTAGGTTTGCGTAACATTTATTTGTGAAGAGTTTATTTGCTAAGTAATAATTTGGCAAATGAAATTATGCGAAAAATTGTTTGGGAAGTGATAATTGGCAATTTCTTTTTGGTAAAACAAGGGAGACCCACAGTTAGCATATAAAACTTCAAGTCGAGCTTTTCTTTCATGTTAAAAATAATAAAAACATGATTTCAAACTAGTTAAAAATTTGAAAGAAACGTGGCGCCAACTATTATTATAGGATCGTTATTGTTGTTTTCATCGGAAACAATAGGTACAGACGCCAGCACATCAAACTACTAAAATCTGTCAAAATTCAAATCAAGACTGATTTTTTTTTCTGCCTACAGTACGCGCGAGGGTGAGTATATCTAGACAGCACTAGAGTGCGTCTAATGAAAGCGCGACCTGGACTTTTTTTCTTAAATTTAATTGGCAACATTATTCAGCCGCAATTGTAGGAAATAAAAAAAAATTATGAAGTGTCAAGACACGATTCTCCTACTAGTTAGTAATACTTACCACATATTTTTGTTTGGATTTAACCTCTTTTTCTCAGGTCACGCTTTCAGTAGACGGACTATAGTATGTAATACGGTAATAACTTCGCACTATAAATCGATTTAGGGTTCCGTAGCCAAAGGCGAAAAACGGAACCCTTATAGATTCGTCATGTCTGTCTGTCCGTCCGTATGTCACATTGCAGTCATTTTTTTTCCGAAACTATAAGTGCTATACTGTTGAAACTTGGTAAGTAGATGTATTCTGTGAACCGCATTAAGTTTTTCACACAGAAATAGACAAAAATCAATAAATTTTAGGGTTCCCCCCATACTTAGAACAGAAACTCGTTTTTTTTTTCATCGTACCCCTACGTGTGAGGTATCTATAGATAGGTCTTTAAAAATGATATCGAGGTTTCTATAGTACATTGTTCACCGAGAGGAGAAAGTGACCGATTACCGTCGAGGGTGTCGTTTGAAGCCCGAGCCGTAGGCGAGGGCTTTAAAACACCCGAGATCGGGAATCGCACTTTCTCTCGAGTGATACATAGTGCTTTATACTACTCCTACGAGGAAAATAGTTTTATTTTATTTTTCTACGAAAACTGAATCCTCAAACAACACATAACTAAATTAAAAATGGCGCCAATGGCGTCTGCAATTTTCACATGTTCTTTTTTCAAATTGTTTGACACCATCCAACACACGGCTAGTGGCCAGTGTCATTTTGCGAACTTGGAGATAAAAACTCACTGTAAAAACTTTTTAGTTTTTGATATTTAGGTTACCAGCGCATAGTCTTACCCAAAATTAAAAAAGAAAAACCACGTAAGAAATGGATTTTCATACACTTTTCTCTCCCGCTCAGATGCGTTTTCTCGCCGCATATTTGTTCTATATGCAATGACGTACTTTTTACCGTAAATTTGATAAAATATCAAGGTACTTTCCGAGCAGGTGTGGTATAAATATATTTTTTTTCTAAACTCAATAGTTTGTGCGAGGGACACTTCCAAAGTGGATTCCCTGTAACTTCTAAAATAAGAGAATGAAAAAACTAAAAAAAAACATATGATGTTCATTACTATGCAAACTTCCACCGAAAATTGGTTTGACCGAGATTTTGTGAGTTCTATTTTTTAATGTACACTAATATAATAAAGAGGTGAAGTTTGTTTATTTGTTTGTATGAGGAAAAATAATCTGTAGAAGTACTGGTCCGATTGCTAAAATTTATACACCAATAGAAAGCTGCTGTATTCCTGAGTGACACAGGCTATATTTTATGTACGCGGGCGAAGCTGCGGGCTAAAGCTAGTACGTCATAAATCGTAAACCGTAACTAAGTTGGTACGGAACCCTCGGTGCGCGAGTCCGACTCGCACTTGCCCGATTTTTTCGATTTTGATTGCCATTCATAGATATATAGAATTATATAAAGTTTAAAAATTGTGTATAATGGGCCTACCACACGCACAAGCTTCCCCACAGTTTTGCCTGCGCAGGCCGGTTCCGTGTGTAAAATAGTCCAAAGTAACCTTTATAGAACCTTAGTCATCTTATGACTTTTTCCGCCCTAGAGCGGAAAATGATTTCCTACCTTTCCATAAAACGTTTGGCCTGCGCAGGCAAAACTGTGGTGAAGCTTGTGCGTGTGGTAGGCCCATAACAGTGATTATTAAGTTAAGTTGTTTAGTAACAAATACACATCAGCATTCAACAAAGTCAAGCACTAAGCATTAGAGCACACACACATTCTCAAGCACACACACAACCCAGTAACACACACACAAGCTCACTTACTCGATGAGTTTATCAAGATTTGTGAACCACATCCCCGCGTCTTGGTAGTTAAAATCATCCCCCATGGTCACTAGTATGTTGTTTGAGCGGTACTTGTCTGATATGTTTCGAGATATCGCTAGGAAATTGTCTACCTATAGAAAAAGTTAAGCGAAATTACAATTTACGGCAGAACCCAATAACCTATCTCCAGTTTTGGCATACTGGAGATAGTAAAACAAATGATACAATATACTGGAGATAGTAAAACAAATGATACAATACAAAAATTATACATGATTTCTGTTGTTTCATTTGTTTTTCTATCTCCGATATGTGATAGATAGGTTATTGGTTTCGGCTGTTAGCCAAACACAACATTAAGACAGACTTCGATTGAAATTATTTAAGAAATATTTATTATTAGCATTAGCATTATCGGCCTTTTTTTTTCTCAAGCGGGGAATCATCAGAACGACTTCTCCCGCTCTTGGGAGGAGCGGGAGGGCGTGTCAGACATTTACTGACTAAACCCCACCCCATTCCTTCGATGCCTTCGATCTAGGTTCACCGAGCTTACTCTAATATAGCTAAAATTTGTTTAGTAATGTAATGTTCCCACTGCTGGGACTCAGGCCTCCTCTCTAGGAGAGGGAATTAATTATGTATACTGCATGTCGATTATTATTTACCAAATATTTTACAAGAGTTACCACAGACATTATTAAAAAAACACTTTTTCAATTTGATCTAATTAATAGTAGATTATGTGACTAGGGGATAAAGCAGTGTCTTTAAGTCGCCAGCGACATTTTGAATTCCGAACGAAAAGAAGGTTGCTAAATTTTAATCCCGAACGTTAGTGACGGGGTTTATATAATTAAATCCCGAGCATTGCGAGGTAGTTAATTATATCATCTGTGAGATAATTTTGCCTTTAAATTAACTGGCATGTCCTAGAACCAAAAATTCGAAGACATGTGTCATCCAACAAACCGGTCTGGGCCCGCGTGGTAGAATACAGCCCTTTGCGTCTCCTAGAAAGGAGGTCGGATTCCCAGCAGTGGGAACATTATAAGGCTGCTACTATAAACCAATAATGCCATACCTTGTTTTCCACGTTGTACAAAGGCGAGCTGGGGTCATCGATGATTGGTTCGTCGGAACAGAGCACATCGAAGCAAAAGCCGGGAGGCGGAGAGTATGTGTTGTGTAGTACTCCGGTAAATATGTCTGATGATTTACCTGGAACATGCAGAACAAATAATTGCATACCATGAATGATATTTAACTTGCAAGTAAGATCTAATCAAGTTCTGACGCCCCTTATTGAAAAGATCTGGACCGCCGAAGAACTCCCAGACGAATGGAACAAAGGCCTATTAATTACTGTGCCGAAGAAAGGTGATCTTAGTCAGTGCAATAACTGGAGAGGTATTACGTTGCTCTCAATTCCCTCAAAGGTTTTCTGTAAGATCATCTTGGATAGGCTGTCTAAGGCCCTGGATCCCCTACTGCGCAAGGAGCAGGCTGGTTTTCGTTCTGGCCGCTCGTGCACCGACCAGATCAACACTCTCCGTATCATACTTGAGCAGGCATCAGAATGGCAAAGGGAGGTTTATCTAACTTTTGTTGATTTCGAAAAAGCCTTTGATACGCTGAAGTGGTCCAGCATCTGGTCTCGCCTACTGAGCATTGGAGTGCCACCTAAAATTGTTCGTCTTCTGGAGGCTATCTACAGGAAGTATTCTTGTAAGGTAACGCACGACGGCCTCATCTCGGATGACATCGCAGTACACGCTGGTGTCCGCCAGGGCTGCCTACTTTCGCCGCTTCTTTTCCTCGTGGTCCTTGATGGAATAATGCTTCGTGTTTGCGAAAACAGGCGTCGAGGCATAGAATGGGGATTGTCTGACATCTTGGAGGACCTTGATTACGCCGATGATCTTTGCCTCTTGAGCCACACCCACGCTGACATGCAGGCTAAGTTGGACGATCTGAGTCGGGAAGCAGCAAAAACTAGCCTCAAAATAAACATCAGAAAGACACAGGAGATGAGAGCTGGTGTCAGGAATCCCTCACCGTTGATGTTGAACACAGAGGTAGTGGAACGAGTACAAAAATTCACATACCTAGGAAGCGTTGTAACAGAAACCGGAGGTAGTGAAGAGGACATCACTTCACGGATCGCCAAAGCCCGAGCAACCTTCGCGCAGCTGAGACCTGTTTGGCAGTCGCGGAAACTGACCCGAAGGATTAAACTCAAAATCTTCGGGTCCAATGTCAAACCCGTACTGCTCTACGGGTGTGAAACGTGGAAGGTCACAAAGGACATCTCTCGCCAAATCCAAGTTTTCGTCAACCGCTGTCTCCGTCGCATCCTCGGAATTTACTGGCCCGAGACGATATCAAACGTAGAGCTGTTGGAAAAATGCCACGAGAGCCCGATCGACCACCAGATCAAGCGTCGCAAGTGGAGATGGATTGGCCACACGCTCCGAAGGGATTCCAATCACATACCCAAACAAGCTTTGGACTGGAATCCCCAAGGAAAAAGAAAGCGTGGCCGTCCCCGTCAAACTTGGCGTCGCACCGTGTTGGCAGAAGCGGCGAGCAACGGAATGACGTGGAGCGAGGTGAAACGGGAAGCTCAAGACCGTTCGCGATGGAGGATTACTGTGGACGCCCTCTGCCCCATCTAGGGGACATAGGACATTAAGTCAAGTCAAGTCAAGATCTAATAGTAGATTATGCGACTAGGGAATAAAGCAGCGTCTTTTAGGCGAGGGCGGCATGTTGAATTCCGAACAAAACGAAGGTTGCTAAGTGAGGGATTTGAAACATGAGTGAAGTTAGGAATTTTTAGAAATTTTTCACAATTTGCACACAGCTTTGCCTGCTGCGGTCTTCCCGCCCGATTATAATTTGGGTATCTTCAAGACTAGAATGAATAGGCTCTTAATAAACTAGTACGCTTCACCATCTACGACTGCATCACTGCTTACCATCACTGGCAATACTCATCATTACGAATAACTTTTAGTATGGGACCAACGCTGAAATCGCGAAAAAAAATTCAGGTGTCCCGTACATTTACGAGTATGTCTAAATGTATGTGAAAAAGTTATTTGTAATGATGAGTAGTGCCAGTGTTTTCATTTATGATCGTATTGTCATACCCACATTATGTACAAATTTAAAAAAAAAAAAAAAAAAAAAAAAAGTAAGCTGATGATCTTATCAATTAAGAAGATGATGGAAGCCGAGAAGGACGAAGAAGAAGAATAACTACTCACTCAGAACATCATCCCCTCGCCACTGCATCTCCATATTCCTGCCCTGGAGCCTGCTCCTCTTGTCCTGGTAGTCGATCCTCCCCAGGAACAGCCCGTGCATGCCCATCATCAAGTGTACTCACCCAGCACTGCATCCCCTCGCCACAGCATCTCCATATTCCTGCCCTGGAGCCTGCTCCTCTTGTCCTGGTAGTCGATCCTCCCCAGGAACAGCCCATCCAGGCCCATCATGGCCAGCAGAGAGGCGAACTCGCGCGCGTGCCCGAACGGGTCGATCTGCCAGCCCACGCGTGGGCGTCCGCAGTGGCCGAAGGTTTGGTTTAGTTTTCTGTGAAGAAGGTGTAGATGTTGATTTATTTATTGTGATTTTGAATTTTATTTTTTTTATTATGATTTATCCATACCAATATTATAAATGTGAAAGTAACTCTGTCTGTTTCGCTTTCAAGGTAAAAATACTGAACAGATTATAATGAAATTTTGTACAGAGCTAGCTTGAACCCCAATGATAGGCATAGGCTACTTTTTATCTGTCTTCAACTTTGCGTTCGCTGTAACCAACGTTTATGTGCGGACGAAGTCGCGCCGGGCAAAAGCTAGTTTATTATAATCGCAAGAAGGGGTAGCGGCAGACCAAAGAGATGGTAGAACGACTTGGATGCCTTCCTTAAGAATTGGCAAGAAGTGGCTCAAAGCCGGCAACGCTGGAAAAAAAAGAATTCAACCTATACGAGGGTAAAAATGGGGAAATTCGTTTGTATGCAAAAAAAAACACATCATATGTGAACACAAATAGTAAGTAAGCTAGAGGGGCTCGTGGCTAAATAATAACAGCCGCACAGGTCGATCGTCAAGGTTAAGCAACGCTTGCCTAGGTTGGTCTGTGGATGGGTGACCATCTTAACATAACGAGTTTCCTCCGTGCCTCGGAAAGCACGTTAAGCCGTTGGTCCCGGCTGTCATTTGGAGATCTTTGGCAGTCGTTACGGATAGTCAGAATCCAGTAAATCTGACTCCAGTCTTTCCATGAAGTACCGTGTTACCCCAGTTAATGGGTTGTGGAGGTCTGGTAGGCAGCCGCTCCTCGTAAAATACTGGTATTCAGCTAAATCCGGCTTGACTGGAAACCGACCCCAATATAGTTGGGAAAAGGCTAGGCAGATGATGATGAAATAGTAAGTAAGCTAAGTGAGTCATAAAGGTTATAGTATTCGTTTTCAGAACTTCCCCCAATAGAACAATTTAAACAACTTGCACCTTAGGCCTGAAACTGCGTTAAGCGGGCACCCGCGCGGTTTCATACAAAAGTGCTCCGTCGCGGGGACCAGCGCGGGTGTCCGTCACGGGGAGGCGCGCCCCGCACCCACGCAACGGGGCCCGCCTCCGTGCGACGGAACCCGTCGCGGGGGCACGCGCGGTCCCCGCCAGGGAACACGCACGGGCTTGTTCAGGGCTGTCATTTCATCATTTGATAAAAATGACATAACGAATGTTGCCACTTTTTTGCAATTCTTAAATAGTGATGTACCTCAACCGTAAATTGCCGTTAATAAAATCAAGTAGTATCGTTTTTTATAATAATTTTTCCTGAATAGGATAGCTATTTAAAATGAAAAAATACAGAAGTAATAACTTATATTTTTATGTTAAACATTTAAAAAATATTTAATTAATGTTAAATGATATTTATTTTGCAAATAGGTTTTCACAAACACTTTTACACGTCAATTTTTTTGTTGGACTTTTTTTACTAGATGAGGCCGGTGTTTACTAACTGACTACCCTGAGAAGAAACACCGAAACAAACTCAGAATTCTAATCGATATGAAGACTGGTTAAAAAATATTCTCCCAAAATTGAAACAGAATGCAGTTATACTGATACTGTATACTGCAATCGGTTTTAATTTTGGAAGAATATTTTTTAACCAATCTTCATATCGATTAGAATTCATTTCCTTGTGATGGTCATCTAACCCCTTTTTTGCTTCGAAAACTAGTGCACCGCCGTCCACGAAACTGTCTTCGCTTCCAAAGTGGGACACTACCAGTCGAAACGATAATAACACATTTTTGACAATACTTTAAATGCGGCTATATTATAAAGTTTTACAACCTAAATTCAATAAACGGGCTTACTGGCTGTCGTTTTTTTTTGCTAGTCGTCGTTTTGCTATGTAATAATATATTAAGTTCTCCATCGACACGACTATACAAGCACACCGTTAAAATTTAACTAGCGACACTGCGTAAATCGGTCTCCGCGACGGGTCCCCGCGACGGGGACCGTCGCGTAGCCACGGAGCCCACGCGCGTGTCCACGCGCGTAGACACGCGACGGTTGCCCGTCGCGGGCGCCCGCTTAACGCAGTTTCAGGCCTTAGGCCCGCCGCTGATTGCAATTTTTTGTCGACGTGACTTTTTGTCACTTAGTCAAGTGCAATGAAAACTATACTGAGTGCATTATGGTGACGTGATAATCCGGTGACAAATAGTTGTAGTGGCAGACAACACCGGAGTGACGTGACTGTCACTCGCCCTGTACATTACTATGGGAGTCCACTCACTGCCAAGGCAACCTCGTGGAAGTCCATTACAAAAATAAACGCAATTTGTTACTCAATAACGGATTCAGTGAGCGCATCGTGGGTGACAGCAGGTGATAGTAACAATAAGTCACGGTGACAAAAAATTGCAATTAGCGGCGTGCCTAACGCGCGTCAGCAGCACTACAAAAAGTCGCCGTGGGCGTGGGCCCTTACTGCCGAAATCAATAACCTATCTATCATATATCGGAGATAGAAAAACAAATGAAACAACAGAAACATGTAAAATTTTTGTATTGTATCTTTTGTTTTACTGTCTCCAGTATGCCAAAACCGGAGGTAGATAGCTTATTGAAAACGGGCGTTAGGAACTGGCTACTGTGGCTACGCCACTAACCCAGACACAGAACAAATAATCGTGTTCCTCCCACAATCATTTGTCCTGGGCAAGAATTGAACTCACGACATCCGGCATAGCAGTCAGGGCCACTAACCACAACCACTAGACCAGGCCAAAGTGGGCCAAATAAGAGCTCAGAATTTGCTCTAATGACCTACAAGACATTAAGAGGCCTGCGGAGACCGCGCGCTATCTCGAGTTGAGAAGCAAAAAAATACATTTTTGAGGTTGATGGAAGCAATCCAGATAGTATAAACAATTCTTGGACACACCGACTGGAGTACAGTCATCATCCGCACACTGACAGTTGCTTGCTGTGATAGCAATACAAACTATTGGAAATTTGGGAGAGGTTCCGTAATACCAAAAATGATGAATGAAAAATTAATGTATTTCCAATATTGTTTCGAGTATTTATAACTTGATAATAATATCTGTGTTCCTACGGAAGGATATTTTGAAATATTGTTGTTTATAATATAGAAAAAACCAAATAAAAACATGATATTTTCGCTGTGAAAATGTTCAAATTTAAATTCGCTTCAATTTCGTTTGGGGTAAGTTTTTCAACAAAAAGACGATGTAGAAACCTAGATAATTATTGTCTGAATCCGAATAACATCATGACTTACTTGACTTAATGTCCTATGTCCCCTAGATGGGGCAGAGGGCGTCCACAATAATCCTCCATCGCGAACGGTCTTGAGCTTCCCGCTTCACCTCGCTCCACGTCATTCCGTTGTTCGCCGCTTCTGCCAGCACGGTGCGACGCCAAGTTTGACGGGGACGGCCACGCTTTCTTTTTCCTTGGGGATTCCAGTCCAATGCTTGTTTGGGTATGTGGTCGGGATCCCTTCGGAGAGTGTGTCCAATCCATCTCCACTTGCGACGCTTGATCTGGCGGTCGATCGGGCTCTCGTGGCATTGTTCCAACAGTTCTGCGTTAGATATTGTCTCGGGCCAGTAAATACCGAGGATGCGGCGAAGACAGCGGTTGACAAAAACTTGGATTTGGCGTGAGATGTCCTTTGTGACCTTCCATGTTTCGCACCCGTATAGCAGTACGGGTTTGACATTGGACCCGAAGATTTTAAGTTTTAACCTTCGAGTCAGTTTCCGCGACTGCCAAACAGGTCTCAGCTGTGCGAAGGTTGCTCGGGCTTTGGCAATCCGTGAAGCGATGTCCTCTTCACTACCTCCGGTTTCAGTCACGACGCTTCCCAGGTAAGTAAACTTGTGCACGCGTTCCACTACTTCCGAGTTTAAAACCAACGGGGAGGGATTCCTCGCACCAGTTCTCATCTCTTGTGTCTTGCGAATGTTAATTTTAAGGCTAGATCTTGCCGCCTCCCGAATAACATCATATTATGGTGTAAATATGCTTAAATTTCAAATGATTTTGATATTACGTTTGTATGGATAATTCTAACGTCGCGCCCGCCTTAAGTAGCGATGTTTTATTTTTCAAGGAACTAACAATAAAATGTATTATTGTCCAGTAACTTGTGTGTTAGTCACAGATCATAGTTATTTTATGAGTTTGTAACCGATAAAGTAAATGATGTGTGCATAATGGTGGTAATGTGTGTCCAATGTGTGTATAATTGTGTGCATAGCAACAAGCTACAATTACACGATAAATCTATATAAATAAAAGACTGGGCAAGTGCGAGTCGGAATCGAGCAAAGAAGGATTCTGTACTATAATATTAATCGAGCATATAAAAACTGGGCAAGTGCGAGTCGGACTCGCACAGTGAAGGTTCCGTATCAACTTACATAATTATGAAAACAATTCAATTCTCGAAGCGAGTCTTGGAGATGTTTCATTTTTTTTTCTTGTGACGTTTCTTCAATTTATTTGTTTTCCGAGTTTTTCCTATATTTGTATTGTAAGACCTTGCTTTACGCCATATTTTAAGATTCTCGGTCAATGGGGAGTACCCTATGAATTTTTATTCCTTTGACAGTGTCGAAATGTACGTTTTTGGCGACATAAACGGGTGTATCTTTTTTTCAACCGTCAACTTACTTACAAGTTTGATTTTTGCACAGCTTCAAGGGACCGCGGATTTGAGTAATAGTTTTAATTTCAACTTGATACCTTAACGCGTTCGCGAGGTAAAGGGTCTTGACAGACAGACAGACGGACAACACAGTGATAATATAAGGGTTCCATTTTTTCTTTTTGAGGTACGGAACCCTAAAAAGAAAAAATGTCGCTACGTCCTCACCTGTGTCCCCAGGTGAACTGGTCCACAGTGCTCTGGTAGTGGGCAGCGGCCTCGTCGTTCATGCTCCACGCCCCCCCCACCATCTGCAGCCGACCCTCGCGCACCAGGGTCTGCACCTTCTGCCTGATGTCCTGGGACTGGCGAACCCACCATTTCCAAAAGAATGCCGTTTCTACGTAGATGAATCTGCGGAAGAAAATTCAAAGGATTCGATTACCGTGAGATGCATTTTTTTTTGAGATGGGTTTACCTTTCCAACACTGATGTTTGCCGTTACTGTAATCAGGAGAGGGAGACGCCCAAGCACCTTTTTGTGTGAGTGCGGGCCCCTTATCCACAAACGCAGTGTCAATCTGGGCCGCCACACTATTCGCCCGGAGGAGATTAAAACTCTAAAAGCTAGGAGTATTCTAAATTTCTTGGAAGACTCCAGGCTAAAAGAGTTACTCTAACAAGGTGGCGAGTCACAATAGATCATTTTGGTCGCAGTGACTCATTCCCTACACTACGGGTCATGCATAGCCAAGCTTCAAATAATAAATAAAATACCCTTCCGACTCCTAATGACTTCTCCTGCACTAGGAAGGAGCGGGAGGACGTGTCAGACTTTTACTGACTGGACCATCTGTGTCCTTTAGTTGACCTTTGCGTTCTAGAGCCACAGTTTCCCCTTCAGAAATTCCCAACCTTTCAGAAGGCTGGTCGGTTGGTCGGTCGGTGGTTGGTTGGTCTGGTGGGATCTGGCCGGGCGGTAGGTGATGTTCTTCCCAAAGGTTTACTCTTTCTTTAGCTGGTGGGCAACCCACTCCTGATCCTTCTTTGCCTTCATTCCAGGGTCCCGGGTCTCTCTCTCGTTCAACCCAGGGCTCCAGTAGGCCTCGACCCTGCCAGGCGCCTACAGTTTAGGGCTCAATGTAAATGGGTTAAGTATCTTTTCAGTCTTACCTTCTCTTCGGATCTTCCCATAACTCCTTGATGACGGAATCCAAGATGTACTGGACACCAGCCTTCTGGATGTTGTTGCGACCTGAATGAGGAGTTTTATTAGAGAAGGAGGGATATGTTTTTTTTTTATATATTACTAGCTGTCCCCTGCGGTTTCACCCGCATTTTTCGTTACTGCTCCGCTCCCGTGGGTCGTAGCGTGATGGTATATAGCCTATAGCATTCCTCGATAAATGGTCTATCTAACACTGAAAGAATTTTACAAATCGGACCAGTAGTTTCAAAGATTACCCCCTACATACAAACTTACAAATTTTACCTCTTTATAATATTAGTATAGATAAACTAGAGCTTAACCGCGATCCTGCCTGATGGTAAGCAATGATGCAATCGTTAATGTTGAGGCGCACTAGTTTATTAAGAGCCTATTCACTCTAGTCTTGAAGACACCCAAATGTAGCGGTGTGCGAAGATGAGAAGTTTCATTCGTTTGTTCAAATATTTCGATGGTTCGACTGTGACTCGAGTCCGACTCGGTCTGTTATTGCAAGTCTCACCCTGATGACCGAGCAAGACTGGGTGAGTAAGAGAGACTGATTTGAACAATCCAAAACTAACGGTCCATTCCGTTGACTAGAAACAATCGAAAAACATTTCGATTATTTTGTACAACGGCGAGTCGATGGTTTATTTAACGCCCGTTTTCAATAAGCTATCTATCTAAAGTTGCAGCTACTAAAGATAAACAAATCTATCCTTTTGCCCTTACTTGCTTTCTTATAACATACCGACGGATAGCATTTCCTACCAAAGGTTGTGGATTGATAGATAGAATTTTACTGTTTATCGGGGATAGCTATTTATCTATGAACTGCGGTAGGTTATTGAAAACTCCAACTCTTTTTTCGATTAACATTATCTATATATTATAATGAGGTAAAATTTGTAAGTTTGTATGTAGGGGGTAATCTCTGGAACTACTGGTCCGATTTGAAAAATTCTTTCAGTGTTAGATAGCCCATTTATCGAGGAATGCTATAGGCTATATACCATCACGCTACGACCCACGGGAGCGGAGCAGTAACGAAAAATGCGGTTGAAACCGCAGGGGACAGCTAGTTATCTATATTACCGTATTTGGGGTGTCTGAGGTTTTGCGCATTAAACGTTACACATTGTGTGTCTACTTACTGCCGTAATAATACTGGTCCACGGTCTTGAGCCAGCCAACATCGTCATGCGTGTGAGGAACTATGTGGACGTTCAGCATCCCGGCTGGAGTGGCGTGGCAACTCTGGAACATCAGAAGAACACGGGTTATAGCTTCGACATCAACTGCAGGTGGACACACACGGATCCACTTCTCTTCCGAATGAATGGATCTTAAAATAAACCTGGAATGCTATTATCTAAGGAAACAGCGCTACACCTAGACGCCTGTAGCGCCAAAGGCATGACAAACAGTCATGTAGCACCCACTCCTCTCAAGATCAGAGATTCTACACTCGAAGTTACAGGCTATTAAGTTTACCTTAGACAAACTGTTCAGTTGGGTAGATCTAAATTCAAGAAAGAGGTTTTTTTAAGGTCAAAATCATCAAAATGCTAACGCTCAAACGCTCTGGGCGGAGCGGAAAGATGTGTCAGACTTCGACTGACTACAACTCACTCGTGGTCCTACTTTGTCCTATTTCCAGGGTCCCAGGGTTCACTTTCGTCAATCATCATCATCTGCCTAGCCTTTTCCCAACTATATTGGGGTCGGCTTCCAGTCAAGCCGGATTTAGATGAATACCAGTATTTTACGAGGAGCGGCTGCCTGCCAGACCTCCACAACCCATTAACTGGGGTAACACGATACTTCATGGCAAGACTGGAGTCAGATTTACTGGCTTCTGACTATCCGTAACGACTGCCAAAGATCTCCAAATGACAGCCGGGACCAACGGCTTAACGTGCTTTCCGAGGCACGGAGGAAACTCGTTATGTTAAGATGGTTCACTTTCGTCGATCCAGGACCCAATAGGCTTCGATCCTGTCGGGCCCCTCCGGTTTGCTGACATCTCGTTGAAGCACGCGTGAAACAACACGCGCCGTCGACGATATCGACTTGGTCCGGACTGTTACTGGACGTCCGGACGGCGAGCTACTCATTGTTCGCCGCCCGCAAGCCTTTATACCTTTTACAAGCTTTGAGAAAGAGGTCAACCGTCGAATCCGACTCGTCTGGGCGGTATTTTCTCATCCAACATAGCACAGCGTCTCAAGACGAGAGTCTTTTGACAATTTTTTGGTCAATTGTGGTCGCTCACAATGGGCCTCATCAGAAAGCTATAAGTCGCCCAAAGGGCAATGGAAAGGGCTATGCTCGGAGTTTCCTCTAGTTATCGAATCAAGAATGAAGATATCCGCAAGAGAACCAAGGGTATGGACATAGCCCGAAGAATTACCAAACTTAAGTGGCAGTGGGCAGAGCACATTGCTCGCAAAACACATGGCTGTTGGGATTGAAAAGTTTTGAAGTGGCTACTGCGTGCCGGAAGACGCAGCGTTGGGAAACCTCCTACAAGGTAGACCGATGACCTGGTAAGGAATCCGATGGATGAGACGCATAGGACTCTTCATTGTGCTAAAACTAAGGGAGGCCCATGCCCAACAGTGGACATCCTCGGCTGAAATGATGACTTACTTGACTTAAAATCCTATGTCCCCTAGCTGGGGCAGAGGGCGTCGACAGTAGACACCCATCGCGACCGGTCTTGCGCCTTTCGCTTGACCTCGCTCCACGTCAGTCCGATGGCCTTTGCTTCAGCTAACACGGTTCGTCGCCAGGTCTGTCGAGGACGGCCACGCTTTCTTTTTCCTTGGGGATTCCAATCCAGCGCCTGTTTAGGTATATGATCGGGATCCCTCCTAAGCGTGTGACCAATCCAACCCCACTTGCGACGTTTGATCTGGTGTTCGATCGAGCTTTCGTGACATTTTTCCAACAGTTCCACGTTAGAGATGGTCTCGGGCCAGTAAATCCCGAGGATACGACGGAGACATCGGTTCACGAAAACCTGAATTTGGCGTGAGATCTCTTTTGTCACCTTCCACGTTTCGCACCCGTAAAGCAGCACGGATTTGACGTTGGACCTGAAGATTTTTAATTTAACCCTTCGGGTCAATTTCCGCGATTGCCAAACCGGCCTCAGCTGTGCGAAGGTACCACGCGCTTTGGCTATTCGTGAGGCGACGTCTTCCTCAGTCCCACCAGTTTCCGCCACGACACTTCCGAGGTACGTGAATCTCTGAACGCGTTCCACCGCCTCGGTGCCGATCAGCAACGGTGCAGAATTGATCACTCCTGAACGCATTTCTTGGGTCTTCCGTGTATTGATTTTAAGACCAGTTTTCGCTGCCTCCTCACGAAGGTCGTTTAATTTTGCTTGCATGTCGGCGTGTGTGTGACTAAGCAGGCATAGGTCATCGGCGTAGTCCAAGTCTTCTAAAACGCTGGACAATCCCCACTCTATGCCGCGGCGTCTCTCCTCGAAGATGCGAAGCAAAATTCCGTCAAGAACGACTATAAAGAGAAGAGGCGAGAGGAGGCAACCCTGGCGAACACCCGCGTGCACTGCGATGTCTTCCGAGATGAGACCATCGTGAACCACTTTGCATGTATATTTGCGATATATGCTTTGTACTAGGCGGACTAATTTTGGTGGCACTCCAATTTCCAGCAGGCGAGACCAAATACTGGACCACTTCAACGTATCGAAGGCTTTTTCGAAGTCCACAAAAGTGAGATATATCTCCCTTTGCCATTCTGATGCCTGTTCAAGTATTATACGCAGTGTGTTAATCTGGTCCGTGCACGAACGTCCCAAACGAAAACCAGCTTGCTCCCTGCGCAGTAAAGGATCTAGGGCCCTCGACAGCCTATCCAGGATTATCCTACAGAAGACTTTAGAGGGAATTGACAGCAGTGCAATGCCTCTCCAATTATCGCACTGACTGAGATCACCTTTTTTAGGCACGGTAATTAAGAGCCCTTTGTTCCAGTCGTCTGGGAGTTCTTCAGCAGTCCAGATCTTTTCGATTAAAGGCGTCAGTACGTCGACAGCGAAGGGTAAGTCAGCCTGCAGCATTTCCGCATTAATCAGGTCGAGTCCTGGTGCCTTGCCTGTCTTCAAAGAGAGGACCGCTTCAGCCACCTCCAATTCTGACGGTGGTTCCGAATTGATATCAAGGAGCTGGTGTGGTGAAGATCCGACCGACAGCGCTTCAGGCGTCGAAGAAGCCGACAATCGGAAGACCTCTTCAAAGTGTTGGCGCCAACGCAGTAGTTGCTCTTCAGACGTCGCAATGAGCTGCCCCTCTTTAGACCGAAGTGGTTTCTTTTTGCGCCTGCTATCTCCTACCAAGGTCTTAGTGGTTTTATACAGCTCTTTCAGGTTGCCGGTGTTCGCAGCGTGTTGAGCACGGTCAGCAACTTCATCGGCCCACCGCCTTCTATCCGCACGCGTGCTCCGATAAATAGCCTTGCGCTTGCCACGATACTGCAGAATGAGGTCGGCTCGCTCGTCAACATTACGGGTCTCCAGAAGCTTTAGGTGCAGAATCCTTCTGTCTTCGATAAGACTCCATGTGTGTTGAGACATCCAGTCCTCGCGTGAGTGGGATGATTTGTGCCCTAGAATGACAGAGCTGGTCTCTGTGTAGGCCATTTTAATGCGGTTCCACTCCTCATCTAGTGAGTCTGTAACTTCTTCAAGTCCGGAGAAACGGTTTCGCAGCTCAAGCTTAAAAGCCCTACGGGTGTCTAAGTCAAAAAGTTTGCTCACGTCGAATCTCTTTCCCAACTTGCCAGGTCCTCCAGTTGCACGGGCTACGGCAACCTTAAGCCGAACTTCAGCAACTACCAGATGATGGTCGCTATCTATATCGGCGCCCCTACGGTTGCGAACATCGAGCAGTGAAGAACGCCATTTAGAACTAATGGCAAGATGGTCAATTTGGTTCTTGGTGACTCCATCGGGTGAGTTCCAGGTGTATTTGTGGTGGTCGCCGTGAATGAACAATGTTCCTCCGATGGTGAGATCATGGTTCTGACAGAAATCTATAAATCGCTCCCCATTATCGTTGCAAACTCCAAGTCCCTGTGTCCCCATATGCCGCTCACGGCCCGCATTAACCCTCCCAACTTTAGCATTTAGGTCTCCCATGACGATGACGATGTCTTGTTTCTTTATGCTCCTAAGGGTGGCGTTTAGGGCGTTGTAGAAATCGTCTTTGGTATCCTCAGATGATGCGTTAGTTGGGGCGTAGCACTGTACGATGGAGATCTTCCGAACTCTTGAGTTAAAACGGGCGTACATGATCCGGTCTGAAATCGGTCTCCAATCGACAAGGCTTTTCTTCGCTATATTGGAGAGGAGGAGCCCCACGCCGTACTCGCGCACATCTTCCTCATTTTCTTTACCTGAATATAGCAAAGTCAAACCCGTCGATGTTCTCAGTTCACCAAAGCCGTGTCTTCTCACTTCGCTTAGACCCAATATCTGCAGGTTGTAACCAAGCATTACTGCTTCTGCTTGGGCTAATCGGCTGTCATCACTAAGTGTACGCACATTCCAAAATGCAATTCGTGTCCGTATTTTCATGCCAAAAGTCGTCGGTAAAGTATCGGTCCGGTTTTCTACTGTTTCGGTTTCTTGAATCTGTAATTGTCGGGCAAGCGAGTGATTAGCCCACTGTGCCTTAATCCGCTAGCGGGGCTGCCGCTTTAGAGCCTACGGATATGCTCGGTTTTTTTTCGGGTTCTCTCCCTGGTGAGACGATTCTGTTTTAAGGCGCAGAATACTCGCCCTTCGCCCTGCATCCGTTAGCTCAGCTGCACCACGAGGTGGCGGTCGCGCGGCGGCGCGGGTGCAGCAGGTCCCAGGGAGGACGGCGGGGACGTGGATGACTCGGACTGGCTAGGGCTCTGCTACATACGGTACTTCGCCACGAGTACAGCAGATGGTTCCTTGACATTTTATAGGTAATGCTGTTTCACCTACAGCGATTCCCACCAAGACCATACCCTAGCTTCCCCCCCCGGCTGAAATGATGATGATGACTATTTGATTACCCTATAAATAATTAGCAAAACAAAACTTTCTACTATCGAGTTCGGCGTATAAATAACAGCTAAATTATCTGCGAGTAAAGGTCGAAGAGTTATCGGCCATGTTTACAATGGTACAACTTGTAAATAACACATTATACTTACTGTAATGAAACGGTTCAAAACATATTGTCTCGTCATACTTATATCTCACTAAAGGTTTTTATTATTATTATCATTATTTATTGACAGGCTCACGCTTGACCACTATCTCACCAAACGGTAAGCGATGATATGGTGCCTGTTTTTTTTTATTTGATATCATTTAATTCTGAGGAGCTCGTGGCTAGATAATAACAGCCGCACAGGTCGATCTTCAAGGTTAAGCAGCGCTTGCCAAGGTTGGTCTGTGGATGGGTGACTATCTTAACATAACGAGTTTCCTCCGTGCCTCGGAAAGTACGTTAAGCCGTTGGTCCCGGCTGTCGTTTGTAGATCTTTGGCAGTCGTTACGGATAGTCAGAAGCCAGTAAATCTGACTCCAGTCTTGCCATGAAGTACCGTGTTACACCAGTTAATGGGTTGTGGAGGTCTGGTAGGCAGCCGCTCCTCGTAAAATACTGGTATTCAGCTAAATCCGGTTTGACTGGAAGCCGACCCCAATGTAGTTGGGAAAAGGCTAGGTAGGTATTTCTGTCACTATGGGTTCTTTGTTAATTTATTAATAGCAAAGAGATATCTGGAAAACCATAAGGGCCATAGGGGGGCCAGCAAGGCCGAAGCCTACTGGGGCCTTGGGTTAGCTTCCGAAAGGGAAGTTTGGGGTCCCAGAACGCAAGGCCAAGAAGGAGCACAGAAGTGAGTTTTAGTCAGCAAAAAGCTGACTCTCCCTATCACTTTAACAATATTATATTATTGTTATGAGGAGCTCGTGGCTAGATAATAACAGCCGCACGGGACGATCCTCAAGGTTAAGCAACGCTTGCCAAGGTTGGTCTCTTGATGGGTGACCACTGACCAGTTTAAATTAATAATTTAAAAACTTCTAAATAAGAGCCGTACCTCATATCCACAGCTGTCTCCAACTCCTGGCGGAGCCGCGTCCTGCAGAGGGACCAGGTACACGCTGCCCACGGCGCTCAGGAGAAGCACTAGCCTCAACATTGTCACCTGGAACAACACAACGACATGCTTTAGCTAAAAGAACATGGACATACCCAAGGAGGGACAGATAGGGCATCTTACCCCACCTTGCTCAAAACCAGCTAAAGAAAAAAACCGGGCAAGAGCGAGTCGGACTCGCGCAATGAGGGTTCCAAACCAACTTACCTATATCCAAACATCTAATCTTCATCTTGAAGATTTTTCAGAATCGCAAAAAAAAAAATCTTGTTACGACAAATCTTCAGGTTTCAGACTTTTTCCTATATTTTTGCTACAAGAGTTTGCTCCATGCCTAATTTCAGGATTCTAGGTCAAAGGGAAGTACCCTATGAATTTTGTTTCCCTAAGGGCCTGTTTCATAATGTCCGAGTAGGCACTACTCACTGAATAAATTTAAAAATGGAACAGAATTTGTATGAAATTATCTGCCAAGTAAGATACTCGAAACTTAATCATAGGTGGTGAAATAGGCCCTAAATGTGTCGAAACATACGTTTTTTGCAACATTTATGTTGCATCTATTGTTGTTCCAACCGTATCTTTTGTTTTCGAACACATAAAAGTTTGATTTTCCACAGCTTCAAGGGACTGCAGATATTAGTATCTGTTTTAATTACAACTTTATATCTCCATTCGTTCCCGCGATAAAGGGTCTAGATGACAGACGGACAACAAAGCGATCCTATAAGGGTTACGTTTTTTGCCATTTGGCTACGGAACCCTTAAAAGGTTTTCAATATAACCAAGATCTTCTCATTGATTTTGTTACAGTATAAAACACATTGACTTTTAATTTATTATAAGAATTATGGTAAATAATTCTATCATAATATGATATTTGTGACGCGGACGTTGCGATGTCAATGAAGAAAAATAACAAAGAAATCATAAATAAATCCAAGTTATGATTCCAGGTCGACCCGTGTACTAAATTTCATCTAAATCAAACTTCGCGACACACACTATATAGTATTCCCAAATTAATTAATGCGCATGCAGATTTTCGATAATTGTCGTATTCCCGGAAACATCCTCATCAAAACACATCATCATCATCATCATCTGCCTAGCCTTTTCCCAACTATATTGGGGTCGGCTTCCAGTCAAGCCAGATTTAGCTGAATACCAGTATTTTACGAGGAGCGGCTGCCTACAAGACCTCCACAACCCATTAACTGGGATAACACGGTACTTCATGGCAAGACTGGAGTCATCAAAACACATATCGCCTGTTTTATAAACCCGGAGACTAAAATGAAATTTCAACACAAAAGAACTGGCGTCATTCCTATAGTATATTGTTTCAATTTAGTCTCCGGCTTTATAGAACAGACGATAATTCTACAAAATTATGCATGAAGAAGATGCACTTAAGGGGGATGTTTCAGGTCAGCCCGCGAAATTCAAATTTTCTTACGTTTTTTGCAATTTGAAAGCCAGTGGTAAGTTGTATGAAGTTAAAAATACTTAAGCGGCTGTAAAACGTAACTAGTTATATAATTATAAACATAAAAATCATCAATAGAAGCCTCCAAGCTCACCTAAATGTAGGAACGATTTTTTCGAGGTCAAAAAAGTTCCTGCAACTAAGTGAGCTTGGAGGCTTGTATTGATGATTTTAATGGTTATAATTATGTAACTCGTTTTCACCTTAACCACTCTATATACATATCGTCTTCCGACGCTCGGAGAATACGACTGTTACCGAACAGTGACGAAGATTTCTATTCGCATTATCACTTTGGGAGACCTGTAGTCCTGTCCGTCCGCCTGTCCTGTATAATCAACAGCTGGACAGGAATAGCTAAACAATGCTGCCGTCTACTAACTAAAAGGCAGCTAAGTGCAAAAAGTAGTTTTCGAGAAAACGCAAAAATAGGTGGGAATTGATGTCTCTTGAAAAGTATGCTACCTAGGAACAAGGTTGCAAGTTATATACGTAGGGATAGTCTTTTTGCACAATATGTGATATATTTCATTCATTTATATTAATCACATTTTATTTAAATTCATTTTCTAACTTTTAGCTAAGCAATTTTTTTCATTTTTACATAATGTACTGCACTATAAGGCCGCTAACCATACCTTAACTGCTTTATAGTAAAGCCATTTCTCGTAGCCGCCACGTCTTGTACTTATAGTAAAAGTTATCAAAATATACTTAGCTATAAAGCAGTGAAAGGATTTTAACAGACTTATAGCCTAGTAACTAATACTTGGAAGACTAACTTTGCTTACTTAGAAAGCAGTTATGGGATTTTAAACGCTTTTAAGCTTGGTATTGTAAAACATATTTCTATACTGGTTCTCCTATTGCTTAACTAGAAAGCAGTTAAAGACATCTCGCTCGCAATTAACTGCCTTTTAAATAAGCACTTGCGGGTAAAAGGTTGAGAAGTTAAAAACTACTTCATGAAAATCAGAACTTTATTTAATAATAAAAAAGAATAGACAATCAGTATGTCTAATTAAATTGTGTAGGAAGTTAACAAATAACTTATTATTAATTAAACAATATAAAATAAAAACCAGTTTAATCAAACTTTTACATATCTTATTCTTAACTGATTATATTTCATTGTATTTTAGACGTTCCTGTGTATCATCAAGGATCCAAACTATGATGAATAGTTTGTTAGTGGACCAGGAATTTCCAATTGCACAACGCCTTGACACTAACAGCATGCCATCTATACGCATTTCCTCTTGCTCTAATATTAGCCAAAAAGAATCAAAGTACCCCCGCGTAAACAATAACGATTTAGGTAATCTTCTCTACCAAGAATCTTACTCGACGACATCACAAGTGTTTCAAAAATTCAATGAAACACAAATCAAATATAATTATAGCCAACCAGAAGAAACTCTGAAGCTTACAATAGAAACATTAACTCAACAGCTTGAAACACATTCCATATACTGCCACGAATCGATGCCCCGATCGAAATATTAGATTACTAGCTTTAGCCTGCAGCCTATGTCAAGAATACAGCAGCTTTCTATTGGTGAAAAAATTTTTGCAATCGGACCAGTACTTCCACAGAATACCTCATACAAACAAAAAAACAAACTTTACCTCTTTATTATATTAGTGTAGATGATAGTGATGACTCTGTTAAGGATAAGGACTACCAACCATGTGAAGAAATTTTTAGTGATGATACTGAATATGGTTATGAC
This sequence comes from Mythimna separata, assembly GCA_030763345.1. Lineage (NCBI taxonomy): Eukaryota > Metazoa > Arthropoda > Insecta > Lepidoptera > Noctuidae > Mythimna > Mythimna separata. The sequence continues at coordinate 4,037,731 of CM061193.1, forward strand.
ATGCAAAGACAAAACACAGTTTCAAACCCTAAAAGTAAACCAATATTGAAAAGGAAAACATCAATAACTAAAACGTTTCCCAAAAAATTAATAGCGCGACGACATACTCAAGAATTTACAAGAACAGAAGAGATTATTGGACATCGGTTACCTAAGAAAAGACGTACATCTTTATTTATTTTTGATTGCTCTATTTCTACAGATTTAGTAAATTTAGCACCACCATTTTCCACAAAGAGAAAGAAATATGATACCAGGTTGAAAGATAGATCAGTTGAGAAGGAAAAGGAACGAAGAAGCAAGTAAAATGTAAAAACAGGCTGGTGATATGAAGTGTACAAAATTTTGTTGCTTCTCTTCTGTTCTTGTAAATTCTTAAGTATGTCGTCGCGCTATTAATTTTTTGGGAAACGTTTTAGTTATTGATGTTTTCTTTTTCAATATTGGTTTACTTTTAGGGTTTGAAACTGTATTTTGTTTTTGCATATTTGTCATAACCATATTCAGTATCATCACTAAAAACTTCTTCACATGGTAGTCCTTATCCTTAACAGAGTCATCACTGTCATAATCTAACATTTCTGATATAATGCAGTAAGAAGAAGATGGCATCGGGGAAGGCGGGGGGGGGGGGGCATCGATTCGTGGCAGTATATGGAATGTGTTTCAAGCTGTTGAGTTAATGTTCCTATTGTAAGCTTCAGAGTTTCTTCTGGTTGGCTATAATTATATGTGATTTGTGTTTCATTAAATTTTTAAAACACTTGTGATGTCATCGAGTAAGATTCTTGGTTGAGAAGATTAACTAAATCGTTATTGTTCACGCGGGGGAACTTTGATTCTTTTTGGCTAATATTAGAGCAAATGGAAATGCGTATAGATGGCATGCTGTTAGTATCAAGGCGTTGCGCAATTAAAAATTCCTGGTCCACCAACAAACTATTCGTCATCGTTTGGATTCACAGATTGATGATACACAGGAACGTCTAAAATACAATGAAATATAATCAGTTAACTAATGAACCAATTATACGACACATATCTTTCGCACTAGTAGGCATAAAAATATCAGCAATCGAAACAGATACCTACAACAACAATTACGATGAACTTAGAAACAGTAGGTACTTTAAAAGGCTCTTGCAATAGGTAGGTACATAATGAAAACTACCAACACGCGTTTTACCTGTGCAGGTATTGCAGAATACAGAAAATTGTATGGTAACAAAAACCAGCATTTATAAAGTTAGATAAATTAAAAACCATTCATTCGTTTTTGCTTAAAAGAGTTACAAACATCAAAACATACTTTCGTATTTAGAATAATATTACAAATAGCTATTTATTACAATAAATGAAGTAAAAATGTCAGCTTACCTTTGCCTATTTTGCGCCATTCTCGTAAATGTGGCGCCAAAAATCAAGAGACGCGCCGCACATACGTCCGCTACGAGCACCCGAAGTGAAAAGCAAGGAATTATAGCCTGAGCTAGTCAAACGAAAATGCAAATCACGAGCGTTTAACTGCTTTTTAGTCTAGTATTGTCGTTTAGCTGCTCTCTAGCGATTGATGTTTAAATAATACTAATTTCAATTCATAACTTAAAAGCCGCTATGGGCGTATAACTGCTTTCTAGTGTAGTTTTTCTTTATAACTGCTTTATAGTTAAGGCACGATGTTCAGATGGTTATTTGTATGACACAATACATGAAGGTAGTTAAAGACGCTTAGCTGCTTTTTAGTCAAGCATGACTAGATAACGTACTTTTAGTTAAGTAAATTTAGAAAAAAATGATACATCAATTTGCCGTTAAAATATGTTAACGTCTTTCTAAGGAAGTATTGTGGTTTAGCCGCTTTTTAATTAAGGGGGTAACTAAATTTATGTGGTTTAACTGCTCAGCAATGTTCTGTATCTCTAAAACTATAAATCATAGAAAAATGATTCTTATACCAAAAGATAGAGCATCGAAAGTTGTATAAGACTACATTACAAAGTGAAAAACGACCAACTGTGGCTTAACGGCCTTCTAGTTAGTGGAGGGCAGAATGGACAAAACAGGATGGCTACAGGAAATGTAGCATCTAGAGATCTATTGTTACTACTATTCCACCTAATGGTAAGCGACGTACAAGCATGCTCGCTTGCGTCCGTTTAACTGCTTCGAAGGCTCTAACCGCGTCATCATCTGCCTAGCCTTTTCCCAACTATATTGGGGTCGGCTTCCAGTCAAGCCGGATTTAGCTGAATACCAGTATTTTACGAGGAGCGGCTGCCTACCAAACCTCCACAACCCATTAACTGGGGTGACACGGTACTTCATGGCAAGACTGGAATCAGATTTACTGGCTTCTGATTATCTGTAACGACTGCCAAAGATCTTCAAATGACAGCCGGGATCAACGGCTTAACGTGCTTTCCGAGGCACGGAGGAAACTCGTTATGTTAAGATGGTCATCCATTCACAGTCCAACCTTGGCAAGCGTTGCTTAACCTTGAAGATCGACCTGTGCGGCTGTTATTATCTAGCCACGAGCTCCTCACACACACTATTATAGTATTCCCAAATTAAAAATGCGCATGCAGATTTTCGATAATTGTCGTATTCCCGGAAACATCCTGATCAAAACACATATCGTCTGTTTTATAAACCCGGAAACTAAAATGAAATTTCAACACAAAAGAACTGGCGTCATTCCTATAGTCATCATCATCATCTACCTAGCCTTTTCCCAACTATATTGGGGTCGGCTTCCAGTCAAGCCGGATTTAGCTGAATACTAGTATTTTACGAGGAGCGGCTGCCTACCAGACCTCCACAACCCATTAACTGGGGTAACACGGTACTTCATGGCAAGACTGGAATCAGATTTACTGGCTTCTGATTTTCTGTAACGACTTCCAAAGATCTCCAAATGACAGCCGGGATCAACGGCTTAACGTGCTTTCCGAGGCACGGAGGAAACTCGTTATGTTCTCGTGAGGCTCTAACCGCGTGTAAGTAGAAAATTATCCCAAGGGATCATAATCTCAAACATTGCCTGGTCTACCCACGTGTCAAGTTTCATTGATATCTATTCAGTAGTTTGCGTGTACGAGTAACAAACAGGCATACATACAAACTTGTCACTACATAGAATAAAACAAAGTCGCTTTCTCTGTCCCTATATCCCTATGAATGCTTAAAACTTTAAAAATTTTGATGCGGTTTTATTTTTTAATAGATAGAGTGATTCAAGAGGAAGGTTTAAATATGTATTATACATCTATATCTATACTTCTATACTAATATTATAAAGAGGAAAGATTTGTACCTATTTTTGTATGTTTGTAATGAATAGGCTCAACAACGAACGGGCCGATTTAAAAAATTCTTTCACCAATAGAATGCTACATTCTTCCAATTTGACATAGGCTACATTTCATTTTGAAAAAAATTAGGGATCCTTGGTAAAATTTGAACAATGTAACCGAAGGTGTAGAAAAATTTCCAAAAATAAATAATCGTCTACCCCGTGCGAAGCCGGGACGGGCCGCTAGTGTATAATATATGTAGTAGAGTAACATTGATAAATTTGCACCCGAGCGAAGCCGGGGCGGGTCACAAGTTCTGTATAATCAACTGGACAGGCGACATTACAAGAATAGCTAAACAATGGACGAAACAGGATGGCGCCAGGAAATGTAGCGTCTGCAGATCTATTTTTAACTGCAATACGGCTTTGTACGTTTGACCACTATTCCACCTTATGTCAAACGATGTTTGAGCACTCTTGTCTAGACTTATTCACACTTGACTTAAAGACATCTTGTAGCTATCAGAAAACACAGACTTGCGCATAGATTTCAAAACGAAACTGTTACCAAAAGGTTTTGCGCGTAGGAAAGCGATGTCCACCGTGTACTAATGGCGAATCGCTTTAAGACTGGTAGCTACCCTGTGTAGTCTTATTACACTACTCGATACGCCGAGCCCCGTCGAAGACCGTCTTACCCTATTACACTACGCGACGTAGACTAAGACCGTTCGTAAAAACGAGTGGCCGAGCCTTTAACAACTGCTGCCGGCCGCTTTAACCACGTGATAGTAGAAAATTATCCCAAGGGAACATTGGAGAATCCCAGGATAAAAATATCCGGCCATTGTCTACCGGTCCGTCAAGTTTTATTGAAACCCATTTATTAATTTTTGCGTGAAAGAATAACAAACCTCCATAAATGTGGCGTTTGAGATCTATTTTTAACTGCAATATGGCTTTGTACGTTTAACCATTATTCCATCTCATGTTAAACGATGTTCGAGCACGCTTTTCTAGATCTATTCCCTCTTGACCTTTTTTAGGTGGGAAAACATTCAATAACTTTTCCCGCTCTTAAGCGGAGCGGGAGGAGTAGTGTGACTTTTTCTGACTAAAACCCACACTTTTTCCTCTTTGACGTCTTTTCAGGGTCCTGAGGTTCACTTTCACATAACCCATGGCCTTAGTAGGCTTCGACCCCCTAGAATTTGCTGACATCTCCTTGAGGCGCGCGTTGCTTGATCCGGACGGTTCTCGGACGGCCGGACGACGAACTAGAAAACCGATAAACTAACCTAACTGTGTCCGGCTTTGCCTGTATACTTGGCAAACGCTAGCCATGGCTAACCTGATTTCTTTTTAAGTTATATAAACTAGTGCTTGACTGCGATCTCACCTGATAGTAAGCAGTGATGTAATCGTAGATGGTGAGGCGCACTTGAAGCCACCCAAATTATAATCGGACGGGAAGACCGCAGCAGGCAAATTATTGCAGTCCTTCGCTGTACGCGGTATAAGCGACGAAGCGAAGCGCTTAGTCCGGACCGTAGAGGTTTGATCAACGTAAGGACCTGATTTTCTGTAGATATGTCAACTACTAAGGGGAGACCGTTGTACAGTCTCCTCAGGGATTTGCCCTAACAGGCGTTGCAGAGAGGGGATTCCGGAATGGTCTTTTAAGAGGGAACGGCGCCCTCTCTACGTGTTGATGGTGATCACCGGGGTGGTTTTAGTGAGGTAAAAATCCCACACTCCCCGGACTTATCCTCAGAGTCCGGGCGTCTTTTGAAGGTTTCCCTCCGAAAACAAAAAAATAAAGGCATGTCAACTAGCGGTGTTAACTAACGGCCGAAACCAATAACCTATCGATCTCCAGTTTTGGGATACTGGAGATTGTAAAACAAATGATACAATACAAAAATTATCATGATTTCTGTTGTTTCATTTGTTTTTCAATCTCCGATATGTGATAGATAGGTTATTGGTTTCGGCCGTTAGTCAGCAATCCAACACTGGGTCATCAGAATTATTGAAACATGACAGTAATTCTACACCGTCTGTATGTAGGAAGTAATTAAAAGAAAGTTAATACGGATACACTTGAGTAAACAAGTGACCTGTGGCCCGATTCTATACTCCGTAGGTTTAGGTAGTTAACTAAAGGTAAACAATCTTGGCATGTCTTTTTATCTAAAAGTTGTCTATAAATTGTATGTAAAAATCTTTGCAAATAGGTATTTACCTAAATCGATGTTAGCTAATATACTAAATTTAAATAATCTTTGTGTATATTATATACGACCTCTTTAATATAAAAAGACATACCAAGACTCTTTACCTTTAGTTAAATACCTAAACAAACGGAGTATAGTAAAATCAAACAAGTCAAGTATCGTTGAAGTTTTATAGTCGTTTGATCGAAACGTGGCTAGATAATAACAGCCGCACGGGTCGATCTTCAAAGTTAAGCAACGCATGCCAAGGTTGGTCTGTGAATGGATGACCATCTTAACATACCGAGTTTCCTCCGTGCCGCGGAAAGCACGTTAAGGCCGTAGGTCCCGGCTGTCATTTGTAGATTTTTGACAGTCGTTACGGATAGTCAGAAGCCAGTAAATCTGATTCAGTCTTGCCATGACGTACCGTGTTACTCCAGTTAATGGGTTGTGGAGGTCTGGTAGGCAGCCGCTCCTCGTAAAATACTGGTATTCAGCTAAACCCGGTTTGACTGGAAGCCGACCCCAATTGGGAAAAGGCTAGATAGTTGATGATGATCGCAGTCCTACCCAAAATCGGTATCCACGTGTTCCTTGAAGGGGAATCAGTAGATCGACAATTCAATTGGCTTGAATAAAAAGGACTGTGCGGTTTTTATGAAACCACGGTAAAAGTGAAACTTTTTTCAGATTCATCATCATCTGCCTAGCCTTTTCCCAACTATAATGGGGTCGGCTTCCAGTCAAGCCGGATCTAGCTGAATACCAGTATTTTACGAGGAGCGGCTGCCTACCAGACCTCCTCAACCCATTAACTGGGGTAACACGGTACTTCATGGCAAGACTGGAGTCAGACTTACTGGCTTCTGACTATCTGTAACGACTGTCAAAGATCTACAAATAACAGCCGGGACTTACAGCTTAACGTGCTTTCCGAGGCACGGAGGAAACTCGCTATGTTAAGATGATCACCCATCCACAGACCAACCTTGGCAAGCGTTGCTTACCCGTCAAGATCGACCCGTGCGGCTGTTATTTTCTAGCCACGAGCTCCTCTTTTTCACGTTATAGACATTTAACTACAAATTTTCGAAATAATATTCCATAGGTACCTATACTAAACACTGACAAAAACAAACAAAATAGCGTGGAGCACTGGCACAAATGAGTAATGGTCTATCTATACATTACAAAGTCAGCTGATGTGAACTATAGGCGCCGCCATATTGGCCTCGACTGCTCTGACGTCACCGTCACGCGACATGCCACACACAGACGAAAATGTTTGTGAAGATGTAATAAAAGTTTCACTTTAAGAGCATTTTCACATTATCCGATCCGATATCGGTATCGGACGCCGATCCGATATCGGGGTAAGTAAAATGTATGAAATATGTACCTGTCTTTCATATTATCCGACCCGATATCGGATATCGGAGCACGGCATTTCATACATTTTACTTACCCCGATATCGGATTGGCGTCCGATACCGATATCGGATCGGATAATGTGAAAACGGTCTAAAACGATCTATCAACGGCTTATTGTCAGTTACAATATTATTATGTATCTTTCCAGGATAAAGATTGCCATAGCTGAATACGCGTCAACGGCACTTCGATGAACGACTTTTAAATCGGTTCGTTTTTAATTCGGTCGTTCAAGCTCGATTGATGGATGTGAATACGATAATGGTCTAAACGACTAAGTAGCTACGATATCGTTACGGTTTTGATTAAGTGAATCAGACTACTGAGTTGAGACCGATCACTAATACTGTAGTGTTAATTTTATAGTTTCAATATAACCGTTCATTGAATCGAAACGAAGTCTTTAAACCAACCAGTAGGTAAAATCTGACTCCAGTCTTGCCATGGAATACCGTGTTACTTCAGTTAATGGGTTGTGGAGGTCTGGTAGGCAGCCGCTCCTCGTAAAATACTGGTATTCAGCTAAATCCGGCTCGACTGAGTGCGGGGACTCCCCGCATGCGGTATACCGAACGAGTTAACGACCAGTGAAAATGCGCCATAAAACTTCAACGATATTTGACTTTACTTGAAACAAACTACAGAGTTGAGACCGATCACTAACATTGTAGTGTTAATTTTATAGGTTCAATATAACCGTTTATTGAATTGCAACGGGGTCTATACTATCGCGATTTATTGTAGCTTCTGACAGCGGTACAACCGCGTGAAAGTAGGTTTCTTCATACAAACTTTGGACCCCCTTTCATCTCCTTAGGGAGTGAAAAAATATTTGGATATATAAAAATTGGGTGGGGTACCCAACTTTTAACTTATTCTTCAAAAAAAATTATTCAAAGATTGTCTGTAAAAATTCGTTTTTAGCGATAAACCCCCTATTAATTTTAAGCGCCTTATGTATTTCTATGGTGTACAATAAAGAGTTTATTGACCTATCTCTATTTCTATGGAAGAAAAAGACGTGTTGCGCCGACCCCAAATAAAACGGGACAAGGGCAGGAAGATGATGATGATTGATCTATCTCATTCATACATGCAAAATTTATGCAAAAAAAATATTAAAATCGGTCGGGCCGTTTCAGAAGAAAAGAGGTGGAAAGGAGAGCGAGAAAAAAAGTGATTTTCTTTTGTTTCTATGTTAAGATTTAACTCAAAAATACTTGACCGATTACAAAAATTATTTCACTACTAGATAGCTACATCTTCACTGAGTAGGCTTTTTATTTTCTACTTTAATGCGGCTGAAATCGCTGGCAGGAGCTAGTCAACGTATATAAAAGGAGAAACTGACTGACTGACATATCAACTCACAGCCAAAACTACTGGGACTAGGAACAAGAAATTTTGCAAAATGTTTTTTTTAAGTTATATAAACTAGTACTTGACTGCGATCCCACCTGATGGTAAGCAGTGATGCAATCGTTGATGGTGAGGCGCACTAGTTTACTAAGAGCCTATTCACTCTAGCCTTGAAGACACCCAAATTATAATCGGATGGGAAGACCGCAGCAGGCAAACTATTCCAGTCCTTCGATGTACGCGGTATAAACGACGTACGTGTTTGCTTTTATGAGTTTATGACGTAGGCGAGCACTATCAGAAGATTTTCCAAAATTCACCCCCTAAAGGTATGAAACGGGGGTTTAAAGTTTATATTAAGAAACCTCCATTCACGCGGGCGAAGCCGCTGGAAGTAGCTAGTTTATCATCATCATCTGCCTAGCCTTTTCCCAACTATATTGGGGTCGGCCTCCAGTCAAGCCGGATTTAGCTGAATACCATTATGTTATTTTACGAGGAGCGGCTGCCTACCAGACCTCTACAACCCATTAACTGGGGTAACACGGTACTTAACGGCAAGACTAGAGTCAGATTTACTGGCTTAGTGGCTTTTGACTATCCGTAACGACTGCCAAAGATCTACGAATGACAGCCGGGACCTACGGCTTATAAGTATGTATGTTTCCGCATATTTTACTAAAATCTCCGAAGCGGATATTTAATTGCAACTGCATGAAGTTAAATTGTAGATACTTCTCCAACTAATCCAACCAGTGCCGTAACTAGGGCGGTGCGAGCAGTGCCCAGGCACAGGGCGCAGACCCTGGAGGGGCGCAAAAATGACCAGACTAAGCCTGGTTAGAGCATTTTTCAGGGGCGCAGTTTTGAAAGCTCGCACCGGGTGCATAAAAGGCTAGTTACGGCACTGAATCCAACTAGTTAATATTAGATAAAAATACGTTAACATTATCGGGAGGTCAATGAATGTTAGCTAGATCAATGACACATCTCTTTAAAAATAAATAAAAACAGATCAAACAGTTCATGTTTTGAACAACTAGAGATTAAAAATAATAAATAATCTATTTTTTACGTTATTACCGAGTATGACGTCCTGAGTTCGATTCTCGGGTCAAGCAAATAGTTATTCGTTTTTTAATAGCGACCCGCTACGGCTACTAGCACGGGTACTATTATTATTTATTATGCATGTATTATAGAAACATATAAACCTTTCTTTTTAACACGTAAATCAGTTAAACTTGAGGAGCTCGTGGCTAGATAATAACAGCCGCACAGGTCGATCTTCAAGGTTAAGCAACGCTTGCCTAGGTTGGGCTGTGGATGGGTGACCATCTTAACATAACGAGTTTCCTCCGTGCCTCGGAAAGCACGTTAAGCCGTTGGTCCCGGCTGTCATTTGGAGATCTTTGGCAGTCGTTACGGATAGTCAGAAGCCAGTAAATCTGACTCCAGTTTTGCCATGAAGTACCGTATTACCCGAGTTAATGGGTTGTGGAGGTCTGGTAGGCAGTCGCTCCTCGTAAAATACTGGTATTCAGCTAAATCCGGCTTGACTGGAAGCCGACCCCAATAGTTGGGAAAAGGCTAGGCAGATGATGATGATGAAATCAGTTAAACTTAAAAATCTTAGCATACAAATGGACAGACAGACAGTCAGCCGCTTCGCCCGCGTGGTAGTAGCTTTTGCGTGAAAGAATAATTAAATAAACATCCATACATACAAACTTTCGTTTATCTACACTAATATTATAAAGAGACACACTTTGTTTGTTTGGTTGTAATGAATAGGCTTAAAAACTACTGGACCGTTTTTAAAAATTCTTTCACCATTCGAAAGCTACATTATCCAAGAGTAACTAAATTTTATTTTGGAAAAAAATAGGGTTCCGTAAGATATTTGGGTTTTTAGGACACAAGGTGTAAAAAATCATGTTAGGTACATCTAATTTAAATATGGCAGAAAAACGTTTGCCGAGTCAGCTAGTAATACCTATTAGTAAGCTGAAAAAGAAAAAGATAACTATTTCTTTCTTTCCTTACATTTAAAAACATGTCCCCCACTGCGTGTCTATCTAAATGTTCGCGATAAACTTAAAAAACTAGCCAAGTGCGAGTCGGACTTGCGCAAGAAGTGTTCCGTACCGTCCGACAGCAGAAAACGGCAAAAAAATCATGTTTGCAAATTGCAATAAGGGGCTCCCTTATTGCAATTTTATTAAATACTAGCTTTTACCCGCGGCTTCGCTCCCGTCAAATGACTACCCTACATATCCTACACTACACTACACTACCTTACACTACCCTATACTACCCTACACTACCCTACACTACCCTACACTACCCTACACTACCCTACACTACCCTACACTACCCTACACTACCCTACACTACCCTACACTACCCTACACTACCCTACACTACCCTACACTACCCTACACTACCCTACACTACCCTACACTACCCTACACTACCCTCCACTACCCTGCACTACCCTGCACTACCCTGCACTACCCTGCACTACCCTACACTACCCTACACTACCCTACACTACCCTACACTACCCTACACTACCCTACCCTACCCTACTCTACACTACCCTACACTACCCTACACTACCCTACACTACCCTACACTACCCTACACTACCCTACACTACCCTACACTACCCTACACTACCCTACACTACCCTACACTACCCTACACTACCCTACACTACCCTACACTACCCTACACTACCCTACACTACCCTACACTACCCTACACTACCCTACACTACCCTACACTACCCTACACTACCCTACACTACCCTACACTACCCTACCTACCCTATTGTAACTAACTTTTTTTTTTAAATTTTTCTCTCCGTAAGAACCATCATTGAACTTCAAGGAACATTTTAAAAAAAGAATCAGCCAAATCGGTCAAGCCGTTTTCATGTGATGTCGTGACAACGAAAAACGGGTTTCATTTTTATATATATAATAGACTAGCTTTTACCCGCGGCTTCGCTCCCGTCAAATGACTGCCCTACATATCCTACGCTACCCTACCCTACCTTCCCTACCTTCCCTACCTACCCTACACTACCCTACCTACCCTACACTACACTACCCTACACTACCCTACACTACACTACACCACCGTACACTACCGTACACTACCCTACACTACCCTATACTACCCTACACTACCCTACACTACCCTACACTACCCAACACTACCCAACACTACCCAACACTACCCTACACTACCCTACCCTACACTACCCTACACTACCCTACACTACCCTACACTACCCTACACTACCCTACACTACCCTACACTACCCTACACTACCCTACACTACCCTACCTACCCTACTTTACGTAACTTTTTTTTTTTAGAATTTTTCTCTCCGTAAGAACCATCATTGTACTTCAAGGAACATTTAAAAAAAAAATCAGCCAAATCGGTCAAGCCGTTTTCATGTGATGTCGTGACAACGAAAAACGGGTTTCATTTTTATATATATAAGATATAACTTGAATATTTAGTTTCAATCTATTTATAGTAACGACAAACGTTATAGCAGCAAACAGAAATACATCAACTGTGAATAATTTAATTGTCTCGCTATCACGGTTCATGAGATATAGCTTGTGACAGACAGATTGACAGCGGAGTCTTAACAATAGGATCCCGTTTTTAACCGACTTCAAAAAGGTGGAGGTTCTATGTTCGGCTGTATGAAGTTTTTTTTTATTTATGTTCAGTAATATCTCATTACCATTTGGGTACGGAACCCTAAAAACAATGTACATTTCAAAGTATTTTTAGACACACAAAAATTCTAAGAATGCTTAACTAAACCTTAATGTATTGTTAACAATATTCTAATCGCATTTTTAACGACAGTTGCGATAATGACGATAGTTAGTCCAAAGATAATACATTTTTTAAAGTGCTTGCGTTAAGGAACGGGCCAAAAACTACTTACTTATCTATTAGTTTAAAAGAAATTACTTTACTTTCAAAATGTAGAAAATTTGTCTATTACTAGGGACAACTAGGCTCAAAAAAATATGGAGCTCATTTAGATTTCAACGTGTACACTTCTATAATAAACTTCCCAGTCATATTCAAGAACTAAACCTCAATAAATTTAAATCATTTGTAAAGCGTAAACTTTGCCAAAAGGCTTTTTATACTATAAACGACTATGTTGAGGACAATAAGGCTTGGGATTGACCTGCTCCAGTACTCACTGTACTGTCGTTTATTCTTTTGGATTTTTGTTTTTGATTGCATTTTTCCATTGTAAATGTAATGGAGAAGTGCACAATTTATATTTCAATTTGACATGAATATTCTTTTTTTTCACAATCTGACATATTATTATGTTTTATACAATTTTGTAAATTTTATTTATATCTTTTTTTTGTGAATGTGAGGACTATGTGGATAGCTTTCTTTTCAGTAATTTTAACTTATGCCTGGCAATAAATTTAGGTAAATATCTATTTGACAACTTTTAGATAAAAAGACATGCCAAGATTGTTTACATTTAGTTAACTACCTAAACCGACGAAGTTTATAACCATTCCATCAAAACCGGTCAAGAGCGTGTCGGGCCACGCTCAGTGTTGGATGGAATCACTTTTTTGATTGGATGCTTCGATCAACAATATTGGCTGCTTCACAGCACAATCTATTAATTAATGAAACAATCTACAAATACTATTAAAAAAGCAGTTATATGAATTTGAATTAGTTCTTCAAACCATTACTTAGTGGCAATTTAGCTTAATTCATGAATCCCCGACCGGTCCTATGAGACCGCGCTGTTATTGTTTTACTATTGTGTCTCGTTTTGTGGGTATGTGATAGGTTAATCTAATCATTACATCTTTCGTCGAGTTTTGGGAATATGGTAGAAATGTAGCTGCAGGGGACCACTGGCCCAACGTAGGCGTGGGCTTGCGGACGGCGAGCAATGGGTAGCTTGCAAGCAATGGGTAACTGTCCGGACCGAGAAAGAGTTAGTATAGTCAATAGAGAGAGTAGTATCGAAGGATTGGAACAATTTGCCTGCTGCGGTCTTTCCGTCCGATTATAATTTGGGTATCTTCAAGACTAGAGTGAATAGGCTCTTAATAAACTAGTGCGCCTCACCATCAACGATTGCATCACTGCTTAGCATCAGGTGGGATTGCAGTCAAGTACTAGTTTATGGTATATAAAAAAAAGAGTTCCACGAGCACCTCAAAGAGAAGCATCAATCAATCAGAAAAATGTAGGGGGCCCATCAGGGTCGAAACCTTGAGAACTTGGACCCTGGGTTGTACGAAAGAGAAACCCGGGGGCCCTGGAACGAAGTCAAAGAAGGAACAGTATGTAAACGCCTGACACGCCCTCCAGCTCCGCCCAGAAAGAGAGAAGTCATATTTGTGAGTGATTTCACAAAAAAAAAAATGGTTGCCTGTAAAGTCGTTTTTACGGGCGAAGATTTTACGTGACAACGTCTTTTTCTCGGTAGAATATTTATTGATATGAATATAATTAAATTGCACAATAGGAACAAGGAATTGAATGAAAATAAGAATTGCACAAATTTTAACTATAGAAATATATTTTGTTTACTAAAATTCTCTAGTGCTGCGCGCGCGGCAGACCGATCATAGTTGAGTGGGAGAGAGACGCAAGGCATTCGGCGGGCCTCTCTCTCGTTCGGTGACTCATCGTAACGTTACCGAGCGTTACACTTTTTCATAAGTGACTCCCAGCCGCAACCTAATTTAAGACGTTGTCACGTCAATATGACCATAAAAAAAACAGAACCAGATGAATTTTGAAAGTGATCTATAAGAAACAAAAGTCTGGGAACCTCTGGTCTACGCGTTCCAAGAAATTTAAAAACTCACGTTTGTCCTTAGACCTGGCGAGGGTCGCGTGAATCCAATGGATGCGAGACGCACAGGACCGGTCGTTGTGGCGACGCTTGGGAGAGGCCTATGTCCAGCAGTGGACGTCTTTCGGCTGAGATGACGACGATTTAGCTGCTCGCCTGATGGTAAGCGATGATGTGGTCGACGATGGAGCACGCTTGTCTCGAAGTAACCAATCACTGGCTATTTGTAAAGTCGATAGCACAGTCTATCCATAGCAACATGATTATACAGTGTGAGTCTTTATAATGTGCACATATTGAAATGAGGGAATCTATGCTTAAATTTATCGACGGAAAAATATTTAAAAAGTCTAAATATTAATCTATACTAATATTATAAAGAGGTAAAATTTGTGAGTTTGTAAGTTTGTATGTAGGGGTTTTTTTTTTTTTTCCGGTAGGGGAATCATCAGAATGACTTCTCCCACTCTTGGGCGGAGCGGGAGGGCGTGTCAGACTCTTACTGACTAAACCCCTACCCCGTTCCTTCGTTGCCATCAATCTGGGGGACACGGTGACAACCTTTCGGATACCGTGTTCCCCAGAGGCTTCGGCCATGCCGGGCCCCTACAGTTTGCTGACATCTCCTTGAGGCGCGCGTGGAACAGAACGCGCCGTCGACGACTTGGCTCGGTCCAGATTATTACCAGACTGCCGGACGGCGAGCTACCCAGTGCTCGCTGTCCGCGAGCCCGCGCCTACGGTGGTCGGAAATCGGGATCGGGATCTCGGCGGCGACGGCGTGAGTTCCGTTGCCTCACGCGGTCGGCAGCCTCCTTCGCTAACATTACTGCTTCGCAGAAGGAGGCGACTGCCTGCCACCCCTCCTCGCTCCGGACCATGGCTTGTACCAGGGCCCGGCGCGAGAGGTCACCGCCGCCGATAGCCTCCACAAGGACACGGCGGTGCTCCGCCCAGGCGGGGCACACCTCTACCGTGTGCTCCACCGTGTCCTCCGGGCGGTCCACTTGTATGTAGGGGGTAATCTCTTGAACTACTGGTCTGATTTGAAAAATTCTTTCAGTGTTAGATAGCCCATTTATCGAGGAATGCTATATACCATCACGCTACGACCGACGGGAGCGAAGCAGTAACGAAAAATTAGGGCTTTCAATACCGGTATTACGGGATCCCGTAATACCGTGATCACGGATATATTTTGGCCTTTTTTCAATACCGGTATTGATTTGCCAATACCGTGATTACGGTATTACAGTCTTTAATATACAGGGTGTTTGGGTGTGCGTCAGAATGGCTGGTGGTATGTGGCGTTGGTCTATGAGAGTTGATTCGCAAATTGCTACATAGATATAATAAATAAATGCTCTAAATAACATCCTTTATTTAACATATGTTTGAAGTTACAACTAAATTAGACTAATGAAGTAAATATGTAGCAATTATTATTATTATATTATTAAAAAATATATATTGACGCAATACATTTCGGGAAACTCGGTATGTTTGCCTTAAAAAATGTAGGTGACCAGCCAACCAAACGTCAGGATTACTGGTCAAAAAAAAATTTTTGTTTCTAAATAGCAATTATTTATTATATATGTAGCAAATATTCGAATCAACTCTTATAGACCAACGCCACAGACAACCAGCCATTCTGACGCACACATGTTAGGTGCATCGTGTACTAAATGAAAATGGTAGACCGGAACGGTCACCTGCTATTCTTTCAGGCCCCCTAAACACTACCCATGCCTTGTGGATTTTTTTCATCGAAATTTTAATGTTTTTTGAAAAATAGACCAACATTTAAATTAAAATATTAGAAAATGTATAAGGCGTAGACGTTAATTTTAATTTTATTTAAACGTATATTGTATAACAGTACTTTTAAATCTAAAATTAGTAACATTAGTCATCTAGATTTTTAAAATTTACTTGCAAAGTTTTGGACTTAAATTAAAGCTTTTCATGTTACAGCTATTTACATGGCTACAAAAAAAGAATCAAAAGTGACTGGAATCTTCAAACTCTCTCAAAAATTCTCTACTCTATCCTCTTGCTAGTGATGTGCCACATGCTACAAAAATCTTTTTACAACTTTGTGGATTAGCTAGTTTTGTGAATCAAGTTAAATCAATTTTATATTCAAAATTACGACTTGAAAAAAAAATTTTGTTTATATGGAACCTGAAACGCCTATTTAATCTGTTATATCACTCTTATAAGGTAAAATTTGTCTCGTATCTCTCTTTTCGTGGGTTTTATTGGAAACAAAAAATAAAATTGTGTTTTTAACCAATAATTTCATTATTTATTTAAATATTATTATGATTCGAAGAAGAAGAAGCAGTTTAAAAATTAAAAAAATATACAAAAAACTTGAATCTTGAAAAAACTTGCTCAATACCGTGATCACGTGATCTCGGTATTGAGCTATTCCAATACCGGTATTGATACCGGTATCGAAAAAATCCGGTATTTGAAAGCCCTACGAAAAATGCGGGTGAAACCGCAGGGGACAAAAAAAAAAGCTAGTTATTTATATTTTGATTTTTTTTTAATAAATTTTGGTTATACACCTAAATTTATTTAAAAAAAAAGAAGTTTACGGTGAGATATTATTGAGAAATTTTTCAATTTTTGGAAAAATTAAGAAAAAAAAATGATTTTTGCAAAAAGAAATGTTTATTTTTAATTGTGGCTAATTTTTTCCATAATTTTGAATTCCATTTACTTCCAATCATTATGGCGTTTGTTTCATTGGGATAGATTATTTAGTTTAAAAGTTACACAGTTTTGTTACAGGTTAAAAATCTATATATATAAAAATGAAACCCGTTTTCCGTTGTCACGACATAACATGAAAACGGCTTGACCGATTTGGCTGATTTTTTTTTTAAAATTTTCCTTGAAGATCAATGATGGTTTTTACGGAGAGAAAAATTCTAAAAAAAAAAAGTTAGGTAAAGTAAAGTAGGTAGCGTAGTGTAGGGTAGTGTAGTGTAGGGTAGGTAGGGTAGTGTAGGGTAGGTAGGGAAGGTAGGGTAGGGTAGCGACGGATATGTAGGGTAGTCATTTGACGGGAGCGAAGCCGCGGGTAAAAGCTAGTTATGAATAAATATTTAGATTTTTTTAAATATTTTTCGGAGGAGCTCGTGGCTAGATAATAACAGCCGCACAGGTCGATTTTCAAGGTTAAGCAACGCTTGCCTGGGTTGGTCTGTGGATGGGTGACCATCTTAACATAACGAGTTTCCTCCGTGCCTCGGAAAGCACGTTAAGCCGTAGGTCCCGGCTGTCATTTGTAGATCTTTCGCAGTCGTTACGGATAGTCAGAAGTAGGGAATGCAATCCGGACTATCCGTAATCCGAAAAATCCGGATATCCGCACATTTTTACTCGACTTGTAAATCCGGATTTGAAAATCAAATCCGCGGATTTTCTGAATAATAAGAAATTTTAATTCGCGATGATATTATCTACTTTTATTATTAGTTTAGCACTAGGTTTTGCCCGTGGCTTCACCCGTGTGGAAGACCGATAACCAAGTAAATTCAGAGAAAAAAATATCGTAACGTGGGTCCAATATAATTCGTGGTCTATATGTTGCAATGCATGCGTGCCCAAAAAAGACTGAATGTCTTTTAAGGCGCCAAGCGTCATCATGCTGACAGAAAAAAGTATGAACTAATTACCAACCCTACTACATTCTTTGGGCACGCCATAATTATGGCTATAAGTCCCCTCTTTGAGAAGTGGTTGGAAAGACGTCACTGCGTCTTCACCTTCCTCATGACATAGGTCCTCACCGGACGTGGTAAGTTCGAGAGGTTTCTGCGCCGGATTTGTGCAAAAGAAACGCCCAGGTGTCGTTATTGTGCGGATCGATTGCCAGGTGGAGCTTATGGTTAAGGTGTGATGTTTAACTGTCTTGCCGGTTAGCGTTCGTAAGGGCGAATGCTTAGCGAGGGTACTGGGCTCGAACTAGAGGTCAAGCAAATAATGCTATTGGGTTTTTCCATTGGGAATTACTATATAGCTGCCCGGAGTTTGGAAGTTGGTGGTATGATACCCCCATGCCTCTGAAAACACGACAAGCTGTGTGTCCTGCACCTGATCTCTCTCCGGTCGTGTTGAATTGCCTTCCCATCTGACTATAAGATTAAATGAATAGAGAGTGCGCCAGTGTTTGCGTTCACACTTGTGCACTATAATATCTGCAGTATACATCAGACTTTCAGGTTTCAGTAGGCATCAGGCCACTGTGATCAAAATTCGGTCTGGAGGACTATTATTAAAGGTATACTCCGTTTGGGCAATGACCACTCACGCCGGGTCCTGGTACAACCAATGGACCGGAGCGCAAAGGAATGTGACAGGCGGTCGCCTGCTTCTGCGAAGCAGTAATGCTAGCAAAGGAGGCAGGGGCGGATCCAGACCCCGATATCCAGCTACCGTAGGCGGAGGCTTGCGGATGGCACCCAGTGTGGGTTTGTGGATGTTACATGTCAAAAGTTTTGGTTCTAGGACTTGCCGGTTTCCTCACGATGTTTCCGCTCGAAGGGAAATCGTGTGAAGGGAAACATCATGTTAATAAACTAATATAAGTAGGTTTGTTTAATTTTTATTAAAAATCCGTAAAATCCGGATAATCCGGATTTGACCCATAATCCGTTTTAAAAAATCCGGATTTTTAAAACACGACGGATTTGCATTCCCTAGTCAGAAGCCAGTAAATCTGACTCCAGTCTTGCCATGAAGTACCGTGTTACCCCAGTTAATGGGTTGTGGAGGTCTGGTAAGCAGCATCTCCTCGTAAAATACTGGTATTCAGTTAAATCCGGCTTGACTGGAAGCCGACCCCAATATAGTTGGGAAAAGGCTAGGCAGATGATGATTTTAAATATTTTGCCGTCGATAAAATTAAGCAAAGATTCCCTTATTTCGATTTGTGCACATTATAAAGACTCACACTGTATATTATTTTGTTTACTTTTGAATCAATGTTGCAATAAGAGATTTAGGTCAATAAACACTTGAGTTAATCTATTATCTTATGTATTTGTAATCTTGAACGCATTTCATATATGAAGTTTGAGTAAATAGTTTGCATAATATCATAGACTAGTACTTTACCCGCGACTTCGTTCGCGAGAAAGTTTTCATTTCAAATTTAACAGATTTTATTGATGATTGATTTGATAATGATTCTTAGCCTATCACATACCCGCAAAACGAGACAATAGTAAAACAATCACACCGCGGTCTCATAGTACCGATCGGGGATTCATGAACTAAATTATTTTAAGTAGTTTTTCATATACTCGTACCTTAAGTTAACTATTTCATGCAAAAAATATTTTGAAATAATAATGTTCAAGGTAAAACAAATTGAGATTATTTAAACTAATTAGCATTATCGGCCTTATAATGTTCCCACTGCTGGGACTCAGGCCTCCTCTCTAGGAGAGGGAATGGGCCATAATCCACCGCGCGGGCCCAGTGCGGATTGGCCCGCGGTCCAATTTTATTGATTTAAACTAATAATTACTTTAAAATATCATGTCCTAATTCTAGGTTGCTAGGCTGTAATTTTGTGATTTAACGTTTGAATCCCCAACCCGTCCTATGAGACCGCGCTGTTATTGTTTTACTATTGTGTCTCGTTTAGCGGGTATGTGATAGGTTAAAAAGTTAGTTTATACATATATTTTTGTCCTTAAATTAGGTCTTTGGGCTTTACGAGGCTATGGCGATTACCGCACTGTTTGACGAGGTAATTTCAAAACTTGAATGAGTTCCATTGTAATAGTTACACTAATGTAGTAAGTAAAATAGTGTACAATTTTTTTATAATTGAAAAAAAATTGGAGGGTCGAAACTTCGGATAAAACTTCGACACTCTATTCGGAGGAGCTCGTGGCTAGGTAATAACAGCCGCACGGGTCGATCTTCAAGGTTAAGCAACGCTTGCTAAAGTTGGTCTGTGGATGGGTGACCATCTCAACACACCGAGTTTCCTCCGTGCCTCGGAAAGCACGTTAAGCCGTAGGTCCCGGCTATCATTTGTAGATCTTTGGCAGTCATTACGGATAGTCAGAAGCCAGTAAATCTGACTCCAGTCTTGCCATGAAGTACCGTGTTACCCCAGTTAATGGGTTGTGGAGGTCTGGTAGGCAGCCGCTCCTGGCAAAATGCTGGTATTCAGCTAAATCCGGCTTGACTGGAAGTCGACCCCAATATACTTGGAAAAAGGCTAGGTAGATAATAATGATGATGACGATGTTATTTTTCGAGGAGACAAGCGATTGTCCCAATGTCGGCAGAAAAAACCGGACGACATAAATAATAGTATATTTCATTACAAGTGCGGAAAGCCTGTCATTGCAAAGAGTTTCGACAAATGTTAACCCGAGCCGAGGCGCAGCAGAAGGTGAGGGTTGACAGTCGGAACAAGTTGCAATGACAGTTCTGCACGTGTACTGAACGACTATTTTTAATACAGTTGCGAAAAAATGAAGCAGTTTAATAAAATAATAAAAACACAATAAACTCCAGCGACTAATCAAAATGGCACCAACCGTAAAAAAATATAAGCAGTTTTTTTTTGTTTACTTCACCCATTCTGGGTAGACAAAGGAAACTATGCCCCATACAGCCAAGTCTTCAGTACATTTTTTTTATTGATATGAAATGAAATTTAATGATATGAAATGAAACCTAGCCTAACTTATTGAATCAAATCATTAAATCTGATAATGAAACAAATTAGTAGCTTCTTTTTAAAAATATTTGCACTAAAAACTTTTTTAGTAAAAACTTCGTGGTTGATTTTTTACTTTTTAATAGACATTATTTTGACAGTTGGGAAAGAAAAAGCACGAGTTCGGGAATGGTAAAGAAAAAACACGAGTGTGTAATAGCCCACTTCCCGAACGCTAAACGTCCCTGCAATACGCCACTTTTTGAGCAACTGTATTAAAAACTATTTTTCACACTCAAAAAATTATGGAGCACAATCGCTTTTTAAAACACTTACCTAAGTTATGCGTTATTATTATTACTCATTTTCTAAAACTAAACAAAAGCTGATGGCGATTGCATCACTGCTTACCATCAGGTGGGATAGCTATAGATAGATAGTATATAGTTCATAATTCTAGAATCCCAGTGGTGGAATTTTTTGTCGGCTTTTTCGTTTCTTTATGGTCTTTGACATAGATTTTTTTTTAAGGGATTTCATCAAAATGACTTCACCCGCTCTGGGCGGAGCGGGAGAGAGTGTCAGACTTCTTCTGACTACAATCCACTCTTGTTCCTTCTTAACCCAAATTCCAACGTCCCGGGGGTTCTCTTTCCTCAACCCAGGCCCCTAAATTAAATTATTTTGATAATTTTAAGTTTTTGTTTTTTTGGTAGTCAGTTTTATATTTTTACTAGCGACCCGCCCCGGCTTCGCACGGGTGCATGATAATTAGTGTTTCTCTTCTATATGACGCATGTATATTGTATACATACAAACCTTCCTCTTGAATCACTCTAGTTATTAAAAAAACCGCATTAAAATCCGTTGCATAGTTTTAAAGATATAAGCATACATAGGGATATAGGGACAGAGAAAGCGACTTTGTTTTATACTATGTAGTGATACCTATATAAGTTTAATTTCACTCTACTATCAAATTGAACGTTTGTGAGTATTTAAGTTTGTTATATTTTTTAGAAGTCGGTTAAAAATATACTTATACGAGTACAAACGCCACAGTTTTCTAGTTTTCTTCCAAGATAATCTAGTATCATACATCAAGTAAATACTTCGTAAAGCATTAACAATCCAGACCAACAGTTGAAACAGGAATGGAGGAAAAAAATGTATGTCGTATAACTGTGGCACACCTCTTTGGAGTCTATAGTATCCTGGTACCTTGGCCCACTGTTTTACTGTTTTAGTTAACACTAACCGGGTTTGAAGCAGTTAGGTTTATTAGTAAACTGTGGTTTAACGTTTGAATCCCCAACCGGTCCTATGAGACCGCGCTGTTATTGTTTTACTATTGTGTCTCGTTTCGCGGGTATCTGAGTAACTACACAACAATAAGATGTAATCACTACGGGCTACCCTAATAAATATTTTTTCCAATTTTTATTTTACTACTTTGTCGGCATGATCGATATACATATTGGTACCAAATTTCAGCTTTCTAGTGCTAACGGTCACAGAGATTAAGCGAGGACGGACGGACAGACATGGCGAAACGACATTTGGCTACGGAACCTTAAAAAACAAAAATATGTATTCACTACATAGTATAAAACAAAGTCGCTTTCTTTGACCATATATCCCTATGTATGCTTAAATCTTTAAAACTACGCAACGGATTTTGATGTGGTTTTCTTAATAAATAGAGTGATTCAAGAAGAAGGTTTATATGTATAATACATGCAGAATATAGTGAAGTAACACTGGTAAATGTGCAACCCGTGCGAAGCCAGGGCGAGTCGCTAGTCTATAATTGCTGTTCGTTAGTCTCGCTAAAACTCGAGAACAGCTGAACGGATTTATCTTATCTTGGTCTTGAAATATTCGTGGAGGTCTAGGGAAGGTTTAAAAGGTGAGAAAAATTGGAAAAATAAAATCGGCAGTACGAAGTCTGCTGGGTCACAGCTAGTATTAGAATAGATTCTAGGAAATTGGAGTGCAGGCCCAGTGGTAACGACCCCTACTTACGACAGGTAGGTCACGGGTTCAAACTCAGCCAGGCGCATTACTTTGTGTAATTTATTTCATCACCACTGCTCTCAAAACGGTGAAGGAAAACATCGTGAGGAAACCGGCATGTCCTAGAATAAAAAATTCGAAGACATGTGACATCCACCCACCCGCATTGAGCCCGCGTGGTGGATGACGGTCCATTCCATATCCTAGAGTGAAGTTCGGGGTCCCAGCAGTGGGAACATTATAAGGCTGATGTTATAAACCAATAATATCATACCTTACCTACTTTCCACATCACAAAAAATGTAAATGTAAATGAAATGTAAATGTATTTGTCGGAACTCTTTGCAATGACAGGCTTTCCGCACTTGTAATGAAATATACTATTCTTTCTTTCTTTTCTAAACGAAAATGTGACGAGATTACAATAACCCCCCTAGTTTAATTTCGGTTCACTAGGAGGCACGGTCGAAAGTAAATATTACGAGAAATAACAGTAACCATTTGGCTACTGTAGTAACTACGGTAGAATAATATTGATAAAACACAAGGCGTAGGACGGGAAGTTTGAGACTTTGGGACGGGAAGCTAGAAAATAAATATAGCTGACTTCAAAAAAAAAGAAAAATTAGCGCGGTGAAAGACGACGCAGTTTTTTGATTTTGTCACTGTTGCTCCGCGTAGAAATGAAAGAGAAGCGAAGAGAATGGCGCAACGTTTCGTTCGATTCGTTCGTGATATTTATCATTAAATACATTAATCCTTGCAAATATCTTATTCCAATCGATAAAATATAAAAACAACAGTTCCCTTTATTATTATATACAGTGTAAACTCTATGTAACATCACTCGATTTAACGACAAACCCTCTAAAGCGTCGAAATTAATTGACTTTGGTTGGTTAAGCTTGTCTACCATACATTGATACACTCCACATAGCATCACACCCACTCTCAATTACGACAATTGTGTAATAAAAAGTACCTTTTAAGTTGCTAAAATTGATATAAACTGTACACCTGTGTATATTCGTTTGTGGCTTTGTTATCCTAGTCAGCAATAAACTGACTGTCGGCATATCGAAATTCGTTCCTTTGTTTACAAATTGGGATTGTTTGCACGTGTGGACGTTGCACGTTGGGACTGTTTAGATTATCAAGATTATCTATATGTTATCATTATTCTCAGTTGCTCACAAACTTACCAACTGTAAACATGGCTAGTAATATTTTTTTTACTGATACGCGCAATAGCAACGGGAGAGAACTAGTCTGAAATAAACTTTTACTTTTCTAATTCTGTTTTTGTTTGTCTCTATTTAACGCCACCTCTCAATAACGCCATAAAAAGCACAGTCCCTTCAGTGTCGTTATATAGAGTTTGCACTGTATTACACTAGCAGCCTGTCCCGGCTTCGCACGGGGTAGACAATTATTTATTTTTGGAAATTTGGATATAAAACACTTTTTTTAGTGACTTAAGACTCATTTTTCTACACCTTCGGTTACATTGTTCAAATTTTACCAAGGATCCCTAATTTTTTTCACAATGAAATGTAGCCTATGTCAAATTGGAAGAATGTAGCATTCTATTGGTGAAAGAATTTTTTAAATCGGCCCAGTACTTTTTGAGCCTATTCATTACAAACATACAAAAATAGGTACAAATCTTTCTTCTTTATAATATTAGTATAGATCACTGTTATTAATATTATCAAGATTTGTTTATAAATAATACAGTTACAATTGCTACAATTTCAATTTAAATGGTTATTTTATGTTTTTTTTTTATCGAGAAAATTTACCGAAAACTTGTTTTGAACATAATGGTCCCCCCATAAATATGATCAAGATTAACATAAATTTTTTTAGCTGCTCTAAAATGTAAATATTTGGCTAAAAAAACTGTTTTGTGAAGCCTATTTTGACTATGCACAGCGCCTTAAAAATCTGCTACATTCTATCTTTGTGTGCGCGGTTGAGTGGTAGACATCAATGGTGGGTCACACACGTACGGTCGCTTACACTGCTTCTAGCCAGCGCTCCTCCAAGATTCCACATCTTATTCTAAATTGCACATAATACAAATAAGATAAAACCCGGGCAAGTGCGAGTCGGACTCGCGCACCGAGGGTTCCGTACCAACTTAATTACGGTTTACGATTTATGACGTATTAAAAAAAACTACTAACTAGATCTCGTTCAATCCAATTTTCGGTGGAAGTTGGCATAGCAAAAAATAATGTACCTACATCATATATATTTTTTTGTTTTTTTATTCTCTTATTTTAGAAGTTACAGGGGGGAGACACATTTTACCACTTTGGAAGTGTTTAAAGCGCAAACTATTCAGTTTTGAAAGAAATTATATTAGAAACCTCAATTTCTTTTTTGAAAACCTATTCATACATACCCCACACGTAAGTATGGGTTTGATGAAAAAAAATGTAAGGATGGACAGACAGACATTTAGAGGTTCATTTGGCTACGGAACCCTAAAAACCGAGCAAGTGCGAGTCAGTCTCGCGCATTGAGGGTTCCGTACCAACTTACCGATGAAAACTCTCTTGAAGATTTTTCCCAATCGCAATTTTTTTTTTCGTTTTAAAATGACCTTCACAAGTACCATAGACCATATCGTGCGATAAAACTTGTTACAAAAATATGTTTTTATAGAAAATTGATTCCGTAATTAGGTATACCATAGACCATAGATATTGCGTGTCTACGGACCATAAACCACTCGATCTACAATCATGGCTGCTACTTCCCATGGCACCCACGCACTCACATTGCCTACATACCTCCAAGTAGCGTAGCCTGGCGTCCGGAAAAAGCCGGACACAGGGCGCTTGTGCACTACACGGAATTTTACTGTCCGGCAGTCCGATTTCTTACTATGAATTCTCAATGAAAGTTGATGTAATCTGACTCATCATCATCATCTCAGCCGAAAGACGTCCACTGCTGGACATAGGCCTCCCCCAAGCATCGCCACAGCGACCTGTCCTGTGCGTCTCGCATCCATCGGATTCCCACGACCCTCGCCAGATCGTCGGTCCACCTTGTGGGAGGCCTTCTAACGCTGCGTCTTCCGGTACGTGGCCGCCACTCTAGAACCTTCAGTCCCCATCTACCATCTGTTCTTCGAGTAATGTGCCCTGCCCACTGCCACTTAATCTAATCTGACTGTCGGACAGTAAAATTCCGTGTAGTGCACAAGTGCCCACAGTCAGGCTTTTTGGTTGAGTGTCCGGCCAAATTAGGCAGAGTACGGCCTGTCCGGCTTTTTAAATATGGCCATTTTTTTATAGATTTGTCATGTGTTCTTGCAATTGCAAGCGTTTGCAGACCAGCAATGACTTGTTATTTCATTAGAATGAAAAAGTAAAACTTAAGAAAGGCTTTTAAAAAAAATATTGTTGGCCTGTCCGGCTGAACTGGCTGGTTTGTCCGGCTTTTCGATTTGAAGATCTGGCTACCCTACCTCGAAGTAATTGTAGTAGTGTTTTGTAGATAGAAAAAACTTGATAAGCACACTATTATGATAATGTGCTACAATTTATAACTAGTGGTAATTTACTTAACGATTTTTTAGGGTACCGTACGTGAAGGGTAAAACGGAACACTATTACTATACTCTATCGGTTTAGGTAATTAACTAAATGTAAACAATCTTGGCATATCCTTTTATCTAAAAGTTGTCTATAAATTGTATACAAAAATCTTTGCGACAAGGTATTTACCTAAATCGATGTTAGCTAATAAACTAAACTTAAATAATCTTTGTGCATAATAGATACGACCTCTTTAATATAAAAAGACATACCAAGATTGTTTACCTTTAATTAACCACCTAAACCGATAGACCATAATCGTCTGTCTGTTAGTCTGGCCAGGGTATATCTCATGAACCGTGATAGTTAGACAGTTGATATTATCACAGAGAATGTATTTCTGTTGTTTGTCCACTAAGTATAACAACAAATACTAAAAAAAAACCATACAAAAATGATGACTTTTTTTGTTCGTTTTTGCTACGGACGATACGGAACACTTCTTGCGCGAGACCGAGTCGCACTTGATCAGTTTTTTTTTAGGTGGGAAATCATGAAACAACTATAACCAAAAATCTATTCAAATCGGGTAGAAAAGCCCGACTCTTATATGAAGACCACTCTTTAATTTTCAACTTTATTTTAATTTTACTATTTGTTATTGAACTTGCTACCTCTTTCGGTTTATGAGATACAGACCGTTGACAGACAGACGGACGGAAGAACGAAACCGATTGTAGAGACTTAGTAATAGTGTCCCATTGGCACCCTTCAGGTAAACAGAACCCGAAAAGGTAGTAGCTATAAGGAAACACAGACCCCGGCAGGGAATCCCACTCCTTAGCTGTACGCACAATCGATGTATTGCCAATTTTATTGTGCGTATGGGTGGGATTTCCACCAGGAGGAGCTCATGGCTAGATGATAACAGCGCACGGGTCGATCTTCAAGGTTAAGCAACGCCTGCCAAGGTTGGTATGTGGATGGGTGACCATCTTAACATACCGAGTTTTCTCTGTGCCTCGGAAGTCATTTGTAGATTTTTTGGCAGTCGTTACCGACAGAAGTCAGTAAATCTGACTCCAGTCTTGCCATGAAGTACCGTGTTACCCCAGTTAATGGGTTGTGGAGGTCTGGTAGGCAGCCGCTCCTCGTAAAATACTGGTATTCAACTAAATCCGGCTTGACTGGAAGCCGACCCCAATATAGTTGGGAAAAGGCTAGGCAGATGATGGTATTATTAATAGACAAACATTTATAAAATTGATATAATTATTATGTAAAGGGAGGCGTTGAAAATTATTTTCTTGTAAAGGAGGCGGTAGTTTACAAAATGTAGGGAAACTATGGTCTAGACGGTCATAAGCGCTACTTGTAGGCATGAGGTCCTGAGTTCGAAGCCTGCCAAAATAAAATACTGTTCCCACTGCTGGGACTCAGGACTCTTAGAATGTCTGGGGTAATCGGTCGTACTTAACCAACTACACGGATCATGTATGTGTGTGTGTGTGTAAGTAGATGGAAACACAAATTACGCTACTATTGAAGTGAAAATTAATGGAACAATTTACCTGCTGCGGTCTTTCAGTCCGATTATAATTTAGGTGTTTTTATGGCTAGAGTGAATAGGCTCTCAATAAACTAGGGCGCCTCATCATAAACGACTGCATTACTGCTTACCCATAGTAGGTTTGCAGTCAAGCACTAGCTATATATTAAAAAAATGGTAGTAGTGTTTAAGAGTAATTAGTAATAATAACAGATCATTTAATGATAGATTGTTGATTGCAGCGCGTGAGAAAACTAAGGCTTCTTCATGACGTCAAATCTTCGACAGTGCTTCACAGTTTAGTATTTTTTAGCGTTCCGTAGTCAAACGGCCAAAAACAGAACCCTTATAGATTCATCATGTCTATCTGTCCGTATGTCACAGCCACTTTTTTCCGAAACTATAAGAACTATACTGTTGAAACTTGGTAAATAGATTATTCTATGTAGTAGTAGTACTATTAGTATTCTGTCAACCGCAAAATTTGATGTTCGCCATACTTAGAACTGAAACTCAAAAATTTTTTTTTTCATCGATCACATTCGTGTAGTATCTATGGATAGGCCTTTAAAAACGGTAACTAAGCGGCAAACTACCCACTGCTCGCCATCCGCAAGCCCACGCCTATGCCCAATTCGCTAGGTGTCAAACATTTTTGGTGTAAAAAATAATATTAATAATGATATTTTCTACTGGTGAAAGATTTTGATAAATTAGTTTAGTAGTTTCAGAGATTACTTTCTACAAACAAACTCATAAACTTTACTTTTGATTTGGATAATGCCAGAAGAAAACTTAAATATCCTAATAAAAAAAAAACCGGGCATGTGCGAGTCGGACTCGCGCACTGAAGGTTCCGTACCTACCAATTTACCTATGAAAATAGTACAATTCCGAAATCGAATCTTGAAGATTTTTCCGAAACACAATTTTTTTCTTTGTGTTTTTTTTATAGAAAACACAACATTGATAGAATATGTTTCTACCAATGTTTAAACTAAACCTTTATTATTATTTATTATTAGTCTCCCGGAGCATATATTTTAGCTCTTATGGTCTGTTATGGCGGCCACACACGTAGCGTTATACCTGAACGGTATACCGAAACTGAAGGCTTGTGCAAGTATACCGGAGCGTATGTGTGACAAAACTTGCACAAGTTTCCTGACTTGCACAAGTCTGGTAGGCAGATCAAAACTACGATCTTTATACCTGCACAAGTCTAGTTTGTGCAAGTATGCATGAGCGTGTGTGTCGGACGCGCATGCATGCACGCGCGCCAGTGCTTCGGTCGGTTTGTGTGGTTATTTTCGCGCCAAAATGTCTGTCGATTCACGCCGCAGTAATAGAGAGAAATTAGAAGAGTTTATAGATTTATACAGAAAGTTACCATGTCTATGGCAAATAAAAAGTAAAGAATACCATATTCGCGACAAAAAGAACGCTGCATACTTATTTCTTTTTAGTAACCATTCTTTACACCATACAGAACGTTTCTTCTTACACTTCTCTTTTTTCTTAATAGCACCAAACCAACAATAGCCAAAACGTCATCATTTGTGGGTGCCGGTGGCATATTTCACAAAATACTTATTGCACAACACGACTTCTTCGGTTTGTCACAGGCGCAGAACTGAGACTGTACAGGCATACTTGAATCGTGTGTGGTCACTATGGACGTCAGGTATACTTGCACAAGCCTTCAGTTTCGGTATACCGTTCAGGTATAACGCTACGTGTGTGGCCGCCATTAGAGCTCTTGTTTCCAACCTGTGGTTAGTCAACCATGGGTTCCTTTTTTTATAACATAAACTAGTGCTTGACTGCAATCTCACCTGATGGTAAGCAGTGATGCAATTGTTAATGGTGAGGCAAACTAGTTTATTAAGAGCCTATTCACTCTAGCCTTGAAGACACCCAAATTATAATTGGACAGGATGACCGTAGCAGGCTAATTGGTCCAGTCCTTTGATGATATCTGTGGTTTCCAACCAGTAGTTTGCTAACCATAGTTTGGAAACCCATGGTGTAGATGTTAGTAGACTATGTAATAAATAAGGAGTTTGATGATCTTTTAATGTGAATTTTCACACGCACACACTCGTACACATCACACACACAAAGACATTTTAATTTTAGTTTTATGATATACTTAGTTCATGAATCCCCGACCGGTCCTATGAGACCGCGCTGTTATTGTTTTACTATTGTGTCTCGTTTTGTGGGTATGTGATAGGTTAATAATATTCTTAGTGCAATATCAGCTTACCAATTTCCTATTCTTATATATAGGTTTATAGTACCCAATTAGCACTAGAATTTATTTTTAGCTCACTCCTAAGACACGGGAATTCCTAGTTTAGGAGTAAGGGAGTCCACTTTTGTCAGCTTTTATTATTGTAAGTTTAATTTTAAAACTTTGCCGAACTTCAGAATAAAGGCCAAATAATACAGGTCAGAGTTATACCAATATGACAATATTTGTTGGTCTAGTGGTTAGTGGCCCTGACTGCTATGCCAGAGTTTGTGGGTATGTTTCCCGCCCAGGACAAATGTTTGTGTGATGAGCATGATGATTTGTTCTGAGCCGGGGTGTAATTTATCTATAAAATGTAAGTATTTAAGAATACATAAGTATGTTTATCAGTTGTCTAATGCCCATAACACAAGCTCTGCTTAGTTTAGGACTAGATGACATTGTGTAAGTTGTGGAAAAAAATATTCACCCGAAACTATAATACATACGAAGATGAATGAGTAATCAAGGGTGGGCATTGAGCTGAGAAGTAAAAAATAAATACCTACAACTACACACCAAGCTAAATAAATAATCACCACATAGTCAAATACATAAAATACAATTTCTAGAAACTATACGCAAAAACATTAGATTTTTTGCCCATAGCGCGTCAAAAACAGGATATCACGCAGAACTTTGATCCATAAGGAAAATGTACAAATAACCCATTAGTTAATAACAATAGTTATCGTTATTTCGGATCCGATACCGGATAAGTAAACAAATTAATATTCTATAGCAAATAAAACATTTTAGTAAAGAAATAACAAAGAATATAACAGTTTACAAAGAAATTGACACTCACCCCAATGTATTATTTACTTCTACATGTATTTTTAATATCACGGACGCAAAATCGAAATGTTTTTTATTGATTTTGTGATAATTTTCAACACAACCCTACTCCTCGGTGTACAAAATCAAACTGACGTTTGACAATATCACAATAACAAAAATTATTTGATCGAATAGTGGACCGAATGTACATCAATTCATTCATTCATTCTGAATGAACGAATGCTTTCCTGTAGTGTTGTGTGCGTGCAATGTATAATCATAATCGATCGATTACTTCTTCCTCATTGGAAATCACTGAATGACTTCTCTTGCAGAAGGTGAAACGAGAGGTCTAAAACTTTTATTGACTAAAACCTACCTCTGGTCCTTCATTTGGGTTTTATGACCCAGAGCCATGGTAACTCTTCCAAACCATCAACGTCCTAGTCCAAACGTGCTAGTGTTCTAAAGAAGGACGTTACGTACGTTACAAGGATGGGGCGGGGCACGCGTGGGGTGGGACTTCCTAAACATCGTTGACGACGATATTTTTCCCGGGTGTGTAATGTATGACATAATAACAAATGCTCTAATTTCACTTGAACTAACGTTCATATGACATAATTTTCATATGACATAATATCAAATGACATAAATTCATATAACCTAATGTTTCATATCATATAATATTCATTTAACATAATAACATTTAGTATAACATTCATTTTATATAATTTTCAACATGTATAATATTCTTTTAATATAACGTTCATTTGACCTAATATTCTTTTGACCTAAAAATGTTTAATGGGCACAGTTCTAACCTAACTCAAATGGCACTTAACCAAACCTTAAAATATTCTATGCATGGTCGAGGGTGGGCTTGGTCGACGGAGCCCCGCTTCGCGGGGCTCCTACTTCTGGGTGGTTTATAAAAAAATAACCACGAAGGGGATGGCGGGGTCTATTCGCTCGCTACGCTCGCTCACACGACCCCGCCATCCCCTTCTAACCTAACCTATCCGAGTCGGGGTGCCTTAAAGTCCAGATTGCATCCGGTTTCTCCTGATAACAATTAGTTGAAAATAGCAGGTGTGATTTTCTAAATTATATTAAAAGTTACTTATAGATTATGAATATTAAAGTAAATGAATAATATGCTAAATGAATATTATGTGCAATGTGCATTATAGGAAATGTTCATTATGTCATATAAAATTAGGTAAAATGAAATTATATCAACAATTCATTATGCCAACTGATCGTTATGTAAAACAAAATTATGTTAACTGAAATTATGTCAAGTGAACGTTAGATATTTTGTTATTATGTCAATCGTTACACACCCATTTTTCCCGCACCGTCAGTGCCACGTTCCCTTCTCGTCCGTGTCTCCGTGACATATGCGCTTCCATATACATTTTGTATGAAACGATATTTCTAAAATTTCACGTTCCATCCCGTCCGTGAAAAAACTCGTCACGTTTGCAGCGGCCTTTAGTCGATCGACTTAAAATGTATATTCTGAGTTTGGTCATCACTAGAAACGTCAAATCATTTACATTTTACGTGACAGTTGACTTACTGACAACTAAAGTCAACTGTCAAGTTAGATAAGTAAACAAATCAAAGTTGACGGATAAGCAATACCTAGAATAATAGAGTCTGCGCCACCACTCATGACCGATAGGCGCGGCGCCTCAGTAGCGTAATAAAATGTTGCCAGTGAGAAGAAATTTTCTCCCACATCCCATTACTCCAAAACTATTGTTATTCTAGAATTTTCATATTTTTTCGTTGTCCAAGTAATAAAACAAAGAATTATTATCATTAAAACAATATTGTAAAGTTTAATACAATTTTGCATTAGTTGTGGTCATTATGATATAATTCTTTTATACGAGATATATCGCAATCACTATTACTCAATTCTTCGTCGGTGGATGGTTGATCAGATTCAGTATCACTATCACTCTCTGTTGATATTATGAATCTCTCCATTTCCACATCAATTATTCCGTAATTTTAAAATTCTCATCTTTAAGATGTTCCACGTGGTTATACTGAACTTTGTAACTACGTGGTCTTCTGGCGTAATACTAGCAAAAGCAGCTTCTGTCAGTTCTATTATTTCTTTTAGACCTTAAGCCACATTTTTTTCAGCAACGCGTCTTTTTACCAAACTCCAATTTTTTTCAATGGGATTTAGGTCACAGTGGTACCGCAGGCAATTTTACCACTTCGTGATTATACTGTTTCAGTAGTTCATCAACTGCAAATAGTGGTGGTTCTTTGTTTATTTTGGTTATGTCGTATAACACTGATTTAGTCCATCTTTCTTCAAAGTTTTGTTTTTGTCTTAACCACTCCTGCATGTGTGATTTTAAGCTTGACATCGTAGGAGCTTTGTTAATTTGAGTGCAATGATACGGAGCATTATCCATTACTACAGATTTTTCAGGCAGATTTACTCCATAAATTTAGGTACACATCAATGAGTTTGCAACCCTAAAATTTACCTGTCATCACAGGGACTCGCATTTGAACATTTTGTAAAGGGATAAAAACATTGTTATTTTTCTTCTCCAGTTCACAAAACTCTTTCACCATAAGAATTATTTCTCTGGCTGCACCTCTATGACTTTACGCTCCATAATCAATCTCTTTCCAATAAAAAACAACAAAAATCTATAAACAACACTCGTAACGTTCATAACTGACAAACGACAAGATGACGGAGCTGTCACCTTTAGTTCGACTTTTCGCCGTTGGACTTGAGTCGTGGCGCGGACTCTAGTCGGACACACGGGACTCGTTACTACAATATTTACAATTCGTCCGTTATAAGTTGGCGAGTGTGAAGTTAGGCTCTGCGAATTTTGGCGCTTGATATATCGTTCAAAAATAAAGGTTTTAATAATGCCAATAACTGTTTTTAACAGCAATAAGAACTGCAAATTGCATTTATTTTTTTAAAACCTTTATTTTTGTACGATATTTCAAGCGCCAAAATTCGCAGAGCCTAACTTCACACTCGCCAACTTATAGCGGACGAACTGTACGCTGCCCGCCCACGACAGACTTTTTGTAGGTCAGAAAATCGTAATAAATATGGTGGGCAATCAACCCACCTGAGTTGAAACCAAGATGGAAAAAAACCGGGTATTTTTAAAATAAATCCTAAAAACACCCAAAGTTTTAGGTTTTTTTTTATTTCAATCAAGTATGCTTTTTTTACCTGACCGAATGTCAGGTCGAGCAAGCTGCACAGTGGGTACAATTCCAGCTAGGCACCTACATTTTTTAAGTGATATTGGGCATTTTATAAAAAAAAACCGGGTTTAAATCTGGTGTTTATTGGGTTTTTATCAGAAAACCGGGTTTTAAACCCGGTGCTTTACCAATCTGTAAGTGTGTTGAAAGTTTCTATAAACACCCTTGCAATGCTCTGGAGTTAATTATATAAATCCCTCATTGACTTTAGGGATTAATACTTAGCAACCTTCGTTTTGTTCGGAATTCAACGTTCCGCCCTCGCCTTAAAAACACTGCTTTATTCCCTAGTTACATAATCTACTATTGTCTACTGTGTTAAATGCATAGGTACCACCACAGGGTACCACAGAGTACTTTTATTATATATGATAGGTACCTAGAGTACCTACGGCCGTTAAAAGTTGGCGAATCTGAAGTTAGGCTCTGTGGTAGGATAGGTAACAGTTTTTAACAGCAATAACAATTGCAAATAGCATTTATTTTTTAAAAACCTTTATATTTTTGTACGAGGTTTCAAGCGCCAAAATTTGCAGAGCCTAACTTCAGACTCGCCAACTTCGCAGCCGTACTGTGCCTCCCTCGGTGATTGTGTAATCAGCTGTTCCATACATTTTGACGAAATATGCGAACGTAAATGTAGGAAACCTGCTGTTTATATTTTCTCGACTTCAGGTTTGGTCCCATAGTCAAAGTTGTTCATAATGGTACCTAAGTACACTGACCCCCCAAGAGGATGTGCGCTAATTATGTTTGTGTTGTATAACTACCCACTAGGTTATTAGTTATTATATTTTCGCCGTTTGAGGTTCTCCGCAGTCGCAGCGGCAGCACCAGCACAGCACGAAAAGTTAGGAACATGAAATGGGGCAAGAGTATCGACACAAGTAGCGTCCCACACTAAAGGCCTACTTACCCATCTTCCAAGGAAATAAAGACATACCGTACGGTCTCTTGCCATCGTCGCGTGCCAGGCCATGGGGTTCCAATACGGCCCAAACGCAGACGGTGACAAGAGCGCGTCGGATGATGTCGTTGATATTCGCATGCCACGTTATGCGACCCGCACTACGGCTGCATGATAGGCCGTGGTGTCCGTTGCTGTTGATAACTTCGCCACAGTGGCAGCGATGAGGAGAACAACAGGGAGCGCCAAGACGAAGGGAAACAGCGAGGCGGAAAGTAGTATCGTCGTCGAGCAAGGTGCCTATGTTCGACGACAGTACAGAGGCCAGAGACCCGACTCCCACTCCCCCACGGCAAGCAGGCGCGCGCGCGCTCCGCAGCAGTAGGAGATGTTGCAAGCAGGTTATCCTGAACTACTTTTCAGAGCGGCTCGTCCCACCACCTTTGGGAAGAAAGGTTATCGGGTGGTTTAGAACTCAGGCGAGCGAGCTTCCAGACATTTACAGCCTCAGTAAAGCAGGGCACAATGAAAAAAACCAGTGAGGAAGATAAGACATTAGTTTTAATTAGTTAGTGTTTTTATTTCTCATGTTATATCTATGTTTAATCTATCACATACCTGCAAAACGAGACAATAGTAAAACAATAACAGCGCATAGGACCGGTCGGGGATTCATGAATTATTAAAAAAAATCAAATAAACCAATAGATAATATAATAATTAGACATTTTGTAAGCTCCTGGCAACAATATCACTATGGTAGGACAAATAGCTAGACTGATAAGAACGGTAGCAATAAAAATATGAATTAACAGCTTTGGAACGCAGTTCATAAAATGGGTTTACAAAACGTTCATTATTTGGATATTCTCCAAGCAAGAATAAGGTTCCATCTTTTATAAGATGGTCGTTTTGCAATCTGAAACGGCTATAAAACATGTCAATATTCCCAGTTGGTCTCGAATTCCAATAGTAATCGTTGAGTTCTTGCTCAGATCCTCTGTCGGGCACACGTAGTCGTAGATCATCCATTTCATTACTTATCAAACTTGAAAAACTTTTTCGATCAACATTCCGATTCACACTATATTTACTGATATAATATTTGCTGTAGTGGCCTAATTTATAACGGAAAGACAGCAATTTTTCCATATCATAATAAACATCTTCATGTAAATTATAATCGGGTGGGATAATTTCATCAGCATTTAACAATTTATATGTATTTCTATCCCAAATAGCTCCTGGTATTGGATTATTTTCGTAAAAACTTTCCCTTTGCTGCAATGCACCATCATCATCATCATCATGAACATCAGAGGCCCTTAATGCCTCTACTGTCTCTCGCAAATTAGATAAAAGTATATTTTCTGGTCTGGGAACAAAGCCATCATTCCTAGCAGGCATAGCTGGAAAGTAGCGGATATCTTTGTAGTCTACTACACTAATTGCTTCTAGATATTTCTTGAAAATTATGGGGATTTCTATCATGTTATAATCTCTTAGTAGTATTGATGAGTACGGATAAACATCTTCCAATGGTCTAAGGATGTTATAAAGTCTTCCTTCAACTAATGCAAGCAATGCGCGATATGATGCGTAAATATTCGGCAGCTCAACCTTTAGTTCGTCATCATCTGTGGACTCTGTGGTACATAATAAATTTGCTGCATCAGCATAAAATGAACACAAATTAATGCCGATTCCTCTCGTCGTAATGGGCAATGTCAGTGGAGCACGCATTTCACAAATTATTTAAACCACTATGTGACGATGTAATTCTTCAACAGAAACCTAATTATGTGGGCTCGACGTATTGTACGCTTCTTGAAGTTGCAGTTTTTAACTGTTTAGAAAAGAGTATGTAAAGCTAGCGTTCTATTTAAAAGTTAAGAAAGTTACAATAATTTCTTCAACAGCAAATGAAGAATTTGACTCTGTGAATTTGACTGTGACAGTTTCAACTTTCAAGTTTGTTTAAAAGTTTATGCCGCGTTCCGAAACACGACGATAACATCGATCTTAGTGC
The DNA here is from genome assembly GCA_030763345.1 of Mythimna separata. Lineage (NCBI taxonomy): Eukaryota > Metazoa > Arthropoda > Insecta > Lepidoptera > Noctuidae > Mythimna > Mythimna separata. Next base: position 4,075,038 of record CM061193.1, read on the forward strand.
GCGTCAATCTTTGTCAAACCTCAAAAAATAAAATCGCGCAAGTGCAAGTCGGACTCGCGCACCGAGGTTTTGTACCAACTTGGAAACAGTTTACGATTTATGACGTTTTAAATAAAAACTGTAGCGACATCTACTACCTACATACAATTCGTCCGTTATAAGTTGGCGAGTGTGAAGTTAGGCTCTGCGAATTTTGGCGCTTGAAATATCGTACAAAAATAAAGGTTTTAAAAAAAAATAATGCCAATAACTGTTTTTAACAGCAATAAGAACTGCAAATTGCATTTATTTTTTTAAAACCTTTATTTTTGTACGATATTTCAAGCGCTAAAAGTCGCAGAGCCTAACTTCACACTCGCCAACTTATAACGGACGATCTGTAAATACTTGAACTTTAATGTAACTGACCTCATTCGATTTGCTCACTCTCTGGTTGTCACATTGTAAAATTCAATCGCAATAGCATTATCAGTTTGTAGTTAAGGCTCCCCCACACAGACGCGTTATTATCGGTCGATAATATCGCATGCGTTATTGCGATATCTGTTTTCAGTACATTTTGTATTAGGACGGTCATGTAGTTACACACTGCTGCGATAATAACGCCGCAATGAAAGCACGGGATGTTAACGCAATACCGCATGCGATATTATCGACCGATAATAACGCGTCTGTGTGTGGGAGCCTTTACTCAGATACCCGCGAAACGAGACACAATAGTAAAACAATAACAGCGCGGTCTCATAGGACCGGTCGGGGATTCAAACGTTAAATTAGACTGAATTTTGGAGTCCCGTACGGTATGCCGAATTACCCTTGAGTGATAGAACTGTCTACAGAAAACATGGTTCACCGACGAACGGTAATACGAAAAAACTATTAGTCGATACCATTATTTATCGACAGCACGTTTCGCCGAATAACGCTACATGGAATGAATGGTTGGCCGATACCAAGATTTGCCGATGTCATGATTCGTCGCCGAAATACGATTGAATTAAATAATCCTTTATGGATAGCAATTTGCATCGAAAACACCTTTTCTTACGCCGCCAATCCAAAATAATTGTCGTTAGTTTCTCGCTCATACAATTTTGACAGACATTCATTTTATCAACTACGGCAACACTGCCGAATCATACTTCATGGCCCGTCTCCTCAGCAGCAAGAAAAGAAGGGGCAGTGTTTTTCGTGAGCCTAAGTGCAGCATTTTTATAGAATGGAGAAAATTTAGCAACGTGCGGTCATCAAATACCTGTTTAAAAAAAACGAACTCCAAAAGAGATTCACGAAGACATGTCAACAACATTGGGGGAATCTGCTCCGTCGTATACGACTGTGAAAAAGTGGGTTGCTGAATATAAACGCGGACGAGAGAGTATTGAAGATGACCCTCGCTCCGGCCGGCCTATGACGTCTACGACTGAAGAAAACATCGGGAAAATCTGTGATCTGATATTGGCAGATCGGAGATTGACCATCAGGGAGATTACAGACACTATACTGGCATCTCGTATGAACGAACACAAAACATCATAGTCAATCTACTTGGATTTTCTAAGGTTTTTGCGCGGTGGGTACCCAGATTGCTTTCAGTTGAACAAAAACGAATACGGCTCACGATTTCTCACGACTGTTTGGAAATGTTTGAGGCTGATCCACAAGATTTTTTGGCCAGATTTGTGACAATGGATGAAACCTGGGTACACCACTACACCCCAGAGTCAAAACAGCAATCCAAGCAGTGGAAAAAACCTGATGAACCGACTCCAAAAAAAGCCAAAGCAATTTTGTCAGCTGGCAAGGTGATGGCGTCAGTTTTTTGGGATGCTAAGGGTGTCATCATGGTGGATTACCTTGCAAAAGGTGAAACTATAAACTCGGCTTATTACTGCATCCTTTTACGTCGTTTGCGTGAAACAATTAAAGAGAAAAGGTCAGGATTACTCAGCAAGAAAGTATTGTTCCATCAGGATAATGCACGCGTTCTGATTCTATGGCTCAAATTCGTGATTGAGGCTTTGAAATACTGCCGCATCCTGCCTATTCCCCTGATTTGGCACCTTTAGACTTTCATTTATTCCCAAACCTAAAAAAACACCTTGGTGGTCAAAAATGTTCATCAAATGAGGAAGTTGAAGCTGCAGTGGGTGACTTTTTTGAAGACCTTGAAGAAACTTTTTTATGACTGGCATACAGGCGTTGGAGTTAAGTGGAGATTACGTGGAAAATTACTTTTGTTTATATTACAAATAGTTTTCTCGCTGAGGCCGCGAACTTTTCAATCCACCCTCGTATATTAGTAACCAAATGCCACAAAAATATTAGAATGCGTTACACCCATATTCTAACGTAACTCAAAAACAAAAAAGATATAATATTACTGATGATGAAGCGATATGGTCTAAGATCATAACCTTTTCAAATAGATCAAATAAACTATGTATATGACATTGACAATAATGTTAGCTGACAGTTGACACATGACAGCTGTTTATATCCCTGTTATGTTATGGTAAACAGCTCAAAACGGGAGCAGCTAGAGAGGTATTCGAAGTTTATAATTCAATGAATTAGCTCTACAAACTGAAAACAAAAGATGACATATTTATGGACATTCGCACCTCAAAATAAAGCAATGTTAGAACGTTGTATAAGTGCCGCAGCGGCTCCAGATGAGTCCAACAAATGGTTGCGAAAGTTTGGCGCTCGAAACTTAGACTTGATCAACAAAACTACTGAGACTATCACTGTAGAAGATTCTCCAGAAATTGACGAGAGCCCAGCAACGCAAGAAACTCAAAATGAAACTATTTCAAACGCGATAGAAGACTTATTAGACCCGGAAATCGATATCCTCTCAAAGTTCGATTATTTAGTTGAAAAATGTAGAAAAACACCAAAATTATTAATCAAACTTGCAGAAACATTGCCTACGAGTACTGCAGAGAAGTTATTTCAACATACTCTGAACACTGAAGACTTGGACAAGTATTTTTTAATGGCTTTTTACAAGTATTTCGTACACCACTACATAAAAAGAGAAAATTCTCGATTTTGTACTGAAATACTACTTCAAACCTTTAACAAATACCCACAATATTTTAAAATAGCTTTAAAAGTTATTTTAAAAAATTTGGAAATTCAAAACAATGTTGTAACTGATTTAATTTTCAATTTAAATCCAAAAAATCAAACAAAATTCTTAGAAATTACATCGGACATTGAATTCACTGCGGAGGAGTTCTCACATAATCTGTTCAACATATCCACAGCTTATAAAACATGTAACAAAACAGATTCTGTACAACAGTATATATTTTCATGTTTAAAGAGTTACTGTGATAGTTGTTGTAGTGACAAGAACTTCGGAAAACTAATGTTAGCATTTTTACAACATGAAAAAAGTTCAAAAAGAGATTTTGACTGTATTCTTATGGAAGGACTCGTTGAAAGACACAAGTCGCCATTTAAAAGACCTTGTATGTCTGTGTTAAATGAAATAAAAGATGGGAAATGATTTAGTTGTTTTATTATTGCTTTACTAGCTGACCCGGCAGACTTTGTACTGCCTCAATATATAAATAAAAGACCTAGGTAAACTTTCTTTTCTTATTCGATTTTTTCTCAGCTTTTAAACCTTCCCAAAAATTACCATGAACATGATAAGACCAAGATAAGATAAATCCGTTCAGCCGTTCTCGGGTTTTAGTAAGACTAACAAACAGCAATTGATTTTTATATGTATTGATTGAACAGACTAGCCATAGAAGCATTTTCTCCATATTTATTTATTGTAGGGTTGCCAGCTACAGACAGCTACCACCGTAAGGAGCTCCAGTTGGAAGTATAAAATTACTGTCCAAAACCTCAAATACTAATGAACGGCTTACATTTGTTTTCTTGTGAATACTATTTATGATAATGTTTATCCATTTATCGTAGTGAAAATAGAATACGGATGTTATAATTAACGCCCTTTTTATGTAACACTAGCTGTCCCCTGCGGTTTCACCCGCATTTTTCGTTACTGCTCCGCTCCCGTGGGTCGTAGCGTGATGGTATATAGTCTATAGCATTCCTCGATAAATGGGCTATCTAACACTGAAAGAATTTTTCAAATCGGACTAGTAGTTCCAGAGACTGATTACCCCTTACATATAAACTTACAAATTTTTCCTCTTTATAATATACTAGCTTTTGCCCGCGGCTTCGCTCCCGTCAAATGACTACCCTACATATCCTACGCTACCCTACCCGACCTTCCCTACCTACCCTACACTACACTACCCTATACTACCCTACACAACCTTACACTACACTACCCTACACTACACTACCCTATGCTACCCTACACAACCTTACACTACCCTACTTTACCTAACTATTTTTTTAAAATTTTTCTCTCCGTAAGAACCATCACTGAACTTCAATCAGCCAAATCGGTCAAGCCGTTTTCATGTTATGTCGTGACAACGGAAAACGGGTTTCATTTTTATATATTATATAGAAGACTAGCTGTTGCCCGCGACTTCGTCCGCGTTTAGTTCGGTAAACTGCACAAAATTCTACACTTGCAAATAATTCCGAAAGCATCCAATTCATTCATTTTACTTTTACATAAAACAGTTTAACTTCATTCCTTTTTTTAGTTTTTTTTTTAAATTGTATAAGCTAGTGCTTGACTGCGATCCCACCTGATGGTAAGCAGTGATGCTGTGTGCTGTGGTGCTGCTGTGTGTGGTGTTGGGGAGTAATCCAATGACTTCTCCCGCTCTTAGCTGACGCATCAGGGCGTGACAGACTTTTACTGACCAAAACCCACTCCTTGCCTACCCGCATGCCTTTCAGAAGCGAACCCATGACCCTAGTAGGCTTGGCGACCCTGCTGGGTCTCAATGGTTTTGCTGACATCTCCATGAGGCACGCTTGGAACACAACTCGCCGGTAAGTTCGGGAGGTCCCTGCATCGGATCAAGGAGGAAAGGATGCCCGGGTGTCGCCACTGTGTGGACCGCCCGGAGGACACGGTGGAGCACACGGTAGAGATGTGGCCAGCTTGGGCGGAGCGCCGCCGTGTCCTTGTAGAATCTATCGGCGGCGGCGACCTCTTGCTCCAAGCCTCCTTCTGCGAAGCAGTAATGCTAGCGAAGGAGGCTGCCGACCGCGAGCGCCGCCGCCGAGATCCCGATCCCGATTTCCGACCACCGTAGGCGCGGGCTCGCGGACGGCGAGCAGCACGCCGTCCTGCAGTCTGGTAATAACCTGGACCGAGCCTAGTCGTCAATGGCGCGTTCTGTTCCACGCGCGCCTCAAGGAGATGTCAGCAAACTGTAGGGGCCCGGTAGGGCCAAAGCCTCTGGGGAACACGGAAAATCCGAAAAGTTCTCACCGTGACCCCAGTTCGAATGAACGAAGGGGAACGGGGTGGGGTTTAGTTAGTAAGAGTCTGACATGCCCTCCCGCTCCGCCCAAGAGCGTGAAAAATCATTCTGATGATTCTCCTTCCAAAAAAAAACACCCCTAAGTAAGTGTAAACAGCACTTACTAATGTAGGCTGAAAAAAAGTGCATACACCATTTGTGCACCTATACTATGATAGCACAATTCATAAGAAAGAGACTTCGCAACAGACCGTGCAGCAGGAATCGTAATATTTTAATTTCACCATAACTTCAAAACCAAACGTCCAATTTTAATCATTCAAAGACCAAATATTATCTACATAAACTGTACTTAGTGATAAAATAATTTATTTTAATAAGGGGTAGTAGCATGAGTAAAATAAATGCGTTAAAATGTAGTCCAAAAAATTTCAAGATTTTTAGACAAAAAAAATGGTTGTTGTGCCTCACTCGACATAGATAGGTATAGTGCTTCGCGGACTTTTTTGTAATATTTATAAGATCTACAATTAATTAGAACATTTTATGGTTCTATCTTTTACAGTTTAGGCAGCGTACGCAAAATAAGTAACTTTTCTGGTTGATTTTTTACACCTAAACCTAATTATCTTACGGAACCCTATTTTTTTCTAGAATAAAATTTAGCCTATGTTACGCGTGAATAATGTAGCTTTCGAATGGTGAAATTATTTTTAAAAACGGTCCAGTAGTTTTTGAGCCTATTAATTACAATCAAACAAACAAAGTTTTCCTCTTTATAATATTAGTATAGAAGTATAGATAAACCCGTGCTTGACTGCCATCCTACCTGACGGAAAGCAGAGATGCAATCATTAAATAATAAATAATAATAATATTCCACAACTTTCACACAACATCATCTAGTCCCAAACTAAGCAGAGCTTGTATTATGGGTACTAGACAACTGATAAACATACTTATATACTTCTAAATACATACATATTATAGATAAATTACACCCAGACACAGAACAAATGATCGTGCTCATCACACAAACATTTGTCCTGGGTGGGAATCGAACCCACGACCTCCGGCATAGCAGTCAGGGTCACTAACCACTAGACCAACAGGCCAGTCAAATGATGGTGAAGCGCACTAGTCTATTAAGAGCTTATTCACTCTAGCCTTGAATACACCCAAATTATAATCGGGAAACCGCAGCAAGCAAATTGTTCCAGTCCTTAGGTTTTTGATTTTGGAAAAGGAATCATCAGAATGACTTCTCCCGCTGTCGGGCGGAGCGGGAGAGCGTGTCAGTCTGTTGCTAAACCGCACCCCGTTCCTTCAATCTGGAGAACACGGGGTTACCTTTCGGAATATCAGTGTTCCCCACAGGCTTCGGCACTGCCAGGCCCCTATAGTTTGCTGACGTCTCCTTGAGGCGCGCGTGGAACAGAACGCGCCGTTGACGACTAGTTTCGGTCAGGGTTATTACCAGACTCCAGTCCTTAAAGGCCTATTACACCACCCGTTTTTACGACCGGTCTACGTAGACCGTTGAGTCTAACGAGTAGTAAGACCTTCATACGAATGGTCTTAGTGTCAGCTCACACCGAGACGCGACGCTGCGTGCACATTTTAATAGAGTGACTCAAAATAGAACTTTATTTACTACATGAAAAGATACACATTTCATTGTGAGAATTTAGAATACGTTGCTTCATGAAGCGCTGTGCCTCGTGACGACGCGCGGCGCCTCGCTGCGCAGCGGAACATTACATTACATTACAGTTGCCGACAATTTTAGTAGGGCTTGTACACAAAACTGCGAAGCGACGCGATGCGAATTCGCAACGCAGAAAACTGCAATACGAATCGTCGTGCGAGCTCGCAAGTGTTTGCGATGCGACGTCGCATTGCAGTTTTGTGTACAAGCCCTTACTATACCCTTACAATGTTGCGATGCGCAGCGCGAAAACACTGGCCTCTTCCTGCATCGTCGCGTCGCTTCGTGTCTCGGTGTGTGCCGACCCTTAGAGCCATTACGCACTGTCGACTAGTCGCCGGCGACTGTTACTTACTATAGTTTAAATAGGTGCTTGCGCACTAGTCGTCAGTCGCCCAGGCGACTCGGCGACTCGCTGCGTTGTGGCGACGCACAGGCGACTGGCGGTCGCTGGCGACCAATACAAGCACGGCTTCAAATGGGAGCGTTCACACTGCGAGCAACTGTCGTAGCGGCCGGACGCCGCGCACAATGAGTTTTGACACTGCACGAATGTACTTGGAATACTGTCGCTCGGCTCGGTCTCCGGCCCTAGTTTCCCATGTTTCGGTCGCCGAGGGACTGAGTCGCCGGCGACTAGTCGACAGTGCGTAATAGCCCTTAAGTGGGTGGGAGTGGTAATAAATGAAACAAGTAAATATTTCCAAAACGGTATATTATTAATCAGTCGAAATGGTTTATTTTTAATACCCGAAATGATAATGATAACAGTCAAGAATACAACAGGGGTAACAGCGGGTGTAGATTATAGAAATATTTACATAGCTTAGAAAGTGGGAGAAAGACATACAAAAAAAGGTTTTTTGGTTGGTAGAATTAAGATTTTAAAAGTTAATAAATATTGGTAAAAGTAAAATTATTCAGTTGATCTTTATTGATAAAAATGTTTTTTTTTTTAACACTGGTATAAAAAAAGGCTAGGTATCGTAAATAATATTTTCGTGCTGAACGTATAAAATAATTGAGAATAATATTTTTTGTCATATTAAGTTGTTTTATTTTTATTTGAATGACTGTAATGTACAACTTTCAACAAAAATAAAAATGTGTGTGTAAATAAAAAGTGCCACTAACTTTACACAAAAAATGACCCTTATTTGGTCATCTCAGTTCATGTATGATAAACAAGTTTCAATATGCAGTAAAAAGTTCATCTACTTATATTAAAAAAAATTGGAGATAGTTTAAATAAATGCACAAACTTTTTTAATAAAAAAAAAACATTTTACTGGCGGTATAAAGTTATTGCTTAAAAAAAAATTACGTTATGAAAAAATTCTTGTTATTTTTTAGAACCCAATAAAATTAATATAAATTGAAAATGTTAATGAAAAATGAAAAATTTTTTTCGCATGTAGTAAAAATGTTAATATAAATGAAACGTTAATAAAGAAAAAAATATCACTAGGTTAAGTAAAAAAAACCTTAAAATGGTAAGTAAAGTATTTTTCTAGTATTCCTATAATCTACAATTGCCGTACAATGATATGAACACGTTTTTTGGGATCACAGATTACACTCAAAAGGCCAAAGCATGCGATGGCTTTCAAAAAACAAAGACTTATTTACTAAAAACAAAAAAACCATTTAAACATTTCCAAAAAAAAAAATTGTTAAGATAGTACAATTATATTTTTTCCAATCATAATTTTAATTTACGAAATAATAAGTGTAATAACTAGTTTTGTAAAAAAAAAAAAATTGTGTTTTTTAAAAGTCACCGCATAATTAATTCCAACAACTATTTTTTAACAATGATTTTTTTTCCTAATAACAGTTTTAATCACAGTAGTGCTATCAAGGACAATTTAGTAAGTTTTCACTAACACTCTATGGAACACATTTTTGCCTCATTTGCAAAGGGTAAAGTTATTGAATGATTTTTTACAATTTAAATCATGATTTGATCAATATGATCATGTGTGGATAGTAGCAGGCAGTCGATTTTGCTTTTATCCTACCATTGAATTATCAAGAGCACTAAATTAGCAAGAGAACTAAAGTTACCGATATAGCCCGAAGAATCGCCAAACTTAAGTGGGGACGGAAGGTTCTGGAGTGGCGGCCACGTACCGCAAGACGCAGCGTTGGAAGGCCTCCCACAAGGTGGACTGACGACCTGGCGAGGGTCGCGGGAATCCGATGGATGCGAGACGCACAGGACTGGTCGCTGTGGCGACGCTTGGGGGAGGCCTATGTTCAGCAGTAGACGTCTTTCGGCTGAGATAATGATGATGATTGAATTATCAAGCACTTTAGAAAGTTTATGGCAAACTAATAAAAGCTACTCAATAGGTCAATATAGAAAGATTTTTTGTTGCTAAATAAAAATTGTGACTTAAAGTTAAAATGCCAGGGAAGCATGCGAATTACCTACATTTTAAAACAGTTAAATGAACTGAGAGGTAGATTAGTATTACGACCGCCAATCATGTTTTAACCTTTGGAATACCATAATTAGAGACAATAGAAAGACATTGAGAGATTCTCGTTAGATAATAGCGACTTAGAATTGAATAGGGTTTGAGAATTTGGCCTTAAAAGATGACTTATACAGCAGGCTAGGCCCAGTATAGGTAAGAAAGAACTAAGCATAATTATGTGCTCTGAAAACCGGTATAATTTTCTCCTCACAAGGCAATAGCAGGATATATATTGAGCTATAGACGATGATAAATATGGCTTGTAACACAACACAGCTTGCCACAGTAAAAAAAAACTTAGGCCTGGAATTGACCTCCAAAAATCATCTTCTAAGCCATTTCACATCTTTAAAGTAAAACCGTTACTAAACGATATTATGAAATTTTATTTAATATTAGCTGTATTAGAAAATAGTCACTGTTTTTTCTAAATAAAATCTGAGTTTAGAGTTTTTTAAGATATTTAATGAGTTTCTATGATAAACCTCTATTTACAATAAGAACAAGTTATATTGTAGTTTACGTGTATTTTGGATTATAATAGAATTCATGAAAATTTTCGTTTAGTAACGGTTTTACATTAAAGGTGTGATTTAAGACATTTTACGAATGCGTGGAAAAGGCGGTGTTAGCAAAATCAACTAGCTGCTACTATCCAAGTTAATGTTTACATGTGTGAAATATTTATTCAATAGGCTTATGTATTATGATACTACTTAAGTTCTAAACACTTACATGAACTATGTATTCACTTGGACCGAAATTAAATTGGTTTTTTAACTTTTAATCCTCACTAGAAGAATGTAATTGACAAGAGAAAGTATGAAACAGAGATGTTTTAGATTTAGCAATATTTGCTGGAAAGTCATGACAGAATTTTTTGAACAATTTAGTGTATTTTATTTTTTTTATAAAAATATTTTGGCGCCGAATTTTTTGAATGCTGACTGAACCTTATAAAAATATAAGATGGATAGATTAGATGCCGATTTAGGTGTAACATATTTTCAAATGGGTGATTTTAGTGATGTGTATGTTTGACGATACTAAAAATAGACCTATATTAATTAAATATTGCAATTTAAAAGTCACAACCAATTTTCAATAACAATACTTGCTTTACACGTGCCTTAAAAGAAAATAAACGAAAAGAAAGACAAGATTTGTTATACTTAGATAATAAAATTCATTGAAGGAAGCACAGTAGCAGTTCATTTGAAAAATTTCTTACATTAATTTTGCGAGAATGTAGTCCAGTCTTCAGAAAATCGGCGCCATTTAAGATTAAGTTTCACAAAGTTTAAGTTACGTTAGTTAGTTATTTACTTGAATTACGTTACGTTACACATACAGCTTACTTCACTACACACCTAGAAGAATATTTCTTACAGTTACAATTTTTTTATTGTTTTTTTTTTCTTTACTTTAATCTAAGTTAGCATACATGAGTTTATCTTTTAAAGTTAAGAAGTAATTGCAATGGAAATATGTGTATCTTTTAATCTTAAAATTTTCACAACTGTGTTTTTTTAACAATTTCGTTTGTATGTGCAGATTTTTTAACTCTGGAGTTATATTGTGTCTTTTTTAATCAATTTGTGTATAATAATGGTAATTTTTCTGGTCTTCTACGAAGCATAATATCGATATTAGTTACATGATTACATTTATTTTAAAGTACTTATTAATCTAACTTAGTATAGGCGGTTGCGAAATGGCGAAAAACACGAAAATAATTAAGTAAAAATAAGAAAAACTATATTCGAAACAGATTTGGTTTATGAAAAATGGAACTAAAATCATATCACAGTTTTGTATTTTTATTTAATTAAAAAAAAACTCAGTAGGTAGATAGGCAATGGAAAAAAATACCCAATTTTTATCACAGAAGGGGGATTTTTCTTATTTTTACCAAATCGTAATTTTTTGTCTGAACATTTCATTTGGATTAAAAATGGCATCAAAAATCAGTCTTTTGAGTTTTTTTTTCTAAATTGAGGCAATTTGAGATCAGTGATGAATTGCTATTGACTAAATACGAAGTAGCTCCTTACTGTATGAAGGAATTAAGGAAAACTGTATTTTTTTATATTTTACATAATTATATAAGTACGGAAAAAATTTCAATATTGGAAAAAAATTCTAAGTATTTTATTGTCATCAAAATTAAATTAACACTTCTAAAAACTGTAGGCCCGAAGGTAATCGATGTTTCGAAAATAAATATGTCCGAATTTCACAAAAGTATTTAGCCAAAAAGTTTTATTATTAGTATATATTCCTTCACTTAGCATGGAGCTCTAAACAAAACAAGTAAATTATCTTAGAAACTACAAGATTTAAACAATAAATGATTCCCAGTTTACTAAATTACAACACACTGAACACAACCCGTTTACTGACGCAGCTGGGTAAAAACATGGAAACATTCATTCCAAATTCAAATGTAAAATAAAACAAACATTTAAATTTTCGAATCAACAACAAAAAGTAAAAAAAACATTGATATAAATAAGAGTTCGTTCAAGTTTTTAAAATAGAAAAAAATATATAAACAAAAAATAAAATCAGTCTGTAGTACGTTGCAAAGAGTTTTTAGTATGTTTCTTAAAATTAAGATTATAGAAGCGTTAGTATTAAATGTGCTTATTATTACAAATTATTATTTTATTATTACACACAAGAGCTAAGTTAACGCTAAGTTAAAGAAAAGATGTAAAAAGTCTTCTAATAACACCCTGTTTTTGAGAAATGCCTTTGGAGTCGCCGCTTTTTCTTTTTATTTAATAAAAAAAAAAAAGAATAAAAGGCATATTATTTCAATTTAATCTTAATTCTTTAAAAAGTTATCTATTATTTTAATTATATTTTAAATAACTTTAATTTGGCCGATTCAATCTTAAAGACTTATTGATTTAAACTGAATTATAGTTTTAAAAATCTCTTTTTTTAATTGAAGATTAAAAAATAATTTGGAGTAGTTTTGTGATGTATAATGCGTTTTTTTAATCAATATCTTTTATTAAAAAAAAAATATAGCAATCTGACCAGCAAATGCTACAAAATCCCCATTTTTTTGCACAATTTTTCCGAAAAAGCGACAACTACGAAAAACAAACTGTTTTTTATTTCACTAAACTTGTAACAATGGACAGACAGAATCATTTGAACACAATCTGTACTAAGGAGTCCACAAGCACCGATATATTTAATTTTCACTAATTAATAATAATAATTGCTAATCGTCCATTTTTGTAGACACAAAAAAGACAAGGAATAAGTATACAAAATATGTTAAGATTCTCATTTTTTTTCTTTTTGTAAAAAAAAACGATGTTAAAGTAATAGATTTAAAATGTCATTGGATAGGATTGTTTTTGCAAAAGAGCCGATTTTTTTTTTTGTAAACTGAGATACTTATTAAAAATAAAAATGCTACATTTAGACACTCACATTTCTCAAAGTGTACTGCACATTTTTTTTTATTTGGTCTACTTGCTTCATTAGTTAAAATTTCCGCCAGCGAAAACACGTTTACAAAAGAAAAAAGCTCAGAATAATTTGAAGACAGCTCTTTCGCATATTTCGCTAAAGAAAAACACACATGCATGCATGCCTACATAGTCTACATTCGTCCAGAAAATCAGATATGAGAAGAATATAGCATAGTACAAATTCTGACCTACCACAGATGAAGGAAGAAATGAGATAATGAAATAGTTACCACGTCCTGCCATGTAATATTTAAATATTGATTATTAAATCTCCATCTTCAATCATACATTTCATACATTTGCTCTTTACGTTCCGCGTGGATTTCTTCTGCACAATGAGCCATCAAGATTGACTCCCCGACAATATTACTTTCAAAACACAATGAACAAGCATACACAGCATCTCCAAAGCATACAATCTTGTTCTCATCTCGGTACATTGTCATCGGATTAAGGACCGTACTCGGTTGAATTTCTTTTCCCAACCGAACACACTTCTTTATGTAAACGCTTTTTAACAGAAAATGTATTTTCTCACAGTGTTTCTGGCCTAGGATGTGTTTGAGCAAGCCATTTTCATCGGTTTCAGTGGTGTCACAGGCTGGACAGTAGAAAGAAATTGAGTTCTTCGATTCATCGCTGTTTGCAGTTTCCTCGCGTATCTGTATGCTGTGGACTTGAACGTAGAACTTCAAACGATCACCAGCTGGCTTCTTCTGCAGACTGTTGATAAGAGTGGAGTCATCAAAACTGTTGTAGCTAATGATCTGATCAAGGGATTCAGAAAAAGCGGAGAGAGCAGTAGAATCTAAGGTGAAGTTGCCGATTGATGAGGTTATGGACTGGTTTGAGACATCCTTTGTAGTCAGGCCTGAATCTGACGGGCTCTGAGAATGACTGTGGCAGGTACAGCCACATTTATGGCCTGATCCATCATCGGTTTGGTCTAAGTGATGATGGATGACTACTTCATCAAAATCAGCTTCCTTAAATAGGTTGAGTAGGGCATCTCTGTAGTCAGGAAAATCAAAGTGTTTCATGCGTTTCTTGTTCGAGATTTTCATGTTCTTGTGCATCCTCTTGCCCTTGTGGAGATCGAAGGTGATGCTGCGTTTGACTGAAGGCTTGGCTTTTGTCTTGGGCCCTTGTAAATAAATCCCCATAAAACTATCCAAGCAGTGTTTTAAAGACTGAAGTTGCTTGCGGAACTTGTATTTGGTAGCATCGTCTTCTTTCTCCATTACAATGTTCCAGGAATCTGTTGGGCTCTCACGTTTGATGTTGTCCATGTACGTGACTTGCCCTAACATTTTCGGTATGTTAGAAATATCAGTCCCGGGCAAAGCAGTTACGAAAGATTTGCAATTAAAGATCTTGGAGACTTCAATATGGAACTGGAACTCTGACAAAAGCTTCTTTAGGACACATTCGACTTTTTCAATCTTCATTTGGTAGTCCAGGAGTACAGAGACCCGTTCTTCCTCATTACGGTCAAGTTCAACATCACCGAATGATTCTGGTGTAATTGAAGGCACAGACTGGTTTTCACAATAAGGTTGAACTCTCCGGCACATTTTTACTTCAGATTTTTCTTCTTCTTTCACAGAGATGTCTGTATCGGTGCATTCAGACAAAGACTCTATATCTAACTCCTCTTCTGATTCCGATGAGATGTCAAACTCAAACGATTGGCTGAAGTTTAACTGTTTGAATTTTTGGCTGAATAGATCTGCGCTTTTGCAGTCCAAAGAGATGTGTTTCGGAGTATTTTCGATGTACGGATTGTCCGGTTGAGACAGAGATTCATGCATGGACTGGCTGGCTTTTCTTATATCTAGTTTCAAATTTCGAGTTTTGGTTTTGCGAGTCTTGGTGCCAACTTCAATGTTAAGAAGGTCGGTATCAGATAAGGAACCTTTTTTCACAGTGAATTTTTGCACTGATTCAGGTAACTTCAAACTAGCAGTGAAATGTTTTGACGTAGAATCAGGCTCTATGGACTGGAAATCCATGCTTTGCGTTGGTTCGTCCGACATAAAATGTTCATTTGAAGGCTCTTTAGGATAGCCCTCAGGACTGGTCTGCTCTCCAGATTTTGAAAAATACGATATATTTGAAAACATTTTTCGTATAGAAAACGCCATTTTGGTAGCGTATTTTCGATCTTCGACTGCAATTAAAACGTTTCTCCAGTTTACAGTTACTCTAACGACCTGGGAGACAATCAAAATCTAACTTTATTTTTGTAACAAAGAAATGTATCAGCGAATAAATAATTGATTAATTTACCTTCTGCGATGTCTAGGCGGCTGGTTTACCACTACTTTTGATGCTTCATGTCATATTTGAGTAATTTAAAATCATTTTTGCCACGATTACCCTCAAATTACGATATAAATGATAAATATTTTGCCAAAACATAAACTTATTTGACAAATTGTAGAACTACTTACGTATTACTCGATGGATTTGTATGATTCAATGGTTTATGGAATCACCCCATTTTGGCGCTAGTAGTCTATAATATTATAGGCATTGTGAGAATTTACGCTTTTTCTAGGAACTTCTATGTTTGATACGGTAATACGTCAATATTTATGTTGCTAGCATAAAGTTGACGAAAGCTATGGTTGAAGGGAAGTAAAATGGTAAAATAAGAATTGGCTACCAATGTTTCACTGATATTCGTATCAGATTATTATTGGATCTTTATTCCTGTTAGCTAATTATGGCCCCAAGTAAATACGACCGGCCATTGGTTCATAGAGAACATTTTTTATCGCATGCTTAGGTTGATGAAATCACAGAGTTTTTTGCATTCTAACTGCTGGCAACATTACGGAGAAACGTTTCTTTACACTCAACTCAGGGCCTTTGTATCGTGTTGTGCTTGTGTAAAAAAAATATTAAATAATGCCTATTGACTTGGTATTATTTTGAGGCGTTTTAAGCTCCGGTAAAATTGATCGAATTTTCGTACTGCATTAATATATTATTTTGCATTTTATTAGAATATTCCATTGCTTTTACTTATTTTGGGGTTTCTATCTAACCAGATAAGCCAACCCCATCGTACCTGTTAATATTACATAATATTCTATTTCTATTGCTTCATTATTCTAAATTTACAGCCCTTTACGTTAAATGGTCTAAGCCTTACTTTTGTAGAAATTTTAAGTCTTTTGTTGTGTTTAACGAAACGTTGCATTCACAGATTATATACTCCTAAAAAGGGTGCATCTGTCAAAACATAAAAATCATCTGTTTTTCATGCTTGCTCGGTAGTTCCACTCAACACATTTTTGTTAAAAAATTGCTGTAAATGCGATAACAAACAATGAAACCCACCATAGATATTGACTCATTGCGGACGGAGCACGAATCTGACGAGCAATGGGAAGTGAGGCGCAACTTCATGGAGGAACATAAAGACGATTTCGAGGAAGGCGAACTGATCACTCTGGCACAATTGTTTACTAACATCGAGTTTTTGGGATGTCGGTATGTAATTTAAACCACACTACACAGTGAGATTATATAGGATATTTATATTATAAATAAATCAACAATACAATATGTTTGTTAAGGATATGGCAGACAGTTTTGTTTTTATTTGTATACGTGACCATAGAACATTGCATTACCTACTTTCAACAGTATGTGAATAAGCTTTAGATTTTACTAGCTCCCACCAGTGGCTACGCCCGCATGAAAGTAGGTTTCTTCATACAAACTAGACACCTATGTCATCCTCTTATAGGGTTAGTTTTAGAAACTTCTCGTTTAGTGCTTGCTGACAACATGAAAGGAAACCATGGGTAATATTTCACGCTTTTAGTCAAAGTTGTTTTGGCAGTGTGTTAATATGTTAGGCCACTTGTACATGTTTAGAAAAATTGCCGTGCCTAAGCAAGAATTCCTGTCGTTATTACACACAAACTGTATGCACAGCTTTGGCACTTTTTGGTCCAAGAAGAAAATCTTGTCAGCGCTTGACACGATGTGTGAAGTTGCTATGTCGTGGCGGGTTAGGTGAGGGGTTGCCTTTATAAATTTTCGTGCCTAGATCTGACAAAATTCTTATCATATACTTAATGAATTAATCCTATCTCCCATTGAAACTGAAATTTCTTAGTGTGTACAAGCACCCTCAGTCAATCAGTGAGTTAGTCCTTTTATATTTATCATCAATCATCATCTCCCTAGCCTTTTCCCAACTATATTGGGGTTGGCTATAATATGTTTGGGAAAAAGGCTGGGTAGATGATTGGGGTCGGCTTCCAATCAAGCTGGATATAGCTGAATACCAGTATTTTACGAGGAGGGGCTGCCTACCAGAACTCCACAACCCATTAACTGCAGTAACACGGTACTTTATTCCAAGACTGGAGTCAGATTTACTGACTTCTGACTATCCGTAACAACTGCCAAAGATCTACAAATGACAGCCGAGGCCTATAGCTTAACGAGTTTTCCGAGGCACGGAGGAAACTTGTTACGTTAAGATGGTCACCCATCCACAGGTCAAGGTCAACCAATCTTGGCAAGCGTTGCTTAACCTTGAAGATCGACCTGTGCGGCTGATATTATCTAGCCACATGCTCCTCATTACAGGACCTATAATGCTATAAAGAAATAATTTTGTTGACCACAGATACCCGGCCGCAACAATGAAACGCATAGCCAAGCTCTCGGAGAAAGTATCAGCCAAATACAGGGAAAGCCGGAAGCACAAACTAAAGAGGACATTCGTACAGGCCAGTGATGCGGCGGAACAGAAGGCGAAGAGAACGTTTACTAATAAATAAGTAGAATAGAGTGCGTCTAATGAAACGCGACATGAAGTTTTTTTTTTAATCTATCACATACCCGCGAAAGAGACACAATAGTAAAACAATAACAGCGCGGTCTCATCCAGACTGGTTGGGGATTCAAACATTAATTTAATCGGTAACATTATACAGCCGCAATTGTAGGAAATAAAAAAATTGTGAAGTGTCAAGGCATGATTCACCTACTAATTATTAGTAATACCACAAACAAAATTTTTGGATTCAACCTCTTTTTCTCAGGTCGCGCTTTCATTAGACGGACTATAACATTATTATTAGCGACGATAAATAATTATTTAAGTGTTTTAGTTTCTTTGTATAAAGTGTCTTTCATTGTGTAATTTCTTCTAAAGTTTAGTATGTATAAAGTGTTTTGCATTCCAGCTACTAGAGGCACCACTTGTACCATAATAGTGACGTAAGATTAAGTACTAGGAAAATTTACCGTAAAGGGGACCGTTTCAGTATTTTCGATTATATTTAAGTGTAAATAAGGATTTCAAGTCTGATTTTTGTGTATATAATTAAAATAAGTCCATCCTATAATTAGGAACATAGGATAACATTGTAAGGGGTGTTTTACCACAGAAAAACAGCAAATTAAGGTTTTCCATACAAAAGGCACCTGAACTCTGATTGGTCAAGCCTCGGAACATTAGTGCCGTGTGCAAACCTGAAGAGTCGTGATTGGTCAAGGCACAAAGGCTTAGTGCCGTGTGCAAAATTGAAAGACTATGATTGGTCAGAGTTCATTGAGAAAATTGTATAAAAAGGGGCGTTTTTCTGTAGTAAGGCATTCCAAATCCAGCAGTGTAAGAAGAAGTACCAAGAAGAATAAATAGAAGAAAACTCTGAAGAAGCGCTTTTATTTGCTCCTCCTGCTGCCACCGAACACTCTCCAGTTCCTCCTGCTGCCCCCAAAACTCTCGCCAGTCGACATCCCGCCAGCGAGCCCGCTCCACACACACAAAACACGAGCGTCAACATTGGTCCTTCGAGCCGGATTGGGTTCAAGAAAACTGGGAAAATGCCTATGAATACGAGATCAAAATCGTCGCAGTTGAAGGCTACATCTACGAGTGAAAATAACGTAACCATGGATACGCTGCCTACGAGTGAAAATAACGTAACCATGGCAACGCCGCCGTCAGGTGAATCAACAAGCGCAATAAATATGGACGTGTCGATTTCAAATCGATCGACTCTTACAAGAAGATCGCCGCCGAGCAGCGTATACGGACGTCGGCAACCCGTACTTCATCCCAAAGATACTGCTGGAGAGGAATCAACATTAGAGGAAGTGACTCGTACCACTCCCTCAACCTGCACTATCGAAACTCCGATTCCCACTAGCCAAGAAGAGAGTCATCCTTCACCGCAGATTCAAGAAAGAAGTGTCGCAATGAAGAGTCATCTGAACGATGGAAATACACCAACGTCCAGAGAAGAGAGTCTGCAACAGCCTCGCCCTAAGAAGACGACCCGCGATCTAGACACACATTCTGTTCGCTCGTCGCATAGGAAGAGAGCAGAAGCGCAAGCAAGAATGACAATAGCACTACGGGAATTAGAACTGGCAGAGGCTCGATCAAAAGTCGCTCAAGCGGAACTAGAGCTTCTTGCCACGGAGTCAGAAGAAGAAGACGGTGCCGGAGAAGAGCTGTACGAACAAACTCAAGAAGTTGAGCAATGGTTTATCCAATCCAAAAACAAATCTAAGGATCGGAAGCCTATCGAGACTGAAGAAAAGAAGAGCGACATTCAAGAGTTGGCTTCAGTCATACTTAAGTTATCCGAGAAGTCACGTGACAACGTTTCATCAAAGCATTTTGAACTCCCTCACTTCAACGGGTCCTGTGAAGAATGGTTAGCCTTCAAGAGATCATATGAAGATATGGCCGCTTCCTTCACTAACAATCAGAACCTAGCGCGCCTTAGAATAGCAATCCAAGGAAAAGCTAGAGAAGCCGTCCAAAGTCTGCTTTTTACCGCTGAAGATCCACGCGAAGTAATCAAGGGGCTTGAAGCAAGATTTGGAAGACCTGGAGCGCTGGCATTAGCAGAACTAGAAAAAATGAAAAACTTGTCGAAAGTCGGCGAGAACCCAAGCGACATCTGCGTATTTGCAAGCAAAGTGAAGAACGCCGTCCAAACGATCAAGGCTTTGAAGAAACCACATTACCTCAGTTCTCCTGAAACATTAAGAGTTATAGTCGACAAGATGCCAACATCCATGAAATTTCGTTGGTTTGCTTATCACAGAAGCAGAAGAGATGAAGAAATTCAAGAGCTACTACTCGTATTAGAAAAAGAAGTGAACCAAGGAAACATGAGAAGCACATCAGAAGAGAAGGTCGCCTCAATCCTCAACTCAAAAGGAGAAGAGAAGGCATACTTGAAGATCATCCCAGTGGACCTTTATGGTCCAAAAGGCCAAGTTCGCGTACTAGCATTGTTGGACGAAGGGTCCACCGTCACACTCTTAGACGCAGCGGTTGCTGAGAAGATCGGAGTGGAAGGGAAGCAAGAAGAACTCACAATCGAAACAATTGGTGGGAAAATATTAAGAAAAGATAGTTCAAAGAAGATCGAGTTCAAGATAAAAGGGGCTCATAGAAGAGAAAAAAGAACTATCATTGCAAGAACCATCGACGACCTGAAGCTGTCTGAACAATGCATAAATAAAGACACCGTGAAGAATTGTCAACATCTAAGAGCAATTGAAAGTCAACTTCTCTACGTCACTGAAAGACCTAAACTACTGATAGGCCAAGATAACTGGGGGCTGATAGTAACAAGAAGACTGAAGAAGGGCAAACCATCTGAGCCTGTAGCCTCACTTACCAACCTAGGGTGGGTGCTACATGGATGCGAAGCAGGGACTACTGCCTCAGTGAACTTCATACACTATAACAAATCGACCACTGACGAAGAAAGCGTAGAAGAAATCGTCCGAAAACACTTTCAATTGGAATCTCTTGGGATTGAAAATCGGTCACCAACCAATGACAGCGATAGAAGAGCACTAGAAACCCTAGAGAAAACTACTAAGAAACTGTCAAGCGGTCAATATGAATCAGGTCTCCTGTGGAAAAAAGAAGACGAAACCCTACCCAACAACTATAGTCAAGCGATGCGACGCCTAGTCAGTATTGAAAAGAAATTGGATAAAGACCACGAAGCTAAAGAACACTACGAGAAGCAGATCCAGAGTCTTCTCGAAAAGGGATATGCAGAGAAAGCTCCGGCAACTTCAAGCAAAGGAAGAACATTCTACTTACCCCACTTCGCCGTCGTGCATCCAGTTAAAAAGAAGCTGAGAATAGTATTCGACGCAGCTGCCAAGTTTGAAGGGAAGAGCCTCAACGACGCCTTACTCTCAGGCCCTGACCTTTTACAATCGCTGTTTGGAGTGCTGCTACGCTTCAGGCAAGGACCAGTGGCTGTCATGGCCGACATTCAAGATATGTTTCTTCGAGTCAAGGTCAGAGAAGATGACCGAGACAGTCTCAGGTTCTTGTGGCGCGGAAGTCGAAGAACAGGCAAGCCTGAAGAGTATAGAATGTCGTCAATCATCTTTGGAGCAGCGTCATCACCAGCAACGGCGATATATGTAATGAACAAGAACGCAGAAGAATTTAAGAAGACTCATCCCAAAGCAGTGAAAGCAATAAACAGAAACCATTATATGGACGACTATCTACAGAGCTTCGCTTCTACAGCCGAAGCAAAGAAGATATCGAAAGAAGTAAGGGATATTCACGCAAGAGCAAACTTTCATCTGAAGGGTTGGGCCAGCAACAATTTGGCGGTACTTTCTGAAGTAGAAGACACAAATAAAGAAGATTCCCTACAACTGACGAAAGAAGAAAAGACTCTGGGGCTAAGATGGCTGGTAAAAGAAGACACACTAGCATTCAATGTTGGGCTGCGTAACACTTCAAAAGAACTTCAAGATGGTAGAAGAACTCCAACAAAGAGAGAAGTAACGAGTGCGGTTATGTCTACTTTTGATCCGATGGGTTTTGCAACACCAGTCTTGATACAAGGAAAAAAATTAATTCAAGACATTTGGCGAACTAAAATAGACTGGGACGAAGAAATTAACGAACAACAAAAAGAAACCTGGTTGAACTATTTAGAAGAAGTGTCGAAGTTAGCAAGATTGAACATTCCAAGGTGCATCTCACCCCGCAGTAGAAGAGGACAGCTGCATACATTCACTGATGCAAGTGAAGAAGCATACTCAGCGGTAGTCTACTGGAGGACAGTCGAGCCCGGAGGAAAAGTCCATATCTCCATGATCGCCGGCAAAGCAAGAGTGACGCCAACGAAACCAGTATCAATTCCGAGATTAGAGCTACAAGCGGCATTGCTTGGCAGCAGACTAGCTGCCACGATCGAAGAAGAGTCAGAGCTCGAAATATCGAAGAAGGTTTACTGGACTGACTCTAGCACAGTATTGCAGTGGATAAAGTCGGAACCAAGAAAATTTAAAACTTTCGTGGCCAATCGACTGGCAGAAATTGAAGAGAAGTCCAAGCCAGACGACTGGAGATGGGTACCAACAAAAGAAAACCCAGCAGACGACGCTACGAGGGGAACTCCAATCGAATTCGACCACAATGCCAGGTGGTTCAAAGGTCCGTCATTTCTCCGTCAACCAGAAGAAGAGTGGCCGTTTCACGACTTCAAATCAGAGGGTACCATGCCAGAAGAGAAGAACAAGCAAAAGGTCATGGCGATAAAGACTGCAGAAGACGTTCTTCTGGATCCAGAGAGGTTCTCAAGCTGGGAGCGACTACTACGCACTACAGCAAGAGTTGTTGCCTTCACATCCCACTTACTGAAGGCCCGTGAAGCAACTACCACCGCAACGTGCCAGAAGGACGAGTCCTGGAAACCTGAAAGAAAAACCCAGAAGAAAATCAAACAAAATTCAAATCAGTCAGCCAATAAAAACGACAACAAGCGGCAGTACCTACCTCTGGATGAAGAACACTTGAAGAAGGCCAAGAATTTCTTATTGAAGATGAGCCAGAACGATAGTTTTGCGTCAGATGTAAATAATTTGAAGAAAGAAAAACCTTTAGAAAGTGCAAGTCGACTCAAGAAAATCGACGTGTATATAGGAGACGACGGAATTATCAAGCTAAGAAGCAGGACGATGAAGTTCCACGACAACAACGGAAGGAAGATGAATCCCATTATTCTAGACGGAAAACAAAAGATAACGCGTCTCATTATACAACACTACCACAAGAAGTTCCTCCACGGAAATACTGCCACAGTAATGAACGAAATTCGTCAAAAATATTGGATCTTAGGCTTAAGAACAACTCTAAAGGCAGTTGCACACAACTGTCAATGGTGCAAGACAAAGAAGAGCTTACCAGAGATACCCCCGACTGGAGATCTACCAAGCGAGCGACTACAGCATCACCAGTTCCCGTTCTCCTGCGCGGCTGTAGACTACTTTGGGCCGATGCAAGTCACTATCGGGAGAAGAATTGAGAAACGCTGGGGGGCATTATTTACCTGTCTCACCACCAGAGCCGTGCATCTAGAGTTAGTGCCCTCTCTCAGCACTAGCTCGATGATTATGGCACTTCGACGAATGGCAGCCAGAAGAGGAACGCCTAGAACCATATTCAGCGACAACGGGACCAACTTTGTTGGAGCAAAGAAGGAATTGGAAGAGGCCGCACAAGAGAAGGGCATCAAGTGGAAGTTTATTCCCCCAGGAACTCCAAACATGGGAGGTGCCTGGGAACGACTTGTGCGAACAGTCAAGACGGCGTTGGCAGTGGTTCTCAACGAAAGAAGTCCACCCGAAGAAGTGCTACATACGCTGATGACCGAAGTCGAACACATCGTCAATTCCAGACCTCTCACCTCGGTCAGCATGGACCCAGAAGACGAAGAGAGTCTGACTCCGAACCACTTTCTACTGGGGAGATCGTGCGGAGCAACGGCGCCGGGAGAATTCGACGACACAGAGCTAATCGGGAAGGCGAATTGGAGAACCACCCAAAGACTTGCAGACCACTTCTGGAAAAGATGGGTCAAAGAGTACCTACCGCTCTTGATGCCAAGGAAGCTTGAGGGCAAAGAAACAAAGGACCCAAAAGAAGGAGATATGGTGCTGATAGTGGATGGCACACTGCCACGAAATTCGTGGCCTCGCGGAGAAGTTGTGAAGACATATCCTGGGCCAGATGGAAGAACCAGAGTGCTGGACGTGCGGACATCGGGAGGAATACTTCGCCGCCCAACTCGACGGATCATCGTGCTGGTTCCTGCGGCATCGTCGCCCCCAGAAGATGAAGTGCTGCGCACCGTGGGGGAGAATATTAGCGACGATAAATAATTATTTAAGTGTTTTAGTTTCTTTGTATAAAGTGTCTTTCATTGTGTAATTTCTTCTAAAGTTTAGTATGTATAAAGTGTTTTGCATTCCAGCTACTAGAGGCACCACTTGTACCATAATAGTGACGTAAGATTAAGTACTAGGAAAATTTACCGTAAAGGGGACCGTTTCAGTATTTTCGATTATATTTAAGTGTAAATAAGGATTTCAAGTCTGATTTTTGTGTATATAATTAAAATAAGTCCATCCTATAATTAGGAACATAGGATAACATTGTAAGGGGTGTTTTACCACAGAAAAACAGCAAATTAAGGTTTTCCATACAAAAGGCACCTGAACTCTGATTGGTCAAGCCTCGGAACATTAGTGCCGTGTGCAAACCTGAAGAGTCGTGATTGGTCAAGGCACAAAGGCTTAGTGCCGTGTGCAAAATTGAAAGACTATGATTGGTCAGAGTTCATTGAGAAAATTGTATAAAAAGGGGCGTTTTTCTGTAGTAAGGCATTCCAAATCCAGCAGTGTAAGAAGAAGTACCAAGAAGAATAAATAGAAGAAAACTCTGAAGAAGCGCTTTTATTTGCTCCTCCTGCTGCCACCGAACACTCTCCAGTTCCTCCTGCTGCCCCCAAAACTCTCGCCAGTCGACATCCCGCCAGCGAGCCCGCTCCACACACACAAAACACGAGCGTCAACAATTATTGTACATGAATCGTGATGTGATTATATGAGTATTGATGTGATTAACTTAGTATTTTATTTTTTACTAGCGGCCTGTGGTTTCGTCCGCGTGATAGTAGTGAATTATCCCAAGGGAACACACTTCACTGCATAGTATAAAACTAAGTCCCTTTCTCTGTCCCTTTAACCCTATGTATGCTTAAATCTTTAAAACTACGCAACGGGTTTTGATGCGGTTTTATTGAATAGAGTGATTCAAGAGGAAGGTTTATATGCATAATACATGCATCATGGTAGTAGAGAAACACTAATTATTTTGCATTCATGCGAAGCCGGGGCGGGTCTGGGATAAAAATATTCTGTATGCTATCCAAGGATAAATGGTCTAGGTACCTGTATATATTGTTATACAGGTAGACCATATTTTTTGTTTGGTTGAAATCCATTCGGTAGTTTTTGCGTGAAAGAGTACCAAAAATACATGCATACAAACTTTCGTATTTAGAATAGAAGTAGGATCTTACTTCATTTCTCTTCGCCAAAGTCGCACTGCCGTACCTTGCATTCTCTTTTTGATGTTGAGCTGTATGTGGCTCGCCGTCCGGTAAGATTTTTCGAATTAAGTTTAGGGGCTGTTTTAGTTTATACATAACTAGCTGTCCCCTGCGGTTTCACCCGCATTTTTCGTTACTGCTCCGCTCCCGTGGGTCGTAGCGTGATGGTATATACTGCCCTCGTAACAGCAAATGCAGTAATCGACGAGTAAATGACGATTTTCCGTTTTTTATCATAAATGACATATGGAGAGTTCAAGCTATATGTAATTTTTTTATTTTATTTTCTATGGTGGGAACAAAACATGAGATTTATATCAGTGAAAGTAGAGATTTAATTAAACCATTTAGACGCGTTTTTCTCGAAACCGCCATTTTGCAAGTACTGCATTTGCTGTTACGAGGGCAGTATAGCCTATAGCATTCCTCGATAAATGGGCTATCTAACACTGAAAGAGTTTTTCAAATCGGACCAGTAGTTCCAGAGATTACCCCCTACATACAAACTTACAAATTTTACCTCTTTATAATATTAGTATAGTTGTATATATTGAGATTTAAATTGGTGTAGTTTTCTCTCAGGTGGAAAATATTAGGGAGACACCAAAGAGAACAGGCGCGATCTCGTTAAAATGGAACTGAGAATTTTATTGCAGTATTGACTAACTCTGCAAAGCTTGACGAGGATGTCTCGATTAGCTGCCAAACACTGCAAAAATATTACACTCTTTACTAATTTAACCTATCACATACCCACAAAACGAGACAATAGTAAAACAATAACACCGCGGTCTCATAGGACCGGTCGGGGATTCATGAATTAAGTCTCCATGGAATGTCTTGTAATATTTTCTGGATCTCTAACAAGCTTCGTCTTTTAGGACTTAACCTAATTCAATTCTTGACAATCATATAATGTTCCCACCAGTGCCGTAACTAGCCTTTTATGCACCCGGTGCGAGCTTTCAAAACTGCGCCCCTGAAAATGCTCTAACCAGGCTTAGTTTGGTCATTTCTGCGCCCCTCCAGGGTCTGCGCCCTGTGCCTGGGCACTGCCCGCACCGCCCTAGTTACGGCACTGGTTCCCACTGCTGAGACTCAGGGGTCCTCTTTAGGGAAATAAGCCGTAATCCGCGACGCGGGCCTGATGCAGTTTGGTGAATGTGTTGTCCGCAGAACCGCGTCGCATAGCGTGGGTCTAATGTAGCTCTCATAGCCTAGTTGCTATATTAAACGTATGGAGACCGACGCGCCTAGATCGGTGTACGTAGGTTCAATACAGTTCTACCTTTAGGGTCAATTCCCACTGAAAGAGCAGCGGCCGGCAGCGTCTTTTTGAGGCAAAATATTGCAAACTATTTTGAATCTTATATACTTACGTGATTAAAAAGTTCATAGTCATTTGAAGGTAAAGGAGGGGTCGCGAGGCTGCGTGAGCCTTCTACCGACTAGTCAAAAGAGGTGCCGCGCGGCCGATCGCGGCGCCGCTAGCTGACGTGCGGCCGACCGCGGCGCAGCTGACAGACGCGCGGCTGCGCGCGAGCGACCATTTCCTACCCGCCCACCCTGCCGCTTGCGCATTTCGCGTCATTTTATTAGAGGGTATCAAGTTAGAACGTGCTACGCTCCGTGAGAAAAAAGAAAACAATGAATATTGAAGAGAATTTAATTTTATACTACACCTGCTCGGAAAGTACCTTGATACTTTATCAAATTTACGGTAGAAAGTACGTCATTGCATATCGAACAAATATGCGGCGAGAAAACGCATCTGAGCGGGAGAGAAAAGTGTATGATAATCCATTTCTTACGTGGTTTTTCTTTTTTAATTTTGGGTAAGACTATGCGCTGGTAACCTAAATATCAAAAATTAAAAAGTTTTTACAGTGAGTTTTTATCTCCAAGTTTGCAAAATGACACTGGCCACTAGCTGTGTGTTGGATGGTGTCAAACAATTTGAAAAAAGAACATGTGAAAATTGCACTGAGGAGCTCGTGGCTAGATAATAACAGCCGCGCAGGTCGATCTTCAAGGTTAAGCAACGCTTGCCTAGGTTAGTCTGTGGATGGGTGACCATCTTAACATAACGAGTTTCCTCCGTGCCTCGGAAAGCACGTTAAGCCGTTGGTCCCGGCTGTCATTTGGAGATCTTTGGCAGTCGTTACGGATAGTCAGAAGCCAGTAAATCTGACTCCAGTCTTGCCATGAAGTACCGTGTTACCCCAGTTAATGGGTTGTGGAGGTCTGGTAGGCAGCCGCTCCTCGTAAAATACTGGTATTCAGCTAAATCCGGCTTGACTGGAAGCCGACCCCAATATAGTTGGGAAAAGGCTAGGCAGATGATGAACATGTGAAAATTACAGACGCCATTGGCGCCATTTTCAATTTGTGTGTTGTTTGAGGATTCAGTTTTCGTAGAAATTTATTTTCCTTGTAGGTGTAGTATAAAGCACTATGTATCACTCGAGAGAAAGTGCGATTCCCGATCTCGGGTGTTTTAAAACGACACCCTCGACGGTACTCGGTCACTTTCTCCTCTCGGTGAACAATGTACTATTGTTTGTTACTTCTTGTTCTTCTTCTACAGCCAGTGCTATGATACATAAATCCAAATCCACCATATTTATTGCCACACAACTTTCCTTGAGTGAAGTAGATCGCACACTAGTTTTCAAAGCTACCACGCGGAGGCATTGCGGCGCCTCGGGATGCCGCACTGCCTCTCGCGGCGCCGCACTGCCCCGCGCGGCGCCGCGCTCAGTCACTTGCTCTTACGGCCGCTGCTCTTTCAGTGGGAATTGACCCTTATACGCTGGGCTGGGTTTGAACGCATTATCTGCAACAGGCAAGTCGCGGCCGTTACCACTAGGCCACCACTACTTTTCAAAGTACCTACTTACTTGTATTTGGTACTAATTCGGTAATAATTCGAGTTTAATAAATAAAAGATACATTATTTAAACCATATATTTATTTATATAAAAAAGAACTAAATTTTAATGATAATTTATACAATCATTTAAACAACTTAGCTTACTATTATATTTATAGTTAAATCTTTACCTCTGTTGATTTCATACATATAGAAAATCTATGTTTCATCAATTTTAGTCACAAAAATCGACTTATTCGAAAACAACTTATTCAATATCTTATTAACTAAACATTTTGAAAATAAATTATTTATTTAGGTTTACTGTCCACGGAGGCGTAGTTTCACAGACGCGTATTCGAAATTTTTGTTTTCCACAACGCCATCTAGTCCCAAGCTAAGCAGAGCTTGTGTTATGGGTACTAGACAACTGATAAACATACTCATATATTTCTAAATACATACATCTTATACTGAGTTTAAGGGACAGCCCTCCACAAACTTTAAGGGCTTGCTCAGTAGACGAATCTGAACATCCTCCCACAATTTTTTTTTTTCAGGAAACGATATAAAAATTCAGCCTCACCATACAAAATTATAAATTTTATTAGACAGTTTTTATGGGGAGGTCGATTTATTTTTTCGTTTCCTGAAAAAAAAAAATTGTGGGAAGATGTTCAGTCTACTGAGCAAGCCCTTAAAGTTGGTGGAGGGCTGTCCCTTACACCCAGTAGATAAATTATAACCAAACACGGAATAAATGACCGTGCTCATCACACAAACATTTGTCCTGGGTGGGAATCGAACCATCGACCTCCGGCATAGCAGTCAGGGCCACTAACCACTAGACCAATAGGCCAGTCGACGTTACACGCTTGGTATACGCCAGCGACACGACAGGCGTATAATGATAAATACGCGTCTATGAAGCCACGCCTCCGTGGACGGTACGCCTTACTACACAGATTTTACTCCGGACCAAAAACAATAAAGTAGTCATAAGCTACACATTTTAAAAACTCTCAAACGGCTCAGGCGTAATACGTCTCTTTCGCAAAATGTCGCGCCAGGCAGGGACTCAAACTATAACCGTATTATGTGTTTTAACATTGTTTTTTAAAACAGTTTTAACAGAAAACCTCTTTCAAATGTAACAGATACAATAATGTTACCGAATCAAACTGTAACCTTTTAAATTTGTTAATAAGTGTTAGTATATGTAACAGAAATAATCAGTTGCACAGTAGTATGGCTGCGTTTACCTGTTACACTTATTAACAATGTTAACACATTTATAAGTGTTATAATTTGACTCTGTTACAGATTCAACATGTAACACTTATAATTCTGTAACCTTTATGAAGGTGTTTTTAATTTCAAGTCCCTGGCGCCAGGGACTTAGGAATAAAATTTCATTTTTAAAACTAAATCATTTATTTTTCAAATGTTTTGCGCCCGAGCCTCTCAAACATAAAATCTAGATTTCATTTACAAGCCAAATTCTGGCAGAAATAATTAATAAATGCATTTGAAAAACTGACGAGCCCGGCCGTGGTCATGTCTCGCTAGATGGCGCTGTGTTCAACGTTTTTATTTTATTTTGTTTTTAGTGTATGGGAGAAGTATTAAGTGTCATCATTATTTTAGCCGAAAGACGTCCACAGCTGGACATAGGCCTCCCTCAAGTGTCGCCACAATGATCGGTCTTGTGCGTCTCGCATCCATCGGAGTCCCGCGACCCTCGCCAGGTCATCGGCCCACCTTGTGCGAAAAGTTGGAAGGGAATCGTTTGTCTTGGTATGGTCATGTGAAGAGGAGGGGATGAGGGGATGAAACGCGTGTTACTA
Organism: Mythimna separata; assembly: GCA_030763345.1. Taxonomy (NCBI): domain Eukaryota; kingdom Metazoa; phylum Arthropoda; class Insecta; order Lepidoptera; family Noctuidae; genus Mythimna; species Mythimna separata. Next base: position 4,105,260 of record CM061193.1, read on the forward strand.
AAAGAGTTATGAGTATACATGTGGAGGGAGGACAAAGAAATGATGGATGGATTGTGTGAGGAGTGATATGAAAGAAAAGAGTGATAATGTGACATGATAGAAAGGAAGAAAAAAACGTGTTGCGCCGATCCCAAGTATTATAGGACAAGGCCAGGAAGAAGAGAGAATTATTAATTAAATGATGTGGTATTTGCTAAAATCTGACATTTCCCTATATTGAACTTAGTCAAATATAGCCTCAAAATCTACCTAATTCTGACGGTTCATCTTATGAACTTTAAGGCTATATTTAAGCAATAAAGTCAGAAAAGAAAGCTCCCATACACTAAAAACAAAAGAAACCCAAAATGTAGAGTTGAAGTAACTGTACTACGATCAAATACATTAAAAACATTCACACTTAGCCCATATCAGACTTTTTGAAACTTATTTCAATGAGTTTAGAGTCTAGTTACTTTATTTCGATACCACGATGCTGCGACGTGCCGCGGCATGCTGTGGCATGACACGGCATGGTAAAGCACAACCTGCCATGCCGCGGGATACCGCAACACAATCTGCTGTGCTATGCTATGCCATGCCGGCAGTGGGCGCCGGCCTTTACACAAAAGTCACAATTATTTAAGCCTGTAGGCAAAAGGCACGCCAGTTGTGAGTAGAAAAAAGCCTTTGTATAATATCCATACACACATACATTTCTATAATAAATTATATTGTTGCCACCTTTCAAAAAGATAATCATATTACTCATACATTTTAACACATAAACATACATAATAATGACTACTGTATTCCACGAAGTGATTTTTATTCGGAGTCTCTCAATCTATCGTCTGTTTGTTATACCCTGAGACTAAGATGACATTACAACACAAAAGAACTGGTATCATTCATACAGTAAGTTTGACATTAAATGTGTCAATTTAGTGTCAGGGTAGGTATAAAAAACAGACGATTGGGGTCTAGATTTCTGTCCCGTTATATGCAATAGGCTAACTTAACTGGCAGTGTGGAGTGGGTGTACTATAATACCCACTAGTCTACCAGTTCAGGTTGACAGATGATTAGTGATAGAATCATCCCCTATAACGCCAGACTTAACCATTACTGCCACATATGGGTGTTCTATACCCATTTACCAATTCAGGGGGTCACAAGCTTGTATCCTGTTACTAATGATAAAGTCACTCCCTATAACATCAACTTAACCATTACTAGCGACGTGTGGGTATACTATACCCCACTGTTTTCCACTGCAAAGGAACACAGGCGTGATTTGTAGTTATAGTAGTTATTAGTATAAGCTGTCCCAAAAATGGGACCAAGGGACAAGTGTGGGTGTACTATACCCGTTTACCTATACTTTCGGGGATCATAAGCGTGGTGCTATCCTTATAATAATTCAGTCTCTTGTTCGTAGTCCCCATATTGACGTGCGGCGCGTACCGACCGTAGGGCGGGCGATGGCGCTGGAACAAAAAACTTATAATTTAAAAAGTGGTTGTGACAAACGGACGGACAGATCGACAGTCATGACGAATTCATAAGCGTTCCGTTTTTTGCTATTTGGCTACGGAACCCTAAAAATTGTTGTTTCATTTATTTTCTAATTAGATTTTTTTATTATTGATAGGCGTTTGACCACTATTTCGTCTTATGGTAAGCGATGATGTGACCAACGATGGCGCACGCTTGCCTAAAACTAACGTATTCACTCTTGACTTAAAGACCCCTAGGTTGTAGCAATCAAGACTAGAAACAAAGCCTCCGGCAGGAAATACCACTCTTTAGCTGTACGTACAATAAATCTGTTCCCAAAACGTATTATTTTAGGAGATAGGCCTTCTAGTGCGTGTCTTCGCATCCATCAAACTCCCGCGACTCTCACCAGGTTCGGTAAGGCGGCACCGGCACGCATTTACAACTCCAGAACCTCTTGGTCCCATCGACAACCATAGTGCCCTGCACACTGTCACTTAAGTTTAGAGCTTCGAGATGTGTCCGTAAACTTGAAATTAAGTTGATGAAACGGTCGCACAAGGAAACAACGAGCATAATCGTCCTCCATTGCTCTTTAGTAACCGATGAGGTTTACTGCGAGTGATCTCATTTCAGTTCCTTTGCTTCAGACGGTAGCTGACATTGGCATGGCCACCCCATCTCAGTCCTACTAATATTATAAATGCGAAAGTTTGTGAGGATGGATGTATGTTTGTTACTCTTTCACGCAAAAACGGCTGGACCGATTTGGTTGAAATTTGGTATGTACTTAGGTTATACCCTGGATTAACATATAGGCTATAGGAAAAAAAAGAAGCGTGATCTTATTTATTCTTCGATTTTGTTGTTGCGGGCGAAAGCTAGTAATTTATATTTAGAAAATCCAAAAATATTGTCACTAATAAAGTTAGGGAAGTTTCTGTATTTAATTGAATCATTACAAGGGCGTTTAAAGGAGTACTTTGCATGTTATTTCCAATGCTATATTAAGGTTAGGATAATAAAACATCTGTTTTTCAAAAATAAATTAATTTATTTTCTTTGGTGAGTTCAAATTATAGAATAACTTTATATTTATGTCGGTAAAGTCTATAGTACGAAAGCCAGCTCTGCCACGGGTCGACAGCAGTGAGTGACATAATCACTTGACCAATGGAAGTTCACGCGGGCTGCGCAGATTAAAGTACCAAGTGCATAGGCGAGCATCCTTCTCCCTTTCTGCTGTCATATACCTAGAATGTTATCTGACATTTGGCGGGCATTCGTTTTTAGATGTTAAAAAATTCTATATCAATCTCCCTCCAGTCTTGCCATGAAGTACCGTGTTACCCCAGTTAATGGGTTGTGGAGGTCTGGTAGGCAGCCGCTCCTCGTAAAATACTGGTATTCAGCTAAATCCGGCTTGACTGGAAGCCGACCCCAATATACTTAGTTGGGAAAAGGCTAGGCAGATGATGATGATCTCCCTAAGTAGTATTTTTCTGATATCAATAGTAACACCAAGTACCAAATAGTTGTAGCAACATAAATGAATAAAATCGCCGTTAAATTCGCCTGATATAAACGTAATTTTACGCTGTTTTTTGTGTATAAGACAGAAAAAAATAAGTTAAATAACGGCATTTCACATACATATACGATGGCAGCTTTTCTCTGTTGGCAGCCGCATTGAGACTGATATGATCTGGCTCTTGGCTCATTGCGAAGTGTATTTTTCTTTTTTGATGGTAAAACATCTAGACTTTTACTAAGTAAAATCCAGTCCTACTCCTTTTCACTGACTTCGTTCACTTTCACATAACCCATGACCCCAGTAGCTTCGGCCCTGCTGGGCCCCTACGATTTGTTGACATCTTGAGGCGAGCGTGCAACACTACGCGCTGTCGACGACTTGGGCCCGGTCCGGACGGTTACCTGACGGGGAGCTACCCATTGCTCGCCGTCCGCAAGTCCACGCCAATGGTGGCTGGAAATCAGGGTCGGAGTCCGAATCCGGCGGCTGGGGCACTGAAGTGCATACTTAAAGCTTTTTTTATGATTTGTGGAGCAGATTCCTACTGAGTTCGGCATCCAGAACCGACGAAAAATGCCAAATCTGTTATTGGCCATTTATAAAAACACGAATACAGAAGTGAATTCAACTTGATGGTTATCGCGTAGAAAAATAAAAAATGTTATTGATTTTGCATGCGTTTATTTTCTTAGGCCGTGTACTTCCAATCCTCGTATTTGCGGGGCTTTGTCGATGGGCAAGGCCGTTGGTAACATTAAGCGTGGTAGACTGGTATATGTGCACCTTAAATATCGCATGAAGATAAAAACAAAACTTCTATGCACCAATGGGTCACTTTTAGCGTTAGGTCCACGGAATCACGGTAATCTCAAGTCAAAATCTCTAATAATAAATTGTCCATTAATAAAAACACGTATACGTTTTAAAGGAGAGGTCGCAGAAGAGCATTCATGTTGATGGATATCACGTAGAAAAATGAAAAATATAATTGATTTTTTATAAGTACATTTATTTTCTTTAAGCGCCGTATTTTCGGAGAAAAAATACGTTATTAGGTATCTAATCAAAAGATACGTTATAAGTCTGCAACGCCGTGCCGATATTCAGTATTTCCGCCATCAGAGCGGCTCCGTAAGGCATGCGACGAGTCTGGCCATCTCTGGTAGATACATTTTAAAATAATTAATCATTTCGAGTCGAATTCCGACTTACTTGACAAGACTAGTTTCATTGTTATGTTAGTGTCACTTAAAACTATGTTAGTATAATATATTTAAAAGCATAAAGTAGTCAATTGGTTGTTAATAAATAAAATAAACAGTCAAAATACATAAACCAGTGCTTGACTGCAATCCCACCTGATGTTAAGCAGTGATGCAATCGTCCATAGTGAGGCGCACTAGTTTATTAAGAGTCTGAAGACACCTAAATTATAAACGGACGGGAAGACCGCAGCAGGTAAATTGCGAATATACCCGGTACAAACGACGCGGAGAAACGCTTAGTCCAGACCTTAGAGGTTTCAACAACTTAAGAATGGATTCTCGCCGTACGACGATTTGTCCGATGGTAGAAAGGAGATGGCGGAATCCCGCACACACTTTCCGAAATGCATCCTGTAAAATACCTACCCTACGCCTGTGCTCAAGGCAATGTAGATTGGACCACATCTGGATCTCGTATTAGCCTCTTAGAACGCTTTTCCACTGGGTCCAAAACAATATGGAATATATCAATCAAGCACGTAAGACAAAGCCGCCGCGTCGCGTTGAAATTGCGTGAACCGCAATTGTGTTGAATCGTCTTCGGTCATATAGGTTACTGACTAAGGGCCGGCGCCCATTATCGGCATCGGCAAGGAAAAGGATCCTTCGGCATACCTACATGCAAGCGCATTTGGTCGGAAACTATGCCATGGCATGCTGCCAAAGGAAGGGCCTTAAACTAACCAGTACGTACCTTGACTTAAGTCTTCTATCTAACCTCTCCGGTAAGATTAGGCGGTTTATTCGCTAATAGAATTGCTCGGAGTTTCCTTGCGTGATCACATCAGAAATGAAGATATCCCGCAAGAGAACCAAGGTTACCGACATAGCCCGAAGAATCGCCATACTTAAGTGGCAGTGGGCAGGGCACATTGCTCGTAGAACAGATGGTCGATGGGGACGGAAGGTTCTAGAGTGGTGGCCACGTACCGGAAGGCGCAGCGTTGGAAGGCCTCCCACAAGGTGGACCGACGACCTGGCGAGGGTCGCGGGAATCCGATGGATGCGAGACGCGCAGGACCGGTCGTAGCGACACTTGAGGAAGGTCTATGTCCAGCAGTGGACGTCTCTCGGCTGAGATGATGATGGACTAGCTAAGATGACTCACCTGAACATAAAAGTGTTGATCTGCACGTGTGGAAGTGCAGCTCGTAGTGCTGTGAGCGCGTGGCTGTGTAGCATGCCCCATACGTCTACGTATTGTAGGGACGGCATGCTGCCTAGTTTACTGTAATAGACAAACAAATACGATTTAATACACATGACTTTGAGCATACAGGAAAAGTTTTTAACCACTGCGTAAATTTTTTTTGGTGGCTCAGTGTAAGTAATAGAACACAAGTCGACTTCAAGGTTAAGCAACGCTTGCCAAGGTTGGTCTGTGGATGGGTGACCATTTAACATAACGAGTTTCCTCCGTGCCTCGGAAAGCACGCTAAGCCGTAGGTCCCGGCTGTCATTTACAGTCGTTACGGATAGTCAGAAGCCAGTAAATCTGACTCCAGTCTTGCCATGAAGTACCGTGTTACCCCAGTTATTGGGTTGTGGAGGTCTGGTAGGCAGCCTATGCTTTCCGAGGCACGGAGGAAACTCGTTGTATAATTATAATCATAATCAAACAAAACTAGTTCTCGTCCAAATTTCATTTTTTGACACAGGGTATATTAAGATCTTATTTCTATGCAGATCTTAAACTAACTAAAACAGCATATAAAACCTTAAAAAGATATATTATATATTTATCACTCAGAATTAGGACAATTCAATTAAAAAAATACTTTGGGGTGTCTGAGGTTTTGCGCATTTAACGTTCCGAAAGGTTGACATCGAGTCCCCCCCAGATCATAGGCAACGAAGGAACGGGGTAGGGGTTTAGTCAATAAGAGTCTGACACGCCCTCCCGCTCCGCCCAAGAGCGGGAGAAGTCATTCTGATGATTCCCCCTATACCGGAAAAAAAGCTATGTCATGTATATTAAGTGATGTGAGTTCTGTTGGCCTAGTGGTTAGTGGCCTTGATTGCTATGCCAGAGGTCGTGTGTTCTATTTCCAGCCAGGACAAATGTTTGTGTGCCTTCGCTAGCATTACTGCTTCGCTGAAAGAGGTGACCGCCTGCTACTCCTCCTCGCTCCGGACCATGACCTGTACGAGGGCCCGTCGCGTGAGGCCGCCGCCGCCGATGGCCTACGAAGACACGGCAGTGCTCCGCCCAAGCGGGGCACACCTCTACCGTATGTTCTACAGTATCAGTGGAGACAGACGGGCGTATATAAAGGGTGTAAAAAGACCGAAAACGAAAACCCCATATTCTACTCATCACTGGGATACTTTTTTTTTCTAGACCATACCTGGGAATTCACTGGTTCTGGAGATATTGAAAGTCAAAGTGAAAAATATTTTTCTTTTTTTTTCAAAATCGTATTCCAAAAAATTTTCTTCCGAACAAACATTACCAAAATTATCAAGTTTTCATAACAAATTACGCATTTGAAGTTACAAAGATGCAATGTAAACTAAACAAAACGAGTGCCTCACACACACAAGCGTGCGGCCGGTTCAACTACCAAGCGCGAGCGGCCGAACGCGCAGCTGATCGGAATTTTTATTAATTATTTATTTTTTAAAGAATATGCTGGGAAAAAACTTTTTTTCTCTAATCTATTAGAGAAAAAAAGTTTTTTCCCAGCAATATTTTTTGGTCTAAGTTACTTAATTACATTTTTTTTTATATTATACATGTACAGAATGTGTAGTTATCGGCTTTGTGATCGGTCTTTTTACATCCGGTATAGAGTGATGAAGTGTACTTACGTGAGCGCATGTGCTGGTAGAAGATAACAGCGGCTCAGCGCCAGGTGTTCCAGCCGCTGCAGCGCTGTGAGCGCCAGTGCACAGCGAGCAGTAAGACGCCCGCAGTCCGACACGTCTAGCTCTAGGAGACTCTGTATAGAGTGATGAAGTGTACTTACGTGAGCGCATGTGCTGGTAGAAGATAACAGCGGCTCAGCGCCAGGTGTTCCAGCCGCTGCAGCGCTGTGAGCGCCAGTGCACAGCGAGCAGTAAGACGCCCGCAGTCCGACACGTCTAGCTCTAGGAGACTCTGTATAGAGTGATGAAGTGTACTTACGTGAGCGCATGTGCTGGTAGAAGATAACAGCGGCTCAGCGCCAGGTGTTCCAGCCGCTGCAGCGCTGTGAGCGCCAGTGCACAGCGAGCAGTAAGACGCCCGCAGTCCGACACGTCTAGCTCTAGGAGACTCTGTATAGAGTGATGAAGTGTACTTACGTGAGCGCATGTGCTGGTAGAAGATAACAGCGGCTCAGCGCCAGGTGTTCCAGCCGCTGCAGCGCTGTGAGCGCCAGTGCACAGCGAGCAGTAAGACGCCCGCAGTCCGACACGTCTAGCTCTAGGAGACTCTGTATAGAGTGATGAAGTGTACTTACGTGAGCGCATGTGCTGGTAGAAGATAACAGCGGCTCAGCGCCAGGTGTTCCAGCCGCTGCAGCGCTGTGAGCGCCAGTGCACAGCGAGCAGTAAGACGCCCGCAGTCCGACACGTCTAGCTCCAGCAGTCGAGGGCAGCGGGACACCAGCCGGTCTATTACTGGAACAAGTCAAGTCAATGAGCTATTAATGTTTGAATCCCCGACCGGTCCTATGAGACCGCGCTGTTATTGTTTTACTATTGTGTCTCGTTTTGTGGGTATGTGATAGGTTAATATAGTTCTTTTTCCCATAAGATAGCGTTGCCAGACGTCCGGATAAAGCTAGACACGGTCAGGCTTTGTGATCGTATATCCGGCCAAATTAGGCAGAGTAAGGCCCGTCCGGCTTTATATTTATATTAGGGTCGGCTTCTATTTAGCTAAATCCGGCTTGACTGGAAGCCGACCCCAATATATTTGGGAAAAAGGCTAGGCAGATGAAGACCCGTCCGGCTTTTTAAATTTGACCATTTTTAGGGTTCCGTAGCCACTGGCAAAAACGGAACCCTTATAGTTTCACCATGTCTGTCCGTCCGTCCTCGCTTAATCTCTGTGACCGTTAGCTCTAGAAAGCTAAAATTTGGTACCAATATGTATGTTAATCACGCCGACAAAGTGCAAAAATAAAAATTGGAAAAAAATGTTCTATTAAGGTAGCCCCTCTACATGTAAAAAAGCGTTTTTTTTTTAATTTCAACCCTAACGTGTGATATATTGTTGGATAGGTATTCAAAAATGAATAGGGGTTTACTAAAATCATTTTTTGATTATATCAACTCCCCCTCCTCTAACTTTTGAACCATAAGTTTAGAAAATATGAAAAAAATCTGGAAAGTAGGGCTTTATAAAGACTTTCTAGGAAAATAATTTTGAGCTTGATGGGACGAATAGTTTTTGAAAAGTTGGGGACACTTATTGTGACGGACGGGAAACTACGGAACCCTACACTGAGCGTGGCCCGACACGCTCTTGGCCGGTTTTTATAGATTTGTCATATGTTCTTGCAATTGCAAGCATTTGCAGACCAGCAGTGACTTGTTATTTTATTACAATGTAAAACTTGCAAGTTGAATGTAGCAGTTTCAAACCCAGCCAGGCGCATTACTTTGTGTAATTTATTTCATTACCACTGCTTTCAAAACGGTGAAGGAAAACATCGTGAGGAAACCGGCATGTCCTAGAACCAAAAATTCGAAGACATGTGACATCCACCAACCTGCACTGGGCGCCCTGTGGTGGATTACAGCCCATTCCCTCTCCTAGTGAGGAGGCCTGGGTAGCAGTGGGAACATTTTAAGGCTAGATAATAACAGCCGCACGGGTCGATCTTTCAAGGTTAAGCAACGCTTGCCTAGGTTGGTCTGTGGATGGATGACCATCTTAACATACTGAGTTTCCACCGTGCCTCGGATAGCACGTTAAGCCGTAGGTCCCGGCTGTCATTTGTAGATCTTTGGCAGTCGTTACGGATAGTCAGAAGCCAGTAAATCTGACTCCAGTCTTGCCATGAAGTACCGTGTTACCCCAGTTAATGGGTTGTGGAGGTCTGGTAGGCAGCCGCTCCTCGTAAAATACTGGTATTCAGCTAAATCCGGCTTGACTGGAAGCCGACCTCAATATAGTTGGGAAAAGGCTAGCCAGATGATTATGATGCTATGCCTATGCTGAACGACTGTCCTGTTGGTCTAGTGGTTAGTGGCCCTGACTACTATGCCGGAGGTTGTGAGTTCGATTCCCACCCAGGACAAATGATTGTGTGATGAGCACGATCATTTGTTTTGTGTCTGGGTGTAACTTATTTATAATATGTATTTAGAATTATATAAGTTTATTTATCAGTTGTCTAGTACCCATAACACAAGCTCTGCTTAGCTTGGGACTAGATGGCGTTGTTTGAAGGTTGTAAAAAAAAAAATGCTAAGTACAGTTATGACTTACTATCGTCAGTCATGATCCGCGCTCCTCCTATATTCAGTCGCTGCAGTCTCTGCGGCGCTGTAGTGACCAGGACTTCTAGTGCGGCCTCCGTGAGAGTACACCAGGATATGTTGAGAGATAGTAAACTGAAACAACGATAGAAGTTATTAGAAAAACACAGTCATGGATTTAGTTCCAAATGAGGTAAGAACTATTAATTTATTCATCTCAGACGTCCACTGCTGGACATAGGCCTCCCCGCGCGCGTCGCCACACAACAGGTCTTGTGCGTCTCGCATCCATCGGATTCCCGCGACCCTCGACAGGTCATCGGTCCACCTTGCAAGAGGCCTATAATGTAGGAGGAGGTGAGAACTATATGTGTATTAAACTTTTGTTTTTCTTCTGATTTCAATAAAGAGAAAGATTCTGAAAGTTCTGTTTTTGGGAGGAACTCTTTTTCTTCTAAATAAAAATATCATGAGCTATCTACCAGTGATAGTCCCGTGGAAATTATTCCAGTCATTTGCCGAAATATACACAGAATAACAGGATCAATGAGGGCTTTTTAGGTATCATTAATGATGGTATTTGAACAATCATACCAATTGTCAGCTGGGTGCGAATTATTGCAGCCGTGAACCGTCTAAATTGACCGGGCTATAATAAAAATAGATGAAACTTACTTTTTACATCCTTCTAATACTGATTTGAGTCCGTCGGCGGTCACGCCCAGCGCCATCGTTAAATTTAACGTTTCTAAATTACTACATTTACCTGAAACAACATTACAATAATAATATGTTAGTTAAGTGGAATAGTGAGTGTAGGTCGCGGGTTCAAACCCAGCCAGGTATTACTTTGTGTAATTCATTTCATCATCACTGCTCTGAAAATGGTGAATGAAACCATGGTAACGTCATAAAATCACAAAAATCAATAAGAAAAAACAATCTTTTTTTTTAGGTGACTAATCATACAATAACTACCGAGGAGTATCAGACTTTTACTGATTACAATCACACCGGTGTCTGACTTCTAAGTTACAGGCCCCCACCTAGTTTAGGAGTCAAGGTACAGTTCGCTTCAACTAACTTTGCCGCTCTGAAGTTGGCTACAATCACTGCGCAGTAATCAATTTTACGAAAAAAGACAGCACTACGCATGCGTTATTTTTCTATCTCAGTCGCTCGTATACGTCCGATACCAGCTTGTGTTCCGCTCGCACAGTACCGTACGATCGTCGATGCGAAAAGTGCTACGCGTATAATTATTACCTACCTGTTTTAAGTTTGTTGTTTTTTGTTATTTATTCTTATAATTACGAACGAACGTATTTTCTTTCTTTCTCCTTTTCTTAGATATATAAAATCAGGTGATTAAAAAAATACACTATTTATTTTCATTATAAAATAAAACAATTTAAAAATTTTCAAGTCAGTGAACACTTTTTACGCGATAGTACCTGCGCCGTTGTTAGGAAAGCCTAGCTTCAGAGCGGCATAGTTATTTGACGCGTACTGTAGTTATCTATATATTTGTACCTTAATAAGCCTATAAATGTTCATTAGTGATGTGCCGGATCGTTAAAAATGTATATCCGCGGATACGGATCTGAATACGGATATTTAGTGTAAAGATCCTCGGATACGGATACGGATCTTTATTTTCTTATTCAAAATTATTGGATTGGTGTCGGCGCCCGCGACCTTGAAACGATAGTTGACATTGCTTTCATTATAAAGATCTACCTATCGAAATGTTTGCAATTTAAAGGTGCCAAATATTTGATTTTAAGAAATAAAAATAATCTGATTGGAATTTTATAGCTTTTTATTTAATAATTCTACTTAATCACCTGAAAAAGATCCGTAAAAGATCCGCGTGAAAAGTAACGGACACGGATACGGATATTCGGAACATCACTAGTTCATAGCTTTATGCAGCAAATCTTAATTTTGTGTGAAATAAATTATTTACTTAGTGTCCTTTAGTTGGCTTTGCGTTCTTCAAATCTCTGTGGCCCCAGCGGGCATAGGTCTTGTTAGGCCAAGACAGTTTCACTGCCTTAGTGTTTTAATACTCGCTTTAGCTACTGTTAAATCTTGCTTCAAAGAAATGTGGCAGCAAAAAAGATGATGATCAGTTCAGAGGCATGCAGAACAGAGTGTTAAGTCCCGCAAACTTCAGTTGAAAACAGAAGATCCTCCAACCAGACGGATGTTTTATCTAATAACTAGCTGTCCCCTGCGGTTTCACCCGCATTTTTCGTTAATGCTCCGCTCCCGTGGGTCGTAGCGTGATGATATATAACCTATAGCATTCCTCGATAAATGGGCTATCTAACACTGAAAGAATTTTTCAAATCGGATCAGTAGTTCCAGAGATTACCCCCTACATACAAACTTACAAACTTACAAATTTTACCTCTTTATAATATTAGTATAGATAATAATAATAATATTCCACAACTTTCACACAACATCATCTAGTCCCAAACTAAGCAGAGCTTGAATTATGGGTACTAGACAACTGATAAACATACTTATATACTTCTAAATACATACATATTATAGATAAATTACACCCAGACACAGAACAAATGATCGTGCTCATCACACAAACATTTGTCCTGGGTGGGAATCGAACCCACGACCTCCGGCATAGCAGTCAGGGTCACTAACCACTAGACCAACAGGCCAAGGCCAAGTAATCTAGGTAACTGCCCAAGATGTTATTTTAGGCTGTTGTATGTGTTCAAATCAAAAACAATTACAGTATGTGGAATCATCATCATCATCATCATCTCAGCCGAAAGACGTCCACTGCTGGACATAGGCCTCCCCCAAGCGCCGCCACAGCTCGCGGTCCTGTGCGTCTCGCATCCATCGGATTCCCGCTCGCCTCGCCAGGTCGTCGGTCCACCGCGTGGGAGGCCGCGCCGACGCTGCGCCTTCCGGTACGTGGCCGCCACTTCAGAACCTTCCGTCCCCATCGACCATCTGTTCTACGAGCAATGTGCCCTGCCCACTGCCACTTACGTTTGGCGATTCTTCGGGCTATGTCGGTAACCTTAGTTCTCTTGCGGATTTCTATGTGGAATAGAGTATAAAATCCCCCTGTTCTCTGTTGAAAATGGAGGATCCTCTAACCAGGCGGAAGTTTTGTCAGATGGATATGTTGTATATCAAAAATCTTGCTTGAGAACTCTAAGTTTAGTTGATAAGTGGCGACATAACTGTCTACGATCATCATCATCTCATCTGCCTAGCCTTTTCCCAACTATATTGGGGTCGGCTTCCAGTCAAGCCGGATTTAGCTGAATACCAGTATTTTACGAGGAGCGGCTGCCTACCAGACCTCCACAACCCATTAACTGGGGTAACACGGTACTTCATGGCAAGACTGGAGTCAGATTTACTGGCTTCTGACTATCCGTAACGACTGCCAAAGATCTACAAATGACAGCCGGGACCAACGGCTTAACGTGCTATCCGAGGCACCCATCCACAGAGCAACCTTGGCAAGCGTTGCTTAACCTTGAAGATCGACCCGTGCGGCTGTTATTGTCTAGCCACGAGCTCCTCATACTTCTAGTCACGAGTTTTCAACATATGCACGATTATTTCATGACATGTGTCTAGTATTTTAAGTACTCGCAACTGTTGAATCTTGCTTCACTTACCAATCAGCTCACAGCTGCTATCCTCCAGCTGCACACTCTCCAGACTGAGCTTCTTGAGGCTGGGACAGGACTGCAGCAGGTTGTTGAGCGTGCGCACGTCGATGGTGGCCATGCTCAGGTCGAGGTAGTGGATGCGGGACGCTTCCGGCAGCGTAGCGGGGTGCCACTCGCCTATCTGGAGGAGAAGGTGGTTAAGATATAAAATCAAAACACCATGGAGTTTCTTGCCGGTTCTTTTCCATATGAAACACGAACTTCAAACGTTTTATAAGTGCCCATGTAGGCCTATGTGGAAAAAAACATTTTTGACTTTGATTTTAGAAGGTGGGATGGTTAATATATAGTGGTCATTGACCATCCTACATATTTTAGAAATTAAATTTCCATACGGATACATGACTGACATGTCAACGCACAGCCAAAACTACTAAGTTTAGGAACGTGAAAGAAGATCGTAAGCCGTCTAATTCGACTTTTATGATTCAATTTATTACATTTTTTTTTTAAGTCTAGGATCTATTCGTTTATTATGCAGAGAAAAAACATTAAAAATAAAAACACTTAAATAATTAAAACTACAAATACACTAAATCTTAATATTACAAATTTATTACATACAATTTGTAATAACATTTTACATAAGTTACTATTTGTGTCTACTTTCGGAGACTCACAGGAGCTCGTGGCTAGATAATAACAGCCGCACAGGTCGATCTTCAAGGTTAAGCAACGCTTGCCTAGGTTGGTCTGTGGATGGGTGACCATCTTAACATAACGAGTTTCCTCCGTGCCTCGGAAAGCACGTTAAGCCGTTGGTCCCGGCTGTCATTTGGAGATCTTTGGCAGTCGTTACGGATAGTCAGAAGCCGGTAAATCTGACTCCAGTCTTGCCATGAAGTACCGTGTTACCCCAGTTAAAGGGTTGTGGAGGTCTGGTAGGCAGCCGCTCCTCGTAAAATACTGGTATTCAACTAAATCCGGCTTGACTGGAAGCCGACCCCAATATAGTTAACTCACTCAGAATAAACTTCTTATGTTATATTATATTGTACACCAAATAAATAGAAAGTTTTAGAGAATCTTAAATCTATGGGTACTGTGACATCTGTGGGCACTAGTAAGCGTTTTGGTGGGCTTTTTGACATTTGTTCATTAATTAGCAGGATTTGTGAATATACCAGTCTGTTGTTGTCTTCCGTGTTTTATTCATGTTACAGGTACAATGGCGGTCTTATCGCTGACAGCGAAAAAATAAAAATAAAATCATTACATTTCAATGAAGAAACCTTCAAAATTTTACACTCTTAGTCCAAAATTTTCAGCTGTACATTGTATAATATGTCAGTCAGTTTTTCCTTTTAAATGTGCATTGTTGTACAGATAAGACAGAAGTTTCTCACCTCAGAACTGGCCAATCTGACAATAACGGGTTTCCTGGCGAGTATTCTGCCGATGGCGTCTTTGGACAGCGTCTTGTTGCCCAAGTCCAGTCGCTGCCACAGCGTCTCATCGCATGCTACTCTGTGCCATCTGGAATAAGAAAAACAAACTTTTTTTCTCTGGTTTCGCTATCGATAAATTTAAAGTCTCACTTATAGAACTTGTATTTAAAAAAAAGTAAGAGTTACGCACGATTCAAGATTATTTCCAATCGCAACAAAGTAATTATTTTGCGCCTAAACGAAGCTTAAACGGCCTTATGTTTAGATTGCGTTAACTTAAACGTTTGTATTTATTAGGAGCAGCAAAGCAGACCTAAGTATTTGATAATATAATTTAAGCTTGATAACTTTTTACGCAGTCGTGAGAAAAAGGATCTTGACAGACGGACAACAAAGTGATCTTATAAGGGTTCTGGTTTAGCAGACTTTACGGCCGCACTCAGAGACGTTCATTAACGTTAATCATCACTTAACTTCTAAACGATTTATTTAGAAATTGTCACATTGACAGTTTCACACAGTTTTTCAGTGAAGGTTTGACAATACTTAACTTTAATGGACATTAGGGACGCTAATGAACCATTAGCTGGACTCTGAGTATGATTTTTACGGAAAACTCTACGGAAGTCTCGCATCCATCGGATTACGGCAACCCTTAGCAGATCATTGGTCCACCTTGTACGAGTCAACTATATCTTGCGACACGCCGGATATCATGTATTTTTAGAGGTATGTAGAATAGAGAGTAAAGTCCCACATACCTCTGTTGAAAGGCAGGATCATCCGACCAGAAAAGTGTTACGTCTGATGGGCAACTGCCTAGTAGATAATAATAATAATATCTCCTACAACTTTCACACAACGCCATCTAGTCCCAAGCTAAGCAGAGCTTGTGCTATGGGTTGTGTTGTGTTTGTAAATACTCGTACATAAACATTATAGGTAAATCACACCCAGACACAGAACAAATGATCGCGCTCATCACACAAACATTTGTCCTGGGTGGGGATCGAACCCACGACCTCCGGCTCCGGCATAGCAGTCAGGGTCACTAACCACTAGACCAACAGGCCAGTCAAATAAAAGTCAAAGTAGATGATTTCGGGCTGTTGTATCTTTTGAAATCGTATGGAAAAAAAATTGCGTGATGCAGGATTCGTAGGTCTTCTTTGACGGCATAGATGTTGCTACATACTTTTGCGCATTATAAAACATACGACAACCTGTTGTCCTCTCTTAATGTTTGAATCCCCGACCGGTCCTATGAGACCGCGCTGTTATTGTTTTACTATTGTGTCTCGTTTCGCGGGTATGTGATAGGTTAAATCTCTCTTACCTCTTACAGACCATCATACAGTGCGCCAGAGTCCGCTTGGGCAGCCAACGGAAGACACTGAGTATCATCTCGTCAGACAGTATGTTGAAGGAGACCGTGCCGACGGGCTCGGCTTTGTGTCTGCGACTGATTATTAGTTCGTCTTCATGGCCTAGGGCTGAAATTAAATAGGTTTAGGTTAGTTTCTTTTAGTTCTTGATAAATTATTTTAAAGCTATTGCATAGCTTCTATCGCGGGCCTTGAGCGTGGGGACCGAATACAGAAATTCCGTAACGAAAAAAACCTAACACCCCCCACTCCGACCGGCACAGCCATCTATCGATAAATACCAGAACTTTTAATGACTTTTAGAAATATCACGCTAGTCACTTTAGTTCAGCAACCCGCCTTTAGGTGGCATTGGTTGTATTGGAAAACTACCGTAATCAGCTGTTTGTAAGAAAGTATATAGGTGTATAGGTATCATCCCGTCTGACAGTATGTTGAAGGAGACTGTGCCGACGGGCTCGGCTTTGTGTCTGCGGCTGATTATTAGTTCGTCTTCGTAGCCTAGCGCTGCAAATTAAATAGGTTTAGGTTATTTTCTTTTGGTATTGATAGTTCTCTTCAAATTCATATTCAAATTCTAATATTTATTTACAAGAAATACATCGTTTACAAGGAAAGTTCTTATAACCTAAAAGTCACTGTTTTCTGCCTGTATTAGGAATATATATCTTTCTTTTAATTTTGTATACAGGGTGTAAGGGACAGCCTCGAAAATGGACCTCTCCACACAAACTGTCCGATAAAATTTATAATTCTGTATGGTGAGGCTAACATTTCTTTTCGTTTCTTGAAAAAAAAAAATTTGTAGGAGGATGTTTAGATTCGTCTACTGAGCAAGCCCTTAAAGTTTGCGGATGGCTGTCCCTTACACCCTTTATAATATGTCGAATCGTCCAGGATGGTTTCGACCACCGATCCAGAACCAGATGGGCCTACGTGGGTATCGTGCAATAAATAAGAATGGCTAGAAATTCAATCATCAACTGTATCACGTGGTATTCCTAAAGGTTGACACCGAGTCCCCCCCAGATCGAAGGCAACGAAGGAACGGGGTAGGGGTTTAGTCAGTAAGAGTCTGACACGCCCTCCCGCTCCGCCCAAGAGCGGGAGAAGTCATTCTGATGATTCCCCTACCAGAAAAAAAAAACTATCAAACAGTATTGAGAAGTACTCAATACTATTTCACTATTTTCATGGCGCAGGCAACAAAACGTACAACCACCTGTATTTTGCAGGATTTAAACGAGGCCAAAGCCATACAGGTTGCCAAATATTGGGCAGAAAAAGTTTGATGAGAGCATTAATACGAAAAGAAGAAGAACAAAACGTAGGACAGTTCAGTGTGTTTTGATGCTACGACGGTGGAGCTAAGAATGTCCGCTGTCCCGGCGGGCTTCGCCCCACTCGCCGCAACATGGAAACGCCCTAACTTTGTCAAAGCGGTGTGACGTATCCGCTGACGTTCTGTTGTCTAGACTAGACTGTGTCTGCCTGTGTTTTAACTTGTCACCTACAACTTGTCAAGTCTAGGTAGTTACCAATGGAATATAACTCACTGACTGCGCCAGTGGCGTCTCCTCGTCTATCAGCTAGTCTCTAGAACTGCCCTAGACGGAATGTAACTCAGTCATACTCACGTGTATACCGATGTTTCCCCCCACTGCTATCGCTGGTGGCCCCGCTGTACTGCGCCGCGGGGGTCGGTAAGTAGCCCGCGCTCACTGACTGCGCCAGTGGCGTCTCCTCGTCTATCAGCTAGTCTCTAGAACTGCCCTAGACGGAATGTAACTCAGTCATACTCACGTGTATACCGATGTTTCCCCCCACTGCTATCGCTGGTGGCCCCGCTGTACTGCGCCGCGGGGGTCGGTAAGTAGCCCGCGCTCACTGACTGCGCCAGTGGCGTCTCCTCGTCTATCAGCTAGTCTCTAGAACTGCCCTAGACGGAATGTAACTCAGTCATACTCACGTGTATACCGATGTTTCCCCCCACTGCTATCGCTGGTGGCCCCGCTGTACTGCGCCGCGGGGGTCGGTAAGTAGCCCGCGCTCACTGACTGCGCCAGTGGCGTCTCCTCGTCTATCAGCTAGTCTCTAGAACTGCCCTAGACGGAATGTAACTCAGTCATACTCACGTGTATACCGATGTTTCCCCCCACTGCTATCGCTGGTGGCCCCGCTGTACTGCGCCGCGGGGGTCGGTAAGTAGCCCGCGCTCACTGACTGCGCCAGTGGCGTCTCCTCGTCTATTAGATAGTCTTCTAGTAACGTGGTTTCTAGGATGCGCTGGTCTGTTGGCTGGAGCGGTGTTACTGAAAGGGGAGAAGATGATTAATATCATGGATTTGCACTAGTTTATCAAAAGCCTATTCACTCTAGAGTTGAAAACACGTAAATTATAATCGGACAAGTCCGCAGCAAGCAAATTGTTCCAGTCCTTCGATGTACGCAGTATAAACGACGACGCGAAACGCGTTGTCCGGACCATAAAGGTGGTAACAGTTTTAAGGTGTCTACCTTAACATTGTTACCACCTCTATGGCCATTTATGTCCTATTCGCCATACGTTGGGTTGATAGATATAAGATACTCACGTTTCTCAGCACTCTTCAGCCGGGAGGGTCCAGCGTTAGGGCTGCAAGGCTTCACTCGGGGACTCTTGGGGCTGTACTTGGAGCGCGGTGATGTGATTATTCGAGGAGACGTTATCGAGTTAACGTTGGGGTTTACGTTTTCAATGTCCATGTGTTTGCGTTTCAGTTGTTTAGGGGCCTGGAACAAAATGTAGACGCGATTTTAAGTTTGACGATTGCAGCTTGTTCCTCATCCTAACTAATATTATAAATGTGAAAGTGTAGACGTTTGTTACTTATCACGCAAAAACAGCTGAACGGATTTGGATGAAATTTGGCATGAATATGGCCTTTGACATGGAAAAGAACTTAGGCTAGGTACTTTTTACCCCGATTATTTTTTTCTGAAGTCCTCGCAGACGAAGTCGCGGGTATAAGCTAGTAGGCGAATAAATCGAGATACATTTCCATACAACTTTGCTTTAACGTGATTATGATTTTATTACAATTTTTGTGCAGAATCTCTATAGTCAAGGTATTTCATTTTACAGGTTTATATTTTACTTATATGCAGGAGAAGTTATTTGATGATATCCCACCCCAAACCAAATTGCTAAGATTGTTTTAAATACATACCAATTTAAAAAAAAATATGCAAAGATTGTTTGTATTATACTGTGCATACATTTTCATTTTTCATCTTAAGTGGAACTATGTGAATTTTCAACCTCATCAAATAACACCGTAAATTATAATCAGCATTTCGATGACAATAAATAATTATGATTAGTCTTATGTCGAAATTATGCACAGCAGAAACAGCTGATTTGTTGAAAGTAAGAACATGTGTGGCATAATAACCCCATTATTGATTCTATTCAATATTTTTGCAATTACATACTTTAATTTATTATTTAGTAAGTGGTCAAGGCATCTTAACTGATATGACTCTATGAAAATATCTAATTCTTCTGCCTATTTTCTACTTAGTAAATTTTTGAATCTGATAAAACAAGGATATTTTTCTAGTAATTTGTACGTCACGCGTATAATTATGACTTCCTGCGAGGCAATATGTTGAGTTACCAGGTAATCCTGTATAATTTTCGTCAGTGCGAAACCGAGGCGGGACACTGGATAATTAACTATAGATTAGGTCATGATAAAAATATGCTCACCATTCCAGAAGCATTAGGGTCGCATACGATGTTTTCCGAGTCATCTGGTTCGAGAAGACTGACTCCCATTTCTTGTAGCACCTGTAAAAATAATAAAAAATTTCCTGTATTTGAGAGATATGACACAGGCGAGAGACCTAATCGTACGACAGTAATGCCATCCCAATATTAAATTTAAAAAATCCCCTACTACTCTTGGGTTCTGATGACCTTGAAGACCTGAACCGGTTTCCACCAAACATAGCTAAGAACACTCTCGACTAATATACCTTTCAAACAAAAAAAACTTCATTAAAATCGGATCATCCGTTTGGGAGCTATGATGCCACAGACAGACACAAACACATTTACACACACAGACACGTCAAACTTATAACACCCCGTCGTTTTTGCATCGGGGGTTAACAAAAGAGAATATTGATTATGCATTTTAAGACGGGGTTGTGGCAAACCAAGGAGCTGGCGGGATGACTTATATGTCTTCCTTAGGAATTGGCAAGAAGTGGCTCAGAGCTAGGAATAATGGAACAAATTGAGGGACGCCTTTGGCCAGCCGAGGGAGTGTAGAAGATATAATAAAAATTATTTACAAATTCGGAATCAGGAAAACAAGGCACATCTAATATCTTTTTTAATATCTAAACTATTATTTTAAAGAGGAAAGATTTGTTTGTTATGATTTAATTCAAAACTTGGCCAATTTCAAAAATTCTTTCACATTTCTAATAGTGCTACATCTTCACTGAGTCACATCTAGGCTATTTATTTTCCACATTTGTGCAAGCAAAATTGCTGGCAAAAGCTAGTATATGATACATAGAAACCTGGTTTAGTGGATTTAAATTATGTGAGATCCTTCTACTACTGTTAAATTGAACAGAATAATCAACACTTGCATTGAATACCTTTGTTACTGAATATAATAAACCTCAATAACTGCAACATATATTTTTTATAGACTTTTCCTGTTTGCCTCTATATTTGTAACTTTAGCTTTATGCAACTGAACAGAGGCAATCTGCGTCTGGTGGAGGAGACCATCACTGGACACTGCTCACTGAACCAACACCTCCACATAATAGGCTTCACAGACTGTATCCAGTGTTGAGAATGCTACGAGAAGAAGACAATAAATTGCACATGTACTCTGACTGCACAGATGTCTCCAATTTTTTTAATATGTGTATAGGTATGTTGTTGACAGATCTTAGTATTGATCACTTCATGATGTGACTGACCATTTCCATTAATTTCAGGATTGTGTATTCCATATCTTGAAATGGCAAACAAAACAAGCCAGAATGTTTAAATGTTACTAATATAAGTATCAACTATTATTGTCAGTGTTAAATACAGGGTGTGGATAACTGACAAATAGTTTAACCCTGGGCTTGCTACCAAACCCTGAGCATATAAATATAAGGCTCATTACTGTTCTACTGTCAACAATCCTTCACTTCTGATATTCATGTGTTATTTGTGGACATTGGAGTGAGTTAAATGTTTGTACATCTAGTTTGAAGGATTTTTTTGTAATTTCTTTAGCATGTACTTAACTGTTTTTAGTCCCCAATAAAATATAATAAACCAGTCATTACTACAAGGCAGGTTCCATTAAATACAATGTGTGCTCAGTCTCCTACTCCTTAGCATGTGGTATTAAAGTTATTTGAAAACAATTACAAGTGTGTTCCCTTGCAAAGCATAATTATCTTCCTGGCATAATCTCATGTTACTGGGCATGGTTTAGCACGTTTTCTTTTTCAATCTTCTCGTCATCCGTCACGCTATCATACCTAGTTACTACTCCAGACTCTGCTAGCGTGTGAAGTCTCCAAAACTAAGGTCAACGATCCCTGTTTACAGACCATGACAAATTGGCCGGCGTTTTATAGAAACTACAGCCAGATATCGATGAAATACTTAGAGAATTTGATAAAATATTAGTCAATAGATAATCAATGTATTTGACGATTAGAAAATGATCCTGGCTCGAAGATAGTCAGAGCTACGTTTTGAAAGATTACGGTTATTTACTGGGGTTTTCAGGCAAGTTATTGCTGAAAAAGCTATTTTAAGAACATTACCGGGTCATTAGCAATCTATTTGTGGAATTGACACGTAGTATTCCCACCTCAAAATGCAAATCATAACCAAAAAGCCCACAAAAAAAAGCGGGAATTTAACGACACCTCACCTCATGATCCGTTTTCCGGTCCATCAAACGCCAGCTTTTACTGCTTGAATTATCCGCACGCATCTTTTTCCTGCGAAATATGGACTATTTGTAGCACACACAAGAAAATTAACTTAAAATATCACTTATAACACCCTAATAGTTTCGCGCCTTTCAACTTTCCCGCCGGCACAATCAGCTGTCAGACTACAACATTGAAATTGCTCAAATTGTAAGATAGAATTTAGTATTTACCGGGCACTTTCTACTTCACTGAAGCTACTAGGCAAAGGACTCTCATCATCGGATGTATTTACATTCATGTTATATTTTAAATTAATAACTATCAACTGTAAACTAGCGGCTCACG
Organism: Mythimna separata; assembly: GCA_030763345.1. Lineage (NCBI taxonomy): Eukaryota > Metazoa > Arthropoda > Insecta > Lepidoptera > Noctuidae > Mythimna > Mythimna separata. The sequence continues at coordinate 4,127,748 of CM061193.1, forward strand.
GGCTCAGGCGGTTCTTGAACCATCACACGAACGGAATTTGAGAAGTTGAATGACTGAATGACAGAACGAACATCTTTGAATGAAGACAGAAAAATGTATAGACAATTCTAATGTTGCCATGGAGTATCAATCTGAAGAGGTTAATAACCTCATGAGTTTTATTTTCTGTCGATAACAAGTGCATGTATTATCTTATCTATTGTGATAAAATTATCAAAGATTTACTGTATCTCAATATTTTATAGAAAAGTGAGCAACGTAGCGGTTACCATAGACATTTAAGGTTTAAGTAGTATACATTTTGATAGTGAAAACAATGCTTTCGCAAATATAGATCACTGAAGGAACTTGCATACCCTACGAGATCACTTTATAACTCAGAATATTATTTATTTCTTTTCAAATTGAAACAAAGTTAACCAGCGAAAGTGACGTCCTTGAAAGTTCATTTTTAATTTTCTTCTCTGGTAACATTATTTTTTGTTTACAAATCTAAACCAATCAAAAATCGTGAGAGTAACGTTCTCCATCTGGATTGGTTAAGCGTAATCACTGGTTGACCAATCAACAGAGATTGCGATTTGCACGCCTTCTGTCATAGCGGAACAAAATCAAAACACAACACTAAAAGAAAACAAAGGCAGTCGAGAAAGGTTGTTCTCTTTGTGAAAACTTGAAAATATCTCGATTATTTTCCGTTGAAAGTGCGATATTTCGTCGTGATAACTGTTTTATCGTGTAGTGAATTCGTTAAACGTGAAAATGACGACTCGAAAGCTGAATACCATCGAAGATCTGAGCGGTGAGTACATTTCGCACTCATAAATAAATAAAGAACCCGTGTCAACAAAACTTGTTTGGTTTGTGAAGAAACACGATTTACGCGTTTCTAATGGCTATATTTTCTGTTATGACTTTAAAATCTTCGATTTTTGTTGATAAACCATCGTAAAATCGATCTGCTAATTAAAACGCAGATTACAAATTTCCATATCCAATGTTTACGTTTTATAAATACGTTTCAAACTATCCAATATGGCGTCAGGAGTTGAACTCCCGAGGTCAGTAAATTAATTTGCGTCATAAAATAATAACGCGTACGTGATATGAGTTGTGATTAACCGGCGTTACATATAGTCACAGCGTCTTGAAGAGAATCTGTTGCAAGACGCGACTTCCGTATATGGTCGCGTTATACCTGTAGGTTCAACTGTTCGAGCAATCTCCTCGATATTATAGCAGCCTGGTACTTTTACCTATTGACTGCACACTGATTTTGTTTATTTTCAACCTTATTTGTTTATGTTTACGCTATCTTTTTGTGTCGTGGGCAGTGATAATGGATGAGGAACCGACTCTACGTCTTTGTTTTTTTTCATGATTAGGTAAATAGAAATTGATTGTATGGATGACCTATGTCTGCCATTTCTTCGAAAACAACATAATACGTGATGCATAATTAATGTGTCCAGTTTTCAAGGTCATCAGTACAAAGAATGTCGTGATTTCGAACGCTTTTATCTTTCTATCTAGGTTCTATAGGAATCCGATTCGTTCAATACGAATATTCAGCCTAGGTAGGGTAGGGTACCATAGGTTGGTAGGACAATAATAGGTACTTACCCATTTGTTGCTTGAATAGTTGGAGAAGGCGACTGAAATAAAAATGCTAGAAAGAAGGTAGTATACAGAAATATGGCTGGTAGCATAAATTGACCACATAAGTTGGAGTAGAAGTCTTTTTTAACCACGGCCTTGGAGGACAAACTAGGGTATGGTAGGGTAGTGGATAGGTTGTGCCAGCAAGTCTTACACTCCCTCCCTCTTATTAGTGCTTTAATAAGTCAGTGTTAAATATCGTCTTTTCTTAAATTTCGCTAAAATATCCAGTTCTTTGTCAGTCTTATAATAGTCTTATTAGCCCCGACAAATACATATAGCTCTAGCTTGAAGATCCACCCTTTTTTTTGAGCTGGGAAATCATCAACTAAAAAAAGGTTTAAAAAAAATAAATGCCAATAACAGTTTTTAACAGCAATAACAACAGCAAATTGCATTTTTTTAACATTTTTTTTTTTAATGAATTTTCAAGCGCAAAAATTCGCAGAGCCTAACTTCAGACTCGCCAAGATGCAACGGCCGCACTTTATTTACTGACTAGCTGTCCCCTGCGGTTTCATCCGCATTTTTCGTTACTGCTCCGCTCCCGTGGATCGTAGCGTGATGGTATATAGCCTATAGCATTCCTCGATAAATGGGCTATCTAACACTGAAATAATTTTTCAAATCGGACCAGTAGTTCCAGAGATTACCCCCTACATACAAACTTACAAACCTACAAACTTACAAATTTTACCTCTTTATAATATTAGTATAGAATACGCCCCACCCGTGTTCCTACAGTTGCCCTTTTCGTTCTAGGGTCACGGTAACATGAGCCCCTCCCTCTTCATATCTACTTTACATATGTATTTACATAGGTAGATATAATTTCTCAGTGACTCGTATCTTCATATGAAAACAAAAACACGATAAATGAGTCATAAGTTTCTTCGCAGTACAAAACGCATATTTTATTCTACGCATTTGTGTAGGTACTGTAATCTTTAGTATCGTATGATCAGTGTTATTAAACATTGTTTTCGATACGTTTCTTGAAAATTTAGAAAGGAAAATTGCGGTTTACTTTGCATGCGTAAACGTTCTGTGATGCCTTTTGCTCATTTGCGTAATGAGAAAATACTTAAGTATGAAGAAAACTGTATAATTAATGTATGTATATGTACACTTTGTTCGGCTTCCAGTGATAAGTGGATACAATAGAAAACCACAAGAGTTTATTTAAAGTTACCAAAAAAAGACACATAGTTTTGGGCACTATTTTGTAAATAAATAAATACCTAGTTTCATTCACACTGACAACATTTTGTCTTCGAACGCAACCATGTAGGTAATATCGATTACCACGTCGCAACCACAAGCAAGGAAGTGGACCTCAGTAGGCTTCGACCCTTCTTAGGCCCCTACGGTTTTGCTGACATCTTTGAGGCGCGTGTGATACACTACGCGCCGTCGTAGATTTGGGTTCGGTCCGGTCATATCTCGTCGTTCGCAAGCCATAATACGGTGGCTGATGCGGTAAACAGAAAGTAAACCCGAAGGTAAAGAAGGTACAGGACTGGGATTTAGTCAGTAAGTGTTTGACACGTCCTCCCACTCGACCCAGAACGGAAGAACTCATTCTGACGATTTCTCACCAAAAAAAACTTCTCTATAAATATAATTGGATTATCTTCCAAATGGGTGTCAATAACACTGCAAATAAGGAAGTCAGTCCTTATCTACAAAATGCGTTGATAAGGAAAGTGTAGTAATGCCTTTGTATTGTATTGATCCTGCCTGATAAGATTATACTGAAGAAGCGCAGATACTCTTCGTAGGAGGCCACGCTTGATTTTGCGGAAGAAATGACCAGGTTTCACCATTGTGGGGACTGCTCAGAGGATACGATGGAGGTGTGCCCCGCTTGGGCGGCACACTGCTGTGTTCTCGTGAGGGCAATCGGCAGCGACTTCTCACGCCGGGCCCTGGTACATGGTCCGGAGAGGAGGAGTGGTTGGAGGTAGTCTCCTTCTGCGAAGCAGTGATGCTAGCAAAGGAGGAGGTGGCCGCAAGCGCGAGAGACTTGGCTGTCACGCCTCCTCCACCGATATTCCGATCCCGATCTATTCGAACTATCGTAGACTCGGGCTTGCGGACGGCGTGCGATAGGTAGCTTGCCGTCCAGCAGTCCGGTAATCATCTGCAACGAGCCCAAGTCGCGTTGGGTTTGATCCGGATGATTGGACGACGGTTCCACGCGCAACTAAAAGAGATGTCAGCAAAACTGTTGGGGCCCATCAGGGTCGAAGCCTCTGGGGCCATAGCCTCTGGGGCCATAGGTTGGCTTCTGAAAGGAAAACCTGGTGTCCTGGAACGAAGGCAAAGAAGGAACAAAGTAGTGGGTTTTAAAGTCCGTTAAAGTCTGACAGGAAAATTCATTCTGATGACTTTCCATCCAAAACAAAAAGCCAGAAACTTTTCTCAAAAAAACGAATCAATACTAACCGTTGCTATCCCACCAATTGTCAAGAATGTGACCTCCGACCACATTACATTGACTTTTCATCGACCTCCTGCAAACTGGATGACATCACGTCCATAAACGGATCCATCTTTCAATCAGTACGGGGCACGGGCGGTCCAATTGTCGTTCATAGACCCTGTGCGATAAATATAGTTTGTGGAGGCAGATTGAAAAATTGCGGGCTATTCTTGTACCGAGATGATCAGAGACCAGTGTTGAATGGCACTCGGTGGTACTTAGCCTTATAACAGTTCTCTTTTGTAGCTGCAATAGTGTAAGAACTAGCTCATGGATTTTGGTTAAAAATGGTTTATTTTAGGCGTAGGCTCGCGTTTGACTACAATCTCACCTGACGGTAAGCGATGATGTGGCTGACAGTTGACCACGCTGATCTAGAAGTAACCTATTCACTCTTTATTTAAAGATCCTCTAAGTTGTAGCTGTCAGGAACCACATAATCGGCGGCTCTTTAGCTGTACGCACTATTAATATGTTCCTAAAACGCTTCGTGCGTATGAGTGGACTGTCCACCATGTACCGATGCCCCACCGCCGTACGTCTACTAGTCCGATGCTGGAACGGAATTTGTAGTTTGAAAATCCAGCATTTAGTTCTCTACCATACATATAATAAACTCAGCAGCCAGACTAGACAGTAGGCAGTATAACCAGTCCTACCACACGACCGTGGACTACATAGCATAGCAACGCAGTAATCAGACGACTATTGTGCGACTACCCACTTATACACTATTGTCTTAAGTGCCTTAACGCGACCAGTCTATCTTGAACGAGAGCCCCCTTTGTTATGTTACATCATGCCTATATGCCTCTGAATGTTTGAGCAGAAGGTGCCCGCGTGATCCTGTTCCTAAGTGATAGATACTATAAGGATTCGGTTTTATCCTTTTGTCGTATGGAACCTTAATAACTACAAAGGTTAAGGCCCCCCGCCTTAGCCATTACCATCGCACAAACCGTCGTACGGCGAGTATTCACCCTTACGTTGTTGAAACCTCTACGGTCCGGATAAGCGTTTCACCTCGTCGTTTATACCACGTACATCGAAGTACTAGAACAATTTGTCTGCTGCAGTTTTCTCGTTCGATTATAATTTGGGTGTCTTCAAGGCTAGAGTGAATAGGCTCTTAATAAACTAATGCGCCTCACTCCGATTGCGTCACTGCTTGCCATCAGGTGGGATCGCAGTCAAGCACTAGTTTATAACAATAAAAAAAGTTTGATCACGTGATCAACCAAAAAACGTATGGCTTGACTTGATAACTTCTCAATAAAAATCAAAACAAAAGGATTAAAACTATAGAAAACAAGTAAAAATCTAACGCACGATACAAACGGTGACATAATCGGGCGATAAGCATTAGTTATAAATACAAGGCCGCACAGTATCACTGATAAACACTGGTTAAATGTTTATTTTTTAGTTCAACTGGTTTCCCTGATTTTTTTTGTTGCAATAAAACTGTAATACTGTATGCAAATGATCAGCAAAGCTGATGACTTACTCGTATAATAATCCTTCCGACTGAATTTTGATCATGGTGGTCAATCTATTGAGATTAGCCTAGTATGCAGGAATACATACAAACCCCTGCTGCGGTTGTGCATTTATGATATATAGCCTATAGCCTTTCTCGATAAATGGGCTATCTAACACTGAAATAATTTTTCTAATCGGACTAGTAGTTCCTAAGATTAGCGCGTTCAAACAAACTCTTCAGCTTACAATTATTAGTATAGATTTTATTATCATGAGCCTGTTGTGTCCCACTGCAGGGCAAAGGCCTCCATTTAATTTTTTCACTCTTTTCTGTTCGTGGCCAATTCAGGCCAATCCTTTAAGTATGAGTCCCAATCGTCACGCCATCTCCTTCTGGACCTACCGCGTCGCCGGCTCCTGCTGTTCGGGATCCAATCAGTGGTTGCCTTCGTCCAATTTCTTGATGTTTAATTCTCAGGAAATCACATCGGACTTGTTAAGCCCCTTTTATGCCAATTATCATCGTCTTCCTGCCCTTGTCCCGTTTTATTTGGGTCGGCGCAACACGTTTTTTTCTTCCATTCTGTCCTCGCACTCGTCCCGCTATCACTCAATCCCTTTTCTTCCATATCACTTCTCACACAATCCATCCATCTTTTCTTTAGCCTCCCTCCCTTTCCATCCATCTACTTGTAAACTTAGAACTCTTTTAGTAACATGCGTTTTATCTCTCTTCTTTACAAGTGCCTTATCATTTATGCCAATTATAATAGTTTTAATTAATACCAGTATTTAGTCATAGCAGGTCTTCTGACGTAGATAGCTTATCTTATCGATATTAAAAACAAAGAATCAGCTGATTCCTTACCACATGTTTCTTATCAGCGCGTAAGACCTCGAATGGTTACAAGGAAAATATTGTATTTTAATTTCTTGCTTAGTTTTGTTAAGCAACGCTTGCCAAGGTTGGTCTGTGGATGGGTGACCTTAACATCACCCAAGTTAGTTGGAAAAAGGTTAGGGAGATGATGAGTAGTAAAGGTTTCCCTTTTCTTCTTCACAACGACTCTGTCTTGCTCGATCTCTGGTCATCCTTGTCTAGTAAACGAGATCAGATCGTCATGTTTTCCTATCCTGTATCTAGCAACCGTTCAGTGAGTGACTATCTTCGCCCATCTCACTATCTTCGGTCTGTGCACTCCCACCTCAGCTTGGCTGATTTTTCCTCGGATGTTGAAGAAAAACTACTTGACTTATATATAGCGCAGGGCTGTTTCTCCTGCCGAATTGTTTGCAGGAGGTACTGCGGCCCTGGTACGCAAAATGCAATTGGACGAACACAGGTGGATTTTAGTCAGTAAAAGTCTGACGCTCCCCATCGATCCAATCAAATCAAAGCCGAAAGTAAATTTTCTTTCAAACGTAAAATCCGGAACTACTACTTGAAGTCCTCTCAAACTTAGTTTGGTCGTCGTCATAATTGTTCTATCTAATTTAAGTTCTCTTATTTTTGTTGACTTAGTATATATCATAGTATTTATTAGTTTATAATATCAGCATATATACATATTTTATAATTATAAACACACTTTATCGATAAAACATCTATTTCAATTATCACTTATTTATTTATTGTGCAGACCTACAAGTGTTTTCTTGTTAACCCTAAGGTTGACTGGTAGAGAATGCCCTGATGCATTAAGTCAGCCTATGTACCACCACTGTATATGAAGCTTAAATAAATAAAACAAAACTGGAGGAATTATTTTAATGATTGAACCCAAAGAAAGGTGATGAAACCAATTCGCCTAGCACCTTCGGTTGTTAATTTAGTGATCAACTATGTGCACCGTAGATTAGGACGTTCAGGAAGCACAGGACAATGAGTTTTGGATATCGTATGATTAAATATGATACACATGATGAAGCAGTTATCTTTATATAGGTCATGATACTCAGAACGTATGCGTAATGCTCCCGAAATGACTGCAGGTGGCACCACCTGTAATACTCGGAAATTCTCAGTACGACGTATGACGTAAATGCTTGTTTACTGCCAAAGATATTCGTTTACAAAGAGGTGGTTGACCAAGTAACGTGAAGATAGATGGGAAATAGTATTTAGTGCACTAATTAGTGGTGTGGTGATGGTTGAGGAGGTGTTGAATGAAGTGGCGTTCTGTTACACGGCGTCCTGGGCGATTCTACGTGAATGTGGTTACGAAGCGATTCGGTACTGTTCACGTGAATTCAACGCGATATGTCGGCTTTGTTCTACGGCTAAGTATTTATTCGTGTACTTTTTAGTGATACATTAGTCTTACAGTTAATTTATGCGTGTGCAGAAAGCGCTTCAGCCGCCATTTATTTAAAAACAAGTCATCGCACCGCAAGAAGTCGCGCAAAATCAAACCATCTATCGCGTCCACTATCTATCTATCGCGGATGGTTTCCGTACTTAGTCCCTAGCGGACTGTTGTGCTTGAATTGCGGCTGATTCGCTTCGCTGGTTCCTGCATCGCACCCACGTGTGAATGGTCACGTAGGCCAGTCGCGCCGCATCGCATGGCGTTGAATCGCTTATACATATAGGATACCACGTATCTCTGTACATTTTGAAAAGCGTTATCATCGAAAAAATTCTAGTTGTGGTGCGTGTGTATAAAGCCTTTGAAGAACAGCATCCTTAGACAAGTTGACAATCTATAACCGGTGACGCTACAAGAATGCGTCTTCTCAACGATCATCACTGCATTTTGCTGCTTTGCTGATTGCATCACTGCTTACCATCAGGTGAAATTGTAGTCAAGCACTAGTTTATGGTATACTGGCTATCCCCTGCGGTTTCACCCGCATTTTTCGTTACTGCTCCGCTCCCATGGGTCGTAGCGTGACGGTATATAGCCTATAGCATTCCTCAATAAATGGGCTATCTAACACTGAAAGAATTTTTCAAATCGGACAGTAGTTCCAGAGATTACCCCCTACATACAAACTTTCAAATTTTATCTCTTTATAATATTAGTATAGATAAAAAAAAGTCGCGTGGTTAGACCAAACTAATAGAAAATTCATAGCAAAGTTCACATCTTTCAAAATGTAGAAAGAAATGTAATAAGTTTATGCAATGTTTATCCTTACATCCTGTAGTTTTATGGTGTAAATGGTAGCCAAGTTAGTATTTTGACAAGTGCTAACGCCGAGGCGTTGCCGATTTTCGATAGAGATTCGATACGAAACGGTCGAAATCAGCTAGGCTTGGCCTGCTGGATTAGCAACGCTTGGCGGCAGAAACACTAGTCATTGATGGTTACAAATTGATATTTTAATTAATCGTCATAACATGTTTACTGCGTTTTTGGCAAACCATCTATTTCGGATCGTGAGCAATAATATCAATATCTGAACATGACTTGCAGCTTTGATATTGTATAGCTATTTGCTGTGTCTTTTCCTGATGATTTTCATTGAAATTCGAAATCAATACAACTTCTAAATAAATCTATGTAGCTTTTGATATTTTATTTACTGACCAGCACTTTTTCAGTAACTTCATTCGCGAAAATTGTTTTATAAAAAAATTTATACACATGAAATTGAAATTTGTGGGTTTTGAAAAAAAAAAACTAATAAAGAGAGTAGTTATTATTGGTTTTGATTAAGAACTGTGACTTGAAAGTGTCGAAATATACATTTTTAGGCTTCCGTACCTCAAAAGGAAAATCTGATGGTTTTAATTTGAACTTGATACCTCCACGCGTTCTCGAGATAAAGGGTCTTCACAGTCAAACATACGGAGCGCAAAGTGTTCCGATAAGGGTTCCGTTTTTTCCTTTTGAGGTACAGAATTTTTTTTTAGGTTTTCTTGTGGTTTATGCATCTTCAGAATGACTTGGCTCCCGCTCTTGGATGGAGCGGTAGAACGTGTCAGACTTCCGCTCGTGGGTGGAGCGGGAGGCCGTGTCAGACTTTTACAGTTTTGTGACTAAAACAGACTCCATTATTCCTTTTTAGCCTTCGTGCCAGGGTCCCGGGTTTTCGTTTCAGAGGCCAACCCATAGCCCCAGAGGTTTCGACCCTTCTAGCGCCTTTATAAAAATGCACTTTCGTTTTCTCTTGGCATACAGACGAATGGCTTATTCGTCAGTACATATAACCAAGATTGGAAGTCTGCCAGTTCGTATTTGTATGCAAATAAACTATAAACAATACGAGCCGATGAACTGTCGACTTCCGTGCCCATCCCATGGTACTCGTACTTAACGATTCTTATTATCGATAGGCTTACGTTTGACCACTATCTCACCTGATGGTAAGGGATGATGTGGTCGACGATGGAGCACACTTGCTTAGAAGTGCCCTCTTCATTCTCGACTTAACCTATCACATACCCGCATAACGAGACACGATAGTAAACTATTGTTTTACTATTGTGTCTCGTTTCGCGGGTATCTAAGTAATTAAAGACCCCTTTTTTTTTAAGGTAGGGCATCATTAGAATTACTTCTCCCGTTCGGAACGGGAGGGTATGTCAGTCACTTTTACTCACTAAACGGGGTGGGGACTCCGTTCCTTCTTTGCCTTCGTTCCAGGGTTCCGGGTTTTCCTTTCAGAGACCAACCCATGGCCCTGCTGTGGACCCCTATAGTTTGCTGACATAACTTTGAGGCGCGCATGGAACAGTGCGCGCCCTTGACGACTTGGGCTCGGTCCGGATTATTATCGGACTGCCTAGCTGTTCTGTGCCTGACTGTTCTAGCTATCAGGAAATACAGAAGCCGCCGGGGTATTGCACTCCTTAGTTGTCCAAACAATTGATGTATTCCCAAAACGCTTGGTGCGTATGGGAGAGATGCTTTTTTATCGTAGATAGGTTTGAACTTGACCGCTATCTCACCTGATGGAAAGTGACGATGCGGCCGACGATGGAGCGCGCTTACCTAGAAGTAACCTATTCACTCTTGACTTAAAGATTCCTGGGTTTTAGCTATCAGGAAACACACTCCGGCAGGGTATTCCACTCCTTGGCTGTACGTACAATAAATGTATTCCCAAAACGTTTTGTGCGTATAGGAGGGATGTCTACCATATACCGGTTTTTCGCCTTCAGAAAATTATTTTCTGTTAGTTAATTATTTCTATGTGGTTGACACAAAACGGATGCTTTACAAGGTACGAGTTATCACTAACTGTACTAGATAAGGCAGTACGTGATCTAATACATGCGGAGTTACATGGACTGATAGGAGACCGTTGACCTACATATTTACTTTGTTTGTGTAGGACTTATTAGTATGCGGGATGATGCGCAGCTGATGTAGCTCCCGGGGCCTCAACTTTGGGGCCCTAAACTTGATTAACAACCCTTTTATTTAACTGGCGAAAAATTGTCCCACCTGCGAAATTAATGTAACTCGTCTTAGTCGGTAAAATTCTTTCACTCCCTTCCATCCCACCTAGAGTTACAGAAGTTATTTGATGATTTCCCACGTAAAAAAGTGTTTTTCTCAGAGTTGTCAACTAGTTAACACCGGCCTCATCAAATTCACCCACCATGTGGGCCTAGTGCGGATTTCATGGTGTCTTCGTATTTTTGATTCCTGGACATGCCGGTTTCCGCACGAAGTTTTACTTCACCGTTTTGAGAGCATTGGTGATGTAATAAATTACACAAAGTAATGCGCCTGGGTAGAATCGTAAGTCGGAGCCTTTTTTTTTTTTAATTGCATAAGCTAGTGCTTGACTGCGATCCCACCTGATGGTAAGCAGTGATGCAATCTTAGATGGTGAGGCGCACAGAGCGCCTTTTCACAGAACCACCACTCCTCTCATCTCGGCGTGGTCAAAGCCTGCTGGGGCCCTGGGTTGAATGAAAGAGAGCCTCGGGACCTTGGAATGAAAGCAAAGAAGGAATAGGAGTGGATTTTAGTCAGTAGTAGTCTGACACGCCCTACCGCTCCGCCCAGAGCGGGAGATAAATTTCCCAACTAAAAAAAAAACACTGCTCTCATATAATAAAAAGTTTAATTGACGAAAAAACTTACCGTGTTGAGTGTTTTTAGAACCTATACGCAAAAAATATCACCGACTGTCGAAATTTCTCCTAGCGCACACAGACGACAGCCAACAAAGAACGAATTTCCAACATCTGTGCGATGAACTTTCTAAACCCTGCCACAATATACGTATCGGCCGCATCTACGTATCTAGAGGTCGCCCAAGGTCGTCTCCCAGACGTCTGCAGGTCATTGGACTATACAACCTTTTAGGTCTCAGACAAAGGAGATTGCAAGGGTCGAAGTAGTACGGAGTTTAGGAGTATGAGTAATTTTAATGGGTTCGTTGAAAGATGGAGTTACGTTTTGGTCGAGATAGATTTTTTATAGTTTTACCTATAATGTTGCACTGTAGGAATTTGGGGAGGCCTTTTCCCAGAATTGGGACAGTCATCATCTGCCTAACCTTTTCCCAACTATATTGGGGTCGGCTTTCAGTCAAGCCAGATTTAGCTGAATACCAGTATTTTACGAGGAGCGGCTGCCTACCAGACGTCCACAACCCATTAACAGGGACAGTAATGGTTAGAAAAATGTGTTATACCGCCGGGAAAATCTTTATAATATACATATGTACTAGCTTCCGCCCGCGACTTCATCCGCGTGGAATTAGTACTTTGGGCTAACGCTAACTTTGACTTAGGCTTTGCACATTGTGCGGGCAGGACTCGATCATTAATTTAACAAAAAATAATCGGGATAAAAGGTAGCCTATGTTCTTTTCCATGTCAAAGGCCATATGTATGCCAAATTTCATCCAAATCCGTTCAGCCGTTTTTGCGTGTTTAACCTATAAATACCCGCGAAACGAGACACAATAGTAAGACAATAACAGCGCGGTCCTATGAGACCGGTCGGGGATTCATGAATTAAGTAACAAACATCCACACTTTCACATTTATAATATTAGTTAGGTTAATTCTTCTGTACGTATGTTTGTCACCCAACTCCTCTTAAACGCCTTGACCGATTTGGATGAAATTTTGTGGGATGGTTTGAAAATACAATTGAACTCTGTAGGTGGCTCTGCAATCGGGTTTGCCATTTTATTTGTCTGCCAGGACCGCTAGTCTTCTATATAAATAAAAGACAAAGTCTTGAATCTACGTTTTTATATAGGTTTATGTTGTACACTAGATCCTGCCCTCGAATGTGATATCTCTCTGTCACTCAAAGGTTTGCTGGGAGAAAACTCATTGTTGAGTTAAGCTCGCCTTTGTACATGCATTGTCAAAATCACTGTACTTAAATATAAGTTTTTGGGTACAATAAAGAATTAAGACTCTATTATGCCAACAGTACTTTTAGCAAGTTTATGCTAAAAGCAGTGTTTGAAATGCAAAGTTAGCTGTAGTATTTTAAATGGCTTGTAAAACCAGGTTCTAAACTATTGATCAGCACGAACCCTGTGGTGTTCAGTAGATTTACAAGAGTTTGTCATGAAACACGCCTGTTGCAAGTTACAATATAGTACGACTACGTTCAAAACTGTTGAGACTAACTTTCTTATAAGATTGTTATTTAACGTGAAGAAATTTAAGTTTTTAACCGACTTCAAAAAGGAGGAGGTTTTATGTTCGGCTGTGTGTTATATTATTATTTATGTAGGTTCACCAATGTCTCGATTAATTGTAGACCGATTTTAGCAACGCAAAACCGAATCTATTTTATCCTTACGTTGTTCAAACCTCTACGGTCCGGACTAAGCGCTTCGCTTCGTCGTCGTTTATACCGCGTACATCGAAGGACTGGAACAATTTGCCTGCTGCGGTCTTCCCGTCCGTTTATAATTTAGGTGTCTTCGAGGCTAGAGTGAACAGGCTCTTAATAAACTAGTGCGCGTCACCATCAACGATTTCATTACTGCTTACCATCAGATGGAATCGTGGTCAAGCACTTGTTTATAAGAATAAATAACAAACACTCAGTACTTTTAGCAAGTTTATGCTAAAAAGGGTGTTTGAAATGCAAACAACTGTACCTAGTATTTTAAATGGCTTGTAAAACCAGGTTCTAAACTATTGATCAGCACGAACGCTGTGGCGTTCAGTAGATTTACAAGAGTTTGTCATGAAACCTGCCTGTTGCAAGCTGCAATTTTGTACTACAACGTTCAACTTTCTTATAAGACTATTATTTAAATTGAACAAAGTAAAGTTTTGCAAATTAATTTTCTAGACGAAGGGGTCATTATGATTTGATAGTATTTTTAACCGACTTCAAAAAAAGGAGGAGGTTCTCAATTCGACTGTATTTTTTTTTTTTTTTTTTATGTTTGTTACCTCATAACTTGCGACTGGGTGAACCGATTTTCATGATTCTTTTTTTATTTGAAAGCTGGTGCTTCCCGTGTGGTCCCATTGTCACCATTTCAATATCTGATGATGGGATCTTGAAGAAATCGAGGGAACTCTTCAATAAATAACAGCAGATTAACCGCGATTGTTGCTATAGCATATCTAAGCATTGTTTACGTTATCACACAACAAAATATCACGCCTGTACTCACTACAAAGATTATAAAAAATATTTCGGAAAAAATATAAATTTAAGGGCACTTCAACGTTTTACAAAAAAACGCAATTTTGAAACTAAAATAAACATAATTAGATTATTAGAGGAGCTCGTGGCTGGATAATAATAGCCGCACGGGTCGATCTACAAGGTCAAGCAACGCTTGCCAAGGTTAGTGTGTGGATGGGTGACCATCGTTTTTTTTTATGTTTGTTACCTCATAACTTGCGACTGGGTGAACCGATTTTCATGATTTTTTTTTATTTGAAAGCTGGTGCTTCCCGTGTGGTACCATTGTCACCATTTCAATATCTGATGATGGGATCTTGAAGAAATCGAGGGAACTCTTCAATAAATAACAGCAGATTATCCGCGATTGTTGCTATAGCATATCTAAACATTGTTTACGCTATCACACAACAAAATATCACGCCTGTACTCACTACAAAGATTATAAAAAATATTTCGGAAAAAATATATATTTAAGGGCACTTCAACGTTTTACAAAAAAACGCAATTTTGAAACTAAAATAAACATAATTAGATTATTAGAGGAGCTCGTGGCTGGATAATAATAGCCGCACGGGTCGATCTTCAAGGTCAAGCAACGCTTGCCAAGGTTAGTGTGTGGATGGGTGACCATCGTAACATACCGAGTTTCCTTCGTGCCTCGCAAAGCACGCTAAGCCGTAGGTCCTGGCTGTCATTTTGTAGATCTTTGGCGGTCGTTACTGATAGTCAGAAGCCAGTAAATCTGACTCCAGTCTTGCCATGAAGTACCGTGTTATCCCAGTTAATGGGTTGTGGAGGTCTGGTTGGCAGCCGCTCCTCGTAAAATACTGGTATTTAGCTAAATCTGGCTTGACTGGAAGCCGACCCCAATATAGTTGGGAAAAGTCTAGGCAGATGATGATGAGATGTTTGTTCTGATGAGATACTCGGTTATATGAACAAAACTCTTCAAATTTCATGCGTCCTAATTACGTTAGCTGATCCGTGGTCGCGGTAATGTCCCTGGGTAACCGTGACTCTGGAACGTAAAGGGCTATTGAACGAACACTGTGGATGATTATGACAGTAGTACGACTGTCAGTGCAAGTTTGACAGTCCCTCCCGCTCTACCCAGGGTGGGAGGACTCATTGGATGATTTTGCCTCGTAAAAAAACATACTCAAATAAGTAATTAGTGTCCTTCATATTCACTAAAAATCAAGAAATAAAAAACAATTTTAACAAAAAAAACACCGACTTCAAAAAAATAATATTCCAAAACAAATTAATATGCACTAAAAAGTAAAAAAATAATTGCGATTTTTCTATAACTTAATAACTCAACTAACTTTACTAACTCAACACATACCTATGAATAACAAACAATTATCAAAATATTTTTAGAGTTCTCCTAAATAAAATGAAAATAAAAATATTAGACTACTTGAAAATCAATCAAATTATTACGATAACATTATAATGTAAATAGGTACAATTATTGTTATTTTTGGAGTCGGTGTCAGGTCAGCCAAGGAAACGCCAACAACCTAGCAATAATAATATGTATGAACGTACTAACGTTTAAGTACTACAACTGGTGTAAAACTGTAATGTTTTGTAGTGATAATAAATAACAAACCTATCTTAGTTGGCTGACACCGACTCCAAAAATAACAATAATTGTACCTATTTAGGTTTAAAGATATTTATTTCTCAAAAAAAGACAATGTCACTTACTTGAGAACATTATTTTTCTTAATCTAAATTAATATGGGTTCGTCACCACGAGTACATTAGTTATGGAAGCCCATCCAATGCATTCAGTCTTTAAGTAGATATTTGGTAACTGTGTTTGACATATTGTGCTAGTTCGTTCTTGAATGCATTGAATGAGCGTACACTTTTTATAATTGGGGGTATTTTATTATAGAACTGTGCTCCTTCAAATGCCAATATTTTTTTACCGAACTTAGTTCTTGTTTTTGGTAAGACCAGAAAACTAGCTCGGCGACTGCTACGTTGAGTTAATTCTTTTTCCTTTGTAAATAATAAATTAGTCTGTATAGTTTTATTGAGAGCCTTACGGATAAAAATACAAGTGTTGTAAATATATAACTGCCTAATGTTCATTATTTCAGTTTTTGCATACACGGTGCTTGTTGGCGACAAATATGGGAAACCAAAAATCATTTTCACTAATTTGTTTTGTGCAATTTGGAGATTAGCTAGCTTGGTTTTGGCCGCACTGCCCCAGACTTCAATTAGATATAGTAGGTGAGGTTTTACTAGGGCGTTATAAATAGTGTGACGCAACCTATGCGGAATACACCTTACTATATTTCGAAGAGATCCAAGTAGGGACGAGAGCTTTGTTTTTATATGATCTAAGTGACTATTCCACGATAGTGAGCTGTCTAATCTTAGGCCAAGATATTTTTCACACGTTTTTTGCTGTAATGGAACATTGTTAATGTGTAAAGGTTTATGTGGAGGTATTATTTTATTTTTTGCTTTAAATAACATATAGCATGTTTTGGATATATTTATCGTTAACAAGTTGAACTGAAACCATGAAAAAAGGGTATTTAAATCTTCTTGAGCTTGGGAAACTAGATCATGAATGGACGATCCGAAATAAAATAAGCAAGTATCATCTGCATATAAGGTAAGGTGACCATTTAGTTTAAGTTCTTGTATATTGTTAATGTATATTAAGAAAAGCAGAGGACCCAGGATAGATCCTTGGGGAACTCCACAAGTTATTGGCAAAGGGTCACTTTGATTATTGTTATCTATTTTGACTTGCTGTGTTCTGTTTTTTAGATAGGATTTAAACATATTTAAGGCATTGCCAGTAATATTGATTTTTTCTAGTTTTTTAAGTAGCAATTTGTGACTAACAGTGTCGAATGCTTTTTTAAGGTCGATGAAGATACCTAGGATTATATTTTTACTATCTATGTTTTGCTTAATTTTGTTCACTAGGTCAACTGTTGCTGTAAGTGTGCTGCTTTTCGATCTAAACCCATATTGTCGATCTGAGAGAAAGTTAAAAGAAGTTAAATGTTTATCTAATCTACTGTGTAAAATTTTTTCTAGTATTTTTGACAATACAGGTAACACTGAGATTGGCCGGTAGTTGCCTGGATCCGTTTTTGATCCCGATTTGTGAATGGGAGTTACCTTTGCTATTTTCAGAGTGTCAGGAAAGTTGCCATCACTCAGCAGTTTGTTAAAGCATTTGCTCAGGTGGTCCGCTATTCTATTGTTTATACATTTTATTGCTTTAGTGCTAATACCATCCAATCCAGTACTGCAATTAGGGTCGAGATTTGAAATAAGTTTTGCAATTTCAGAAGCAGAACACGGATCTAAATCGGAAAGCACTGGTGTATTTTCAGAAGGAGTTATTGGTAATGCACGGGTATGATTATCATGAAAAGATCTAGGTATTTCTTTTGCTAAAAGAGGGCCTATCGTGGCAAAGTACTCGTTAAAAATCCGGCAAATATCTTTTGGGTCTTTAATATGTTTTGAATCTACAGTTAGTTTTGAAGGGGCACAATTCTGTTTAATTTTATTAGTTGCTAAAATATTCACTAAATTCCACATTTTCTTTGGTTTATTAATACAACCGTTGAATTTTTTAAAGTAGTAACTATTTTTTGTATCTTGCATAAGTTTGGCTACATTTTTTCTTTTCATAATAAATTCTGCTTCCAGGTTGGTGTCATTAGGGTTTTTCTTAAATTCTGTCCATAGAGTGTTTCTCTCATTGATTTGATCGATTATGTTTTTGTTTATCCAGTCCTTTTGCGGTAAATTTTGAATTTTGGTTTTTGTCTTTTTACTTTTTCCTATTAATGATTTTATTTTGTTTTCTATTAGTGAGTAGCTATCACCTAATTCTTCAAGGTTGGTACTTTCTACACTATCATATAGTTTTGTAAAATCAATTGCTTCGTGTTGGGTCTTTATTTGTCCCGGGGATTTAGTTTTCTTAAGTTCAACATATATTTGTTTGTGGTCAGACATTGAAGAGTCCACTATTGCCATGTGAAAGTGGTCGTCCTTTAGGTTAGAGCTGACATGATCCAGGATAGACTTTCTTGTGTTTGATTCTCTTGTGCAATATTTCTTACTGACCTTGTTTAGTAATGTATATCCAGTTCCCCTCATAAGATCGGTATATTGTTTACTCTTTCTGTCTTTACTCAACAAGTCTATATTGAAATCCCCGAACACAATTGCCCTCCTTCTTTTTTGGAGTTGCGACTCATATACCTCAAGGAAGTTTGCGTAGTTAGTATCGCCTGGGTTGTATACGACACCAACTTCTAGTGCATATCTGTCCAGTTGTATCCATAGATAATTGTTTCCTCCTGTGTAATTGGATTCCGTTAAGCTGTGTTTAATGTCGTTATGGACGTATGCTGAAACTCCACCTCCTCTTGAATCAGTTCTGTAGCTGTAGTAGTGGGTGTAATTATTTATTTGCAGTTCTAGGGCTTGCGCTTCTGTTCTAATCCAAGTTTCAGTTAGCAAAATAACATGTACCGTATTCGGTAATGAGTGTAGTATACACTTTAGCTCATCAAATTTACCCTTTTTGCGTATGCTTCTAGCATTTAGGTAGAAAAATCTTAGGCGTGATTTATTAGTCGTTATAGCATGGTAATTGTTCGTTTTTTGATAGGTGTTACTAATTGGTGTCCAAATGGTTTCGTTTAATATTTGTCGTTTTTTGCGGCGGTTTTTATTATTGTAGGTGTGCCGTTAATATATTTTATTGTAAGTTCATTTTCTCCACCACTTTGACGTCGTGTCAGTTCTTCTTTCAGATTTTGTAGATATTTTTGCTGAGCTGGAGTTTGGTCTGAATATATTTTTATATTTTCAGGCAATTTCATTTTATTGCGTAGTATATGTTTAGGGGGTGCTGAAGTCTCGTAACATACTTTGATACGGCGGTTTTTTCCCGGTGTGTATTTACCTATTCTGAATATTTTGATTGGTTTTGGAAGATCATGACTCACCAAATAGGTAATTCGCAAAATATCGGCTTCGTCTTGCGAGATTCTTTCTACAGTGCTAGCGGCTGACTGTTCTGGCAGACCCACAACAATAATATTTTTCTCTCTACTATTACGATCTGCTACCTCCCTAATTATATTTTCGTTCAAATGAAGCTGACTTTGAAAGTTGGTGGTTAAAGATTCATCTGTAGGTTTGAACATGTTAAATTTTGTCTCAAAGGATTTAATTTTATTTTCACCCATTGATAGCTGTTTTTCTAAGTGTGATACAGTGTTTTTTAATTCTTTGTGTTCTGTGATCATGCTAGATGTCGATGATTTAATCTCATTAATTTGTTTTGAATTTTCTCGGATTATACTTGCAGTTTGTTCATTACATGATTTTAATTCAGTAATCTCAGCTTTGACTTCTGCAATACTTTCCTGCATTTTAATCATAATCTGTTCATTAGATCCAACGTATTTTTCCAATAACGAACCAATACGAGACAATTCCGTTCGAATTTCTTTAATTTCGGTGGCGCATTCACATTCATATTTTCTTTTTCGGAAGGTCACTTGCTGATCAACTGCTAACGAGCTTAGTTTTGATAAATCCGGTTGCGATCCACCGCCCGAACCAGCGGCGCAGCCCCCAGTATGGCGCGGTGGCGATCTCTGTACGCTCATAATAACGTCTCAGCGACAGTAGTATGTAAACAACTTGAATTACTTGAATGATGAGGGTACGTGTACTTATCAGTTATCAAAGACGTCCCTGCGCCGAGCTCCGTACGCCGAGTCACTGTGTGAGCGAGTTAAAAAATAGCAACTGTACTACTCACGCGGGGGCGAGGAAACGCCTGCGCGGGCGCGCCTGTCCGTGGCTAGTTGGTCTTGCGGCTCCGGACACAGAGACTAAGTGACTTATGTAGCAATTTAATATTTTTGTAGTTTATATCTTGTTTTTGCGTAGGTATAATTTACATTTGAAGAGCACTTATTAAAATATTTTGAATAAAAATGAACACACGACTGCTCTAGGCGGCTGACGAACGCCGAAAAATTTATATATTATTTACATTATAATGTTATCGTAATAATTTGATTGATTTTCAAGTAGTCTAATATTTTTATTTTCATTTTATTTAGGAGAACTCTAAAAATATTTTGATAATTGTTTGTTATTCATAGGTATGTGTTGAGTTAGTAAAGTTAGTTGAGTTATTAAGTTATAGAAAAATCGCAATTATTTTTTTACTTTTTAGTGCATATTAATTTGTTTTGGAATATTATTTTTTTGAAGTCGGTGTTTTTTTTGTTAAAATTGTTTTTTATGGTTCGATATCTTGAAGCGATGCCAGTCTTGCCATGAACTACCGTGTTACCCCAGTTAATGGGTTGTGGAGGTCTGGTAGGCAGCCGCTCCTCGTAAAATGCTAGTATTCATCTAAATCCGGCTTGACTGGAAACCGACCCCAATATAGTTGGGAAAAGGCTAGGATGATGATGAATTCGATTAATCAGAGTAGAGTTAAAATGCAAACAACACTGTTTATGAGTGTTTACTCACATTCAAAAACATGCGAAGAAAAACAAGCTTGGGAAAAACTGCGCCAAAGTGAGACAAACACGCCACTGCGCAGATCTATCGCGCAGATCATGATAGTACACTTCACGGTGAGGCGGACGGCTGTTGTTGCATGTTGGTCTAGTAATTAGTGGCCCTGCTTGCTATCTCGGAGGTCGTAGGTTCGATTCCCTCCCAAGACAAATGCTTATGTGATGAGCACGATCATTTGTTCTGTGTCTCGGTGTAATTTATTCATACTCGTAGTATGTATGTATTTAGAAATATTAAAATATGATTAACAGTTGTCTAGAGTCTGTTTTTTATACCCTGAGACTAAATTGACACAGGTAACGTCAAACTTACTATTGGAATGATGCCAGTTCTTTTGTGTTGTTTTGTCATTTTAGTCTCTGGGTATAAAAAACAGACGGTAGTACTCATAGCACAAGCTCTGCTTAGTTTGGGACTAGATGGCGTTGTTTAAAAGTTGTGAACTAAAAAATAAAAAAGCTGAAATGTAAATAACACTAACAGATACCTTTTTTTTTTTGTTAGCCTGTTCTGTCCCACTCCTCCTCTCTCCTCTGTCCCAGGCCTCCCTCCACTCCTTCCATCTCTCGCGAGCTTGCGCTTCCTCTTGCCAGTTTTGGTGGAATCTATCCAATTCGTCCCGCCATCTCCTTCGTGGTCTGCCGCGACCCCGTCGCACTGTTTCAGGGCACCAACTTTGTGCTAGTTTGGCCCACAGTTTGTCGGGCATGCGGCAGACATGTCCTGCCCAGTCCCATTTTAGTTGGGCAGCCTTTAGAGCCACCTCGATGATTTTGGTTTTGGAGACATACTGACAACAGATACCTACTCGACGAAAAACTTGCATTGAAAAACAAGCTTGGGAAAAACTGCGGCGCCAAACACGCCACTGCGTAGATGTATTGCGCAGGTCGTGATAGCACACTTCACGTTGAGATGGATGTGTTGTTGTTGCGAAATATCTTAATTGGCGATACGCGCGGCCTTGGAGTGTTAACCGAAACACGTGGTGTGGGGCGATTCATTAGTTGAAGATAGATTACTTTTGACGATTACAAGAAGAAGAATTTACGCCCGTTTTCAATAACCTACCGCAGTTCATAGATAGATAGTTATCCCCGATAAACAGTAAGTTACTAGCTATCAATCCACAACTTTTGGTAGGAAATGCTAACCGTCGGTAGGTTATAGGAAAGCAAGTATAGGGCAAAAATAGATTTGTTTATCTTTAGTAGCTGCAACTGTAGATAGATAGCTTAAAGCCAAGGATACACTAGGGGACAAATGGAGCAACATGTTGCGGAACATGTTGCTCAACAACTACGTGGAACATGCATACTGACGCGGGACTCGTGCGCTCGCTCTCGAGGCGGGAGCAAGCAACATGCCCCGCGTCACGTACTATGTTGCGGGGCATGTTGCAGGACAATATGCAACGTCGCAGCGTCACGTAAATTTAGTGTTGCGCGTCGTGTTTCGGGACAAAATGTTCCCTAGTGTATCCCAGGCTTTATGAAAACGGGCGTTAGAAACTGTCTGGCTTGACATATCATGACATAGCCGAAACTATTGGGACTTTTTCTTCGTCGGTATCACTCTTGACAGAGTGGTCGTGGTCAACACTTCAGGTGTTGGTGGCAAGCTTCACAACACACCGCCACTCTTCTCTGATGGCCGCTTTCCTCCTGCCTTCGTGTAGTGATGATGAGCCATTTATTGCCGCTTTTATCTGGTCAGTCCACCTCATAGGCGATCTCCCTCGTGGTCTAGTACCCTCATTTTGCACAGAGCTTCGTTCTGTGATGTTTACAAAGCGTAAGAAAGGATGATCCTAAATTCAGGGTTTTTTTTATTGGAAGGTGAATCGTCAGAATGACTTCTCCCGCTCTTGAGCGGAGCGGGAGGGCGTGTCAGACTCTTATTGACTAAACCCCACCCCGTTCCTTCGTTGCCTTCGATCTGGGGGACACGGTGAGTACCTTTCGGATTTTCCGTGTTCCCCAGAGGCTTCGGCCCTACCGGGCTGACATCTCCTTGAGGCATGCGTGGAACAGAACGCGACCTTGACGACTAGGCTCGGTCCAGGTTATTACTAGACTGCCGGACGGCGTGCTATCCAGTGCTCGCCGTCCGCGATGAATTTAGGGATCATCTGATTTTCGGATCATCCTTTCTTATCTATCTATATATATAAAAATGAAACCCGTTTTCCGTTGTCACGACATAACATGAAAACGGCTTGACCGATTTGGCTGTTTTTTTTTAAATGTTCCTTGAAGTTCAATGATGGTTCTCAAGGAGAGAAAAAATTCTAAAAAAAAAAGTTAGGTAAAGTAGGGTAGGGTAGCGTAGGATATGTAGGGTAGTCATTTGACGGGAGCAAAGCCGCGGGTAAAAGCTAGTTCTTTCTAATTATTTTCAAAGGGGATAAAACGGGGCTCCAGAGTTTGTATAGACGCGTACTACTTTCACGCGAACTAGCAAATATACAGCTAGCAAAGGATTCCGATTTACTTTTTATTAGCTGATCGAATGCAACCTTGAGATGTTTACGTTACATTCACTCGGAATCTGCGCAGTATCGTATTTATTTGGTTTGCTTGCACTCGTTTTTCCCTAGCTTGTTTTCTTTGGCGCTTACTCTATCAGAACGTAGATTAGTATTTGGTATTTACTTTAGGACATGTTTAAGGTGAAGGAAAACATCGTGCGGAAACTGGCATGTCCTAGAACCAAAATTTTGAAGACATGTGACATCCACCAAACCGCACTGGGCCCGCGTGGTGGATTACGGCTCTCCTAGAGTGTAGGTTTCTAAAATACTGGTATTCAGCTAAATCCGGCTTGACTGGAAGCCGACCTCAATTTAGTTGTGAAAAGGCTAGGCAGATGATGAGACTCGCGTTTGACCATCATCTCACCTGATGGTAAGCGATGATGTGACCGACGCTGGAACACGCTCGCCTAGCTACCGTGGTGGTCCTGGAACCTTAAGGGAACTGAAAAACACAGGTGGGTTTTTGTCGGTAAAAGTTTTGACACGCCTTCTCGCTCCACTCTTAAGCGAGAAAGGTCATTTGATTTCTCGACTTTAAAAAAAAAGTTGTTTACGTGATTTAACGATAGAACGTGACGCGACAAGAGATTCTTCTCAATTATGTGTGTGTCGTAATCAGCAGTTACTTGCCTAGATTAACAATTACTATGTCATGTCTAGGTTTTTAATTGCTAGGAATGAGTTTGAGTGTTTTGTTGTTGTTGTTGAAAATGTTTCTTTTGTTGATAGTATCGCGTTTGACTACTCAATCTTGTTTGGGTTAATAGGTGGACACCAAAGAGAAATATCGTTTTAAGGATTTCAATAAAAACTTTATCATCCTTGTCTTTATATACCGGAAGGTGTGTTTAAGTAATATTACTTGAGACGTGTGCTCCTAACCAGGGCTAAACGAATACAGTAACTCTAATCATACTAGGGATTTCAGTCAAGTGTTGACACGGGGCACGGGAATAGCTTGGGTACCGAAATTTTTTATGCCGATACGGGAATACTTCGTATTTTTGATGGCACACCTATTGAATACAATATTTATTGGCTAGAAAGAGAAAGACCATAGTGTCTGCCCGGTCTCAATCGACGTACACACTTAAAATCACGGCACAGTATTTTTGAATCACGTCGGGGTCACCAATTTTGTGTGCATGTACTGTGGTGTCCTTGGGAGTGTGTACGGAGAGAAATTAAATCACTTTTTACTTGAACATGTGTTTACTTTGGAAACGAATTACATTACAGATTGTACTTATTGTTAAGCGCGTCTATAGGTGGTCGTTGTTACGGGCAGACTGGCCCAGGCGCTGCGCACCTCAAGGAACACAATATTGCTTGAGTCAGCGCCGCTACATGTTGAAGGAGGATAGATTTGTTTTTGTTATATCCAACAACTCTCTCACCCTGATCTATCTATTGCATTCTGGTTTCCGTACTTCGTACGGTCCGGACTAAGCGTTTTACGAGCTTCCCTTTCGGAATCCAATCCATAGCCCCAGACAAATCGGGATGGTGTTTCACTCACTCCCTAGCTTTACGTACAATGAAAATTTTCCCAAAACACAGAAATTACCAAAGAATAGCATTCAGGTTTTAGCTTAAAAAAACACCTGCTTAGTTTAGAAACTTAATAAATTAACATTCCTGCGTGCTACCCAAAATTACCAACCGAAAAAAGAACGATATCCGCCACCGTTTTGCCAAGTCTCGCTTCCGCAAAGGTCAACGCTCTTCGATATTTGATTTGTAAAATTCATTTTGTTTACAACCTTCGTCGCGTGCAGTCGTGTCGATGGCAGTTGAGATAAAAGTTTGAGTACTAACTTGATTGTTTTGTTTTGTACGTAAATATTTTTGTTTACCGTTCGCTTGGAGTATGTTTATGTATACTTTGGTGTTAGATAAGACAAGTATTATTTGCGAATGGATGTTGAAAGATTTTGTATGTAATGAGTAGGGTTGATAAGACAAAGTGTTTTTCAAAGTCTTATCACAGGAAGTAAAATCCTTTAAATTAGGAGACAATCATACTTCACAACCACACTTGGTAAAATGAGATTGTATTCGGTAATTCGGAACATTAGACAAAAAGGTCATAAGAAGAAGAAGAGAAGGAGCTCGTGGCTAGATAATAACAGCCGCACAGGTCGATCTTCAAGGTTAAGCAAAGCTTGCCTAGGTTGGTCTGTGGATGGGTGACCATCTTAACATAACGAGTTTCCTCCGTGCCTCGGAAAGCACGTTAAGCCGTTGGTCCCGGCTGTCATTTGGAGATCTTTGGCAGTCGTTACGGATAGTCAGAAGCCAGTAAATCTGACTCCAGTCTTGCCATGAAGTACCGTGTTACCCCAGTTAATGGGTTGTGGAGGTCTGGTAGGCAGCCGCTCCTCGTAAAATACTGGTATTCTGCTGAATCCGGCTTGACTGGAAGCCGACCCCAATATAGTTGGGAAAAGGCTAGGCAGATGATGAGACAAAAAGGTCATAAGAGTTTATAGTCTGAATGAACAATATCAGTTCTATCTCTAAGCTTGTTCCCAGTAAACAATCTAATTTAATATTAATTTAGATAAACAATACTTATGAGTATAATTTACAAGTCAATATTTATTACAATGGATCTCACATCTTTTTATGGTAGAAGAGCTGCGTTGCAAAAAGTATTCCCGATTCGGCACCAATAGGTATTTTGGATTGGGATTTTGTATTGCTTACTACTCCAATCCAAAATATCTATTGGTGGACAATCTAGGTGATAATCTAGGTGCCTAAACGGGAATACTTCCGTTGCGAGACTTTGTTTTATTATAAGCTGTATTTTTGATGGCATTCCGTTCTTGGGTTGTAGTTCGATCGAACGACTATAAAACTTGAACGATTTTTGACTTGTTTGATTTTACGTGAACCTCGGACGACAACCTCATGTGCTAAGTCGACTCGAGATATTTGATTGATTTCTCTCTCAGCTTTCACTAGGTTCTCGTCATGTGGAATGGTAGCATTGGTATCATTGAGCGCGCTAATCGGTCCGTCACCAACTCACCACTGTCCGTTTTATTGGCGACCATGTCTGTCAGTTATGAACATTTTAAATTTCGTTTATTCGTAGTGTTAATTTTTTTAAATATTAAGATACTAAAACATACTACCAAAAAAAACTTTTACAAAAGTACAACCGACTTCAATTAATGTAACAACTAAAAGGTGCTTTCGAATTTAAATTTTGTTTGCACTTTTTGTTGTCCTAAAATTATTTTTTTACGGCATAAAGAGTTTGAATTGTGGTATCCCTCAGGTTAATCAGAAAATGTGGTCCGATATCTCGGACTTAGGTACATAAAAAAATACATAGGTAATAAAAATAGAACCTCCTCGAGTAGTGGTTTCGGAAACAGGGTTCAAAATAGCGTAAATGTCGATGTGGTTGCGGTTAGGGATTGCAATTGCTGGATCCAGCGATGCGGATCCGCAAACGTATCAATTTCTATTGTTTAGTTTCGAATTGCATCCGTAATTGTTATATGTGATGACAACTGTGTAATGGCAACTGCCCAATAGATGATTTCGGGCTGTTCAAATCGCGCGGAGAACTTAGCTTGCGCGATGCAGGATTCTGTGACGTCAGTGGTCGCTACAAGGGTAAGTATATGTTATTTAATTTTAACGTTTGAATCCCCAACCGGTCCTATGAGACCGCGCTGTTATTGTTTTACTATTGTGTCTCGTTTCGCGGGTATCTGAGTAACTACGTTGTTTCTTTAGAAACGAAAGAAAATTAGTGAAAGGTTTTATAGATTATCGTATGAAGTTATTAAACAAATTACTTAATAAAAAAATCTTATAAAATAATGTCGTCTTTTTTGCATTCCACATTTTGCTGGATCCGCGCTGGATCCAGCTGGATTCAGGTCAATCCAGCAAGAATCCAGCTGGATTGAAAACGGCGCTGGATTGCAATCCCCAGTTGCGGTGTGTCAGTGTTTGCAGACAAATCGCTATGTCGCTGGTGTAGACAAAACGTGGTCTGTGCGAATGAAACTATTTATTTTTATAAACAATATTGGCCAGCTACGTGTTTCTACTGTGGTGTGGCTGTGGTACGTCTAAATAGATCCTTTATGTCATTCATATGTCATTGTATGACCACTATGTCAACAGATGATCACTAATGATCAGTGATAGTAGGGGAGCCCCAGAAGGGATTTCGGGATTTACTAAAGCGCGGCAGATTAATATACAGGGGGATACCTTGCACCCAGTTAAGTACCTCCACCAAATATGAGGCCCATATATAAAGCCGCCCGTGAAGGATACAGGATCAGATTAGTAAAAAAAAAATGACCCTCAGACATTCTCGAGCGCGTCAGATTAAGGTAGGGTGAGTTAATTACATCTTAAAATGTGTATATTCCACTAATCTGACAATTTGAGAGAGACGTAAAGAAAGGGGAGGGCAGCAAAGTTGTAAAAAAAAAACGTCATCTCGACATTCTCGAGCGTAGCTAATTTTTTTTTTATTTTGAAGGAAATAATACAAGAATAATGAAAAATATATAATCTGACGATTTCCGCAAGCCGAAATAACAAAAAATCGTTGATAAAGTTAAATGCGTGCAGTTGTGTGATGGCTACATTTCCTTCTCCGGTTTTCTAAAGAGTTCCCTCAAAATTAGATTTCGTGGGAATTTGAACTGATTCGGACCGTTAGATTTCGAGAAATTTTGAAAAATCTCAAAAAAATAAGTTTTATATTTTGAAAGTGGTTTTTTTTTATATAACTTTTAAACGGCTTTATCGATCAACTTCAAAAACGAATCCGCCTTTGAGCTTGAAAATCCACGTCGATCGCTACCAAGCTGGTCAAAATCGGTTGATTCGTTCGAGAGATATCGTGAACGAAAGAAACCCGAAAAAGTGATTTTTCGGGATTACTCCGAAATTTTTGGTTCGATAAATTAAAACTAGAAAATAACTTATGAGGATGATAAAACTGCGTTAAATGCCGCAAACCGCGTGAAAATTACTTGATCCGTTCAAAAGTTATTGCGATTTGAAGATTCCAAAAATAGTGTTCTATGAAACTTTTATCAGACTTTCGAGCTGGGAGAGCTCAAATATTATCTCTTTGAACTCAGCGAGCTCAAAATATCACATAAAATATATTTTGAGCTCAAAAATTATATAAGTACAATTTTAAGCGCCCAGGAATGGAATTAGCTGGAAGTTGCAGGGGTTTTTTTGTCAGATCAGGCGAATCCCTCTAGATAATCGTCAGATTATGAGACAGTACGTTTAGAACATAAAGATGAACCATATACATCTTAATCTGACGCGCTTGAGTATTTCAAAATGGCGAATTTTTTTTGCACTTTATGAAAGTGGCCACGAGTTTGCGTCCCATCGAAATGGTCAGATTAGTGAATGAGATCTTTTTTTTTGGTGCACTTAACACTCCCTTAGAAAATCTGACGCGCTCGATTAAATTATTTTTTTTTCCATTTTCAACCCTTCCATACAACCACCCCCATCATGCAAACGATCAGATTAACATACGTACATTATTAAAAATACGTAGGGCATTGATGCTATCAATATCTGACGCGCTCGAGGATGTCCATGCAACAGTTTTTTTTTACATATTTAAAAATCTATAGCCGCTTCCCCCACCGATGAAAAGGTATAATCATAGAACATTTTTTTCTTCTTATCATCTAAGCTTTGCAACCCAATAGGTCTCTATGACGCTCGAGTAAATCCCCATTTAGCATCGTGGCCTCCCCTACTATGATGATGTGTTCAAATGTTTCAAAGAAACATCTTTACAAGTTATGTCTTATTGTGGAATCACCTACGTTATGGCATGTTCTTTTGTCTGTTTATCAATACAATATTGTGTCGATACCTCATGTTGGTATTGTAAATAAGTATTGTTTAATAGTCGTGGTCCGTGTGTATTAGTTATGTGATGAAG
This sequence comes from Mythimna separata, assembly GCA_030763345.1. Taxonomy (NCBI): domain Eukaryota; kingdom Metazoa; phylum Arthropoda; class Insecta; order Lepidoptera; family Noctuidae; genus Mythimna; species Mythimna separata. The sequence continues at coordinate 4,157,075 of CM061193.1, forward strand.
TAATTGTTTTTAGGGTTCCGTACCTCAAAAGGAAAAAACGGAACCCTTATAGGATCACTTTGTTGTCCGTCTGTCCGTCCGTCTGTCAAGACCCTTTTTCTCAGGAACGCGTGGAGGTATGAAGCTGAAATTTATATCAATTACTCAGGTCTACTGTCCCTTGAAGCTGTGATAAAATCAAACTTCTAAGCCAACGCAATCAAAAGATACAGCCGTTTATGCCGCAAATGTTCGACACTTGCAAGGGAATCAAAACCTACAGGGTGCTTCCCGTGAACTCAGAATCTTGAAATTTGGTACGAAGCAACGTCTTATAGCATAGATAAAGGAAAAATTACGAAAACCATAAATTTATAGTTACATCACATAATATATATTTTTTTAATAATTTTAAACTTACTACCCATTTCCTCATAAACGCGTAAAGGTATTAAATTGAAATTCATACCAAATACTCAGGTCTATAATACCTTTAAGCTGTAACAAAATCAAACTTCTATGTCAACGCAATCAAAAGAAACAGCAATTTAAGCTGCATATTTTGAAACTCGCAAGTACTCGCAAGGGAATCAAAACCTAAAGGGTACTTCCAGTCGACCTAGAATCTTGAAATTTGGCACGAAGCTAGGTATTATAGCACTAACATAGGGAAAAGTCTGAAAACTGAAAATTTTCAGTCATGTCACCAGAAAAAAAAAGGAAAAGTCTTCAAGACTCGATTCGAGAATGAACTGTTTTCATAGGTCAGTTGGTACGGAACCCTCAGTGCGCGAGTCCGACTCGCACTTGCCCTGTTTTTCATACTTAGCCAAGTGGAGATTGTTTAGAAAGGATGAGCTCGTGGCTAGATAATAACAGCCGCACGGGTCGATCTTTAATGTTAAGCAACGCTTGCCAAGGTTGGTCTGTGGATGGGTGACCATCTTAACATACCAAGTTTCCTCCGTGCCTCGGAAAGCACGTTAAGCCGTAGGTCCCGGCTGTCATTTGTAGCTCTTTGGCAGTCGTTACGGATTGTCAGAAGCCAGTAAATCTGACTCCAGTCTTGCCATGAAGTACCGTGTTACCCCAGTTAATGGGTTGTGGAGGTCTGGTAGGCAGCCCGCTCCTCGTAAAATACTGGTATTCAGCTAAATCCGGCTTGACTGGAAGCCGACCCCAATATAGTTGGGAAAAGGCTAGGTAGATGATGATGTCGTGTTAGTATTGTCAATAAGTATTGTTTGATAGTCGTGGCCCGTGAGCTAAGTTATGTGATGAAGCCATTGTTTTTCATACTTGGCGAAGTGGAAATTGTTTGTTTATTGTTTAGAATGTAGTTGAAAGAGGGATGTACACGTGTAGAACCTACTATACAATTTTATTTTATATGTAGATAGGTTTGCGCTTGACCGTCATCTCACCTGATTAGGGTTGCCAGATCTTCAAATCGAAAAGCCGGACGAACCAAACAGTAATTTGCCGGAGATTAAATTTATTTGAGTTTTTTTTTATGCCATTCCGAAAATGTTGCTATTTACATTCTAATGAAATAACAAGTCATTGTTGGTCTGCAAGCGCTTGTAATTGCACGAACACATGACAAATCTATAAAAATGGTCAAATTTAAAAAAAAACCGGACAAGTCGTACTGCGCCTAATTTGGCCGGACACAACTAAAAAGCCTGACCGTGTCCGGCTTTATCCGGACACCTGGCAACGCTACGTAGAATTCTTTTTATTTAAATCTCTGATAGGTTTGCGCTTGACCGCCTTCTCACCTGATGGAAAGCGAAGATGCGGTCGACGATAGAGCGCGCTTACCTAGAAGTAACCTAATATTCACTCTCGACTAACGCCCGTTTTCAATGAGCTATCTATCTACAGCTGCAGCTACTAAAGATAAACAAATCTATCCTTTGGCCCTTACTTGCTTTCCTGTAACGTTGTGGATGGATAGATAGAATCTTACTGTTTATCGGGGATAGCTATCTATCTATGAACTGCGGTCGGATATTGAAAACGGGCGTTAGAGATACCTTTGAAATCACTTTCTTAGACAGACAGATAAAATCAATTTCGTATTTACAATACCCATTAATATGCGTCTACGAATACTCACAAACCGTCGTCGAAAGTTTTTAACGTAACCGAACCTGTTTACGAAGCCGGTTCTCTCATCGCGTCGCATTTCACTCCATTGACTGGAAGTCGAGAGCAAAACAATTATGATAATCATGTCCTATCTCTTGAACAACACTTGCGCTCCGTTGAGCAGTGTTTTGTAAACATCTGGGCCAAAGAGTATACACTTGTACAGGGTGACTTTGAGTGATGTTTTTTTTTGGAAGGGAGAAATTTTTATCAATTAAGGCGTACCACGTCGGTGTCACCAGTTTGGAGGTAGCGGAACAGAGAGTAAAGTCGCACATACCTCCGTTGAAAAGGGAGGATCCTCCGGCCGGACGGGTGTTTTGTCCGGAGGCCTACCTGCCCGATAGATGATTTCGGGCTGTTGTATCTATTCAAATCGCGTGGAGAACTTTGCTTGCGCGATGCAGGATTCTGTGACGTCATATGTAGTAGATCGTAGTCGCTACACAATTAAAACAATCCCCTATGTCTTTCAGTTTTATTCTTACATTCCGTTTTTTATTTGATGTGAGAAATCTTTCTATGCCTTCTCCCGCTCTAGGGCAGAGGGACGGCGTGTCAGATTTTTACTGACTACACGAGTGTCTTTCAGTTACCCTTAACGTTCCAGGACCATGGCATCCCTTTTAGAAATGCCTCATAACGTTCCAGGACCATGGCATCCCTTTTAGAAATGCCTCATAACGTTCCAGGACCATGGCATCCCTTTTAGAAATGCCTCATAACGTTCCAGGACCATGGCATCCCTTTTAGAAATGCCTCATAACGTTCCAGGACCATGGCATCCCTTTTAGAAATGCCTCATAACGTTCCAGGACCATGGCATCCCTTTTAGAAATGCCTCATAACGTTCCAGGACCATGGCATCCCTTTTAGAAATGCCTCATAACGTTCCAGGACCATGGCATCCCTTTTAGAAATGCCTCATAACGTTCCAGGACCATGGCATCCCTTTTAGAAATGCCTCATAACGTTCCAGGACCATGGCATCCCTTTTAGAAATGCCTCATGGCCTTGAGAGGGCTTCGGCTCTACTAGGTTTTGCTGATCTCTTCGGTCTGAATGGTTGCCAGATGACCGGACGGCGAGTGTCACACTTCATTGACTGGAAGTAGACTGTGGACGTGTCTTGCCATGAAGTACCGTGCTACCCCAGTTAATGTGTTGTGGAGGTCTGGTAGACAGCCGCTCCTCGTAAAAACTGGTATCCAGCTAAATCCGGCTTGACTGGAAGCCGACCCCAATATAGTTGGGACAAGGCTAGGTAGATGATGACTGGAAATGGAGTGAGAAACAATTATGATAATCATGTCCTATCTCTTGAACAACACTTACGCGTCGTTGAGCAGTGTTTTGTAAACATCTGTGTGAAGTATCCGGGCAGAAGAGTTTTATTTGCATGAAATGTCAACAAACATAATAAGTATAGGGTAACTTTGTGTAATGAGTTTTTTTTGGAGGTGGGTAATCTTTTTCCCGCTCTAGGGTGGGGAGGGCGTGTCAGATGTTTATTTAGCACACGAGTGTCCTTCAGTTGTCCTTTACACTCAAGATTTGCATGGAATAGCAACAAACAAAAAGTACAGGACAAGAAAAAGTAAAAGTTTTTTTTTCAAGTTTTCTCACCCCCAAAAAACAAAAACAGCCCACATGCTTGCCTTCTCCCGCTCTAGGGTGGAGGGAGGGCGTGTCATGCTTTTATGAACTAAAACCTTCCTTATGTCCTTTTTACATTGCGGTTTTTTTTGGAAGTGGGAAATCTTTCAATGTCTTCTTCCGCTCTAGGGTAGAGCGAGGGCGCTAGGACCACGGCATTCTATACAGAAATGCTCCATGGCCCCACCTGGCATTAGCTCTACTGGGTTTTGCTAACCCGTGCCTGCGGTGGTTGCCATGTCCTGGGCGCCTCCTTAAGCCGGCGGGCACATTTCTTTCGCTAGCAACCTCAATATGTTAAGATGTTCACCCATCTACAGATCGGCCTCGACAAGCGTTGCTTAACCTTGAAAGTCGAATAATGCGCATGTTATAACTACCTACGAGGTCTTCCGAGTATTTAATTATGTCATTTTATTTAAACGTATAAATAAAAAGGAAGTGTCTGTTTCTAATTATTAATTATAAAACACATTTTATATAATTGCATATACATAAAAATGTTTGTTTGTCTCTCCGTATGTCTTTTTGTTTCGGCCAATCTTCGGAACGACTGCACCGATTATGACGGGAATTTCACTAGTAGATAGCTGATGTTATATCGAGTAACTAAGCGACTTTTATTTTAGAAAAAAGGTTTCTTGAAATTGTGAACAAATGGTAAATTTTCTGTTTTGAAAATTGACGCGAACAAAGTCGCGGGGTCCAGCCAGTCGAATAATAAAATACCACTAAAATGTAAGGATGACGGAGATATTCTCAGATGTGCAGTTTTATTCCATAACCAAGGCTAAAGATATAAATCGGACCCTTTATGAGGTAATTTGATTGTGCAGCATAAATGTACATCTTCACTACATAGTATTAAACAAAGTCGCTAATGCTTTGATGTTTAAAACTACGAAATAGATTTTCATGCGGGTTATACAACGTGTAACTTTAAATGCGCAAAACCTCAGACACCCCAAACGATTTTTAATCCAATTGACCTAATTCTGAGAGAAAAAAAATATTTAAAAATAATTGAAGGTTTTATGTGCCGTTTTAGTTTGTTTAAGATTCGTATTTACATCGAAATGAGTATGATTATTATCCCGGTTATGAGAAAATCTAAATTGGACGACAACCGTTTGTGTTTGTTTACCTGTTTACGCAGGTTTATGCACGTGATGGCTTGATTTGTTAATAAATAGACAAAGCAAAATTTTTAATTTATTTTTTTTGAAAAATTTGACCTATATTAAAAAGTGATTTTATTGCTTCTGCTCGTTATTCTGAACAAACTAATTTCAGGTTTTGCGCATTTAACGTTACACGTTGTAGATAGAGTGATTCAAGAGTAAGGTTTATATGTATACCTATTACATGCATAGTTAGTATAGAAATATAGCATTGTACCCGTGCGAAGCCGGGGCGGGTCATAAGTTGTTATACTCTATTTACTATAACAAATGACGGCTGCATTAAATAGTTGATATTGTAACCACTTTTTTTGCTTTTAATGTCATCCTTATGTCTACGGAATGGAAGTTAAAATCGGTTGAACGGACGGTAACACAAGTTTCTTTTGTCTACACTTTACACTTATAATAAATCTGTAGAAGTGAAAATTCTGTACATTTAAAATGCCATGTAAATGATAAATGATGAGGCGCCTTTTATTTCCTCATAGAGGGTGATGAAAAGTAGAGTGTATGACTCGGGCGCAACTATATTTTTGGCTCGGGCGCCGTACTTTGAATCCCTCGCTACGTTCAGAATTCTACTAAAGAAACCCCTCGCTACGCTCGGGCTTCTACTTAAGAATCCTTCACTTCGCTCTGGATTCAAAAAACGCCCTCTCCGTAAAAATATTACTTTGCTCCCTTATGATACAATCTACTATTAAAATGCAGTTGAAACTCAAGACAGTTGTTGTGTTTTATCACTACGCACACCCACATGCAACCTCGCGACCGCGACCCTCGTCTGATATAAACTATAAATATCAGAATACTAGCATATTGCCCGCGACTTCGTCCGCGAAAACGTTTTATTATAAAACTAACACTTAAATTGTGTAATGAGGGTAGTTTTGAAAAACTCATATTAGCAGTTATTGATTTTAATTAGAATTTGTGCAAGTTTTTTTAAGTTTATTAACCCAAGGCATAAGATTCTCCCATACCATACATACATAAGGACAGACAGACAGCGAGAAGCGATTTTGTTTTACACTATGTAGTGATTGGCAAAGTCAGACAGCCGCTCAATTACACGTACTTCGTTCAAGAGGCCATAGGGCCCTGTTTTACCCGTTACGTACGGAACCCTAATATTGCTAATATCGCACCACTCCATTCATACGTTTTCTAAGCAAGCTCGCCACAATACTTTCACGATGTCTTTCCTTCGGAGCCAGTCGACCGGAACTAAGTCGCGTATTATGTTACACACGACGTATCTTGGACACGGTCGAGTTCACTTGTGATGTATGTGCACTATGCTGTACAATAGAGATAGGTACAGAAGGCGCAGGCTTGCGGACGGCGAGCAGTGGATAGCTCGCCGTCCGGAACTAAGTCGCGTATTATGTTACACACGACGTATCTTGGACACGGTCGAGTTCACTTGTGATGTATGTGCACTATGCTGTGGAAGTGGCGCTATAGAGATAGGTACAGAAGGTACAAGCTTACGGACGGCGAGCAGTGGGCAGCTCGCCGTCCGGAACTAAGTCGCGTATTATGTTACACACGACGTATCTTGGACACGGTCGAGTTCACTTGTGATGTATGTGCACTATGCTGTGGAAGTGGCGCTATAGAGATAGGTACAGAAGGTACAAGCTTACGGACGGCGAGCAGTGGGCAGCTCGCCGTCCGGAACTAAGTCGCATATTATGTTACACACGACGTATCTTGGACACGGTCGAGTTCACTTGTGATGTATGTGCACTATGCTATAGTAATGCCACAATAGAGATAGGTACAGAAGGCGCAGGCTTGCGGACGGCGAGTAGTGGGCAGCTCGCCGTCCGGAACTAAGTCGCATATTATGTTACACACGACGTATCTTGGACACGGTCGAGTTCACTTGTGATGTATGAGCACTATACTATGGAAGTGGCACTATAGAGAGATAGGTACAGAAGGCGCAGGCTTGCGGACGGCGAGCAGTGGGCAGCTCGCCGTCCGGAACTAAGTCGCGTATTATGTTACACACGACGTGTCTTGGACACGGTCGAGTTCACTTGTGATGTATGTGCACTGTGCTGTGATAGTGGCATAATAGAGATAGGTACAGAAGGCGCAGGCTTGCGGACGGCGAGCAGTGGGCAGCTCGCCGTCCGGAACTAAGTCGCGTATTATGTTACACACAACGTATCTTGGACACGGTCGAGTTGACTTGTGATGTATGTGCTATCATAAGGTAGTAGCACAAAAGATATAGGTACAGAAGGCAATCTACGTACAAAGGATTTATCACACTAGCGGATTGAGAGCGTCCTCAAAGCGGAGCAGGTGCGCAACGAATACGTTACGGGCGCGCAACGAACACGCCGCACAAGCGCAGCTAATTTGTCATGGACGCGCAACGAGATAACCCGCGAATAACAGCGTGGATGCTATTGTGTACTGGCTCGTAAAAACGCCAGCGTGTTGCCCTCGCCTTCAATCACGCGACTAAAACGTTGCGAATTCGCCACGAGTCCGCGACGTTTTCGCTGTGCAGCCGCGGCGTATTCGCGACGCATTCGCTGCTTGCCCGCCCCGCCCCGCAGTCGCTCAGAAACCGCTAGTGTGATACGGGCCATAGACACCGCTCACAGACACCATTTCCCTGATCATACGCACTTACACTCGTTTTCAATAAGCTATCTATCTACAGTTGCAGCTACTAAAGATAAACAAATCTATCCTTTTGCCCTTACTGGCTTTCCTATAACCTACCGAGACGGACGGATAGCATTTCCTATCAAAGTTGTGGATGGATAGATAGAAATCTTACTGTTTATCGGGGATAGCTATCTATCTATGAACTGCGGTAGGTTATTGAAAACGGGCGTTAGACTGTGCTCGGACTGAGCGGTCAGCGCCTACTCTAGGTATGAAAAGTGAAGTACCTACAATCTACATACATGAGATTGTCTTCTGTACCTATTTTGTGCCATTGTGATTAATTTGCTAATGGCTTTTATTTGCTTACGGTCACGCTTTTGAAAAAACGCTTATATTTTACTTAGGTGACAATGAATCTTCTAGAGCAGCGTGCTCCATCGTTGCCGGCCACATCATCACGTGAGATTGTGGTCAAGCGTGAATTATGCGAGCATTTCGCATAATTTCAAAGCCTTTTTGAGTTCATTCAGTGGTTTCCAAACTATGGTACCTACGCGAAGTCTCCAAAAAATAAAAACTTTTCAACTAAAAAGTAACCACTGTTTATTTATTTATTAAAACTTTATACACTAATAAAAACACTACATGTTAGTAGTAACATGTACGGCACAGAACATATAAAGGAAGTTAGAAAGGCCTTGTGGGCGGGGCACGCGCGCCGCGCTTATGAGCGAATGCTCATAATCAACCGAAATTTACTTTACCGGTCAGCAGTCGTGCTTTTGTTTTGACAGCGTACGTAAGCTCCGCAAAAATATGAAATTATGCCGTGTTGCGCTATTGTAACGTGTCGGAAAAGAAGCCAGGTGTGTAGTGTAGCATGAGATGGGATTTCTTTCCACCGGTAAGTCCAAAAACATTAAAATACTTGTGATATTTGTAATTATAACATTAGCATTATGAAGTTTGTAGACAAAAACGATATAATCGCAATCAGACCAATAGTAATATATTGCTTGCAATAGATTTGCACATCGTGCAAAATGCTACACCATTTTGCACGACTTGAGCGATCGCGCAATGTATTACGTTCACTGCGAGAGAACCAAAAGTACAATTCCACGAAATTTTGACATATCGATAGTGCTGTGCCAATTTGTAAACAATGTCGATAATTACTATGATACAAATGATTATTATCAATAGTACACTTTATAACTAACATAACATTATTTATTACGATTAATAGATTTTGAGTAAGGTTTCTATGTATTTTTTTGTATTTAAGTTTTATGAATTTTTTAATTGAAACTGACATAATTATGATTTAATATGTTTTGGGTTTCCAACAGATCCAGGTATAAGAAAACTATGGATTGAGACAACTGGTAGAATTGATTGGATCCCTACTGAATGTAGCACAATTAGTTCACAACATTTCGATGATGATAATTTTATTACAGATATATCGTTAAACACATAACGAGTTCAGTAAGTAAAGCTATTGAATTAAAAATAATTATCCTAACCTAACCCTGCACGGGCACCGCAACATTTTTGTTGATTAATATAAATTAAATTAAAATATAATTGCATGCATTATTAAGTAAATAAAGTTATTCAAGATTTATTATTACGTTATTATTGTCATCATTTAATTATTAATTTATTAATTATTGGATATCTTTATTACAATTATACGCGTCAATCTTCAAATAATCTTGATAATATTAATATTACAGAATGTCAATTTGTTAAGAACTCATTTAAGCTATAGTAACACTTCTGTATTAGGTACAATTTAAGTGCGTTAACAAATTTATTATCAAATTCTATGTCCTTAATCTCATTCGGTAATTTATTTTAAATTTTTATGCACATTACAAGAGGTCCTGATTGAAACATAGCTAATTTTGAACTTGGCAATGCTAATTCATTTTTTACTTTTAATGAGCGTTGCAGCGGTCTTTGATTCTTAGCCACAGGGAATAACGACGCATGTTTTCTAACAAACTTGCTTACCTCCATAATATAGATGCTTGTTAAGGGTGAGCATTTTATATTTAATAAAATAAGGTTTACAACTCTGCATTTGGTCTATATTCGCAAGAATTCTCACACATCTTTTTTGTAAAATGAACAGTTTTTCTACTTCGACGCAATATCCCCATACAATTATTCCATATGTTAACCACGAGCTGGCGTACGCGTAGTACGATGTCTTCGCTGTTTTGAAGTCGGTTGATCTTTTCGACTCATTTAAAGCATACGCAAAACTTGCAAATTTGTTTGATACAAAATTAATATGTGCCTTCCAATTTATATTAGTGTCAACTGTCAGTCTCATCAGTCAAGAGTCTAAATTCATCGACACACTGGAGCGGTATGTCATTGAATGAGTAGTTAATACTCAATGAACGTTTTTGATAGGGACTGTATTGCATAATTTTAGTTTTTGAGAAATTTATTTTCAAATTGTGGTACTTTAGCCAATTTACTATTTTTGTCAGTATTAAATATAGTGTCGACCAGTATTAAATTTAAGTTGCTGCCGTCGTCACATGGAAACACTATTGAGATGTCGTCAGCAAAAAGGACACTCTGGACATTTATTTCTCTCGGCAAATCGTTAATATAGATTAGGAATAAAATGCACCCGTATTATTTCAGGGACAATATTTTTTTGCCTTTTGAACTGGTGATAAGCACCGGAAATGTAAGGTTGAGAGACAACCGACTTTCTCTAATAATCAAATAATAAACACGGTAAATATTCCATGTTAAATCCTAATTTTAATAATAAAATTGTTTTTAATAATTCAATTATGTATTTTTTTATTTGTTGAATGATATATGAATATCGTACGTGTTCACAACATGTATTACAGAAGTCCACATAGTCCACAATACTTGCAAAGTAAGAAGCAAGATTACATTAATTTTATCGATATCAATAATCGACCTTTTGGTCGCCCTAGCATACATGAGATTTTTACGCGTGTGTGAGTGTACGTCAAACGCAGTAATTGCGTTAGTGTGACAACCAATAACAAACTCACGATCGAAGTGTAAGTTGTTTATTTGTGTGCGTAATCCGCGTAGGCATTGGTTTTCTGCTTGTAGTGAAATAAAAGAGTGGGAGACAAACGGCGACACGCGTTCCGATACAAATCAGGAACTATTTCCTTTCTAACTTCCTTTATATGTTCTGTGATGTACGGTGTCTTTATTAGTGCAAAAAGTCATAGGACAATGCTTGTTACTTTTGATCCTACAGAATAAGTTTACAAGTTTTTTATTTACTCAATACTTTATTTGCATTCCATAGTACAAATAAAGTATTGGGTAAATAAAAAACTTGTAAAAGACAAACGATTTAGCACGCCAAGCCCAATCCCAATGTTTAGCGCACGAAAAGTCCCATCTCAATTTCACTATGGTCACGCAATTTTAAACTATTTTGGCGCTAGCATCGAACTCAAGAGTACGAAATGTCACAATCCCAATGTGGACCGATCGGAATTGAACTCTGCAACAACAAAAATACCAAAGTGACGACCAAAAAACTTTGACACCCACAGCACTAATAAAGCCAATACTGCATTCACATCTTGCTCCATATATGCAATACATCATCTGCCATTATCTGCCTAGCCTTTTCCCAACTATATTGGGGTCGGATTCAGCTGAATACCAGTATTCTACGAGGAGCGGCTGCCTATCAGACCTCCACAACCTATTTATTAACTGGGGTAACACGGTACTTCATGGCAAGACTGGAGTCAGATTTACTGGCCTGACTATTCGTAACGACTGCCAAAGATCTTCAAATGATAGCCGGGACCCACTGCTTAACGTGCTTTCCGAGGCCATCCACAGACCAACCTTGAAGATCGACCGTGCGGCTGTTATTACCTAGCCACGAGCTCCTCAAAAATACCAAAGTGTTCTCCGACCAAAAAACGTTGACACCCACAGCACTAACAAAACGAATACTGCATGCATGTCCTGCTCCATATATGCAATACAAAACAAATAAAAAGAACAAGATCACTGGGTTATCGTGTCGGCATTCAGCCTTGACATACCTACTGACCACGTCACCCGTTACTAGTATATTGACGTGCGTTAGATTATATGTAACATATAACATGTGGCTAATGAGCCGTGGATAATATACCCGCAAGAGATTTTTTTCAAGTGAAGAATCATCAGAATGACTTCTCCAACTCTTGGGCGGAGCAAGAGGGCGTGTCAGACTCTTGCTGACTAAATCCACCCCGTTCCTTCGTTGCCTTCGATCTGGCATGGGTCTTCGATCTGGGTGCACACCGTGTCCCCGGTGTGCACCTTTCGGAATTTCTGTGTTCACCAGAGATAAGAAAAGTGTTCTGGGATAGGCAACTTTTTGCTCAGATTCCTATGAAACTCAGGCCCATCGGAAACTAGCTATATGTGTTAGATAATTTTGAGCTGAATGAAAGTTACTATGGCGCCAAGTTACCAACCTTAGTTCGTTCCGGCATAAAATTTGGACCCCGTTTCATCCTCTTAGATGGTGAATTTTGAAAAACCCTCATAATACTCGCCTACGTCATAAAACAAAACCTTGTGCTAAATTTCACGGTTCCAGCCCCAATACTTTTGGCTGAGCGCTGATATGTCAGTATCTTTGTCATCATTTCAGCCGAAAGACGTCCATTGCTGGACATCCCTTATGTCTTAGGCCTCTCCCAAGCGTCGCCACAATGGCTGGTCCTGTACGTCTCGCATCCATCGGATTCCCGTGACCCTCACCAGGTTGTCGGTACACCTTCCCTATAGTTAAATAGTAAATGTAGATAGAAGACCACGTCACTAGTTACAAGTATATTGACGTGTGTTAGATTATATACAACATATTACATGTGGCTAATGAGCCGTGGCTAATATATCCGCTAGCCTCTGGGGAACATGGAAAGTCCGAAAGGTTGTCACCGTGTCCCCCAGATCGAAGGCAACGAAGGAACGGGGTAGGGGTTGAGTCAGTAAGAGTCTGACACACCCTCCCGCTCCGCCCAAGAGTTGGAGAAGTCATTCTGATGATTCCCCTACCATAAAAAAGGGTAAGAAAAATAAACTGGGATAGGCGTCTTTTTGCTCCCTCAAGCATCACCACAACGACTGGTCCAGTGCGTCTCGCATCCATCGGATTCCCACGATTATTCTTATTAGGTTATCGGTCCACCTTTCCTATATTATTATACATAGCCTATACGGTCCCACTGATGGGCAAAGGCCACCTTCTCTATAGATAGATGACCATGTCATCCGATACAAGTATATTGACGTACGTGTTAGATTATATGTAACATATAACATGTGGCTAATATATCCGCAGGAGTATGAAAAATAATCTGGGATAGGCGTCTTTTTGCTCAGATTCCTATGAAATTCAGGCCCAGCGGAAACTAGCTATTAGATGGTGAATTTTGAAATACTCTTTAAGTACTCGCCTATGTCATAAAACAAAACCTCTTGCGAAGTTATACGGTCCCAGCCCCGATACTTTTGGCTGAGCGTTGATAAGTCAGTATCGTTTTCATCATTTCAGCCGAAAGACGTCCATTGCTGGACATACCCTATATCCTAGGCATCCCCCAATTGTCGCCACAACGACTGGTCCTGTGCATCATCGGACTCCCACGACCTTCGCCAGGTCAACGGTCCACCTTCCCTATATCATCATCTACCTAGCCTTTTCCCAACTATATTGGGGTCGGCTTCCAGTCAAGCCGGATTTAGCTGAATACCAGTATTTTACGAGGAACGGTCCACCTTCCCTATAATTGAATAGTAAATATAGATAGATGAGCACGTCACTCGTTACAAGTATATTGACGTGTGTTATATTATATGTCACATATAACATGTGGCTAATGAGCCGTGGCTAATATATATCCGCTAGGGTAAAAATAATATTCTGGGATAGGCGACTTTTTGTTAAGGAATGATTGGTTTTCTATGAAATCTGGGCCCATCTTCCAATGGGTATGTACACATACTTTTACTACGGTGTCAGTAACCCCTTAGGGGGTGAATTTTGAAAAACACTTAAGTGCTCGCCTACGTCATAAAAGAAAACCTTGAACAAAATTTCGCGGTCCTAGCCCCAGTAGTTTAGGCTGTGCGTTGATAGGTCAGTCAGTCTCTCTTTTTATATCATCATCATCATTTCAGCCGAAAGACGTCCATTGCTGGACATCCCCTATACATGTATGTCCTAAGCCACAACGACTGGTCCTGTGCGTCGCATATCCACCGGATTCTCACTATTCTCCCCAGGTCATTGGTCGACCTTGCCTATAATTAAATAGAAAATGTACATAGATTTTTTACTGCATATCCGCATCACCTGACAAAGTGAAAAGATAATTTTTTAACCTTTTTATTTATTTGTTTTCAGGTAAGTACCTACGAGAAGCGATGAAACAAACAATAACATCTAAAGTTTTTAAAGGTAATGTATGAAGTATTCATCATCATCTGCCTAGCCTTTTCCCAACTATATTGGGGTCGGCTTCCAGTCAAGCTGGATTTAGCTGAATACCAGTATTTTACGAGGAGCGGCTGCCTACCAGACCTCCACAACCCATTAACTGGGGTAACACGGTACTTCATGGCAAGACTAGAGGCAGATTTACTGGCTTCTGACTATCCGTAACGATAACGACTGCCAAAGATCTACAAATGACAGCCGGTACCTACGGCTTAACGTGCTTTCCGAGGCACGGAGGAAACTCGGTATGTTAAGATGAGGCGCATGCAGGGGGTAACATGGTTCTTCATGACTGAGACTGGATTAGTCAAGGACTGTGTTACAAGGTAAAATTCTCGCTCATAGAATAGTTAGTAGTCATAATGTAAACACGTTAAAACTATTAAAACATGGTAGACATCCTTCCTATACGCACAAATAATTTTGGAAACACATTGCACCTACAGCTAAGGAGTGGAATTCCCTGCCGGAGTCTGTGTTTCCAGATAGCTACAACCCAGGAATCTTTAAGTCAAGAGTGAATAGGTTAATTGTAGTTAAGCGCGCTCCATCGTCGACCGCATCGTCGCTTTCCATCAGGTGATATAGCGGTCAGGCGCCAACCTATCTACGACAAATAAAAAACGACGCAAAACTTCATCCTTGTAGGAAACTAATTCATATGAAACAGGTCGAAAGTCACGAGACAATAGACTGGCTATTAAATAGATTACGGATCGAAACAATAGCTGGATAGTCAAGGTCTTGGACTGTTCATTCATGAGATGGTTTTTGTTTGAAAGGTAAAAAAATTGCGGTGAATGCGACATTCCATCTACAGCAGGAGAAGATTTTCTTTTGTATATTATAAACAATTGGGTTGTGGAGATCTGGCAGGCAGCCGCTCTTCGTAAAATACTGATATTCAGCTAAATTCGGCTTGACTGGAAGCCGACCCCAATATATAGTAGGGAAAAGGCTAGGTAGATGATGAGTATAAACAATTGAAGCAGTGTTGGCTCAGTGGTAACGGCCCCGACTTACTTCGGGAGGTTAAAAGTGTAATTGTACCCATAAACACGAATTGTAGATCGCATTACTTTGTGTAATTTATTTCATCACCACTGCTTTCAAAACGGTGAAGGAAAACATCGTGAAGAATCAGGCATGTCCTGGAACTAAAAAAATTAAGACATGTGACATTCATCAAGAGAGACGAGGCCGAGTCCCAAAAGTGGGAACATTATAAGGCTGATGCTTTAGTATAAACTAGTGCTTGACTGCGATCCCACCTGATCTTCTTCTTCTCGATTGGACGGTAAACTCGTTAACCTTTTTGCGCCCCGTAAGTGGCCACGTTAATAGCTGTATCAGTGGCGCTCATTAGATCCTCCAAAGTGCAAGTGTAGGGGCACTTGGGGCACTCCACCATGTGGCTCATGTCACCTGATGGTAATCAGTGATGCAATCGTTGATAGTGAGGCTCATTAGTTTGTTAAGAGCCTATTCACTTTAGCCTTGAAGACACCCAAATTTTATATGAAATGCAAAAGTTCGCAGTGAATGCGGCGTGCCACCTACAATAAGAGAAGGTATTTGATGAGTAAGTGGCTCGTAGGAGACCAATGACGTCACAATTGGCGCGTTGGTTGAACGATGGTCTACTGATAGGGTGTTCCGGGTCTGGGTGTCTTGTGTGTATGTTAGTTTATATGTTTCTGAACGCACGATACAGGTCTCATTCCTAGTGTGGCAACGTTTTTTAGAACATAAACCAATCTTGACTAGATTTGAAAGATACACTGTCAAACTTTAGTGATGGAAAGACTGAGGGAAAACCTAGCCAAAACTAAAGGGCCTACCACACGCACAAACCGGCTTGTACAAACCGGCTTGCACAGGCAAAACTGTGGGGAAGCCTGTAAGTGTGGTATGTCCATAAAGGTAACTTGGGCCCAACGATCTGGACGCGTCGGTCTCCAATACATTTTATATGGCAACGACTTCATTAGATCCACGCTGACGCGAAAGATTCTGGAGTAGCAACCTCGCAAAGGTAGAGCAGCGTTGGGAAGCCTTCCACAAGGTGGACCGATTATCTGTTGAGAGTCACGGATATGCGATGGATGCGAGACGCACAGGACCATTCGTTGTGGTGACACTTGGGGGAGATTTATGTCTAACTGAGGACGCCATTCGGCTGACACAATGATGATGCCACATTTTATAACTTTTTTGGTACTAGTGTGGGGTGCTCCAAAATATGAACTACTCCAAATCTCAGGAATCCTTGATTATCGCCATTGGCCAAGTCACGAACTGTTTACAAAAAGTTTAGCTTAGTCAACAGCTTACAACCGCGCCTTATCAAACCGGCACAATAGTACAAAAATCAATATTGTCCTAGCCCGTAATGATCCTGTTATCAGCGTTATCAGTCGCGTGACGGGCCTATGCAAATGGTCTGTTTGGAGTTAGCGAGATAAGGATTAGTAGGCGATATCTTCGCTCCCGAAAATATGAAATACCTTTATCTGGTGGTTGCTATGTGGGCTAAGAAGGATCATCATAATCATCTCTGCCAAATACGTCCAATGATGAGGATGGGTCTTCCACAATTGTCGCCACAACCGGTTCTGTGCGTCTCGCATCGTGACCTCGAGTCCGTCATCGATCCACCTTGCGATAAGCTTTTTCTTTTTGGTTTTGCACTTTTGAGATAAGTTCGGGGAATGTGGGATTTTTACCTCACTAAAACCACCCCGGTGATCACCATCAGCAAATAGAAGGGGTCTTATAGAGGAGGCACTCCGGAAACCCATGTGTACAACGATCTCTCCTGAGTCTCATTGACCACACTATCACTTGAATCTTTTCTTCCAGTGCGCAGTCACTCTTGTCTAAAAATGCCACATTAGTAGAATCGTATAAAGATCATAAAATGAATGAAAAATAACATGAACTATTTACACGGAATATGATTTTGAAATGAATTGAGTTAATTTTAATTCTGTGCTATTAGGTAATATATCATTGCTATCGAATATCCTGACCTATAGAATCACTGAGGCATTCGAAGCCCGCTAGTTTTTGTGCGTCTGTCACCAATACCCAGTTGATATAATCAGTGAGCTATGTCCAGGAAATGTAACCAGATAACATAATGACGTATTACTGCTACAAGTATTTATATCACTTGTTTTGTTACTAAACTCATAACTTATCAACCGATTTAAAAAAGAGGAGGTTCTCAATTCGGTAAAAATGTTTTTTAAAATGTTTGTTACCTTAGAACTCCGACATTTTTTTTGTGTGAAATCATCATTATGACTTCTCCCGCTTTCGGTGGACCTGGAGGGCAGGGCGTGTTAGACTTTTACTGATTAAAACCCATTCCTATTCCTTTTTTGCATTCGTTCTAAGGCCCGGGGTTAGCTCCGCTGGGTTCTTCTTCTCGTGTCGATCTGACTCAAATTTTAATAAAATAATGACGATATTACACATCTTTCTCCAAACATTTTGAAAACACCGATACGATACCTCATTCGCTCTTAATGGTAGTGAGAGAAATGAGCGTCTCGACTCTCAAATTAGAATAGTGGTCAAGCAAGTGCTACTTACTGTAACCATATTTATATCACCGAAACAAGTCCTCACTTGTCCGACGATCCCACGCGCGTCTAAACAACGCATCCCTCACTCGTTGGCATTCAAGACAGAGATATGCGGGTATGCATGTAGCGACTGATTCTGTTACACTTAAGGCTCCCCCACACAGGTGCGTTATTATCGGTCGGTAATATCGCATGCGGTATTGCGTTAATGCGTCCCGATTCCTTGCACACAGCTGCGTTTTTATCGTCCGATATTTCTTACGAGAAAGTTGCGTTATTATCGCAGATGTGTGTACGGTCGTTTGCGTCCTAATACAAAACATTCTAGAACTTATATCGGAATATCGCAGGACGAAGAAACGCAACGTCCTACTTCATTGCAGCGTTATTATCGCAGCAGTGTGTAACTATACGACTATCCTAATACAAAATGTACTGAAAACAGATATCGCAGTAACGCATGCGATATTATCGACCGATAATAACGCGCCTGTGTGGGGGAGCCTTTATGTCGCTCTAGTGAATCGTCCCGTCCGGCTTTGAAAGGACGCAATAATTAAATTATTATTAGTATTATCGGCCTTGTAATGTTCCCACTGCTGGGGCTCGGGCCTCCTCTCTGGGAATGGGCTGTGTAATTCACCAGACTTGGAACTGAGTGAGAGATACAGCGAGGCAGTGAATGAGTGCAGTCCGATCCCACGCGCGTCAAAACAACGCACCCCCCACTCGTTGGCATTCAAAATAAAGAGATTCCACAGTTACACTTATGGCGCTCTAGTGAACCGTCCCGGCTTTGAATTAACGCAAATATATAAGGTCCCATTAAAATTGATGGTTAAATTTTAACACAGCGTTCAGTAGGTACGTCTAACCAAAGATATACGAGCAAAAAAACAAATAAAAAAATATGTAATTTATCTTTTTCGGGTAAAACGCTTCGTTTGCACCGCGGTAGAGGTCCACAATGCAATGTAAAGGTGTAAACTCGTCGGGTTGTCCGATGGTAGAAAGGCGATAGCTAAATCGAGTCAAGTAATGCCCGCGCACACTATAAAATACAGAGGGTCTGGCTACCCTTCGCCTGTTTTTCAGGCTAATCAAATCTGGATCACTAATTATTTGCCTTTTCGCACACCTCGCCACTGAGCCCAAAGCCGCTAGATGACATTTTACAGCACTAAATGTGGCTGCAGTAGGTACCATACTGCCGCGCTAGCGATATGAGCAGTAAGTACGTTTTGCGTAGTTTTGAGTAATTGACGTGCAAAGTTTTTGTTACAAATTTTGTTTATATCAATTGTGATGGTTGAAACGTATAGCCCAAATAAAGCGCTTTTATATTCTTCACTCGATAAGGTTGTATATATATTTGAATAGTTTTAGATCTGCCGTTATTTTAAACGAAATATACTGGTTCCCGATAAGCTAACAAAACAGGTGTCAGCACATCTGGTAGAGCTCATTGCGCTGATTCGGGATCAATATTTAACTCATTTTGTCAAAAATTTGACTTACTGCTAATATCGCTAGCGCGGCAGCATACACGATCGGACTACCCGTAGATACTTTACTGAGGTCTGGTAACCATCCAGACCGAGATCATCGACCGCGCGTAGTGTTCCACGCGCGCCTAAAGGAGATATCAGCAGGATCGACGCCTATGGGGCCATGGGTTCGCTTCTGAAAAGAAAACCCCTTGTCGACCGTGGGTTTTAGTCGGTAAAAGTCTGACACTTCATCCCGCAGAATCCCGCTCCGCCCAGAGCGCGAGAAGTCATTGGATAATTTCCCACCTAAAAACAAATAGTTATCTACTGTTATACAAAGCACAGGTCCGATCGTGTATACATTTGTGGTCCAGTGGTTTAGTAGGATTTAGCGTAACAAACAGACAGATACGAATACAGAGCTTGTTTTGTTCGAGAAGAGTGCGTGAGTCATGTAACCGAGAAGTTGAAACGGGTTCCGCGTCCTTCGAATGTAAATTAATATAAATAACCTTTACTTGAACTATTTTTAGATCTTTGCTTGTTTTTTATTTGTTTTCAAATGTTCGTAGCAAGGCTAAGGAAGCCTTTTCTGGTAGTTTATATTACAAAGTTGCTGGTCTAATTTAGTTTTAGATACAGTACGGCCGTTATAAGTTAGGCTCTGGCGAGTCTGAATTTAGGCTCTGCGAATTTTAGCGCTTGAAATTTCGTACAAAAATAAAGATTACTTAAAAAAAATGCAATTAGCAATTTTTATATACAACAACAACAATCTTTGGCAGTCGTTACGGATAGTCAGAACTTCAGAAGCCAGTAAATCTGACTCCAGTCTTGCCATGAAGTAGCGTGTTACCCCAGTTAATGGTTTGCAGAGGTCTGGTAGGCAGCCGCTCCTCGTAAAATACTGGTATTCAGCTATTACTGGAAGCCGACCCCAATGTAGTTGGGAAAAGGCTAGGTAGGTACTGTCAGTTTTAAGAACGAGACGAGGGGTGTCAGAGTCATAAAATTCGTGTAATTGATTAAAGGCCTCTTTTTTAAGTCGTTTCAAAAATCAATTCTATGGTAGTAGTTACTCAGATACCCGCGAAACGAGACACAATAGTAAAACAATAACAGCGCGGTCTCATAGGACCGGTTGGGGATTCAAACGTTAATTCATGAACCCCCGACCGCGCTGTTATTCTCTTACTATTGTATCTCGTTTCGCGAATATTAATAGGCTAAACGTAAAGTTTATAGAAAGAAAGTTTAAGAGGCATATAAACTTTGAAACTAATCAAAGCATGTGATAAGCTCCAGATTACACGCTGTGCATACATCTCTTCGGTCACGTATGCCTAAACCGGTTGGCGTCCTTGGGAAACGGTGAAACGGGCCAGAGTTTTTGTGATACAAACATATACACAGATGGTACACAGATTTGCCTATGCATGTGGAAATGTGCCGTCGATATACGGCAAGGAATGTTAGGTTAGCTTGCGATGACCAGATTTTCTGGGAGTGGTCGTAATAAACTGTAACTGGGGTTTTGGCGGTTGTATGGTCGTTGGGTTTGGAGATCATATCATATACTGCCTATCTGACTTCTGGCTTCATGGCTTCTAAGTAACCTGGCTGCGGGATTTTTCGAAGAGTTGCCCTGAAACGCAGATAACCACTGAAGGAACACAATGGGTGCGTTCACAAACATGTAAACTAACACCAATCACTTGACAACACCTAATATAACTGCCATACTAATATTTGTTCCGTGCGAGGATCGATCACACTGCCCATCCTGACATCTTTGAATTCGATTTGAAACAGAAGCACAGAGTCATACCACAAAATAGATAGGAACAGAAGGTAATCTTTTTTTTTAGGGTTCCGTATCTCAAATGGACAAAACGGAACCCTTATAGGATCACTTTGTTGTCCGCCTGTCTGTCTGTCGAGACAAGACCCTTGATTTTGGGAACGCGTGGAGGTATCGAGTTGATATTAAAACGATAATTATAGGTACTTAGTTTTGCTATCCCTAGAAGCTGTGCAAAAATGAAACTAAAGGCCTATTACACCACTCGTTTTTACGAACGGTCTTAGTCTAAGACCGTTCGTAAAAACGAGTGGTGTACATCGTCGCATAATGTTATAACTGTTATAAGGGTAAGACGGTACGTAGATTGGTCGTAAAAACGGATAGTGTAATAGGCCTTTTAACGAAAAAAAATAATATAATAATGTTTATGTGTGCGTTGCTCGATCCCGCTTTGTATGTAGATTGCCTTCTGCACCTATATCTTGAGTGTGCACACGATAACGCAGCCGAAACACATTGTCCTCACACTCTACTGGTTCCCTTGCAACAGCTATGCACTGTGTGTAAGATGTGTAATACTAGCTTCAGCCAGCAGCTTCACTCGCATGAAAGTAGAGAATCAATAGCCTATGTGGCTAAGTGAAGATGTAGCTTTATAAAAAGTAAAAAAAAAGTACAACTTCCGAAATTAAAAGTTATTTTGTACTTTTTAGTGTTAAGTGGCCTGCGTACACCGCGCGCTATTTCGAGTTGAGACGAAATAAAATACGTTTTTGAGGTTGATGGAATCAATCCAGATAGTATAAACAATTCTTGGACACACTGACTGGAGTTAAGTCATCATCCGCACACTGACAGTTGCTTGCTGTGATAGCAATACAAACTATTGGAAATTTGGGAGATGTTCCGTAATACCAAAAATGATGAACGAAAAATTAATGTATTTCCAATATTGTTTCGAGTATTTATAATTTGATAATAATAATAATATCTGTGTTCCTACAGAGAGATATTTTGAAATATTATTGTTTATAATATAGAAAAAACAAAATAAAAACATGACATTTTCGCTGTAAAAAAGTGCAAATTTAAATTCGCTTAAATTTCGTTTGGGGTAAGTTTTTCAACAAAAAGACGACGTAGGAACCTAGATAATTATTGTCTGAATCCGAATAACATCATATTATGGTGCAAATATGCTTAAACTGCAAATGATTTTGGTATTACGTTTGTATGGATAATTCTAACGTCGCGCCCGCCTTAACATTCAAGTCGGTTTTTTTTTTAAGTTTTCTTTCGCCGTTCGCTCAGTCCGAGCACAGCCCAAGCGCGTTTGGCCCGAGACATCATGTCTGTGCGTTGCTCGAGCGCGCTTTGTATGTAGATTGCCTTCTGCACCTTATATCTTTAGTGTGCACACGATAAGGCAGCCGAAACACATTGTCCTCACACTCTACTGGTTCCGTTGCATCAGCTATGCACTGTGTGTGTGTGTGTGTAGTGTGTACATGTCACTGGTCACGTACACTGAAACCGGTCGGCGTCCTTCGGAATTATGTTAACGGTTGCAGCCGGTCGGGTTTGTTATTGTTTTGAGCTGAGGCGGTGAACCTTTGTCGGAGAACGTTGTACCACTACAAATATAATACCCTTGTAGCTTTTGGATTTAATGAATGACACCATGATGCTGCTATTAATGTAGCCACTTACTGGGTCCAAAAAGTTTAACGAGTTTACCGTCGAATCGAAAAGAAGTTTAAGTTGAAATTGTTTCTATTAGGTATTAAGTTTTTTTTATTGATTTTGATTCTTCTATACTTATAAAATGATTTGTCCTGGATGATGGATCAACGCATAGTCTAATCGACTGATCGTAAAGACTTGAAGCTTAGAGGGACGATGATCTTGGATTTCCAGGATATAAAGTATCCTATATGCTAGCACATGGTCTTCCTGTACCTAAACCAATACCTATCCATTCAGTGGTTTTTGGGTGAACGAGTAACTAATACATACAAACTATCGCGTCTATAACATTACTAGGATCATACATTAAAGGCGAGCCTAATTTATTTTGACGCGTGCCAAAGGTTCGCCATCTCTGGTGTAGACAGACACACAGTGACCCTCACGCTCACGTACTGTAAGCGCTGGGACGAGGGAATGGGTTCCGTTTCACCCCCACCCATCAAGTTCACGTTGATTCATAACGTTTTGAATACATACATACAAACTAGTCTTGTGTGATCATAACGTAGTAACAAACACGTACGTACAAACTTTCACATTTATAATTATAAATTTATAACATTACTAGGATCTTACATTGCAGGCATACCCTATTTATTTTGACGCGTGCCATAGGTTTGTCATCCCTGGTGTAGACAGACACACAGTGACCCCCACGCTCTCGTACAAGCGCTGGGACGAGGGAATGGGTTCCGTTTCACCCCCACCCATCAACTTCATCACGTTGATTTATAACGTTTTGAATACATAAAATAGTCTTCTGTGATGAAAACAAAGTAACAAACACGTACATACAAACTTTCACATTTATAACATTACTAGGATCATAATATACTAAAGTCGAGCTTGATTTATTATGACTCACCTATACCAAAGGTTCGCCATCCTTGGTGTAGACAGACACACAGTGACGCTCACGCTAACGTACAGGCGATGGGACGAGGGAATGGGTTCCGTTTTACCCCCACTTATCAGGTTCACGTTGATTCATAATGTTTTGAATACACACAAACTAGTCTGGTATGTTTAACAAGGGATAACTGACATATATATACATTTGTCTTTATGCCTGTCTGTCTGTCAAGACCTTTTGTCCCGAGAACGCGTGGTAGTATCGAGTTGAAATTAAAACTATACACTCAAGTCTGTGGACCCTTAAAGCTGCGAAAAAATCTAACTTCTTAAGTTAAAGGAAAAAAGATATGGCCATTTATGTTACAAAAAACGTATATTTCGAGAACATTGAGTACTTCCCGTTGACATAGAATCCTGAAATTTTGCGTGCAGCAAGGTCTCAAGCACAAGTACAGTAAAAAGTGTGAAAAATTGTAGATACTAGAACACAAAAAAAAAATCCGCTGACTCAATTCGGGAATTGAACTGTTTTCATAAGCAAGTTATCGAAACGGTCAGTGCGCGAGTCCGACTCGCATTTGTTTATATTTAGCTATATAGATGATCATCATAACTTTGAGATGATGATATCACTACGCATTATCTATGTTCCGTGTCATCACTATCTCCGTCAGAGACTCCGCCCTCTATATCACACCATACTTTATGTACTCATTGTGTGTTCGATCTATTTCATATAGATGATCATCATAGCTTTGAGATGATGATATCACTACGCATTATCTATGTTCCGTGTCATCACTATCTCCGTCAGAGACTCCGCCCTCTATATCACACCATACTTTATGTACTCGTACTCATTGTGTGTTCGATCTATTTCATATAGATGATCATCATAGCTTTGAGATGATGATATCACTACGCACTATCTATCTTCCGTGTCATCACTATCTCCGTCACATACTCCGCCCTCTATATCACACCATACTTTATGTACTTTCCTACTCATTGTGTGCTTGATCTATTTGTGAATGTAGTGCAAGATGTCCTAAAAATAATAGGGATTAGTAATTTTTTATTGACCGCCCGTAGAGTGTTTGAGCGAGAATATGCTTCTAAAATTCCATAAGTAATCAATCAATCAAAAGATTTAAATAAAACTAGCTTTTACCCGCGGCTTCGCTCCCGTCAAATGACTACCCTACATATCCTACGCTACCCTACCCTACCTTCCCTACCTACCCTACACTACACTACCCTACACTACACTACACTGCACTACCCTACACTACCCTATACTACCCTACACTATCCTACACTACCCTACACTACCCTACACTACCCTACACTACCCTACACTACCATACACTACCCTACACTACCCTATACTACCCTACACTACCCTACACTACCCTACACTACCCAATACTACCCTACACTACCCTACACTAACCTACACTACCCTACACTACCTTACACTACCCTACACTACCCTACACTACCCTACACTACCCTACACTACCCTACATTACCTAACTTTTTTTTTTTTAGAATTTTTCTCTCCGTAAGAACCATCATTGAACTTCAAGGAACATTTAAAAAAAAGAATCAGCCAAACCGGTCAAGCCGTTTTCATGTGATGTCGTGACAACGGAAAACGGGTTTCATTTTTATATAATTATATAGATAAGGGTCTATCTCTAAGGGCCTATTTCACCACCTATGATTAAGTTTCGAGTATCTTACTTGGCAGATAATTTCATATAAATTCTGCCACATTTTTGAATTTATTCAGTGAGTAGTGCCTACACGGACATTGTGAAACAGGCCCTATGACTTTTAAAAAATCTGGTCTATAGATACAGAGTCCTTCAGTCGGAGTGGTTTTACTCATTCTAATGTTTTCACCATCATCATCGTTTCACCCGATGGTGGATATCACTGCTGGACATAGGCCAACCCTAAGCGTCGACACGACAACAGAACCTCAAGTCTGCTATTACAATTGTATCTAAATTGTTAATAATTGGCTTCATAATTATTTGCCAAGTCTGGTATTGTTAACTTGTCAAAATCTACATGAAGCCAATGATCGACATCATCATCTGCTTAGCTTTTTGCCTACTATATTGCGGTCGGCTTCCAGTCAAGCCGGATTTAGCTGAATGCCAGTATTTTACGAGGAGCGCCTGCCTACCAGAACTCCACAACCTATTAACTGGGGTAACACGGTACGTCATGGCTGGACTGGAGTCAGATTTACTGGCTTCTGACTATCCGTAATGACTCTGCAAATGACAGCCGGGACCTAAGGCTTAACGTGCTTTCTGGTCACCCATCCACAGAGCAACCTAGGCAAGCGTTGTTTAACCTTGAATATCGACCTGTGCGGCTGTTATTATCTAGCCACGAGCTCCTCGAAGTCAATGATCGACAATTTAGGTACAATTTCAGCCGACTTGAGGCCCTAGGCCCTTGCGTCTCGCATCCATCGGAAACTAATGTTTTGTGGTATTTAAATGCTACAAACACCAAAAACAAGCTATAGCTTCATAGCTTCACTAATAAATTCAATCGCGGCCATTCCCATCCGAGTCGTACTCTATACAAACTAGTACTTATAAATAAGTACTAAAGTATTCTTGACGTGAATCAGTGAAAGTAAAGCGTGTATTACACGTGCTTGCTTCAAATGTTTGGCAGTATTGGAAGTGCTCTCCTGTTATAGGCAGACCTAGCAGTGTGTGGAAAGTATTTACAATGGGAAGTCAACTTATACTGGTCTGTGTATTGTTGGCAGTATTGGAACTATTGGAAGTGTTATAGGCAGACCTAACATTGTATGGAAAGTGTTTACGGTGAGAAGTCAACTTATACTGGATTGTGTGTTGTATAGCTGGTTTCATATGTCGTTTGGTATTATTGAAATCATCCGTAGCATGCTTGAAGGGGTGTTGATCTGAATGGACTAGATCATCAAAATGGCAACGCCCCCCTTTACATAATATTTAATTATATCAATTTTATATGTCTGTGAGGAGCTCGTGGCTAGATAATAACAGCCGCACAGATCTTCAAGGTTAAGCAACGCTTGCCTAGGTTGGTCTGTGGATGGGTGACCATCTTAACATAACGAGTTTCCTCCGTGCCTCGGAAAGCACGTTAAGCCGTTGGTCCCGGCTGTCATTTGGAGATCTTTGGCAGTCGTTACGGATAGTCAGAAGCCAGTAAATCTGACTCCAGTCTTGCCATGAAGCACCGTGTTACCCCAGTTAATGGGTTGTGGAGGTCTGGTACGCAGCCGCTCCTCGTAAAATACTGGTATTCAGCTAAATCCGGCTTGACTGGAAGCCGACCCCAATATATTTAGTTGGGAAAAGGCTAGGCAGATGATGAATTTTACATGTCTGTCTGTTATCTATCAATAAGTACAAATTGAAAATTAAACTGTCTTTGTAATTGTGTTACTTGTGGTTGTGGTTAAGTATCGAGTTTATTAATTATTTTTACACGACTGCCCAAAACAGAAGTTTCCCTTTAGACCCTCTACCGCCCCCACTAAAAGCTGCAGCGCCCACTGGTGGGCGGTACCGCCCTCGTGGGGAATTTAAGATCTAGATAATGGGTGTACTATTTGGCTGCTTGAACTCTGATGGCTTTCTTTTGATATGGATATTATTGTCATGATTAGTTTGTGCCAGCAGATTCGCCTATGTCAAAATATGTTTCCCTATACAAACTTTGGATTTCCACTTCATCTCCTTAGGATGTGGATTTTGGAAGATCGACTCTTAGACCTCACCTGCGTCATAAAAGGAAACTTGTTGCAAAATTTCACTCTTCCTAGTCCCAGTAGTTTCGGCTGTGTTTTGATAGTTAATTTCTACTCTTATAAGTACCGTCAAACGGGGTGAATAGGAACGCAGGGGTGAATAGGAACAAAACTTTGATTTTAATTTTTACTTTGGTTAAATATTTTATCTTCATTTCTGTATAAGCATCGCCTTTTATTACAATTAATGGATAAATAGGAGTAATTAAATGCTGGAAAAACCTGTTAAATAACGTTAAAATCCAGTAACCATTTTCGTTCCTATTCACCCCTGCGTTCCTATTCACCCCGTTTGACCGTTAATTATAGATAATTTATGACTGTCATACTCATTACATCTAAGACAGATTTAAGCCGGCGCATACTCCCAGTGAAAAAGATTGCCTAATTGGCAGGAGAGAAAGGATTTTTTTTAATGTACAACCGTCACATAGTGAAAAGATAATTTAGATAATTACATTTCCAAGAAACCTACCATACGTGACAGCAGTACAGTCGTCCCGCCTCTTCGTGAGATAAACTAGTGCGCACAGGCCAATTGCTTGACCTGATTGATGACCCAATTGCGCAGGCAGGTGGTGTACGTGATGCTACACTCGTCGAGACGATACAATCACTGCTCTTGGAGTGGACCGGACATTGTTAGCAGATCCTGTAAGCTTAGGGCAGGTTCCTGATCATGGTATTTTGCACAAGGGTTCTGTCAAGAAACCTCACATAAGTGACAGCATGAACACGAAAAATCAGAAAGGTTGTCACCATATCCCTCAGATCGAAGGCAACGAAGGAACGGGGTGGGGTTTAGTCAGTAAGAGTCTGACACGCCCTCCGCTCCTCCCAAGAGCGGGAGAAATAATGACTTCTCCACAAGGCTTCTTTCAAGAAAGCTATCATACGTGACAGCACTACACTCGTCTCGCCTCTTCGTGAGATAAACTAGTGCACACAGGCCAATTGCTTGACCTGACTGATCACCCAATTGCGCAGGCAGGTGGTGTACGTGATATAACACTCGTCGAGCCGATACAATCAGTGCTCTTGAGTGGACCGGACATTGTTAGGAGATGCGGGTGGGTGCCTAGTGCGAGTTGGTTTTACGTTAATGCGAGCAACAAGAAACGTTGTATGACGTTCGGCGCTCCGATTGGCACGCTTCGAGCTATTCCAACCAACCAGAGAGCTAAACGCGGTAGATGTTTCCATCGTGTTAACGTAAGAATAACTCACACTCTGTACACTGCAGGTTTAAATAAAAGGATTTTGACAGAAGAAAAACTGTTTTTGTCCTGTTTAAGATTCTGACTGATTTATTAACGCTCGGTCGAAACTATTGTGGCTAGCAGGAGCACTAAGAGAAGATTTAGAAGATTTTCCAAAATACACCCTTAAAGGTATGAAAGTAGAGTCCAAAGTTTTATGTAGAAACCTACTTTCAAACGCGGGCGAAGCCGCTGGCTGAAGCTAGGCTCAAATAAATTATACTCCGTTGGTTTAGGTAGTTAACTAAAGGTAAACAGTCTTGGTATGTCTTTTTATATTAAAGTGGTCGTATATAATATACACAAAGATTATTTAAATTTAGTTTATTAGCTAACATCGATTTAGGTAAATACCTATGTGCAAAGATTTTTACATACAATTTTTAGACAACTTTTACATAAAAAGACATACCAAGATTGTTTACCTTTAGTTAACTACCTAAACCGACGGAGTATAGAACTTAGTCAGGACAATCATGCGTAATACTACTTATAGTAGGTACTGCAGTATCATAAGATGATCCTTTACAAAAAGCCATGACCCGATTTCTTAACTAGCCACGATCCTAGTCAGGTGGTGTCTACGTGATCTTACACTCGTCTAGACGATCAACTTCAGGTTTTA
Organism: Mythimna separata; assembly: GCA_030763345.1. Taxonomy (NCBI): domain Eukaryota; kingdom Metazoa; phylum Arthropoda; class Insecta; order Lepidoptera; family Noctuidae; genus Mythimna; species Mythimna separata. Next base: position 4,186,430 of record CM061193.1, read on the forward strand.
GGAGAGTCCTTCCCTGACAACTGAACATGGTTTAAAAACTTGTTAGCTTGTGTAATGCAATCCATTACAATCTATATATATAAAAATGAAACCCGTTTTCCGTTGTCACGACATAACATGAAAATGGCTTGACCGATTTGGCTGATTTTTTTTTTTAAATGTTCCTTGATGTTCAATGATGGTTCTTACGGAGAGAAAAATTCTAAAAAAAAAAAAGTTAGGTAAAGTAGGGTAGTGTAGTGTAGGGTAGGTAGGGTAGTGTAGTGTAGGGTAGGTAGGGTAGTGTAGGGAAGGTAGGGTAGGGTAGCGTAGGATATGTAGGATAGTCATTTGACGGGAGCGAAGTCGCGGGTAAAAGCTAGTGTTTGATAAAGAGGCAACACGAAATAAGAAAGATAACACCTAAAAGCTCTGGAATATTTAACATATTCCGGGAAATACGTGTTTTATTTTTCCAATGTCCAGTGTGCTGGGCATTGAAGAATCAGAGTTATTTTTAATTGATATTAGTGTCCGACCGAAGGTGCAATTCTGGCCGAAGCCGAAGCCGAAGCCGAAGGTGGATGATAAAACACTAAATTAGATTCGCGCTCTCGAACTTGTTTCGACTTGTTTTGTTTACTAACTGCGATGCGTTCGGGCCGGTGCGGTGGTGCGGCGAAACGCTGCTCTGCTCTGCGCACTCTCCGTCTCGCTCCAGCATCGTTCAGTAAATTTCAAATTTTGACAACTTGCAAACCTTCGGCTTCGGCAAAAGCTTCGGCTAATTTTTGGCCGAAGCCGAAGGTTTGGCCGAAGGTGGCCGAAGCCGAAGCCGAAGCTTCGGTCGGACACTAATTGATATAAACTAGTGATTGACTGCAATCCCACATGATGATAAGCAGTGATGCAATGGTTGATGATGAGGCGCAGTAGTTTATTCAGAGCATATTCACTCAAGACACCTAAATTATAATCGGATGGGTATAAACGACGAGGCGAAACATTTAGTCCGGACCGTACAGGTTTCAATAATGTAAGGGTGGATACTCGCCATGCGTCGATATTCAGTGAGTGCTCTCCAGGACTTTTATATTATACTAAACTAGGCTTTTACTCTGACGCGTTGGACGATTTCGACAGCTGACCTCGTGTCTACTAATGAAAATTTGCAAAAAAGATCCATTGTTTAGACATGAGAACTCTTATTGTCTGCCGAAAAGAATATAATTAGCAACATTGCGTTTATTACGAGACCATATTTATGGTTTTTATACTTTCACCGAAAACTAAGAAAGTTGCTTCCTATTATGACTTAGGCGAAAACTGAGAAAGGAATTTATAAAATTACCTCCTAAGGGGATAAAACGGGAGTCCAAAGTTTGTATGGAGTAACCGAACCTTTGATTTGACGCGGGAAAAGCCGGTGGCAGAGGCTAGTACATACATATGATTACGGCAATATTTTTTTTTACGTTTTACTCGATGCTGAAGTGTAACTGCAAACAAATTCGCTTCGTGGAAGACCTTGGACCATTTACCTAAAGAAAGAAAGTAAACATGTTTATTTGGTACACATTGAACAAAAAGTATTTAAACACTAAAATAACACAACAAAATTGTGTCTTCAGTTCTCTTCACTTCATCTCTTCAGTTTGACAAGCATAAAGCAGCAAACTTACAACACTGATGAAACACGGCGCTGGCGTCGTGCCGTAGCGCCGCCGTTTGTCTCAACAAGCTCTCACAGTGATCTACACAATACCGCGCCGTGCTTACGGACGGCGAATACACCGTGACTACGTACGGAGTAAAAACGTGCCGTGTACAGGCCTGAGAGAGGAATTTTTAAAATTCACTACCTAAGTGGATGAAAAGGGAGCCCAAAGTTTGTTTGGAAAAAACTGTACCTGTTTCAGAAGCTTTGTTTTTTTACACCCCTATTCCGATATTGAACTACATAATTACTGAAAAACCTTGGAGTATTTACCGAAAGAAAGAAAACATTATGTTTATTTGGCACACATCCAACGAAATGGTATGTAACGACTTTAACGTTTGAATCCCCGACCGGTCCTATGAGACCGCGCTGTTATTGTTTTACTATTGTGTCTCGTTTCGCGGGTATCTGAGTAATTAATAGAAAACCAATATTGAGTGTCTCACGGCTACACCTCTCTGCCTGACAAGCATGAACCACAACCATCAGACCTCAGGAATCTGAAGCTTCACAGCCCTATCAGGAGTGTCAGGTGCCTACGTGACCAAGCCCCCGTCTGTCGGTCACTTGCCTCGTTATTTCGGGCCTGCAATCTGCGAGATTCACCTCGATCGGTCACTGTCTCCCTCACCGACAATTGTTTGTTCGTCTGTCTGTCTGAGAGTAATGGGGGCTTCCTTTGCACACTCAGGCACAGAACTGTGATGGTATTGAGGGTCAGATACAAGTAAATCTTTGAATTTTGCATAGACACAACAGTCTAGTAGTAACTATGCTGATTTTGCATTGGAACTAGTCATTAGGTCGCTGTGGCGACGCTTGGGGGAGGCCTATGTCCAGCAGTGGACGTCTTTCGGCTGAGTAGATGATGATGATGATTAGAGGTATACAGAATAGGGTCTAATGTCCCTCAAACCTCCGTTGAAATGAGAGGATCTTCCGACCGTGTTGTTTCTAATTCGAGCAACTAATCGATAGTTGATTTTAAACTGTAGTCTATGTTCTAAACAAATGGAGAATTTCTAGTACACCGTTGCAGGATTTGCAGATAATATGTAGATTATGTTTTCTTAATATTTTATTACCTTTTACAAGAACACACAATTTTAAAGTCCCCCCTTTACATGATATTTAATTATACTAATTTTAAATGTCAGTTTTCTATTAAAAAAATAATTATTTGTCTCTGTAATCGTAGTACTCGTGGTAGTGATTATTAATTATTTTTAACGCCCCCATTTGTTTGCCTTTGGATCCGCTAGCGCCCCCACAAATAGCTTCAGCGCTCACTAGAAACCCCCCATTGGGAATCTATGATGTCGATGATGATGAATATCTGTAAGTAATGAAAATTCCAGCAAGAAAAATATTTTCTAGAAAATTGGAGAAAATTTGCCTCTGAAAATCCAAGTGAGTGAGTCAAACGTCTCCAAATGAGGCGCGACCAATGAAGATGAAGACAAAACAAGTTAATTCCTCTTTACGAGCCGGCTCGTTGACGAAATTAAATATATTTACAGTATTGTGGTTTACACTAAATATAAGACGCAGCATTCTTGGGCGTTTTGTGGAGTCGTTACTCTTGCAAGAGAGACATACCAATGGTACGTCCAGGCCTTCAGATCTTGGTCTACTTGTCTGTCAATATTCAAACAGATACATCATATTATTTACTTATAATATCTGTATACTTATATAACAAGAGAAGAAGAAATAAGGGCAGTATTGGCCCAGTGGTAACTGCCCCGACTTACAAGTTCTAAGTCGTCGTTTCAAACCCAGCCAGGCGCATTACTTTGTGTAATTTATTTCATCAAAACGGTGAAGGAAAATATCGTAAGGCGGTATCGTACCGGCATGTCCAAGAAGCAAAAAAAATGTGCCATGTGACACCCACCAATCCGCACTGGGCCCGCGTGGTGGATTACAGCCCGTTCCCTCTCCTACAGAGGAGGCCTGAGTTCCAACAGTGCTAATAAAAGGAGAAACTAACTGACATATCAACGTACAGCCGAAACTACCGGGATTAGGATTGTGAAGTTTTAGATAAGGCTTCTTTTTATGATGTAGACGAGCACTAAGAAAGGCTTTTTTTTTCAAATTATGCCATAAGGGGAAACGGTGGTCTAAAGTAAGTATGGATAAACCTGCTTTCACGTTGGCAAAGCCGCTGGTGGAAGCTAGTATATTATGTCACACGATTTCATAGAAGGCAAACAATAAAGCAGCGTTAGTAGAAGACATGAAGTAAAACCAGAATAGCATTAGAAAGAAAGCAAAATATACTCAAGAATTGGCAAGACCCTACACCTATTATCTTTTCTAACAAAAACAAGCATTTAATAAACAAAGCAAGCTTTACAAAGAACTAACGTATGATACAATAACGATGCAACAATAACAACAACATAAAAATCGTAAACTTGACATCGTCGTAACTTCCTTACAAATTAGTTTTCCTACTACACCGACAATGAGTAAACACTAAACACGTTGCAAGCGCTGCTATATTTAGAACTACAAACTGTTAGAATGTCGTCCTATTATCGGGTAGCTTCACACAGAATACTAACCTATCTATACATGGAAATAACATTAAAGTTTATGTTTGTAATAGCTTCTAAAACAACATAGTATTTCTATTTTTTTTAATACAACTTAAACTGCGATCCCACCTGATGTTAAGCAGTGATGTAATCGTTGATGTTGAGGCGAAAGAGATTGACTATTCACTCTAACCTTGAAGACACCCAACTTATAATCAGACGGGAAGACAGCAGCAGGCAAATGTTCCAATCAGAAACGATGAGGCGAAACGCTTAGTCAGGATGGTGGACTAAAATAACATTGTGTTACTAAATGCACATGAAAAGTTCTGGGGTAGTTACCACGTACTGGAAAACGCTGCGTTGGATAATCTAGAATCGGTAACGCTATTAGAACGTCTGTTCTCAACGTTAAAACACGTAGAAAAAAAAAACAAGTAGAAAATTCGTTCAAACTATCGTCTTCTAAATTCTTCTTTTAATTACTCAGATACCCGCGAAACGAGACACAATAGTAAAACAATAACAGCGCGGTCTCATAGGACCGGTTGGGGATTCAAACGTTAATCTTCTACTAGCCGTCCAAATTCCAAACCATCATTGTTTCAATGGAAAAACAAGCATTCATGTGTTTCTGCATTGGCTGTTGCCATTGTATTGAATTGCCTACTTCGAATAAATTCTACGTAAACCTCCAAGCGGTGGCATATCGGCCACTTCCCATACTTCCTTCATCCAACCAATTCCTACGAATTGCACCAATTCCTCGATCCACCTTGTTCAAGGCCTCCTTCTATTACTCCCAATTTATTTATAGTCGGTGCACCGTATTTTATTCCTCCATACATCTCCATCTCTGTGTTAAATCCCTTTCTGGACGTAATATCATACATATTTTACACAATACATGCCTTGTATGAAAGCAGAGTGGGCTGTGGCCTACCTCAGTATGGTCTAGTGACCGTGACCATCGTGCTCTCAAAACGATGAAGGAAAACATCGTGAGGAAACCGGCATGTCCTAGAACCAAAAATTCGAAGACATGTGACATCCACCAATCCGCATTGGGCCCGCGCGGTGGATTATGGCCCATTCCTTCTCCAAGAGAGGAGGCCTGAGTCCCAGCAGTGGGTACATTATAAGGCCGATAATGCTAATGCTTAATAAAAAAACCGGCCAAGTGCGAGTCGGGCTCGCGCACAAAGGGTTCCGTAGCAGCAAATATTATATATTATATCATCGCGGATTTTTAAAGGTGTACAATACTGTAGTATATTTTTTGATCTATCTTATAAGGTTCAGCCATCGTTTTCAGTGTAAGCACAATAACTTAACCAAAATTACAGTTAAATCAACCTATCTCAAAAACTATAAGAGATACTTTGATCAAACCAAAAATCGTTGAAAGAGTTAATTAGCATGCATCACCTCTATTTTTTTTAGAATTTTATACCCCGTAGTTATAAAAATAGAGGGGGGGGGACATACTTTTTACGACTTTGAGAGCTGATATCTCAAAAACCGTTCACTTTAAGAAAAATGTTTTTTAGAAAACTTTATATCATTTTAAAAGACCTTTCCATTGATACCCCACACGGGTATGTACATCGAAAAAAAAATTTTCATCCCTCAGTTACATGTATGGGGGGCCCCAACCCCAATTCTTTTTTTTACTATTTAGTGTCATAATTTTGTAGCGGTTCATACAACACATATTCCCATCAAATTTCATCACTGTAGTACTTATAGTTTCCGAGTAAATCGGCTGTGACAGACGGACAGACGGACAGACGGACATGACGAAACTATAAGGGTTCCGTTTTTGCCATTTTGGCTACGGAACCCTAAAAACAGTGTTTTCGACCCTAAAAACAGCATCGGTGGACGGCATTGCCTTGACCGAATACAGGGTCCATCAATCCGGTCGGTCAATTCCTGAATTATAACTAGTTTTGCCATCGACACGCTAAGAACAAGAGGGACCAGGCATCCCCCTAAAAGAATAAACCCCAGAAACGCCAATCGTCGTATCGAAAGAAAGAAAGCATTCTATTATGCACACGCTTTTGTCATCACAGGAAACTTGCACGAGCCACAGTGCAGTTGCATCGAATATATATTTTTGTTTTCCTACGTCAAACACTGTACGTCAGTGCAATAACTTTCCGTGAAGCAAGCCTTCTGTGACTATCAGTCTATTGTGCGCCGACGTGTGCGCCCGCGCATCGCTTTGTTTACTCGCCACTCCACGCGTTCTAAATTCGAAATTCAACAGCAGTAACGCGCAGACCGTCAAGGAGGACGGTCGTCTCGCACGGAGTTTTCAGTGCCTTTTTACGCAGTTGACATTTTTAGTGTTTTCTTTTTGTTTTTTTTTTTGTTGGTTATTTTTTTCTGTGGCTATTGTGTTGTGTTTTATTGTGGTTAACAATGGCTATGGAGCCGCTGAGCTCTGTGCCTGTGGACGAACTTGGTACGTATTTCTTTGTTTATATCGCAGGCTATTGACTTGCACTGAAATTGAAAGTAGTATTCAGATGTGGTATTTTTTTCTCGTCTTTTGGCAAGTGTCCAAGGTCATTAGTTAATTTATTGATGGTATTGGTGCATAAACAAATCGGTTTGATACACGTGGATTTGAAATACATTAAGGAGATGACAGAGTAGTGATGGAAATAGATTTTTTTTAAACTGGTTTTTCTCGAGTATCGTGCCATCGATTAAAAATAAATCGATTTGTCCAAACACTGTTGGAGTTAGTTATATTTGAGAACCGACCGGCGTTTATATGCATACAATTGGTATAATATTTCCAATGCGGTATTTGCGCGTAATTTTTGAGTGTGAGATAAACACGTGTGTTAGTATGTATTATATTAATAGTGTTTACATGTATGTCTAAAGCTGAACTACAAGGTTATTGAACTTAGCTTATGGGGGACAAATTTTGATGTAGTATGTTTTAAATATATACAGATTTTTTAAAAATTATTTCAGTTAGATGGTTTAAACATCTCAGGCATGGTCTTAAGTCTGCTATTAGAATAGTATCAGATTTGTTGATAAGTTTGGTAGTCTGCTAAATGTTAGTAATAGCAGACTTGACGCCCAAGGGTCTTACGAGAGTTTGATCCGGATTCCGATAGTTTGGTACTTCTGATGGGTTTAGCACCTTCGATTACAATTTAGGTTCCGTAAATTTTTTAACGTTTGAATCCCCAACCGGTCCTATGAGACCGCGCTGTTATTGTTTTACTATTGTGTCTCGTTTCGCGGGTATCTGAGTAACTACTTGGAAGTTATATCTGAAGTACAAACAAGTTTATACTTGTCTGCTAGGAACTTCGCTTCCACTACTGTCAGTTACTCTTTCACGTGTAGTTTCGTATTGTATCACCCCTATGTTGTAGCTATCAGGATTTACCTATTAAATTCTTGTAGTTGTACTAAGACAAAAATATAAATTGTGGTTTATCTTCTTTTAGATTAAACACAAGCTGATAATGGGCAGTTATTTGCATAAACGCATTTGACCCTTTAGGCTAAGGCTAAGAACTCACGGAGCGATTTTCGCCCGCGACCGCCGCGGTCGTGGAACCGCGGTTTTATTTCAAAACTCACGAGATCGGTTATTTGCGTGGTTACGCAGCCGCCGCGGTTGCGATCATCGCCCGCAGACGTGGCGGGCGATGACCGCAAGACGGGCGGTTGCAAAATAGTGTTGGATTTCTGTACCTCCCGGCACCTGCCGGCCCCCGCGGTCGCCCGCCAACCGACCGCAGAGCGCGCGGGCGCCACCCGCCGAGGCTGCGGGTAACCGCGGTCCGCGCGATTCTACTAGTTGCCCGCCGGTACAGCGGGAGCCGCATACAACCGCGTACACCGCGGGCGTAAAACGCGTCGTGAGTTGTGCTTTAATTTTTTACATATGTATCTGCATTCTACAGAAGCTGCGGGCCCGCAACCGCGGCGGCCGCGGGCGAAAATCGCTCCGTGAGTTCTTAGCCTTACTCGGAGGGTAACCAACGGACCCATATTAATAATATCGACCATAAATTTAAAAAAAAATACCTATTGGTCCCAAAACGGGAATAACTTGGGTGATAATACTCAAAAATACCTTTTTAATATATTCAAAATATGTATTTTCTTCTTGAAAAGGTTCGATAGGTATGTCAGTAAAATGAAATTAAATATTGATACGGTTTATGTTACCGGGACTCGCATTTTACCGGATTTTATTTGGCTTGTAAGTTATTAAACTGTTTTAAAATTAGAAATATATACGATAAAATCACGTCTTCTTTCCGAGGTGGTAGGTAGATATGTCTGAAGGATTATTATACACTAGCACAGGCACACACAGGGGCACCTGCGATTTCACCCGCATTTTTCGTTACTGCTCCACTCCCGTGGGTCGTAGCGTGATGGTATATAGCCTATAGCATTCCTCGATAAATGGGCTATCTATAACTGAAAGAATTTTTCAAATCGGACCAGTAGTTCTAGAGATTACCCCCTACATACAAACTTACAAACCTACAAACTTACAAATTTTACCTCTTTATAATATTAGTATAGATATATCTATTTACTCCTTACTGCATTAACGTTGATACATCCTAATTATACAAGCACAAATATTATTCATTAATTGGTTTATAATTTTAAACATAAAACGAATAATTCATGCATGTTTACTTGGTTTGAAACTTGATATAAATACTACTAATAATTTAAAATAACATTTGTATTAAATAAATGTGCGGTTATTAAGTACCTATAGTTTTAATTAAAACGGTTACTGATAACAATATTATTTACTAACGTTTAACCGGAAATTGAGTTATATATTTTTACCCGATTACACCTTAATGAAACATTAAAAGTTAAAACATTACGTCCGATTGGGGGTACATACATTGGTCAACCGTCAAGATGACATCGGCGAGCCTCCTTGCTGGCCTGCCACCGTGGGATTTGGAGGCAACAGTCCTTGCACGCATGCACGATTTGCGCGTGGAGATGCAACGCCGGGGCGAAACTCCGCTGCCACGACAAGTCGCGGAATGGCGGACAGAGTTCCGGCGGGATCTCAGGGTGGCATGGCGACTGCGACTGTCGCAACCCAGTGCTGGGCATGCCGTCATTGCGGCGGTAAGTCCCCTCTTTGAGGAGTGGTTGGAAAGAGGTCACGGCGTCCTCTCGTTCCGTATGACGCAGGTCCTCACCGGACACGGTAAGTTCGGGAGGTTCCTGCATCGGATCAAGGAGGAAAGGACGCCCGGGTGTCGCCACTGTGTGGACCGCCCGGAGGACACGGTGGAGCACACGGTAGAGGTGTGCCCCGCTTGGGCGGAGCACCGCCGTGTCCTTGTGGAGGCTATCGGCGGCGGTGACCTCTCGCGCCGGGCCCTGGTACAGGCCATGGTCCGGAGCGAGGAGGGGTGGCAGGCAGTCGCCTCCTTCTGCGATGCAGTAATGTTAGCGAAGGAGGCTGCCGACCGCGTCAGGCAACGGAACTCACACCGCCGCCGCCGAGATCCCGATCCCGATTACCGACCACCGTAGGCGCGGGCTCGCGGATAGCGAGCACTGGGTAGCTCGCCGTCCGGCAGTCTAGTAATAATCTGGACCGAGCCTAGTCGTCGACGGCGCGTTCTGTTCCACGCGCGCCTCAAGGAGATGTCAGCAAACTGTAGGGGCCCGGCAGGGCCGAAGCCTCTGGGGAACACGGTATCCGAAAGGCTGTCACCGTGTCCCCCAGATCGATGGCAACGAAGGAACGGGGTAGGGGTTTAGTCAGTAAGAGTCTGACACACCCTCCCGCTCCGCCCAAGAGTGGGAGAAGTCATTCTGATGATTCCCCTACCGGAAAAAAAAAAAAAAAAAAAAAAAAGATGACATATCAAAATTTTCCGTAATTTTCAATTTATATCAGAAAAATTCACCGAAAGAGCTTCAATATTTCAAAATGTGTGCGATGCGGAATTCTGGAGGATCGCTGGCCTGATGGCTGGTGAGTGAGCGTACGTGACCCATCGCCACTACCACTCCATCAGTCCATCGTGCATATGCTGCAAGGAGGCTGTTGGAAAGTAGCAGATTCAGCCGTGACTTGTGCTCCATTGGCGTAATTGCCGCAAGGCGTTCCATTGTGAGGATAAACCAATAAATAAATACAACACAAACACTCAACACAAAAAGGTTTTATGTCTCATCATCATTTTAGCCGGAAGACGTCCACTGCTGGACATAGGCTTCCCCCAAGCGTCGCCACAACGACCGGGCCTGTGCGGTTTGCATCGCTCTGGTTCCCGCGACCTTCACCAGGTCATTGGTCCACCTTGTGGGAGGCCCACCAACGCTGCGTCTTCCGGCACGTGGCCACCACTCCAGAACCTTTTGTTCCCATCGACCATCTGTTCGATTTTTTGTATAAAATCGAAATATTATTGAATGCGCCATAGGTATCTCTTTAATTTATCTTTTATTGACAATACATTGGTGTTTTGATAAATTTATCTAATCATCAGTTGGTTTTTCTCAAATGAAATTTATATAAATTAAACCTAAACAAAACAACAATGAAATGGCGCGAATTGTTAGGATTAGGTTATTTCTCACTCAGGCAGGAGCCTTGATCACCGGTAGCTGGAACCCTGTTCCTCATTTATACATATTTCTAATCAATATTTTATGTGCTTTTTTATCTTTTTTCAATTTTTTTTTTTATAATAAATATTTTAAAGTGTAAATAAAAAATATAATGAAAGAATTAATAAACGGAAACATCTTCAAAGAATTCAGAAACTAAAGTATCTTTTATCATTTTGCGTGTACGCTTATCGCGTTTGTCGGTCAAAAATAAGAAAAACCCAAAAATCTCTGGGTTTTATTCTAATTAAAGTATACCTAACAATAAACACACTATCACATCAAAAGGAGTGGAATTCCTTGCTGGAGTCTGTATTTCCTGATAGCTACAATTTAGCGGTCTTTAAGTCAAGAGTGAATAGGTTACTTCTAGGCAAGCGTGCTCCATCGTCAACAACATCAGGTGACATAGTGGTCAAGCGCGAATATATGCATATCTAGCGACCCGCCCCGGTTTCGCGTGGATGCTATATTAGGCCTGAAACTGCGTTAAGCGGGCGCCCGCGACGGGCAACCGTCGCGTGTCTACGCGCGTGGACACGCGGGTGGGCTCCGTGGCTACGCGACGGTCCCCGTCGCGGGGACCCGTCGCGGAGACCGATTTACGCAGTGTCGCTAGTTCAACTTACTAATAATATTGCCAGTTCTTGTAGGTAGTGTTGCACCTACGGTACCGGTTTGTAGAATCGTAACTATTTATATTTATTAATCGATTAGAAAAAAATTCAGAAGCTATCAATTTTGTTCCCGTACACGATAAAACCTATTCGGGTTATAAATATTCGTTTTATCGTTTACTACTTTCCTTACACAGCGGCAGAACTTTAAAAAATAAGGCAATTATTGGAACTTATCACCATACAAACATAAAATTATAAAAATAATTATTACCTTTCAGATATATAGATCCTTTCAAAAGCCAACTCATGACCCCAGAGGGTTCGACCCTGCTGGGCCCCTACGGTTTTGATGACTCTCTCTGATCTCTTTGAGGCGCGCTTGAAACAGTACGCGCCGTTGCAGTTGGGTCGTGAAAGCCATGCCGTCTCGTGTAGATCCACTTCATTTGCTAGCATTATTGCTTCGCAGTAGGAGGCGGCCGCCATTCGTCTTCGCTCTACGTAGAGCCTAAGGCAGGAGGCGTCTGGACTCCTTAGGTTCGGCAGGAGCCGCTTTAAGGCAGTTCCAGTCCGTTCCAGTTTGGAAGACGTCGAAAGTGCTATTCGAAAGTGACACCGGCTAATGTGAACTCCACGTGCCGTTATTATTCGGGAACCCGGTGATGGTGCGTTCCGAGGGCCATGAAAGCGCATGGTCTTAGATTTGTGTATGCCACTTCGAGTCCCAATTACTAGATCCTGTCTACGACTGTCGCAAAACTACGTGCCACTACTTTGGTCGCCGCCTGATACAACTCTCGCCGCGCTAGGACCAGCGTGACGGCACCGTAGCAGACCAATTTGGAAGCAGCCACACTAAAAGCGCGGGTGCGGGGCGGCCATGGCGCGGTAATCTCAAACTTAAAACTTCATTTGAGTATCAACAGTGGTGACGAGTTGCAACGCAAGTTCTGGAGAGGCGACCACGTACCGGAAAACGCAGCGTTAGGACGTCTCCCACAAGGTGGAATGATGACGCTCAGGACAGGTCGTTGTGACGGCGTTTGGGGTAGGCCTATGGCCAGCAGTTGTCGTCTTTCTGCTGAGATGATATTATATAGAATTAGACTCCCTACGAAAGACGACCACGAATTAATAATTAAACTTTATAATATAGCCGCATTTAAAGTATTGTCAAAAATGTGTTATTAACGTTTCGACTGGTAGTGTCCCACTTTGGAAGCGAAGACAGTTTCGTGGATGGCGGTGCACTAGTTTTCGAAACAAAAAAGGGGCTAGATGACCATCACAAGGAAATGAATTCTAATCGATATGAAGATTGGTTAAAAAATATTCTTCCAAAATTAAAACCGATTGCAGTATACAGTATCAGTATAACTGCATTCTGTTTCAATTTTGGGAGAATCAAAGTCAAAGTCAAAAACAAAGTCAAATATTTTTATTTCACCTAGGCCTACATGGGCACTTATAAAACGTCGAAAACTAGTGCACGGTTCCAAATTGGTCGTTTCCTATGGAGAAGAACCGGCAAGAAACTCCATGGTTACTCTTTTCAAAAAACTATTGGGTTTACAACATTTCCACATTACCACAGACACTTATGCGAGGACAGAATATTTTTTAACCAGTCTTCATATCGATTAGAATTCTGAGTTTGTTTCGGTGTTTCTTCTCAGGGTAGTCAGTTAGTAAACACCGACCTCATCTAGTAAAAAAAAGTCCAACAAAAAAAATTGATGTGTAAAAGTGTTTGTGAAAACCTATTTGCAAAATAAATATCATTTATCATTCATTAAATATTTTTTAAATGTTTAACATAAAAATATACGTTATTACTTCTGTATTTTTTCATTTTAAATAGCTATCTACTATTCAGGAAAAAATATTATAAAAAAACGATACTACTTGATTTTATTAACGGCAATTTACGGTTGAGGTACATCACTATTTAAGAATTGCAAAAAAGTGACAACATTCGTTATGTCATTTATTTCAAATGATGAAATGACAGCCCTGAACAAGTCCGTGCGTGTTCCCTGGCGGGGACCGCGCGTGCCCCCGCGACGGGTTCCGTCGCACGGAGGCGGACCCCGTTGCGTGGGTGCGGGGCGCGCCTCCCCGTGACGGACACCCGCGCTGGTCCCCGCGACGGAGCACTTTTGTATGAAACCGCGCGGGTGCCCGCTTAACGCAGTTTCAGGCCTTATGCTTGTATTATACATATAAACCTTCCTCATAAATCAAAATCCGTTGCGATACATAGTGATATAGGGACAGAGAAAGCGACTTTGTTTTATACTATGTAGTGATAAAAAAATCTATAACTATAACAAAATGATTTGAACATGAAATCAATATACTACATAGTGCTGAGACGCAAATAGTCCACAATCGCGCTTATCAGTCGGCCGCTATAACTGTCGAAGCGGAATTACGACCGGCCGGTCCATGCAGACAGACAGTGTGATAACTTGATAACGTTGTGACTCGCCGATTTGTAGCCGCTATAAACTGTCGCGTTAATGTCAAGGACCCGGCGAGTCCCAGGAACATCTGCCTAGCCTTTTCCCAACTATATTGGGGTCGGCTTCCAGTCAAGCCGGATTTAGCTGAATTCCATTATTTTATGAGGAGCGGCTGCTTACTAGACCTCCACAACGCATTAACTGGGGTAACACGGTACTTCATGGCAAGACTGGAGTCAGATTTACTGGCTTCTGACTATCTGTAACGACTGCCAAACATCTACAAATGACGAGAAATGATGTGAGATAGTGGTCAAGCGCGAGCCTATCAATAAGGGTTCATACGCACTATGCGGGTAGCCGCATTGCGGCTAGCCGTCCGGCTGACCGCAAGCACAATTATGTACGTAATATTCATTTCTATGCGCACTGCGATGCGGCTACCCGCAGACCGCTCCGGTCGCTCGGAGGGCTGCGGCCCGAGTGACGGCCAGCCGCACGGTTGCTATACGCACTGTGCGGTTCAGTCTGCGGCTACCCGCCATGAGTGAGTGTGTGCATGTGGTTTTTAGTTCTTCGAAAAATATTGCAAGATGCTTGCTCTCATCTCGTGTTTGCAAATAAGAATGCACCCAGTACTTCTTTCTTTGTTTTTTCTTTTTTTTACGTAACGTGTGTCAATGTAGTAAATAGCTGCAACTTCTTCCACGTCCATCTTTGAAATGGATCGACATGACCGCAAATCGCAACGGTTCTTCAACCGCACGTTGCGGTTGCGAATGCGGCTGCCCGCGATCCGGCTGGCCGCATTCACAACCGCATCCTGCGGTCAGCCGCGCGGCTAGCCGTAATGCGGCTACCCGCATAGTGCGTATGAACCCTAATGAAATATTTTGGAATATCGTCACGAAGGAAGGGGTTTTTCTTTTCCCGGATGAAAAGCAGCAAGACGTTCCAGGAAAAATGTCGTAAGCGACAGTATGTATTTTTTTGCAAGAAATGGCCACCTTTCCTGATAAAGTATTTATGATAGTAGTGCACATAGTGGCTTCACTGGTGCAAAAGTAGGTTTCAAAAGGTTAGGCCCCTGTTTCAAGCCCTTATAGAGTAGTAGTAGTCACTCCGTTTTGAAAAATCCTTTCTTAGTGCTCGCCTCTTTGTTCAAATTATAAAATGCACCTTTGTGCAAATATCAGCCTTTCTGGGTCTAAAGGTTGGTTGATGAGTCACTGAGTGAATCAGGATTTTCTATTATTTGAAAATACAGAAAAGTTTTGAAAAACGATCTTCTTCTTCTTCCTGCCCTTATCGCATATTATTTGGGGTCGACGCAACACGTTTTCTTCTTCCATTCTGTCCTGTCATCCGTCAGACTATCACCAACTCCCTTCTCCTTTATATCGCTCCTCACACAATCCATCCATCTTTTCTTTGGCCTCCCTCTCCCTCTCCATCCATCTACGAAAGATATTGAAAGAAAATAGTCCTTTCTGCTGTCAGTGTGAACTGTCGCTTACAGATTTTCCTGATGAGGATATTTTTTCGTACGAAAAGTCTTACGGCCAGTGTGTGATCAGGATCACATATGGCTCGGAAACGTAGTCGCTCACAGTGGGCCTCATCAGAAGGCATCCAAAGGGCAATGGAGAGAGGGCTTTGCTCGGAGTTTTCTTGCGTGATCGGATTAGAAATGAAGATATCTGATAGTAGAACCAAGGTTACCGACAGAACCCGAAGAATCACCGAACTGTAGTGGTAATGGGTGGGCCACATTGCTCGCAGACCTGATGGTCAAAGTTGTAATAGCTAATTATGACAGTAGGTACACCACTTACAGTACATATATTACGCATTCGTTATTAATTACCTAATTAGGTAGTACCTAATGGTCTAGACTGGTTATTGAGTAATTAAATGTTGATGTAGTAAGTAATTATTGTATGAAACAGTTAAATAGGTAATTAAGGTAAATAAGCCTGTTTTAACAGGCTTATTTACCTTAATTACCTATTTAACCCCAGAGCAGTGGTGGCCTAGTGGTAACTGCCCCGACTTACAAGTTGTAGGTCGCGAGTTCAAACCCAGCCAGGCCGCATTGCTTTGTGTAATATATTTCTTCACCGTTGCTCTCAAAACGGTGAAGGAAAACATCGTGAGGAAACCGGCATGTCCTAGAACAAAAAATTTTAAGACATTTGACATCCACCAATCCGCAGTGAGTGAGTGAGCCCACGTGGTGGATTTAATAGGAGTGGAGCTATGACCAATAGGAGTGGAGCAAAGATGCGGGTGTCCCCCGCACCTTGTAATAATAAACATCTTCAACAGTCGCTAACTAGATTACAATAGGACGGAATGATGTGATTATCTCGTCGTTATCCGGGCATTCTTCCAATTCCGCCCAGTTGTTAGTTAAATTAAATCTAATAGCAATTAACCATTGACCTGGATCTAACCTGGGACTCTTGAGTTAGCTGAGAACCGGCCAAAGTAATGTGTGCTATGTCGCGCTAATGTCAAGGATCCGGCGAGACGTCCCAGGAACATCTACCTAGACTTTTCCCAACTATATTGGGGTCGGCTTCCAGTCAAGCCAGGTTTAGCTGAATACCAGTATTTTACGAGGAGCGGCTGCCTACCCGACTCTTACGTTAGCTGAGAAACCGGCCAAAGTAATGTGTGCTATGTTGCCCCCTCTTGTTTTTATTTATTTATTAAGGTAAAACCAACAGCTTCTATGTACAGCATTTCTCAGGTATAAAAGTCTTTTTTAGATGGATACTTATAAAATACTGTTAGGAGAGCAAATATACTGATCCCCGCAAGCGCGGCGTTCGCGAATTATTCGGAAATGCGAGTGTGCAGATAACGACACTTTCACGATGTATCAAATGCTGCGTTGTTCGATTTATCGAATATATTCGACCTATCGAATGACAAACGTAAAGTATTTTGAGAAAAAATTACTTACGTGGTGTTAAAACTTAACTAGTAAGTATATTGCTATCACTACGTTTATGTGGTGTCTGTAAACTGAATAGTGAAGTCTGTTTTGTTAAACCTTATTTGCGTAAATATTGTAAAGCAATAAACAATTAATATTATATTATTTTCTTTGATGTAAAAGAAAAGAGCCTACGTTACGCCATACGCTAAACTGCGCATAATATTCTTGTTGTTATATTCTTATTATTTGCTTTACAATTAGTAATGAAACACTGAAAGACGACTGAAAGGTAACTCTGTTTACGTTTCGCCGCGGTCTGGTGTACAGACAAGGTTAATTAATGCAAAATAATGTTAATCACTAATATGATTTTCATTAGTAAGGAGGCAAAGTGTTTGTGTGCAAAATTTTGCCAATGTATCAGATATTCTAGCCATCGTTTATTTTATGTTATAAAGGCGAAAGTATGTGACTGAGAGCGTATCGTTGTTACTTTTAGGGTTCCGTACCTAAAACGGAAAAAACTGTCAAGACCCTTTGTCTCGTGAACGCGTCGAGGTATCGAGACGAAATTAAAACTACATAAGTACTTAGGTCTACGGTCCCCTAGAGCTGAAAATTTGTAAGTTAACGAATAAAAAAGATACGCCCGTTTATGTCGCAAAAAACGTACATTTCGACACTCTCAAAGGAGTCAAAATTCATAGGGCACATTCCGTTGACCTACGAGTCCTGAAATTTGGCATTAATAATAATAATAATAATTTTATTTATTTGAGGTAACTAGACCCATACAAATTTTTACCACTTTTACACACAACACAATCAAGCTAACACACAATTAAAATAACAACACAAACAATAAACAATTACATGTACAAACACAACTCACACAAATGAAATAAAACATGAAACATATTGTATTCACAGATTTCGATTGCTCAGCAAGTGAACCATGCAACAATGGTTCAGGTACTGGCAATCGAACCTCTGCGCAAATGCCCTCAGGATGCCGTTGGCGCTAGCCCGAACCCTGCGCACCAGGGATGTGCACCGTTTTCGCATAGTAGAATAGAAACAGTCCACTCGCGACTCGGCGAACATCCCCGATGCGCTACAGAATCGGGGCAGCCCCATCAGCACCCTGAATGCATTGTTATATTGTACACGCAGGGCGTTGTACTGTCCGCGAGTGTATGAGACCCACAGGCTGCTCGTGTAGAAAGATGTACAGAACGCTTTGAATAAAGTTATTTTCACTTCGGTGGTACAACGAACAAACCTGCGAGCAATCATATTCGCCCTTACAGACAACGCCCTGCGTTCTCGCTCTATGTCTGCATCGTCCTTCAGATCAGAGGACAGCATATGTCCTAGATATTTAAAAGACTCCACCCTCGCCAAAGGTGTCCCACATAATTTGACGGTAGGTATTGCTGGCGGACATTTTCCTCTGGCCTGAAAGACCATACATACACTCTTCTTGACGTTATAAATCAAGCCATGGTTGTGAGCGTACTTTTCACAAATGCCTAACAATTTTGCAAGACCACAAACAGAAGCACTCAATAGCACCATGTCGTCGGCATAACTGATATTATTGAGACATACATCATCAATATGACAGCCGACACGAGTGCCGCTAAGTTCCTCTATCAGCGCATTGACGTAGAGATTGAAAAGCTTAGGCGAGGATAGCCCCCCCTGCCTCACCCCGCATTCCAACCTGTACGGCTCAGAATATGCACTCGACCATCGCACGACATTGACCTGGTTATGATACCAAAATTTAAAGATCCTGATGAGTTCTTCTGGCAGAGATATTTCTTTCAATTTTTGCCACAGGATATTGTAATTAACCAGGTCAAATGCCCTCGACAAGTCGAGGAAACATGCATACACGGGTGTTCCTCTGTCTGTGTAGTACTTGATAGTTTGCTTCACACACAAGATGGCGGTCTCCGTGGAGAGTTTCGGCCTGAATCCGAACTGGTTGTCGCTAATGTTCAGGTATTTATCCAGATGATCGTTAAGCAAACTATCAAGCACTTTCGCTATCGTAGTGGCAAGAGAAATCGGCCTGTAGTTAGATTTATCAGCAATATCACCAGTCTTATTTTTCACAATTGGCACCACCACAGTTTTCATAAGTGCAGGAGGTAAATACGAATGTCCTATACATAGGGTATAGAACATCGCGAGCACTCTAGGCAGATGGGGGCCTGCATGTTTGAGATGTTCGATGCTGATACCGTCATGGCCAGGAGACTTCCCCCGTGACATTGCTTTAATCGCTCGTCTTACATTTTTAGCTGTAATTATAGCTCCAATCGCCTGACCACACGGCTCAACATCATTCACCAACTGTGATGGTCCCAACGGCGATTCAACAGTAAAGTGATCCCTAAACATATCAGCTATTGAACTATGTTCATTAATCCCGTTAACGCTCACAGGGAGGCCAGGTTTGCCATTGAATTTCTTGGTGGACTTCCAAAAGTTCCTAAAGTTTTGGTTTGAATGGTGCGATGCCAAAATGTCCATTTTTATTTGTTCGCTATGCTTTTGACACCACTTTAAGCGAGACTTAAAGACATTTCGACTAGTTTGCATCTCCTCAAAAACGCGGCCCGACTTTGGTTTTCCACACCACACCCACAGCTGAAATTTACTTCTAGCCTCCCTATGAGAATCGCTAACATGTCTGTTCCATCCAACCACAGGCTTCTTACTGTTACGTCGTGTTGCGACGGCAAAACTGTCAGTGGCAGCCTTGCTTAAAATAAAAACTAACTGATCGTACAGTTTATCAATTTCTTTCTTGTGATCTACATTATTGCAACAGTAGTCACCACAATCGCGAAACACACTAGGAAAATCTACAAGTCTTAGTCTCTCATGACAGATCTTCTTATAAATTAAAATCTGGTCAGATTTTCTATCACCCCATAATACCTGATTTAGAAACGACCCTTTACTATCAGAGATTTTTGGCCTAATCACATCAAAATCACATTCTACAATTAGAGGGTAATGATCTGACCACAAGACGTCATAATTTATGTACACGTTTACTATGGACTGCGAAGCTGCGTCAGTTGTCAGACAGTGGTCTAGCCAGCGTCTAGACCCATTAGCCTCACTAACAAAGCTAAACGTATTCGACTTTAGTCCTAACATCTCAACGTCCACACATGTCCACTCTAATTCGCTACAAAAATTTGTAAGCTCGTTGTAAAATAATTCGTTAGGATGAGCGTTAAAATCACCCATTACGTAAACCGACTCAATATCCTCACTAGAAACTACAGAACTCACCAAACTGAGACAATCCGTGAAATCCGTTAAGTTTGCTAACTTATCTGTAGGTAGGTAAACACTGAACACTAAGAACGACTTTAGACCCAACGTTATTTTAATAGCACACACTCGCGGATTGCTACACTGAACGACCGACACATTCTGGAAAACTCCCTTGTTCCAAAGAAGTGCAACTCCTCCATAGGGCCGGCCGCGGAGCATGCCGGCGGAGGTGTCCACTGCAGACGTACCGGTGTACCCGAAGTTGTCGTCGATTTCACTCAGAAACTGTAGGTCGCTGGGCAGCAGCCACGTTTCCTGTAGTGCAATTATATCTGACGACTGGCATAGTTCTCGAATTCCCTGTACTGATCGCTTTACACTTTTACAGTTAAAGCTGACCAATTTGTATCTATTATGACTGTTTACTATCATAATGTTCCTTGACAGGGCCGCTTACGGTGGTGCCATCACCGTTCGCATGTTTTTCCTTAAAATTCGTAAATCGCCTAAATATAACGCCCTGGGGCCACAGTTTGTCATCCAAAAATGTGGGTAACTTATGTTCCGCAACAAAAAACTTAAAAGCGTTGTGATATTTATCCCGTATAAAAGATATTTTCTCCAATTTAATCATTACGTTAGTTTTCCGATAAACGTAGTCGGTTATATCATGTTCCGTTGTATCTTTATGCACTTTGGTAATAAATATCGGAATTTGTCTATCTGCGGCCTTAAACTTACAATCCGTATCGTTTGACATGCCCATCTTGCCCTGATACCGATAGTTCGCCTTATATTTGCGACGCTGTACCACCTTCCACTCGCTCTCTGCAC